>JAVQMF010000058.1:12407500-13047500 GCA_032878935.1 Erythrophleum fordii
TTCTTCTACCCTAATTTTTAAATATATTTTTAATTATTAATATAATTATTTTGAAAATATAGGTATTTTTATTTACCTAATTATTTCAAAATTTTTCACCTTATTTTTTATTTAAATAATTTTTATTCATATATATCCTACCCCTACTTTTTCTTCTTTAAATAATTTTTGAAATTTGAAGATTTACTTCTTATTGTTAAAAAAATATTTCTCCTTCCCTAATTTCTTAGTATATTTTTTTATTAAAATTTATATTTTAAAATTTTAACCATTTTTTATTTACTTAATTATTTCAAATTTTATCACATTATTTTTTATTTAAATAATTTTTATTCGTATATGTCCTATATCTATTTTTTCTTCTTTAAATAATTTTTTCAAATCTTAAGAATTACTTTTTCTTAAAAAAATTATTCCTCTTATCCTAATTTCATAGTATATTTTTTATTTTTAACATAAATATTTTGAAACTTAGTATTTTTTTATTTGCTTTATTATTTCAAATTTTTACATTATTTTTTAAATAATTTTCAATGATTTTCATTCATACATGTCCTATACCTATTTTTTTCTTCTTTAAATAATTTGTTTGAATCTTAACAATCACTTGTTATTTTTTAAAAAAATTATTTCTCCTACCTAATTTTTTTTACTTTTTTATTATTAATATAAATATTTCAAAATTTTGCCTTTTTTTATTTCCCTAAGTATTTCAAATTATTTCACATTATTTTTATATTTAAATAATTTTGGTTATATATATACATATGTCCTCTACCTATTTTTTCTTTTTTAAATATTTTTTTGAAATATTTACAATTGCAATTTTAAAAAAATATTTCTCTTACCCTAATTTTTAGTATATTTTTTATTATTAATATAAATATTTCAAGACTTTAGCCATTTTTTATTTACTTAATTATTTCAAATTTTTTCACATTATTTTTAAAATAATTTTAAATCAATTTTATTAATATTTGTCTTATACCTATTTTTCTTCTTTAAATTATTTTTAAAAATCTTAAGAATCTTTTGTTATTTTTTTAAATTATTTCTCTTACCCTAATTTTTTGCTTATTTTTATTATTAAATACATATTTTGAACTTTTAGCCATTTTTTATTTACATAATTATTTAAAATTTTTTCACATTACTGTTTTATTAAATAATTTTTATTCATATATGTCCTATGCCTATTTTTCTTCTTTGAATAATTTTTTGAAATCTTAAGAATTAATTTTTATTTTTCAAATATTTTATTTCTTCTACCTAATTTACATATTTTTTTAAATATTATTTCTTTTTATATTTTTAATGTCTACTTTCCAAATTGTTTCAAATATAATATATTATTACATATAATATATATTTTTCATTTATTTTTTTATCTGTTCACCTTTTTCTTCCTTGAAAATATAATCTCAATTTTTTATTTTTAGAATTTTTATATTCAATGTATATCCAAAATAACAACAAAAAAATTTATCGTACAATAAACATATAACAAAACTAAACAAATTAGTATGTAGTAAAATTAATTTATATGACAATAACAACTTTTTTTTTTCTAACTAAACTTTTAGAATCATATAATAATAATAATAATAACATAAATGTTCAAAAATCTGAATATTTCATACATAATTAAACAATGTTAGGCACACAAATATATTACAATTATATCTTATTACAAAAAAAATCAAATTTATATACAATAATAAAAAATGCTAATAAATTTTTAAGTATTATGTTCCACTTACCTGAGATATTGCTAATAAATGTGATTTTAAATGATAAATTTTGTAATACTTTCTTCTTCATCAACACTCCAAACTTATAAATGTAAAAGAAATGGATGAAATTATTGTTCAGTATATGAGTAGACAAATAAAATATTTCAAAAAGGCTAAATCTTGCATTGTTCAAATTAAAAAAAAATTGGGTCCATTTATATTAACATATGTTATTAAGCTAGTAAAATAGTTAAGGAAAGAGATGGATTCGCACACACAAAAGTGAGTTAAATTAGGTTTAATATAGTTGAAATCCATTAATTTCTCTCTCTATGCATGAGATAATACATGATGGAAAAAGTTTTTACACAATTGTTTTTATTTAATCGAATGAGACTTCCAAAAGATGTTGTAATTCTTACTTTATACAATTAATAACACAATTTTGGTTTTATAATTAATTTTTTTCCTTTAAAATTATGTAACAACCTTCCTTAATACTTTTAATTTCATAACCTACTCTCATAATTTTCTTTATTCTCTCCAACTTCTCTCTCGTTAAATCACCAACTTTCATATTTTATATTTTGAATGTTTAACTCCTAACCTATATATACATCTACACTTCTATTTGTGTTATACTTTTCTAATTTCTGTTTCTATAGTTTTATGTCTCTGAGTTGATATAAGGAAGAATTTATTTTATCTAAAAAAATATTTGTGAAGGTAGAATAATCCTTAAAGATAATATTATAATGCGACTCAAATTTAATGATATTTTTCTACCTATAATTTTTAACTAATTTGATTGAAGATAAAGAAGTAAGTCACTTTTCATGTACTACTAAGGCAATATATAGGTAGGATAATCAAGGCTAAAATGGTAAATTATGCTTTTCCATTATTTGTCACTTTTTTTTTTGGCTAATCACAATTTAAAAAAATTTGACCTTTCCAATCAACAATAAACACATGTCATGACAATCAATTTTTTTATTCACTATTTTGGTGATTTGATTGGTCAACTGACCGATCGCACCATTAGCCTTTTGCAAGCTACCTCGTAAATTAGCTTACCAAAAAAATTCTATTTTGGAATTGTGAGTTCCAAATTTAATGTAATTAAATTCAATTACAATCGTTCTAAATTTTATACAATATCTTTTAACACTATAGCAACTTTTTCTGTATTGAATTATGTAAATTTGGAGTGATTGTGTCCAAATTCATTCATTTCATCACTTTCAGGACAAATAGTTTTTTTCTTTATTACTTTTTTAATTTTTTATTATATTACTTATAAATAAAAAAACATTTAACTTAAGTCACAGAACTTTTATATTTAAATTTTAAGAACACCTAGGGCTTTGTTTATTAGTTGAAAAGGAAAAAAAATAGAAGGAAAATTTTATATACTATTTATTAGCCCCATATAATTATTATTGAATAATATATATTATATTTCATAAGTTTTTTAAAATAAAAAATTAACTTTTATTTTTAAAATTATCTTTTCATATTTCATATTTTATTTTTAACTTCTTACGTATTAAATGGGGGTTAATATACCTGAATTCGATATTTATCTCACCTATTTTCTATGCTAAGGCATTACATTCTTTCTTAATTTCTAAAAAAAAGAAAAAAAAAAAAAGCATCCATGAAAAGGAAAGATAAAAGAGAATAGCGCAGGTAAATTTTGATAATTGAAGTGTCTGGTCAAGCACTGAATATGTCACCAACATTGAGATCCTTTTCAATAAATTTGGACCGTTCGGTATATATTTTTTAATTAATTCTAATCATCTATTTTTTCTACAGAAAATAAAATATAAAATGAAGAAAACATTTTTAAATTTTACTAAACCGTTCGTTTCATTAAAGTTAACAAAATTATTTTTATCTTGTATTTTATTTTTTAAAATAAAAATTATATAAAAAAGAACCACTAAGATTGTTGAAAAATGATAATGGCAAAAGGTCCAGATTTGCTCAAGGCAGCAGACTGAAAATCCAGAGTCACTACACTATAGCAATTCTGTTAAAAAGGATTAGCGCCACACATGTTTGAAACCTTTTTTGAAAGATTGAATGTCATACAGAATTTGTTTAATAGACTAAATTAACCTTTTTCATTTCCTAAAAAACTTATTGATTCAGTACAAAATCAAAACATCTGCAACCCGACCAAGAAACTAAAATTTAATCTTAGTTTCTCATACTTCGTCTTCCTTTTAATCGGTTAATCTTTTTTCTAATTTCTTTTACATTTTTATATACCTTCGTCCCTTCTTTTAAAATATCAAGATAAATATAACAGTATACCAAAGGCTTGGGTAAGCACATTTTCTGTAATTTTCATTCAATATTCAAACTGTAAATAGTGTAATATTCAAGATTTTAATTGTCAAAATTGGTGAGTTGTATAATTTACAACGCTATATACAAAGGGGAAAAGAAATCAACAACCAGGGATATAATTATTGTTCAAAAGCCATATTAAATAATGATATAAATAAGAAGAGAATGTGAATAAATTTGGGATAGGTGAGATAAAAGATAATTTTTATATATTTATTTTTTAAAAAAATAATTTGATATTTATAATAATAATTTGATAGATAAAATAATAATTATAAAAGCATAATTTTAAAATTTTGGTTATGTTAATGGTAGATATAGCAGACAGCTCGTGGATGAGAAGTGTAAAAGTTTAGGCTTGTGTCTCTTTTTGCTAAACAAAAAATAAAAAATAAAAGTATAATAAATATTATGTAAAAAATATATTTACATCCAACATAATATAAGGATAACTCATTTTAAAAATTTTAGAATAAATTATATAATTTTTTTAATGTTGCTAAATTATATAATTGTTTTAAAATATAACAAACCTCTTTTCAATTAAAAAAATGCTATATTTTAGTTTAATTTTAAAATTTTTAATTAAATTAACTTTTATTGACTTAAATATATATATTTTTAATTAAAATATATTCTTATATATTTTTTATAAAACATATTTTAGTAAAACAATTTTAAATTATATTAGAGTATATATTTTAAAAAATAAAAAATATATAATTTTAATAAAAATTAAAAAAATATATGTATAATTTATTCAAAATTTTAACACAGAAATGAAACACACCACAGGTAGCGGACTTTTTGTTTCCCCCCACACAAAATATTCAATTATAGTAAAACTATTATCAATAGTCAATAAATACAATCACGTTGTAAAATAAATTAAGTAAGGTAACATGGATAGAAGAAAAACTAACAAGAAGTGTGTTTGACACGCAATTCGGTAGAGCGTATGGGATACTAACGAAATACGCTAATCGAGGGCTTGGATTTAGCGGCACTAAACTGTAGGTGGGAAAACTAATGAAGGACCTGGTCATCTCCACAAATAGGGACGGCTTTGGAGTTCTCCTCGACAGAATAATGTATTATTTGGAAAAATAATAATGGATTAAAAAAAAAGAAATAAATGAGCTCAATTAAAAACTAAAACCAGTGACGCTTTGTTGGCTGATTGACGCATTGGGCATTGCTTTGCGCTTGGCTATTCATAGCTCCTCGAAATGTCTCGACCTCTGCTTTTCTGCGCGATTCACCTAAATTTTACCATTTGTAAATCGTCACCACATTTCAACTTTTTATCTTTGGTCGCACGCGCCAACAAGGGGACTTATCCAGAGCGAATATGGTAGGAAGCATAATGCCTTTTAATTTCACCGCGAGGAAGATCTCTGCGATTTTAAATTTTTACCACTGTAAACAAAATTTTGCATTTTTCTGAATTGATTGGAAGATTGCAATAGCGGGGTTGGTGTGGATGTTAATAGAAATTTAAAAGGGGTTGGTGGAGATTAAAGAGAAAAAGAAGGGGTTTGTCGGAATACGTGTGTTACATTGTGACTTTGTCCAGTTTTATCAATTGTCGCCTAAAGTACAGCTAGTGTGGCTCCATGATTGATCCCTTCCCATATTGGGAAGAGGAAAATTTTATCGAGAAAATTAGTGAGTTTTTTGATTATGGTAAAAGAGATCTATTTGCGAAGGGTGGCGCTTTTGACCGCTGAACGTGCTTTCTGGGCAATAATCCTGTTAAATTCCTGTTAGACAATTTTTAAAGGAAAATTCTGGCAATCAAAATCAAAGACGTGTTGAGCTGTTACCCTATGTGTTTCCAATATCTAGCTCTTTTTTCCCTCGCACTCGGTCCTTCCTATTGCGTTTGAGACCTGCTTTGTTGCAACCTGTAATTGGACGAGGGGTGTTTTCGACTCATCCAATAGGTCCTAGTGTTGTCTCTCTGTAACTCACAGACCCATCTCCCTGAGAAATATTTCGCGTATACGTTGGCTCCGAATGTCACCGTGGCTTAGAGACGCCTCGCTCTGCTTCCTTCTCCACGCGTCTGTTACTGTTACCATTACCATTACCATTTCTCCTTTTCCTCTTCTTTTCTGACAATGAGATCAAACTTGTAGCCTTTTGCTTCTCCTTTCTCGTCTTTTGGTCTTCAAGCGGTTCGCGGTGGAGAGAGAGAGAGAGAGAGAGAGAGAGAGAGCTTGTTGGAAACTGCAAAAGGTGTTATCTTTTTTGTTTCTTTGAGTTGAGTTTCTGAGATCAGACCCAAAAATGACTTCTTTGTTCAATTGGTCGGGGAAAGAACCTCCCCGAGGAACCCCTGTGGTCGTGAAGATGGAGAACCCCAATTGGTCCATGGTTGAGCTTGAAGGTCCTTCGGAGGAAGAATTCCTCATTACCGACCCATCGAGTTATCCAAGAGACAAAGGCAGAGGCAAAAATGCGAAGCAACTTACATGGGTTCTTCTCCTCAAAGCCCACAGAGCTGCAGGTTGCTTGACCTCCATTGCCCCCGCATTGTTGGGCCTAGCCTCAGCTGTGAAGCGCCGCGTAGCTTCTGGAAGAACAGATGCCGATGCCGAGAACGATAACGAAATCCGTAGCTGGAGGGAAAAAGAGAACCCCACTGTGAAAAGCAGGTTTTATTCGTGTATAAAAGTGTTCCTATGGATGTCTGTGCTTCTGCTGTGTTTCGAGGTGGCTGCCTACTTTAAAGGTTGGCATTTTGGTGCGCCTCATCTCCAACTTGACCATTTGTGGGTAACCTCATTTGGTGTTAGAGGTGTTTTCGATTGGCTGTATTCGCGGTGGGTCTTGATTCGGGTGGCGTATCTTGCTCCTCCTTTGCAATTCCTAGCCAATGTATGTATTGTGCTGTTCCTTATTCAAAGTCTGGATAGACTAGTTCTATGTATCGGTTGTTTTTGGATTCGGTTTAAGAAAATCAAACCTGTTCCAAAAGAAGGTGCTGTAGATCTTGAATCTGGTGAGAAAGGTTACTTTCCTATGGTGCTAGTGCAGATCCCCATGTGTAACGAGAGAGAGGTAAAGAACTAATTCCCACTGCTCTCTGTTTGTGTTGAATTGAACGCCGAGGTATGGTGATCTAACATGATGAATTTGCTCAGGTTTATCAACAATCAATTGCTGCTGCTTGTAATTTGGATTGGCCAAAATCCAAGTTGCTCATTCAAGTTCTGGATGATTCGGATGACCCAACAACACAATTTCTTATCAAAGAAGAGGTCCAAAAGTGGCAGCACGATGGTGCCAACATTTTGTACCGGCATCGGGTGATAAGAGACGGATACAAGGCTGGTAATCTCAAGTCTGCCATGAATTGTAGCTATGTGAAAGACTATGAACTTGTCGCTATTTTTGATGCTGATTTTCAGCCTACCCCGGATTTCCTTAAGAGAACAGTTCCTCATTTCAAGGTACTTAATTCAATGTCGTATTCTGTAACTCATCACTTAGTCCAAAATTATGGTTTAGTTTTTGTCATGATCCAAATACTCATATAATCTTGCAACCATTGTAATTGCGTATGTTATAGTGAATTAATCCACTTGATGGTACTACAGGACAATGAGGAATTAGGGCTGGTTCAAGCAAGATGGTCCTTTGTGAACAAGGATGAGAACCTGCTAACAAGGTTGCAGAACATTAACTTGACATTCCATTTTGAGGTGGAGCAGCAGGTAAATGGTGTTTTCATTAATTTCTTTGGGTTCAATGGAACTGCGGGAGTGTGGAGAATAAAGGCTTTAGAGGAAGCTGGTGGGTGGTTAGAGAGGACCACGGTTGAGGACATGGACATTGCTGTTCGAGCTCATCTTCATGGCTGGAAATTTACTTATCTCAACGACGTTGAGGTTTGCCCCTCATAAATTCACACCTACCAATAGGTTTCATTGCTTATCAATTCTCATGCTAATATAATACTAGTTGCTTATGCGTCCAGTGCCAGTGCGAAGTACCAGAGTCTTATGAAGCTTACAGGAAACAACAGCACAGATGGCATTCTGGTCCAATGCAGCTATTCCGCCTTTGTTTGCCTGACATCATACGGTCTAATGTATGTATATCTGAAGGCAATGTCTTTATGCGTTAACCTTGACATATTTATGCAATCTTGGTGCTTATATAATTTTGTTACCAATTTTGTTTCTGCAGATAAGCATATGGAAGAAATTCAATTTGATATTTCTCTTCTTTCTATTAAGAAAACTGATATTACCCTTCTATTCATTTACCCTATTCTGTATAATTCTGCCCATGACAATGTTTGTCCCAGAGGCTGTGCTTCCTGAATGGGTTGTATGTTATATCCCTGCAGTCATGTCATTTCTCAACATACTTCCAGCCCCAAAATCCTTCCCCTTCATTGTACCCTACCTTCTTTTTGAGAATACCATGTCTGTTACCAAATTCAATGCCATGATCTCTGGCCTACTCCAGCTCGGTAGTGCGTATGAGTGGATTGTGACTAAGAAATCTGGTCGTTCCTCAGAGGGCGATCTTGTTGCATTGGTTGAGAAAAGTCCAAGGCATCAAAGAGGGGCGTCGGTGCCTGATCTTGAGGAAATGAAGGAAGTAATCCAACGAGAAGAGCAAAAAGCGTCTAAGAAGAAGAAGCATAACAGAATATATTTGAAGGAGCTTGCTTTGGCCTTTCTTCTTTTAACGGCATCAGCAAGGAGTCTCCTGTCTGCTCAGGGAATCCACTTCTATTTCTTGTTATTCCAAGGGGTATCCTTCCTGTTAGTTGGTCTAGACTTGATAGGTGAACAGGTTGACTGATATCACTCTGTAAACATACATGGCAGATGCATACACGCAAACATGGGAGGACACCCATGCCCTGTGCTGTCAATCAATGATCACGGTTATGGGGACACTCATCCTCCTCCATTCAGGCTTCTTATCCACGTCCACCCACCATATGATATCACTGTGTGTTTTTTGGACACAGAAAGGGAGACTTCCATTTGGAAACGGGTAAATCAGAAGCTGGTTACGCCCCTTCACTGTGTACGAATATTGTTATTATTTTTTCCATTTGTAATCTGTCGATTCTTTTGTTGTTGGACCAATTCTTTTGTAAGAAAATTTGTGCTTCAAATATCAGTGGAGGAATTTTTTTAGTTACCGAGTTGGGAGCGGGATTATCCATCTTGTCCTGTTTCTAAGTCTTACATCGCATGTTATGCTAGAATGCAAATTCAATACTTGATACATTCTGGCCAAAAAGAAAAAAAGAGATGACTAATGTGACATGTATGTTCCTCGGCTCCCTTGATTTTATATTTGTGATTGAGGTTTGCAATTTTATCTTCCCCTTTCCAGCCTTGAGCAGAAAATTGTTGGATAATAAATATATATATATATATGTATGTATATTTTTCTCGTAGTTTGTTGAGAGCCGGCCATTTACTCTATCTGAGCTGAGGTACTGTCATAAACAAAGTTGGAACTGTGGTTCGTATAGTGAAACTGGAAGTCTCCTAGTTCGTTTTAACTGGTTTCCAGCAAAATGACTGCGCTTTTGAGCCAAAAATACTGCCTGCAACTGCCAGGGAAACATTACCCGAAAGAAGCGAAATATTGTACCTTAAAAGACCAACAAAGCGAGAGACAGTCAATGTTTATAAATTTGCACTGCGGGGTTGCTTTCCTAATTCCCATCAGCCATCACTAGGGATGAATGGTTCCCCGTTTGCTCTTTAATGTGGAGAGTCTACCTACTTAAGGAATCTGGCACGCAAAAGCCCAAAATCAAAATATGTTCCCAGTGGTAGCTTTAGCGCTGTTCTGTGAAACCTTAAAATCAACCTTCTTTACAATCATAAGTCATTCATAGATATTTGTTTGTTCTGCTTTCCTTTATCCTGCTGTGTTTTATATTCTAAAAGGTTGCTAGTAGGACAAAGAAAATGTCTCGGTGCGGTGGTAATTAAATCTAGATGAGGTATGAGTTAAAAAACAAGATGAGAAGTCATCACAATTGTGAAAGAACCCCACAACTGTTCACCTTAGACTCCATTCCATGCATGTGGGAAAGCTTGTGAAGCTATTTAGTGAGGCTTTTACTACCTAGCCTAATGTTGGGTTCTTCACGCAAGTTGACTGATACTTTTAAGAGGCAGCATTATAGGGAATGATGTGGGGCTAAATGAAAGCACCAGGTTGTCGGTTCATTTGCATGCCCATGCCTTGATCAAGGTTGTCAAATTGGAGAGCTTAAGTAAACTAATATAGAGAAAGTAGACTCATAATGTGAACTTGTATCATAAACTCATAAGAGCTTATATTTGTCCATAATTATATATAAAATATAATATATAAAAATAAATTTATCTAAATACAATTTAAATTAAATTAATTTTTTTAAAAAATTATTTATATTCCATAATTCATATTTCTCAATATAAAGATTTTAATTAAATTCATATATAAATATTATTTTTATATCTTTCTTTATTGAATTGTATTTGATTTAAGAATTTCTATCTTTTTTTTAAATTTAATTTGACTCAATTATATAGTAACTCATCAAACTCAATTCAAGAAACATTAAGTTAATCAAATATATCTGAGTCAAAGGTGAATTAAACTGAATTTATATTGAGTCCTAATTTATAAGCGAGTTGACACGATTTTCTTAAGTAGAAACTTAAATTTGTTAAAATTAAAGAGTCAACTTATGAGTTTAACAACAATACTCTTGATCACAGCATCTTTATTTGGCCCACCTCATTGCTCATCCTTCAATCCTTAAGATTTCATAGCATTCTCGTAATGTGGACTCGTATCGTAAACTCGTAAGAGCTTATATTTGTTAATAATTATATATAAAATACAATATATAAAAAGAAATTCATCTAAATACAATTTAAATTAAACTAATTTTTTTAAAAAAAATTATTTATATTCCATAATTCATATTTCTCAATATAAAAATTCTAATTAAATTCATATATAAATATTATTTTTATATCTTTTTTATTGAATTGTATTCGATTTAAGAATTTCTATCTTTTTTTAAACTCAATTTGGCTCAATTATATAATAACTCATCAAACTCAATTCAAGAAACATTAAGTTAACCGAATATATCTGAGTCAAATGTGAATTAAACTGAATTTATAGAGTCCAAATTTATAAGCGAGTTGACACGATTTTTTTAAGTAAAAACTTAAACTTGTTAAAATTGGAAAGTCAACTTATGAATTTAATAACAATGTCCTTGATCACAGCACCTTTATTTGGCCCATCTCATGTGCTCATCCTTCAATTCCTAAGATTTCACGCTCTCAATTTAAATTCTTTTCCGTAAGTTTTTTAGACTCTTTTTATGCCATATTTGCATTGAAATTTATGATAGTAAATTTTAGCAAGAATTTATTAATGCTTTCTTGAAAGTTTTGCTTATAATTAAAAAAGGGAAAGATGGCAGTTTTACGGGTTTACCTGACTATCGATTGACGCTGATTGTGCTATTGAGTTTGGCATTTCTTGGTTATCAGCTGTGCAACACGTGCGGTTTTCGTCCGTAAATGAGTGAGCATCGCTCTCCTCTACCGAAACTAGTTCTAATAGCTACATAAATCAATTATGTAGGGATAAGCGCACGTAAGTATATCGATGCACACCATTACAACATCACTAGCACGCTTGATATGCCAAATTATAATGCAATGTTGTTCAGTTTTGTTCGTTGCAAATTAATTATGGAGAACTAATATAATGTAGTGTTCAGTTTAAATTTATTAAAGAAATTGACCTTGTGATTTTGTCATCCTCTATTCCTATGCATAGTCGCATACTACTCTGGTTTACCTAGATCATGAATGTCACACGCAGTTAGTTTGATTAAGCTGGGTCATTTTCACCTACGACCTAATTGTAAGTTGGGTTGAGTCATCATCAACTTTAATTTCCCCATATGTCACGGATGTCGAAAGCTGAACGCTTCCTCTGATGAACTTCACTCAATTTTGATTGACAAACAACGCAGTTGGAGTCGTTTGTTATAAGTTTGGACTCTCCAGCAATGACACACATAAAATGCAATGGGATGGGGCCATTCTTCAAAAGGACTGATGCTACTCATCTCAAAACAATCTTTTTCTTACCTTATATATGCTTCCACATATTGCATTCGTTACGATTTCTTTTGTTCTCGACATTTTAAAAACCCTTACAGAAGTTCACGCATTTTGTAATCAACTTCACCAGTCACCACATGACCTGGTTCCCTCAATCTAACGAGTCATCTTCTGCTAAAAATTCGAAGAGCCAAGAGTTAGGTATTAAGATGCTACACAAACGAACCATTATTCTACACATTCCCTCTCTATTCAACTTCAGTTAAATGATGCACTCAACTGCAAAATTTCAAGATTCTATCCAAAGAAACAAGGTCACATATCCTCCGCACTTCATAACTCTGTCTCCAACCCCCCTGTTCCACACGATAGTGATACTACATTAAAGAAAGCATGAATATCTGAATTGATCATGCAAAGAAGCAAATCTGCCTATTACCATTAGGTCCCGAATTTTGAAGAGCTGTACTAGAATCGTATCCCATTCCATATAAGCTCTGGAGCTCATGGTCCATAACACTCTGCAAGTGCTAGTATCAGTATTTTCACAAACAAGAGAGGATTATGGTGTTTTGAAGATATTTACCTGAGGCATAGGAGGGATACTTGGCGATGTGCTGGGTATGCTTCCAAGGGTCCCCTGAAAACTTCCACCGGGGAATAGGTGAGCGGAGTTAATGATACCACCTCCGTATCCACCAATTGCTCCATGTCCAATGCGCGGCTGCAGAATCTAAGAACATGAAAATAGAGCTCGAGATTATTTGTTTAACTAAAATTAATGAAACTGAAGTATTGAGACCTTCACTCACATCTTTGGATAATATCCGCTCTACGTCAAAATTCAATTCAGGGTTCACAGTGGCAAGTTTCATGGACAAAAACTGCAATACATATCTTAGTAAGTTGAGAAGTACCATAACCATGATTGATTTATCATAACTCATAAAAATTGTTAGCAACACTCGCGTTCAGTGAAGTGGCCAAATCTTTTATATTATTATGCAAGATGGCTAAAAAATTTCAATTTTCCGATAAATGATCAATGAAGCAAGTGCACAGTGGAAATCAGATCATCATTCAAGTTTAAATAAGTAATACTGTAATAGAATACTTAGATATGGTTTATTTTCTTAACAGGGCAGAAACTGGTCATTCCTTAGACTGCAGAATAGCTTACCTCAACCTGTTGTTGCAGTGATTGCACGTAGTTAATAATCTCATCAAGCATTACTGCTTTGCCAGTTATCTAAACCAAGTCAATGACAGCAGAAAATCAGTATGAAAATCAGCGTGGTTACATGCGAAATCATAACGAGCACAATCATCTGCAATAACCTTGTTGCATCCGGGAACAAGTTCTTGAAGTAACCTCATTCTCTCACTTATCTTTTCTCTTCTTACCTGCCAGCAAAAAAATTCTAGAGCAATTATTTATCTTTTAAACATAAGAAATGGGTTTCTTATAGCAAACATATGTAGTCAGAAGGTACCCTTTCTGCAAGGCTATGACTGTTTGTAGCTTGACCTCTTCGAGCTCTCACATGGATAAAATTTTCTTTGGGAGATTCTCCACCGTGAGAGTTGTCTTTAGCTTGCTTCAATGATTGCTTACCACGCAAATCTGCACATGTATTTTGATCTAATTTTGGTTTCCTATCATCTTCTTTCACGCCATCTGAGCTCTTGCCAGATGAATCCTTCAGTGCTTCCCCTTCAGCGCTCTAATTAGAGGTTATATATTTATCCATTCATTAGCTTATTAAACCAAATGAAATACAGAATAAAATTTTCCACGTCTTAACTGAGACTGATATTTTATTCTCGACCTACCTTATTCGGATTGAATGCAGAATTAAAATCAAGCCCTCGTTTTCTTCTATTTCCATTAGGTGCAGATGCTGTAGCTCCCTCTTCAGGAGGGGAATTCGCACCCTGCAATTGTGCATCATTTATTGGAGGCCTTTCAATGTCTGCTTCCTTATTTGGATTATAATTTGACACATACCCTGCATTAGCTATATCACCATTTCCAAAGGAGGGGACCTTTGGGACCATGTCCGCAAAATTTGACTCAGACATATACTGAACAAGGTGAGAGGAGCTACTCATTCCCTGATTTTCCAAGACAATCGGGTAAGATGAGTTAGCAAACTCACTATGAGAAACCAATGAAGAGCCTCCAAAGCTTTGAGTCTGACTCAATGAAACAAGTGGATCCCAAATAGATGAACCAAGAAAAGGATTGCATAAATCTGAAACATTGGTGCTCAAACCCGATGACGGACAACTCAGAATGCCCTCGTTTCTATGTTGAAATCCCATGGCATTTTCATTACCAGCCATCTTCTGAATTCAATACCTAAACTCCTAGAACTAATAAACTAACCTACCTAATGCAAATTAGCAGACTTGTGATTCCACAGTTTGACCAGACCGGAGCTGCATTTAGCTATAACACACAAGAAATAAATAATTGCATGATTAAAGGGAAAGAAAATTTTGACTAAGTTGGGGGGGAGGGGAATGGGGATATCTTGCAGGGCTCAACAAGGAACAAATAGGCTTGGCAGCTTTATAGGACTGAGAGGAAGTTAAAGTAAAAGAAACCTCTTATTGTAGCATAGTCCCAAAGTAAAAGGAATATAATCTACTTGTCCCCGGCTACTTACCTCATCCCTCAAAAACCCTAGGATCAACTCTGCTATAATGCTCAGACAGGAAAGTGAACCTTTCAGAGCATAAAGCGGACTACAACTAAAGCAGATTCCCTTTTTTCCTTTGTCCACAAAACAAAAGTTTCCATTGCTACATTTAATCGAACACCTAAGTGACTGATGCCAGCAAACTCAAGTCCTTTCGACCAGGACCCGTTTGAGTATGAGCTACAACGAGTTAACAGATGTTGCGTATGTGTATAGAAATCCGAACAAATAAACAAATATTTATATTCTGATTTAAAGACAGAAAAGGAGAAAAGCAGCGGAAACTCTTAACAAATTCTTGGATGGGAATCCAAGAACCAGGAACGAGAAAAGGCATCAAATTCTACCCAAATCATACAAATGAACGGTGAAAGGATGACTTAGCCCGGTACTCTAATGCCCTTCGTTAGGTGTGTGACCGTATCATCAGGAGCATCAAATGCTTGATTAAATTTGACAGCAAAAACCGATCTCACCAATAGGATAGTACCATAAAAATCCAACTTTATACATTACAGACAATTCCAGGAACTGCTAAGCTAGAAAGATAGAGCAGCAAGAGCGAGGGACTCCGCTACCTGCCCGAGCTAATAGGTGTCATGTATGATTTTAAAACACACACTAACCACTGCCACCTGCTCCTGTAGCTGAATTATTGCACAACCTAATCTAATCTCTTTTTACTTTTACACTTTACTAGTAGTAATTTTTATTTTTGTTTAATTAATATTTTATATACACCTCTCATTTTTTACTTTCAGTGTCCACTGGATTCAAGAATTCTTATCTTGAAGGCAGGGCTAGCTTCTTCAGTATTCATTGGCATACTTCTTTTATATAATTTTTGACTGACACACTTGCCAACTGTAGAAACAGATCTCTCTCTCTCTCTCGCTTTGCAGCGTGTTACACATTCATTTTAATCATTATCAACTAACCTCTTTCATTTCTTTTGAAGAACCCACAATTATGTGTGCACCTAACCTCCATCATACTTCATAAACCGCACTGTTTGAGTGTACGTCATGGTCCCAAAAACGACCCCACTAGATCTTGCTTCAAAACCATTTCAGTTGAATCGGAAGGTGGACCCTATGGGACAAGTGTAAGGTGGTGATGCAGAGTGAGTGAGAGGATACTGTTAGTGTGTTGTCGCAGCCTGGCCATAGCAGGTTATGATTTCCTGCTTGTTTGCTTTAACAATTATTTTAATAATAATCTTGGTAGCAGCAAGCAGGAGACAGCAGGCTTTTCATATATTGTAGTAAGAAGGAGCTTTGAGTCTGAGCAACGTAAGGAATAATGGAATCTAAGAATCATTTTTACCCTATTCTTGTACCGTTTCCAGCTGTAGCTGTGATACCTATTCCTATGCCTCACCCCATCCAATCCAGTTATACCAAATTATCACATCCTTATACAATAATTTATTAAAATAAATTTTTAATAAACCCCATTACTTACAATATCAATTTGAATGGATACTACTTACTGATTTATCATACAACTACATGAATATATTACATATGTACATATATATTTCTCTTCTCTACCCCACAAGCCTCCTTCTGGTCTTCTTATAAAAAAGCCGAAATTAACGGCTTAATTTCTCCTTGGTCATGATCCACCGTAGGACACCAAATTTTGGGTCACATAAGTTGAAAAAAAATTTTAAATGTTCATAATTTTTTTAAAAATTATTTCAGGGTACTGGTAGTGGTTGTGATTTGAGATGAGTGATGGAGCTACGGGAAATAGAATAGGGCATATGCTCAATAAAAATAGGGCACATGATGATTAAAATTGTACGCCTACCTAATATTATGGCTGATATTCACGTTTCACACTTCTTGCTGGTCAATGCACTTTTACTATATGCCCTATTTTAGAATTAGAATGCAACTAGCGCCACTTGAAGAAACATTATGAAGAAATGTTCAGTCTCTTATAGGCACCATTTTCGACTCTATATTCACATTTGTGTAGTTTAAAAGATATATATACAAATTGTGCTTTAAATATAATACAGAATTACAGTGGATTTGTTCAGCTTATGCTGCCATTTTTACGATCACACACACACTTATATATATATTCAGTCAATTCAAATTTCATGCAAAGAAACAATACATTAATTGGATGTGAAAAACGAATATCTGCAAATTTCTGATATAGAAAGAGATATGAAAATGAATAAATAATAAGATTTGGTGGAAACAAAAAACCAATATTAACGATAGAAACGGGGAACAAACGATTACAGCTAGCATTTTGGGATCAAATCGATAATTATGACTGGAATCTGAGGATGATGCAATCCCAAATTCTTGAGGTCTTGTCCCATTAAATTATATCAAGAGCCATTGACCCACCTACATCGCTGAGCCAAGTCATTCAAGCAGATGAGATGAGACCCATATTATGAATCTCTGAAATAACATTAAGTTAATCCATATATGAAAAAACAATTAAAAGAGAGAAGCTAATATCAGGCGTGCGAAGGCCTTCGCCTTGCGCTGAAAACTCGTCCTCTATGGTCCACATTCCGAGATATGTGGTCCTGCTTCATTAGCAATGATGAGTTTATGGCTAAGAGAACAATCTTTTTAATCAAGTTTGTTTTTGTACCTCGTCAGTCTCTATCTACTCAACATAATCAATTTGGGCTCTTTCCTTTACAAAGTTATCTGTAGCAGCTTACTAATCTTTTCGGTCAGAAACAAGCTTTTTTTCCCCTTCTTTTCTTTATTTACTCAACTTCTCCAATTAAACAAGATCACTAGTTACTCACAAAACTTCTCTCTTAGATACAACCCAAAAAATAAGTTTGTGCATTTATTATTATATTGATGGATAATTAATTAGAATCTGACTACAAGATGGGTAATGGTACAACTCTATAACTCACTAACTTTACAGTGTGGCTAATATACAAGGATGAGAAGAGTCCCAAGCACCAAAACCTCCAATGCAAAAAGATGGAAGCATGCACGCGCAGAAGCCAGAAGGGAAAGAAAAGAAGTGATCATCATCAAGTTGGTTTAAAATTTAAACTGAAAAGTCTGCTCTCTATTAAGGAAGCTGAGAATCTTTTATGTTACTCTCTCCGATGCGCCTCATCAAACCCATGACGGCAATCATTTGAAGCGCTTGATTTTTCCACGAAAACAAAAGTCTGCACTGTAGTCATATATTTTACGTACATATTGCAGATTTAAATATGACGGATAGTTGGATACAAGAACAAAGGTGACGACAACCCAGCTGGCCATTGTATTATGAAATAGTTGGCTTCATTAATGATGAAACATACTTATTTTAAAAGAAAATAATCAAGATCTACCATAGAGACATGTTAGACAGGTGCCATTTGTTGACCGCAACAATAGTTTTCTCTAATTTTATTCAGATATTGTAATTGATCATGTGCTCCACTCATTTTTTTTTTAGGTCCAAATAACCAGCAGGCTGCAGCTAATAAGTGGAATATGTCAATATACTAAAGCAGTAAATGCAAAAGAATATTGGATATCAGCTTATGTCAAAGAAATTATCAACCTCTTGCATACTGGCAGCTTTAGTTTTCAGAGTCGTTAATGGCTTATTAACTTTGATATATCCTCAAGTTGTATCGTGACTCAATGATTTTTAATTTT
The DNA here is from genome assembly GCA_032878935.1 of Erythrophleum fordii. Classification (NCBI taxonomy): domain Eukaryota; kingdom Viridiplantae; phylum Streptophyta; class Magnoliopsida; order Fabales; family Fabaceae; genus Erythrophleum; species Erythrophleum fordii. Next base: position 12,426,088 of record JAVQMF010000058.1, read on the forward strand.
GTTGGTTGAATAAAAATAACGATGTGCCGCTCTTTTAAGAATCGTAAATGGATATCTAAATATAAGCATTTTTTTTAAGGTGCACTTAGTACTACTATACAATTTTTTCTTATCGTGTTGGTACTGTCTACTCAAGGCACTAGTAGTCATACATTATTATTATTATTATTATTAGTAACAGTATACCAACACATTAATAAAACATTATCAACACATTACAAAACTATCACTGGTATGATAAGAAGATTTTATTAATTGGCTGCTTATTAACATATTATTATAACAATATTAACACATTTTTAAGCCGTTATTAACACAATGGAAAGACATTACTTATTATATAATAATATGCCTAATTCTTTATTATACACGGTAGAATAACCCTAAAATAATGTTTTAATTGTCACTAGGTGTAACGAGGCTCCCATAATTCTCATCAAGCGTTTAGTGACAAAAGACAATGAGGTTGCTCATAATAACACTTAAAACAATAGCTAACACACACACACACACACACACACACACACGTGAATACATATACACACACACAAATACCTTTTATACTAGTTTCCTTTAATATCAAAGCCCGTATCTTGTTGAACAATTGTCTAGGTTAGGGCCCGTGGACTTTACCCAACGGATTGTGTGACATCAGGGCTTCAACAAGTGGGCAAGGACAAACGAACGCAGGGTACTTAGGCCCTCAAGCATTACCCTAAAACCATTTGTTAGGTCATGCTCGGCCCTTACGAAGGCCACGCCTGGTTTGCAATATAAGGGAGGCCGAAGGAAAAAGGATAAATTATAAGATGAATGAAATGAAGAGTAATGCTGTTTAGCTGAGGTTGATTTAAGACAGTTCTTAAGATAACATTGGCAAAAAAAAATCGTTTTTTATTTATTAAGTGTTTTCAAAAAATTAAAAAAAAAAAAATGGTAAGGTGAAAAAAGAAGGGTACGTAATGTAATTTATGCTATTTTGCATTGAAGTTTTATGATTATCAATATAAAATTTAGAGCAATTTTTATTTAATAATATATTAAAAGCTTTTTTAACCATTTTTAAGTAGGAGCATTATAAAATAGGTGATAAACAAATTTAACTAAATTATACTACCGTAAAGTTTGACTAAATTACATTTAATATTTCTATTATTTTAAAAATATAATTTGACTCTTCTTCTATTTGATATAGACTGTAAAAATCTTTCTTCTAATTTAGTTTTAAGCTTAACTATCATTTGGGTCCCTTAATTAATTTATTTGTTTCAATTTGATTCATTGATTTTCAATTTATACTAGATTTCTTTTTTATTTATTATTTTAAATAGTCATTGATAAATATAATAAAAAGATAAATATAATGTAAATTGAAACAAATAAATTAATAAAAAGACTGAAATGATTGTTGGCCATACTCTCTATCAATAAAATTAATTTTGTATAATACTTATTTTTTTTAAAAAATATTATTATTTAATTATTTTTACTAAATATTAGAAATAAAATTACCTTCTTTTATTAAAGTTTACTATTAATTTAGTTATTTTTACCATCTTATTAAAAATAAAATCATAATTTTGTATTGTATAACAATTTAATTTAATTAAAAATAAATAAAAAAGAAAATCTGATAACATATATTAAATATTTAAAAAATTAATTAGATTAAATTTAAGTATAATACCTTATATTTTTATTATTAGATTTTTTAAGCAAAATATATTAAGTTTATAGTTTTTTAATAAATATATAATTTTAATTAAAAATTATATATTTGTTATATTTTTATTAAAAATTTATATATTTTTAAATTATAATTAAAAAAATTTGATAAAAAATATAAATAATTGAACATAAATTTTTTTTCAAATAATTTTTTATAAGAATGACATTCGGCAATAACAGCGACATACGGCGTTAAGTGCCACGTAGGGCGACAACGCCAAAACAATAATCTGATCACGAGGCAATTCTGCAAGCTTCGAAAGATTCTCACTTAGATACGTGATGTTGACAGGTCACTGTCTTATTGTTTTTGCTTTTATTTTTTTTCTCCAACATAATATTAATAACATTTAGTTGTAATTTATAAATAATTGTTGTAGGCCGGAAGTTCATCCATCTCGTTTGAATAGAGAAGGAGAAAATAATATAATAAATAAATAAATAGAATAATAAATAATTTTTATGTTTTTATTTTTAAAAATATAATTTAATAATTAAAATAATAATTTAATAGATAAAATAATAATTATTACAAAATTTTAATAAATATTATATTAATTATATAAAAAAATACATCCACAACCCAATAAACCAAAAGGAAGCTACGTCTTTCTTGAAGATGATTGAAGGATAATAGTTGATATATGTTTTAACATTCTTTTTATATCCCGTGGCATTAGTTATATTTTTCGTTTATGAATAAAATGGTCCAGCCAAAGACACAAAAAGGACAAAGAACAAGAGAAACGTAAAAAGAAACAATCAATTATGTGGTAATCAAGTGTCGAGATGTAACTCTTGTAATATCAAGTAACAACTATAATTCAGGCGGGAAGGGAGGGAGAGAATCTCATGGAAATCAATCTCTTTAGACAAGCTATGGTAAGCTCACCAATTAGCAAAGACATTGCGTTATCTATAGATATGCAGCCGCTTCTACACTCCACTCTCTTTGGAGCAGCCTTCTAATATTTTGAAGGAAGCGATTTTACTTCCAAGTTTTTTTTGAACTTGGAATTTTTATATTTTTATTATTGAAGTCCAACGTTTAGTGTCGAGTCTCGAGAATACACCCAAGGCTTTCACCTTTCGGAGCCATGAGAAACGAAATATCAGACGCAAAACAATCCAAATAAACATTTCACCTCTGACTACGTTTGGGCCCCTTCCAATTAATTGTTAAACATGCAAATACAAATACTGTATACCATTTCCTCACCTCACACTAACGATTCTCGTACATTTCTGCACCTCGGTTCAACTGCCAATCCCATTCAAACTATAAATATGTTACCCACAAATAAGAAGTTTATGGTGTTTTAACGCTCATGGTCAAGTGACCCTACTCTTTTTTCTTATGACTAAAAAATATTTGCACTAAAGCAACGTCTTCTATTTAACTCCTAATTCCTCCTAGAGAAATGAGTTATAAGAGTATCCTAACCCCTTTCATGTAGCAGATTCATTGCCGTTTTTACAAGTAGGAGAGAGAGTAATTAATGAAAATGGTCAAAGAACAACTTTTTTTAAACAAAAATTTGAGCAGATGATTCCTTAAGCTGGTTACTCATTCATAAATCGATGGCTACAACCTGTCCTTTTCTTCTCATGTTAGATTAACCTAGACAATGTTATTTATTTATCATATAAAATTGGATAGATATTATGCACTGCTAAACTATTCCCGAAAACATTTTCGAATTATTTTATGGTGAAGATCCAACATTGGCTTCGTGCACAAATAGTTGCACACGAGGGATCAGGAACACACGTGGGATATAGCACTCCATAACAAGACAGGCTGGAGTCATCGTTGGCTCTAAAACATTCACACCATGTTACACCATAACGTCTTTTAATGAACAAAGTTGAAAGAAAATTATAACCATGCAAATGGCTTTAATACAACGATAGATGGCAAAATAATTATGACAATATAAGCAAGAATCTCTGCAACGCCCTCCGCCTCCCTCCCTTTTTTCTGAATAATGCGTGGGATGGAAGCATTAGCTTGCCGCAAGATTAGATAGAAAAGGTTCATGCAATGATGGTGTCATGCAGAATGAGGAACACATGGGCTTAAAAAAACAAAAAAGAGATAGTTAAGTCAGAGGAGAGGCCTCTTTGCATTATTGAAGGACATTAAGCATATGAGCTGGTTCCGTACTTGAGTAAGCCAACTCCATAAAACAAATTCACTAATGGAATGGGCACTTCCATATTGCCAAGCATGAATTCCCTTTAATTAACCCTTCTCTCGGAATTGCCTATCAACATCTGCATTCCAACATAGAGCCAAAAGGTTGTTTGGAAAGGTGTTGCTTACAAACAAATGGCGGATAACTAGCCCCCACCAGTTTCATTAATCCCCCAAATTCCTCCACTAACACATTTGCTGAACATTACATCAAACCCACCTTTTCCCCGTCAACAATTTTATCCCTTATCTTGCAAAACTTAATTTAGCATATGTCAACAAATGAAGGAAGGGGCCATTTAGGTATCATTCCAAGCACCAAAGACTGGCAAGTGAGACATTGGCGTAGCAGCTGCAGAGGGAAACCAAGTAGTACCGCCTGTAGCAATGGAGCTAAGAGTCTTGGATGGCACTGGGGGATTTGGAAAGAGCAGTCTGGGGCCAGTTTTATCAGGACTGCCTTCCCTTGAGCTGCTTAAACTGGTGACCAGCGAGGGTGGGTTTGAAAAATAAGTCCCTATTTTGGTAGTGTCTTCAACAGAATCAATCCCAATGAGATCTTGTAGGGCCCTTGAGAATGCACTATTTCTATAATTTCCGCTGTTGACGGTTTTTTGGTTACAGCTATTTGACTGTTTCTGAGCAGATAGCTGGCACAAGGCCATCTTCCACCCTGAACCATTTTCATTCTTGTTTCCACCTTCAAGTTCTTCCCCATTGCCATGGTTTGTTGCATTGTGCTCAATGGCCTCCGTTCTTGCTTCGCTGTTTTTGTTTTGTCTTGCCAACTCCCCAGAAAGTAGGGTATCGCTGCCCATGATCCTCTCAACATTGTATATAGATATGTCAAAGTTAGTCACCGCGTTCACCCCACGAAATTTGATTGCAGCTATGTCATATGCTTCCGCTGCTTCCTCTTGTGTGCCTGAATTTGATTTGGTCACAAAATTTGGCAATAATGAAAAAACTACAATTATGCAATTCTGGAGATAACAGCCTTAAAAAAGTTACTTATATAGTCAGCCTTATAAAAGCTTTTCGAGTCAATAACGTCTGGAGAGAGAGTTTGAAGCAGAAATCACAAAACAAAAAGTCGTACAAACCTACTTTAAGCATTTTAGTGCCTAATACACAAACATTTCTGGTTGGTAAAATTTAAATGTGAAAATCCCACTATGTTGAAACAAATTTAGTATCGACCTTTGGAAGGACTTACTGAATGTGCCAAGATAAAGGTCCTTGTTTCCTGCAACTCTACCTATCCTTGCTTGCCATCTTCCATGTTGGTGATGCCTGCATAACAACAAGAGGACCTATCTCTAATCAACAAATTATTTCTAACTCACAGAAAAAGGGGTACGGGAACCAACCGAACCTTGTCACTCCTCTGTACATTGAAACCCCCCTTGAAAACCCATTGCTTTTTCTGCAAACCAAAAGAAATCTCATAATTATCATTAAATAATTCTAAATTGCTAGGCTTTGGCAACATCAGAATTAATTAATCAGTGTTTGCAGTCCGTACCTTCTCAAGTGGGCAACGTATTCCTGCCGATTCATCTTCTTCATCTCTTCAAGTTCTGCTTGGTAATTTTCTAACTGCCGAAGACAATACAGAGAATGGGATACCAAGGAGTACAGATTCAAGGAGAGAGTACGTAATGGCAGAGAGTTAAAATTTACCGAAAAGTTTATATGGGTTGAAGGTCCCCAGTACTTAAGAGCCGCCAGATCATAGGCTCTAGCAGCATTCTCTTCCATATCATATCCCCCTATAGTTCAAAACTAAATTTGACCAATTAGCAAATAGCAAGATAGCTAAGAGGGTTGAGAAAATGCAAGTTCGTGGGAAAGCTTACTTACCCAAATAAACTGCAACATGCAACATTTTATTGGATCATCAATCGCCATCCATCGGCACGAACATTGAACATGTCAGATTTATTAATAATAGAGAAAAGAATAATTGGGAACAAATTATGGGTATTTTGGTGACTAACCTTGCCTTCCCTTCCTAGTCTGCCCTTCCTTCTTGCAACTGTTATCCCACAAATGCGCCTCATATCTACCGGTCCATCTGTGTCTGATACAGAGCCATTGACACGAGTTACCCCACAATTAATCGAGTAAAGGGAAAGAGATAAAACTTCTATATAACAAATGAAGGAAAAAGAGATCGGCAGGAACAAATTACAAACCTGGTGACGCCTCTATACTGGGAGGTTCTCTGGCTGAAAGTGTCAATAGATTTCCTATGGACAGGGTGCTTGGAGCCCAACTTGGCAGAGTCTCTCTTTCTAGTTTGCGTGGGTAGAGAGGGAGCGGTGACGCAGCTAGGGCTCATGAATAAGCTTAGCGTCTGTAAATCCCCTTCACACATTCTTCTACCATTCATTTGCTGTTCCACCCCGACTGCCTCGCAAACTCTAAGATGGCTGTCCTTGATTTCTCCTTCCAATACTGACTCATAAATCCCATGACTGTATGGATGGGATTGGAGGGTGACGTGGGCTTGTTGCCTCAAGGGTTCTGAAACAAGCTGGAGAGAGTGGTCTCTGTTGGTTTGAGGCTCTGCATTTTGGGTGTGGGTACAGTAGATACCGTCTGAGCTGAGACTCATACTTGCACCACCTAGAAAGTCCTCGAGTTTCGGAGACGAACTCGATCCTGTTACTTCAACACAACCATCAGAGTTAACCAATTGCAGAGCTATAAAAAAGGCTGCAACTTTGGAAACAATGAGGAGAGTATGAAGACAAAATAAGAGGGAAGATAAATGAAAAGTAAATTAACCTACGTTGCACTTGGTATCCACTATGAGTGAGAGCATCCACTATAGAGAGTGAGCCATCAGTCTTGAGGGGTATTGCGGACAAAGGAGAATTATAGGCAGCGTTTTCCCTGACACCATAACAGGGTGCAGAGGTGGTGGAGAGGTGAGAAGGGGACACGTAGAAGGTCGTGGGAAGAGCACCAGAAGTTAGGGGCTGATGATGATAGTGATGGTGAGAAGGTCCGTAAGTGGAAAATGGATCCCCTGCTGTTCGCTGTTCCTGCTGTTAGAAGAATTTAAAAAGAAGATAAGATAAGTAGATTTAATTTAAAAAAAGAAAAGAATCAAAATATACTCTCCCTCTCTCCCACTCTCCCAACAGCACAACAGGAGGAAAATCCCAACTGCAGAGGATCCGCTTCCCCGTAATTGACCTCCATTTTCATGTCAGGCGAGAGAGAGAACGCCAGCCACGTATGATTATTCCCATCGTTGTTATTAACGTCATTCATGGACTCCATCTTCTTCCTCTCTCTCTCCTCCTGTTTTTCTTACTTATAAAGGTTTGAACTTGTGATCACTTGCTAGGATCTCTCGCAGCAAGGCAAGTCAATCATTGGGTAACAAATAAACTGATCATACCAAACATCTCTTTGCCTCCTGCACATCAAGACTTGGTTTTTGTAATCTAGCTCCGGCCAATTTCACCATCAATCCCAGCTCTTCGTTCTTGCCCATCTCATTCTCTGTCTCTCTGTTTCTCTCTATTGGCATCTGTGCACACGAGAAACACTTTTATTTTTTACTTAAAAAAACTGTAATTGAGAAACTTTTGGAAAAACCTAACATTAAAAATTTTAATTGCACGTAAAAATTATAATTTACGGTTTTAAGTTAAAATTTTTCATCTTAAAACATTTTAAAACAATTTTAAAACTTAAAATTTTTATATATAATTTTAATATATATATATATATATATATATCTTTTCCCTTACTACGTTCCCCGCTCAACTTCGTCTTAAACCGTGCCTCAAACCCAGAATCAACGTAACACTAAAACCGAAAACGTGGAAGTGATAAAATACTTACTGCTCAATGCTAAAGAAGTTAAAGCAAGGAGAGACCTAGTCAAGTTTTTGCAGTGGCTATCAGCGTGTTGAATGAGAGTGGGGAAGTGAATCTAGTAGAGATAGAGGGGGGTCATAACTCAACTAAAATAGGCAAAACTAGTTTAGCTTTTTTAACTTTACAGTGACCACATCGCAGTCTCGCGGACCACTCCATCTGCTCATCCAGTCATTTCATGGAGTACACCCGTTCTCCGCCTGCCCCACCCTGCACCCTCTCAAGACCATCCAACTTCAAATTTATACGCCGTACGAAATAACGATGAAAGAGATTTAAAATATAAATAAGTCGTGACAGGTAAAATAAAAAATAATTTAATAAATATTATATAAATTATATAAAAAAAATATTTTAGTAAAACACCGATCAAACAGAGCCTTACAATGCATTTGGATGAAAAAAAAAAAAATAGAAAGGAGAGAAAGGAGAAGAGAAAAACATCATTTTTCTTTTTTTGGTTAGAGATAAAAATGAAAAAAAAAAAAAGAGAGAAAAGTATGATAAGTTCCACTTAAAAATTTTTTCTTTGAATATTAAGAAATTACAAAAAGAAAATAGCTAACTAAGGTAATTTATTTTTTATTTTCTTAAATTACCCCTTCGTCCTCGGCAAAGCAGAGATATATATATATATAATATTTTTTAATATATAATACTTATATATTAATATATATACTATTATAAGATATAATAATATATAAAATATAAATTTAATTAAACAATATTTATTATATTTATATATATTAAATTTAAATTAATTAAGATATATTCAAATAATATTTATAAAATTTTAAAATAAATAATCATTTTTATTGTATTAAAACAATAATTTATAAATAATTTGTTGAAAAGTAAATTTTAATTAATTTTAAAAATATATTTTTAAAAATATTTTTGAATTTTAAAATTAAAAATTAGATATCAAAAGAAAAAAAAATCAACTGCATTATAGTCGAATGATTGTAACCAAATGGCAGTTAGATACATAATCTGACCGCTATTCAGTTAGATGGCGTCAAATATATATATTATAAATATAAATATATAATATTTGTATATTAATATGTATAATATTATAATAATTAATATTTTTTACAAATAAATTTTAATTACTTAAAAAAAAAATTTAAAATTTTTTTTTTAGTTTTAAAAAATAATATATTTTTAAAAAAATAAGCTAATGCAGTCGGTGACACTTCGACCAAATTTTGGTCGAATATATATATATATATATAATTATAATATATAATATATAAATATAATTAAAATTATTTATTATTTTTAACTCAATTAATATATACTAAAATAATATTTATAAAATTTTAAAATAAATAATTATATTTGTTATAATAAAATAAAATAATGTATAAATAATTTTTTTAAATAAAATTTAATTAATTTAAAAGAATATATATTTTAAATATTTTTTAAAATATATATATGTATAAATTTATAATATAATTTTTTTTAAATATAAAAGTTATTAATATTATACTATAAAAGTATTATTATCATTTTCAATTAATAAGTTTTTTTTTTCTGTATTTTCTTTTTATCTATCCAAATATATAAAAAAAAAAAAATTATTTTTCTCTTCTCTCTCTTTTTCTTCCACTTTTCTGTCTTTTCACTTTTTCCCTCCCCCCATCCAAACACAGCGCTACCGTTTTTTCCAATGACTTTAAATTCCTGTTCCAATTAGGCTCACACTTCACTGCGCTCTCATTGTTTTTATGTTTTATTTTTTTTTTTTTAGGTTGAGTTTGGTTGTGGTTTACAGCTTTAAATTGAAAAAATAAAAAGGTAGACGGACAAACTAATGAATAGGGATACGGATTTTGTGTGACCGTGAATGGTAACAGCAACCATCAAGCCCATCATTCACCGCCGATCTTGATAAGGAGAGGTTGCTTTGGTGTGTTATCTTTCTGAACTTATCTGACTACATCAGCCTTTCGGTGTTTTCACAGTCAACGAATGAGTTGTGATTGTCAAAAAATTGCAACCACAAATGACAAAAACAACATAAATATATTATGCTCAAATATAACAATTATACGACTGTGATCGACCCATATAATGTCGAGGTACAATAATGCGATAATCTTTTCCCCCCTAAAATTGGCCATCATAATCACCATTTCAGAAGACTTGGTACAACTGGATCTCATCATATCTGGTATATAAAAGGTTAAAAATAAAAATAAGTTTATGAATAAAAATAATTTTTTTAATTTATCTTTAATTATTATTAAATAATTATTACAAAAAATATAATAAATACTACTTAAAATTTTCTTTTTCTACTGTTAACCCAAACAAGTTCTTTTATAAATTATTTTTTAAAATTAAATTTATTTAATTAATTTTACTATTGCATTAAAAATAAAATTATAATCATAACAAATCAATTTCACTAATAAAAAGGTAAATTAGAAGGGAGGTATATTAGTGTATCAAAAAAAAAGAAGGGAGGTATATTAAACATATATCAAACGGAATCATATTTTTAAAACAAAATAAATATTACATGTAATTTAACTAAACTTTAAGAAAAATTTGCATCATTTGCCCAAACAAATTATTTAGAATTTTCTAATTCTATTTTATTTTATCCTATTCTATTTATTCGTTGCTCCAATCAAGAATGTTATAGCATTGTCTTTGTTTCTGTTTATGCTATTTCATTCAATAGCTTACGTCAACAGTATATTTAGTCAATAAATTAGTAACTTATATAGCAACAATAAGTTATATTTAGTCGACAAATTAGTCAAAAAAAAAATGTTGATCCCAATTCCCCTCTCCTAAAGAGCGTCACGTTCAAAATTGGTAAAAGAAACCGTAACTCCCTTTTATTTATTTATTTTTTTCTTTTGCACTTGTCTTAAGAGTGTTTAGTCAACACCTGCTTTCCCACTAAAATAGGAAGTGGGTTTCTGATAAGCTTGAAATATTCCGAGGACGATGAGCAAAAGGGTCCCAAAAACAGACTTTATGTGTCAAATGAAAATTTTCTTACACGTCAAATAATTTGATTATTGGTACAGCATTTTTTTCTTAATTTAGCAACGTGAATATTATCTAACTCACGTCAAATAATTTGATTATTGGTACAGAAACATGTTTCAAGTCTGAAGAAAGATTTCAAACTTTCAACTTGCGCGATTCATTCGTTCTTCATTAAAAGTCTCCGTGGATTAAATAAAATTGTGTATAATCTGCTATAAAATGTCATTTAGCCATATTATCCCATCTAGATCCTCTCTCGGGCCTTCCTTTCCAGTGCGTCTCCTGTGCCATCAATTCCCGTCCAGTGATTCTCCATTTCATCCAACGGACCATGTGGCATTGAAGGCTAAAACACAACGTTACAGCAAGTAAAATGATGCGTTTTGATTCTTGGAAACACTGAAGCTATGGGAAGCATAGCCGCATTTTGAAGGAGAAAATTTGATTCAAAACTTGATTAATTTCAATTACATTTTAGCGTGACATAAGCAACGTTCAGGGCCAAGAGTCTTACATGATGAAGGAGAAAAATGGCTGAAAGTGTATTCTAACCCTATTTCTCTTGCTCAGCTTTTATCACTCTCTCTCTCTCTCCCTCTCTCTCTCTCTCTCTCTCTCTCTCTCTCTCTCTCTCTCTCTCAAAGCTTCCATCTTTTTTCGTATGGATGTGCATCAAATTTAAGATAGAAAATTTTTGGTATGGTATATGGTAAAAAATATTTATTTTTATTTTTCTTTTACTTTTCTTAAAAGAGAAATTAAAATAGTTGTAATATAATGTTTACATATGTTAGGAAGATCATTTGTAGCCATTGATTTTTTTTTTTTAATTTTTTCATTTGTAAAGACCTTTGCAAAATAAACTATTTTTGGCTAATGTTTAGTAGAAGTTTTCTTTATAACTTTAGTCTCAATTTTGTTGTATTTTAAGATTAGCTCAAATGTTAAAATTTTTTAGTAACAAAACTGATATATAAGTTGAAGTAGAATTTTTAGTTAAAATTTTTAAGAGTTTAGAATAATAGTACTATAAACCATAACTTATATTTGATGTTTATGGCATGCATTTCATTCATATAGGAATGAACCTATAAAGAGACCTTTGAGGTGACTAGTTACTTAACAAAGATTTATTCACTATATATGTATATAGCATTGCTTAATTAAATTCAATGTTGTTTGCGTTATTCTAAAACAATGTTATATGATTCATAGGGAATTAGGTATGTTAAGCTTTTCTTTGGCAGAAAATGCTAATATTGAGGTTAATTAAAAGTCAAAATTAAGAATTGTATTTGATAGCTTAGAAATTGCAGGGAAGTTTTGGATTGTTTATGATAGGAGAGTTGGATTTGGAATTAGAAAACAATACCACAAAAAGAGCAAAAAAGATGACTCTATTGAGTCATGCAAGTTTGTTTGTTGGAAAAAAGTCATGTGAAAGCAAGACAAAAGAGGTTAACTAACAACTAATCCGCAACCTATGCCTAGAACTAATTGCTAAGTAAGGATGAGAGTCATGAACATTGGGAAAATTTTAGGGTGTATGATTTTATAGAAGAATATAACCACATTCTTCATCTTTCATAAACAACCTATATGTTGGCATATCAGCAGAATCTATCTGAATTTCAATCCTACATATTGATCTAGCAAATGATGTTGGTTCACAATAAAGAGCCTTATTTGATTTGATAAGTACACAAGCAAGAAGAAGAATTAATCTTGGCCATACTCACTTAGATTAAAAAAAAAATTTATTAATTGAAAGACAACAAAGTATAGTACATTAAGAAGCAGGATGTTTGATGTAATATTTTCAACGATAGTCAATGGAAAATCCATCCTCCTATCATACCTATCAAATAAATTTAGATAAACAAATAACAAATGTGTTATGGGTAGATGCAAGGATACTTATTGATTATAGATATTTTGGTAATGTCATCTCCCTTGACATTATTCATTCTACGAATTGTGCACATAAATTGCCTCAATATTTTTAGAATTCAACCATAATTAAGATGTGGTTATTTGTAGAGCCACTTTGTTGTATGACAAGACTATAGAGTTTTTCAAGTGGTTGTCAAAAATATTCTTTGAAACCTACAAGAAGAAAAAGCCCCAAATAATTTTCATTGATCAGGATAAAGTCATGGCTTGAGAACTTAGAAAAGTTTGGCCAGACACGTATCATAAACTTTGTACATGGCACTTGATACAAAATGGCATCAAGCACCTAGCTAATATGATAAAAGACAAATTTTGTTTCTTAACTAACTTCAATACATACATGTATGATTATTAAGAAGAAGTAGAGTTTAAAAAAGTTTAGAGTAACTTACTTGTAATAGACGATGTGCAATTGTGCATGAAAGCATTTGATTGAGCCATGTGTATAGTGTAAAGGAAAAATGGGTTGTATGTCCCAAGAAGAGAGTTTTTACACTAGGTATGTAAAGCATGTAGCTAAGTGAAAGTGTAAATATAGGTATCAAGAGTTGTATGAATGTGACATTAGATATCATTAAGTTTTCAAACAATTTGAAAAGGTAGTGAAAGATATGAGCTAAATTTGAAGCATAACAAAAAATGTTAAGATTGAAGAGTTAATATTCTCTTATATTGCTTCAGATGGTATAAATTTGCATATCCACAATTTTTGCCCTGTTCCAAAAAAAAAAAGGGAGAAATATGAAGCTACTTATGTAAAGCACAAGATGGAGACTCCTCCATTGATTAGCTCTGTCATTACCATAATCCATTATAAAGGCAAATGGAAGGTTTCATTCCATGCAGATGAGAAGTTTATTTCTTGCTCATGTAGGAAGCTTAAAGTCATTGGTATATTATGTTGTTATACATTGAAAGTATTTAGTGTCATAAATGCCAAAATAGTGTTGATCAACAAGAGATGGACGAAAGAAGCAAGAAATGGTATTATACATAATGTTAAGGAAAATGAAGTCTTAGGAGATGCTAAGCTAGATACTACACAATACTATAGAAAAATTTGTCCCGAGCTTATACAGATAGTGATTGAAGCTTTTGGTAACAAAAAAGCATTTTTTGTTTCTAAGTAAAGTTGTTGTTAAGTTAGGGAAACAAACATCAAAGATTTGTAATCAACAAATCAATATGGACAATAAGTTGAGGGATTTTGCAGTGAGTTCATGGCATGAGTGAATGGATGTAAGAAAAAGGGGTAAAAATTGATCAAAATGGTTCAAAAGTTGTCTTGAATGTGGACGAAAGAAGAAAAATAATGATTTAAGTTCCAATGCATCATAAGGTCAACAACATTTTATAATAACATGAAATGATGATTGTTACCCTTCAGTTAGTCCTTGCCAATGTTTTACATTAAGAATGATTCAAGTGCCAATAATTTATTTTTTTGTTTTACTTGCAGAATCACAACATTGTTCAAAGTCAAGTGCAAGATCAAATACCCCATCCAATAAATCCTTTAAATGTTAATTTGACAAACAATCAACAATTCATTATAAGTATGGTTATTCTTCTTACCTTTTTTGGTTCACTTATTTGCTTTCAATGATTAAGTCATTTTTTGTTTTACTTATGAGATCATGGTGTTGCTCAAAGTCAAGTACAGTATAGAATGCCTCACACAATTACTCCTCTATTGGTCATTGTTTCTTATAATCATCATTCTGTGGTATGTATAGTTATTATTATCACCATACAATTATTTTATATCATTGCTTCCATTAAGCAATCAAAATCTATCCTTTTGTTTTTAAGGATAACAATTCTTTAAGCCAATATAGTTTTACTAGTTACACTAATTTTTTGATGATAAGTTGAAATAAAATGATATTTTTTGGCATGGCACTTAAGATGGATGTTCTAATTTTTTTTTCCTTTGCAACATAGGCTCCAATTCATCAACTTTAGCCATCACTTGAGGTACCAGGTATCTCTAGTGATGTTATAGATCTAAGCATGAATGAAAATTGATTGGTTCTATTTTGCAATTTTTTTAATTTTGAATGTTTTATATTTTTTTCGCAAGGTCCTTATTGTTTTGTAACGTACAGCACATCATAAATAGAAAGTTACACATTCAATGAAAGAAAAATGCACTACTTTATTGCATAGAATATATTCATTACAATTTTGTGTATTTACACTTTCATTTATATTCTAACATTGTATGTATAGCTTCATTATAAGTCAGATTCATTCATATTCTCCTTAACTATATACACTTTCATTTTTATACTAAAATTGGCTTCAATTTTAATCTTTAATCTTGGATCTTTGCACATCACTTTGCACAAAAATATGCACAAAATTTGAACTTTATGGGCCTAAAATAGTTTTTCAAATTTGAACTTGAAACTTGAATCTTCACCTTATTGTAAAGGAAGGAATTCCATTAAAATAGCCTACATATTTTATATTACACATGTTCGGTCTTAGAGTTAAAGATACATCATGGTTGGAGATACACACATTTTCCTCAGAATATAGAACACTATTTAACCTTTAAACCAACATTAAACCATGCCAAATATACGACACTACCTAATGCCTTTTAACTTGTAAGCTGAATAATTTTAAGTCTTTTAATATAGTTTAACTTTTTAATGACTTCCAACTTCATAATGACTTCATATAATATTATGGCTTCATTTCAAAAGTAATATTAACTAGCAGATATTCAATAGACCAAATAGAACTAGGATTAAGAAGTAGACAATAATCAATTAAAAGTAACTTAAAATAGTTCTTATGAGCAAGCTAATATCATGTTGCACTAAAACTCATCCATTGACCATCTGGCATATCATTTGGATTTTTTCTTAGAAGGAATTTGAAAATAATATAATATAAAACTAGAAATGATATATATATATATATGTGATATAAAAAGTTAGCATAACAATCACAAAGATAATCCTAAACTCATGGATAAAGAGTATTTGATAAGCATTAAAATCAAGCTTTCCAAGTTTCTTGCTCTATTAAGATGCTAAGGCATAATGTGCACTTCCACAAATAAGACCATGAAAGGAAATGCAAGTGTTATTATCCACAATATGCAATAATCTTCAAAGTTTAGAATCAATATGCAGTAGTCTTAAAAGTTACAAGCTGTAAAAAAATTGTTCAATAACAATAAATAACAAGATCTCTTTTTACCTAAATATTTAATTGATTAGTTACCAAAGAAAATGAAACCTATGAGTAACACTATTCAATAGCAATTAGCTTGCAAAAATTTAGGTTACATTGACATGGCCCACACATTTTTCACTTTATTGAGAGCCACCAAATCTAACCATAAAGAATTAGGACATCACTATAATACATCTTAATTTCAAGAAATAGACAAACAAAATCTTAAATTATAAAGTCACAAAAGTTTATTGTCAAAGAAAGAACTCAAAAACACTTGGATATTTTTAGCTTGTTAACACATGATACATGCTTTAAATGATTATATATATATATATATATATATATATTATTTGAATAATATGTAAAATTAAGAAAAGGGTCAAACTAGTAATCTATTCATTGTGAAGTATTTAGTTACCACTAAAAACAATAACAATAGATCCAATAGTATTTTGATATATGTGAAATTATGAAGAAAATGAAATTATAGGGATAGAAATCATTACTAGAAGCAATAAAGAACTTGTAAAGTTCGATTAAGGCTATTAACGAAAGCTATCTTCACTTCAATGCAATTTAGTAAAGAGGAAATCAATATCAAATCACTTTAAATTCAATCAAGGCCAAACTACCCTTAAGGATGCCTTTAAAGATCAAGCTTGTTGAGTGCAAAGGATATCTTCTATGGCCAAGCAATAAAGAAGCCTAAATATAAAGTTGTTGCCCTACACCTTGTTTTCTGTAACTCATCATTCTATTCCTTTCTCTGGCTTTTTACAACCCTAATCACCTTATTCTTTTATTTTTGCTGGGTTGATCCTATAGTGTAACTCAAGACACTTGACTTTTCATAACTCATTTTATTAGAATGCCCAAAATGCACACGTCTCCCTTGTTGACTCATTAGATAAAAGTGACAACTCAAATGAAGGCATGAGAGAAGCATTGGAGAAGAAGGCATGGGAGAAGATCTAAATTAATATTATCCTTATCGCTTTAAGTCTTTGCATTTATTATAATTTTGTATTTTTCTTTCTAGTTCTTTGATAATTATAACTAAATGAGGTGAATAGGTGTAATAAATAAAAATAATAAATTTTATGAATTTTTCTAATTAAGAATGTTGGCATATAGATTTAATAAATTTTAAGTGCATTACAAATTAAGTATATGAACTTTAGAGTTGACTTTAAATTCAAAGTACCCTTAAAACAATAAAATAAAAGAGAGTTAAAAAGAAGAATGACATTACCAAGCTAGTTTGATTTAGCCCTTTTATCTTATATCTAATCTCCTTAAATTTTAAGAGATTTTTTTAAAAATAAACTCATATTATAATTGGGATGGTTTCACATGTTTTCACTATAAACCAAAGATTTTTTAGTTCATTTCAAACTAATACAATATTTGGATTTTATGCAAACTCAAATAAAACTTTTCTATTCAAGGATTTTTTTTTTTTTTAACTCACATTGAACTCACTTTCTTGACACTTATAAAAGATTTATAGAAAATATGAGAATAGATTTTGAGCCCTTATAAACAAAAGAAATGTAATAAAGTCTCTTTTTTTTTTTAACTCTTTCAAGCTACATCGAAAGTAAAAACTAGACTTATATAATAGGATGAAAAGAGTAACAAATACTTGGCTTCTCTTTTCTTTCCTTTTATTGTTCTCTATTCTTCTATTCATCTTCTTGCTATTATACAGAAGCTTCAAAATGTATTAGTTGGAGAGCAGCTTCTAAAATAACTATTAAAGGAAAGAGGAATTTTATCTTGAAGCATGGTGGACTATAGATACAGTTTTTAGCTTGCACAAACTATTCTTTTCTTTTTTTTCTATAGGTGCAAAGGAGAGGACTTTTTTCTTCTAACTTTTTTAATTTTCATTTAATGCCTCAAATAAACTAGGTGAAGATAAAATAAAGTAATAAAAAAAAAAATTACATTGTTCAAACTTTATATGCTTTTATCTCTTTATGCTCTTCTTAAGTTACTAATCTTCTGTTTTATAATTGCTTCTACTAAGTTTTTTTTTTTCCAAATATACATTTTCTTATTTTTTTTTTTCTACGGAATTTTCTCTGCTTCGCAGTCCATTTTCCTTATTAGCACAAGCTCCAACATATTCTTGAAGAAGTCATTTAGTATTTCCACAAATAAATGAATGCACTCTAAATATGTCAACATGTTATTCCATCTTTTTGCCACTTGCTCTTTGATTTGAATAATCTGTGCAATTAATGCCATTTTTAGCCGTAGGAAAAGAACTTTAGAGACACCTACAACTTTGTTCAAGGATGAAGAAAAGACCGATGCGAAAGCTGCGGCTTCATTTGCATTCTTCTTTTTCTTAGCATTTCTTTTCACAGTAAATGCTTTAATAGAAAGGAGAAAGAAAACTTTTGTACAACTTGCAGCATATTTTACTTTTTTACATATACCATTTCTTTATGTTATTTCCCTTTATATCCCTTGGGTCTTATCATCAGTAAATCTGTTTACAATAGACAAACAAGTTAGAATTCAATAATTTGATAACGACTTTGTGAGCTTGTAAAGATGTTTCTTCATTTTAGTCCACCACCATAAACTTGTATTGGCCTATTCTGTTAATATTTCACTTAATAATCAAAACATTGGCTCAATAAGTCTAATAATTTTATTCCACATAATGAAATGATATATATTATAATATTTTTGCAATAATACTTTATGCAGCATGCAATATATAAAATTATGTAAGCCAATGAAACTCACTAAGATAATGCAAATGACATGAAGTTTAACAATTGATTTAGATAAAATGGCTCAATTAGAATATTACTAACATAATACTCTATTTTAATTTATTTTATTTCTCTTGAATAATAATTATTACTCATTAAATTTAATACTTTTTAATGCAACAAATAATAAAAAATATTTACTTATTTTTAACTTAATATTTTTATAAATTTAGCCTAAAATTTTATTATTATCAAAATAATATAAACTCATATTAAAACCTTGAGGCGAACATTCTCCATTCATATTTTGGCTGGTCAAAGTATATATCTCCTTTTCTACCTTTTCCTTTCAACTTTTGGTGGGGAACGGATACGCAATCATTTAATGCTTTTATTCCATTATACTAGGTTTCCTTGCTAGCCATTTGAGGTTCTTTCTTGATTGGAATAAAATTGTCTAAGGCAGATTTTGCATTCCATGCAATCTTCATGGAGACTTTTCAAACAGAAATGATTTAGGTTTGAACATTCACGAAAGGTAGTACCCGTTAGGGATTGGGAGGGAAAACAAATACGGAGAGTGGGAAAAAGTTTGGACATGTGTGTGTGCACAGAGGTGAGAATGATTGTATGGATCAGTACGAAGAACCTATTTTTTACATTTTTTTAAAACATAAATTATGCATATATTGAAAATATAATTAACAAAATTTGAATCTAGATGTAACAGCTTGGAATAGTAGGCCTTGAGGGTGCCGATCAATGGGGAGGATTTGTGGTAGAGTTGGTAGGTGGTGCCACGATTTAATTTCGCTGTCGCTTTATGATAATAATTTGCTCATAAAAATTAACAAGCAGGATGCGTCCATAAAACTGAGTCTGGTAACACATCAAAAGTGAAGAGGTAAGGAGCCAATGACTAGGAATTTGTGAACATGAAGGAGCGGTGGTAGTAGGCCTAATAATGATAATGTGTATTGATATTAATGCTGATTCCATTTGGATTGAATTGGATAGATTAAGGTAACCTTAGTATTTGAAGACAAGTTGAACTCTAGAATGTTAATGATGTCTCCCCAGTCGTAAGTTCTGTCAGAACATAGAATTGCAGAAAAGCACTGACACTGTAGAGGTAAAAGTAGAAGAGCCAAGTAGCAAGACAAAAGTGACAGCGCTCTGTTCAAATGGACACAGTTTATTGAAGCAGTCGTGTGAATAAAACTCCACTCCTTAGTACCGAATAACTCAACGGGACAGATATTCCCACGTATTGGCTTGAAATATAGAATTTAATAAATTGGAATTCGAAGCCATCTAATTTATTTCTATCTCATACTTCACCATATTTCAATCGAAACATGGTTGTTTAGAGGTGGGAAGTAATGCATGGCATAAGGGAGGGAGACCCAGCAGGCAGCCCTCAGAGTCCACAGAGGAATATATTAAATGGGGAGGAAGTAGTAATGAGGATCACGTGATATCAAAAAATCCAGAGCAAGATCTACAGCATGAGAGCATTAAGCAGAGACTATGAGATCAATCACTGCCCTCCTTGATGGCTACCGGGCCTTTTTGCACTTGTGTTGTCTAAAACGTTATTTAATATGTAGAATTGTTATGAATAAAAAAATAAAAAGAAAAAGAAAAGTAATTTTATATATTAAAAATAATCTTTGTGTTTCTATTTATAAAAAATAATAAAATAAAATAAATATTATTAAATAACAATTACAATAACATAAACAATATACTCAATTATAAAAACAAAAGCTATTTTTTATAGTTATACCAAACGACCTGTAACACTGTTTAAGCTTTCAAGCATATTAATCGATTTTATTTTCAAAATGCCTCTTTTGCATATATATATCTGGTCTTGTTTGAGTCTTTAGTAGTATTGTAAAAAATACAGTGAGAGAAATAAAGAGAAGGTGAAACCAAGCTAGATCATAAACTATTTTGTGAGAACTCGACAATGCCTTAGCGTGTGTTTGAATTGATGGGGAGTAAAATTAATTTTGATAAATTTGATTTTGCAGAATTAATTTTATACAAAAGTGGGTTTATATAAACGTGATTTATATTTAAAAACTTTTAATAAAAAGTGATTTTGTTGATGTACCTTCGATGCAATTATGTTTACATTAGCCAAAAGCAAGTATAAGTTGTTTCAACCAAACGTAATTTTCAAATGTCCCAAAATCATTGTGTGACATATTGAACGCAAATCCAAACATAATGTAAACAGGCTTTTTCTGTGCAAATTAAGTTTTGAATTGAAACGTGAATGAATGACTACTAATCCAAACATACACTTATAGCATATTTGGTTGAGCAGTGAAAAGTGAAAAAATCACATTTGTCAATCACAAAATGCAAAAGCTATTACTTATTGCTTTGGCCAAAATCACGTTTTGTGGAGAGAAGAAACTGTACCAAACATGTACTCTCTCTCTCTCTCTCTCTCTCTCTCTCTCTCTCTCTCTCTCTCTCTCTCTCTCTCTCTCTCTCTCTCTCTCTCTCTCCACTTCTGTGGTACTCTAGGAATCAAAACTTATATTTGGTCTAATTAAGCTAGTGGCACACTGCCTTCCCACCCTTTCTACTCCTTAAGCTTCCTTTTTTCCAAGCAAAAACTGGGCCTTTAACTCAATTCAACTCTCTGCCCAAAAAGAACTAAAAAAAGACACAACTCTTTTTGTCACCGTCACAACTCACCACTATTCTCTCTCTCTCTCTCTCTCTCTATTTTAATCGACCTGAGTCGAAATGCTTTATACATGTGCTGTCACAGTGAACCCAGATTCTCTCTCGGCTTTTTTTAAGACTGTGTTTCCTTTATTATTTTTTTATCCTTCTTTTTCTAGCGGGTGACAGGGCTTTGATCTTGCCAGAGGAAAGCCCACTAGGCAAATGTCTACGTGACAAAAGTCGCGATTAACCAAGACAAATACATTGATAAGTGATGGGAGGAATCCCTAAAAATGGCATTGAAAATATAGGCAAATCGCCAAAACCAGCCACATCCAAAGAGTCCTCCCCTAGCTCTCCAGGTTCCAAGAAGAGTGAAAAATGATATTCAAGTTCTTTATTGGTAATAGAAGAAAACAATGAAAAGTTGTTTATTTTCATGTTTTATAGGTTTTTGAGAGCAAGCGTATATCGACCTGCCATTACTGACCTGCCAGAAATATGATGAAAAAGAAAACCTGTCATACGTACCCATCCCTCTTAAACACATTCGTCCACATTATACCCAAGCAATCGCAAATCTGTTGGCCCAGAAGGTAACACAAAAATGTTTTCTGCTTTCCATGGGCCTATTATCATATCATGAAATACTAATCTCAAACTGATATAATCATGGCATCAAATTTGAACAATTTTAAGGCTTTGATAGAGATATACTCTTAAATTTATAGTCATCTAGCTAATTGCAGATGGTAGGGTACTCAAACAAAAGATGCAATGCCCTGGAGAGAAGAACTATATTCTTTTCCACTTTTCTCTTTTGCAGGGATTATCCAGTGGCATGCGCTAGCCCGCAATTCCGAGTATCTAAGCCACATGATACATCAATATCATAGAGGGAAGTAGATAGCACACCTACGACCAGACGTGAGTCCAAGATACTAGTAATCCATCCGCAACGAAGGTCAACATGAATGAACCCGGAGGTTTCAGAAATAGATTCTCCAACGGATTAATAATAAAGCAGTATTATTTGTAGTTGCTGCCCTTCTTCAGTACTTCGAAATGCTCAATTTTAATTAATTTTGCGTCTTTTTGTACTAAACACATTCTTTGCGCTTTTTATTAAGAAATTAAAATAAAACAGAAAGTAATAATTTGAATATATCCTCCGCGCATTCTAATTTATTTGAGAGCAATTTGGTCATGTTATTTTAAGTCATATATTGATACAGACTTACATATACTGTGACAAATTTTCATATAATTGCATGTATAATAACCCGAATCAAACTGGAAGTTAATTAAAAATTCAAACCTGCCACTTTCACTTAAAAATAATAAAATAAATGTGAAAAAAAGTATATTCTAACATACGTGTCTATATAAATAATCAAAATTAATAAAATTAATGAAATTAAGTTTAAATAGTTTTATAAAAAAAGTACAAGAATAATAGTGAATTATTCAAATTTCTTCCACTTAAAAATTTCATAAACCAACAATCTCAATGCAACTTGAAAGGTATATCTGTTTCCAACTCGAACGAGCAATTTCGTTGTACGTCATGTGAAGCGCAACATTTTCTCATTATTTTCTGTGTTTTGATGAGTGTGAATACTTACGATCAGCTTCATTTTCTGCATGAGCTCACCCTTTATATAGATGCAAGGATTACAATGAAACTGAAATACTTGCATCTATATAAAGGGTGAGCTCATGCAGAAAATGAAGAAGATCGCAAGCATTCACACTTATCAAAACCCAGAAAACAATGACAAAATGCACTTCGACAATCAAAGGAACAAAAGAACCCCTAAAGCAATGTTATGCAATGGCGAAACTGAAAGAGGCAATTCACTTAGACTGCACTGCACTTGTTGTGAATATGAGTAAAAAAAGGGGGAGGATTTGCATGTCATTATTTTACAGAAACCAGAACCTCTACTTACAAAAATCAAGAACTAAACATCACAGGTACCTACAAGCCAACAACTACACATTTATGACACACTAAATGAGAACGTCTACAAATTTAAACTACACAGGAGAAGAAAAGTGACCAGCTATTACATCATGAATCAAAAACTATACCATCTATTCATTGCCCAGAAAGAAATAGTCAGCAGAATATTACCTTCGGAGAATAAGGGCCAATTACCCTCTCACTCTGTTAGCTAGGAGCTTCACCATTGCTTCAGTTCAACCTTGACGAGTCAACATCCAGCTTTACCACTCCAATTTGAGGTGATGTCACATCCGCCGGTACAAATCCATTAACATGATCAGTCAAATTTAAAATTTGTTGCTGACCCCGCAATAAAATTATACTCTTTGGTTTCGATACCAGAAATTGCAACCTTATGGTCCTTACCACTCACATATGAAGGACTTCGCGAAGCATTGGCGAAGGGCACCTGCCATTCCTGAGGATGGTTACCAGGGGTTGATACCAAAAGTTCCTAGGAGCACCAGATGGAACCGCATATCCATTCCCCTCATACCCTCCTACAGGGTACCAACAACTATAGGTGTTTAATCCATAAAAATATACTCCATCACTGCCATACCAAGAAAGAGGTGCAAACCCAGGGAGCATAAACCTAGGACTATAATAAGGGGAACTTCTGGGGGCTCCTCTTCCATTCTTACATCTCAATTTATGAAAATCATCACCACCATTGTTCCCCTCTTTCGGCACTGCCCTCTTGACCTCCACCTGTTTACCATTTAGGTCATGAAAGTTTTTCAGCATAACATTTTCAACGGAATCTTCTGAATCAAAAGTGATAAACCCAAAACCCCTAGGCCTGTGAGTTATACTATCCTGCATCACCACCAAGTCCGTTATTCTACCAAACCTCTCAAAATATTTCTTAAACTCTTCCTCGGATATACTGGCTGACAAGCCTCCTACAAAAATTTTCTTGGCTCTAACGTGTTCACTGCTATTGTTATTACTATTACAGTCACTCGTCCCCCTAGCATGTCGTTGGTATTGGTGTTGCTGTTCACTTCTGGGTATCGCTTTTTTCACTTCTACCTATACAAGCAAAAGATCGGACCATAAATCAATGAACCAAAATAAAATAAAATAAGATTTATTTGGTTTCTTGAATATTGTCAATTAGAGAATGTTTTTATTCAAATATTCCAACTCCGTTCATTTATCTCAATTTCTGTTTTCCACCCGGAGTCTTGCTTAGTTAATTCATCAAGAAACGGCGCCTACATTCAGAAAAAAGTAATTGACAGAGAGTGAGTTAAGTGAAACTGACCGTCCTTCCTAGTATAATATGCTTGTCGTAAAGAGCTTTATCAGCTGCAGAGGGATCAGAGAACCAAACGAAGCCAAAGCCTCTGGGATGTCTTGTGCTTCGGTCCACCGAAATCGTTGAACCCAAAACAGCGCCGTACTTGGCAAAGTGGTCTTTCAAAATGCCTTCGGTGGTGTCCCGGGAAATGCCACCGACAAACAACTTGGCTCGATCACAATCCATATTCAATTAACATCACAAGCACTAGCTGTACATGTAACCAAATCCCCAATTCCATAGAAACCCTAAAATCCCAATTTCGCTGCCTCGCCGTTAGGAACATAAAAGTATTTACCAGACGTTGGGTACATAAAAAAAGTAAAAAATAAAAAAATAATTTTATAAATAAAAATAATTTTTATGTCTTTATTTTAAAAAATGTATATAAAAATAATATATATATATATATATATATATATATAATGAATATTTTTTAAAATGTATTTTTTAATTTTTTATCTAACCAAACGAACTGTTGTTGTTCATTTTTTTCTCTTTTTTTATTTTTTTAAGATAGAGTTTTTTTTTTAATTTTAAAATTTTAGAATTAAATCTTTAAAAATTTTAAACTTATTATTTATTAAAATTAAAATATTTAGCAACTATTTTTTATATTTCATATTTAAATATTAAATAATTAGAATATGTATTTTTAAAAAAATTATATTTTAAAAATGTATAAGCCATATAATTGAAATAGTTATTTTTTAATGAAAAAAATTATATTTTCTCCCAAAAAAAAAAACATGTTGACAGATAAGGCTTATAATTTTTTTGTTCTCGGGGTTATCCGATACTGTATCAACTTCCCCATTAGCAGTTTAAGTCCAACAAAGCCTGTTGGCCCCTAAACTGCACTTGTTTTGGTAAATAAGGCCCGAACAATTTCAGAGTTATTGCAGGCTTCAAAAAAGAAATTGAAAAGATAATCCACCTTGGGCCCTCAGCGTCAATGCCATTTTCCTCTTTCTTCCTTCTCTTTTGTAGAGTAAACTATATTGACTTGAGATTTTGACCGAAAGAAAAGAGACTTTGTTAAGATTTGCTCATTGATAATTGTTTTCTATCTTCTTAAAGAAATTATGTTGGCATATCATATAAATACCCTGTACTTCAAATTTTCTAAAAAGACATATTCCATCATACAACCTCAGCGCAACTTTTAAAAATTTAAACCAACATATATATATATATATATATGTAATTTTTAATACGAGAATAAAAATATAATTTAACATACTATCAATATAATAAACAATTTTTTTTGGGAAATGTGATTTTAAATATATTGCTCATAGCATCTGATGGAAATGTTATTAAAAGAATTTTTTTAAAAAAAAGTGATACATGAAAACAAATAAATTTATCTATATAAGACTTTGTAATATACAAGTTGCAAAGGAGAAGGAAACAAAAAAGAAGAGAAGGAACCCTCCAGCCTCCAGAGTCCAGAGGGACTCAATCCCAAGACTTGTTCACATGCTGATGCTGGATCAGCTCTCAAGGTCAAGGTTAATGCTGTGGCAACTTATTAGTATAATAATACTCCGTCTAATGCGCGCGAATATTCCATAATAGCCTCCCAAAAATAATTCAACATTCAATCTTTTATAATCAACCTGCGTGTGAGGACGGGTTTGAATGCCTTGGTGTTTGTACTATCGATGTTAAATTAATTAATATTGTGTACCATTATCCATGATTACTCCCTTTCTATATTACCATATTGCATAAAACATCTCTATCGTAAAGTTAGTTAAGTTTAAAATAAAGCCTCCCATTGAGCTCAAGGGATCTGTGGGTTAAAATATTGAATATGGTGACGCCAGAAGCATATGTCTTTTACTAAATTTTACAAAAATTATTTGCCTGAAACACATAATATACTGGGCTCTATTTTCCATATAAACATTCTTTTTTTATAGGGTTGTGGGTCGTCCTAGTAACAAAGACAATATGCTAATGGATGCCATGAGTACAGCTCAAAATCCGACTATCTGTCTATTTATATTATAAGAAAAGTACTCTATTTAATGCATGAGTTCTTCAATACCAATCCCAAAACATTCAGCCGGACAGGTAGTTTTAAGGACTTAAATGTCAAATAATTACCAAGAATATCTTAATTACGGGCATGTTAACAAGTTCAATGTGAAATACCTACGAAGTGAGTACGGAGTTTAACGAACTTCTTAGTAGTTAGAAGATCCTAATGAACTATAACTATATATTGTGCTCTTCCCATCTTTTTGATAGATGAGCACGTGGGATAACGAAGGAATAACAGCGCAATTGCATTCAATGGAAAACAAAATGGTGGTTTAATTCATTGTTTAATTAATGGCTGTTTTGTGTCAAATGACCACATGCTGATCAATGAAGTTTTGCAGAACGTGACGTCCACATAATTCTCAGTGTATGTCGTTCGATTTCATGATACTGTCCTGGACAAGTGGTTCATGTAAGAAGAATACTTTACGAATAGCCAAAAGATTCTTGTACTTTCGGCGCTGAAACTCAATTTGCCAGAATATGCATCTGTCGGATCACATATCATGAGTTAAAAGAAACATAATTCGGGTTATATTAGTTTCCAACATATGTGCGTGCGTGTGTGTGTGTGTGTGTGTGTGTATAAATTAATGGACCTACATTACAGAAATCCTTCTCATTTTCTTTTTAATTAGTTCAGATGAAGAAATCAAAATGATAGTTTTCACTTCTTTTTTGTTACCAATACCTTTAGTTAAGCATGCTGCATTTAGAAACACAAGTATAGAGAACCTGGGAGACTGGGGATTTCACATTGAGACAACCAAATTGATTTATAGCCTAATTAAGGACAGAGAAGGGGGAAAAATTAGTATGGTGGCTGCTTTAATTAACAATTAATTAATCTTTCTCCCCCTTTTAAACAAGAAGAAAAGGTGATCATAAGACATGCCTTTGGGATTACGCACTCCTTTGAAACCCTAGAAAAACTATGGGCTTGTTCTTTAATTAATTTGAAAATTAATATTTTAAAATGAGTTTAATTCGTTAAAATAACCCAGTAAATTAATCTATCCCCTGACCTAGACATTTTCTACCCACTACTTTTTCATGGGGCAAAACCCAGACAATTTAGCAAACTAACACATCATTTTTGTTAAATGACGAAGAGAAAAACGAGATGACAAAATGATATTATAACGGTGAGTATTTTCCAAGGCATATTGTATTCCATGCCTGAAGTCTTGGAAACTCACCCTAGCTAGCTAGTTTGTTCCTCGAACTCAGAGAGATAGAGCTGCGATCATGCCTTCATCCAAACACAGGTCTTAGTTTGTCGTGGAAATAAGGTGGTCCAAGTCCAACAAGGTCAGACAACTGCTATTAGAGAAAGGGTTAAACTATCAATAAAATAAATAAATAAATAAATAAAAGTGTTAAATTACAGAAAAATCAAGTGTTTATTCAATAAAATAAATATATTATTTTATTAAAAGACAGTAAATGAGAGCTGGAGCTCTCGTCCTTACATAAACTATATATAGTGACTCATCATCCGTAATTAATAAAATTCAAAACCAGAGAAACTGGAAAAGTGAGCTAGTCAAGTGAGCTCAAAAGGGGTTGCTTATGACAAGTTTTGCCCTCTCAAAAATGGTATTTAGTCCACATGCAGGTGCCGGGAATTCCGTCCTACATATCATTTAATTTACTACGAAACCTGAACAATCTTGGCGAAATAATAGTGCTGTACGTAGCAATATTATGCGTGGGGAAGATTGTCTCTATGGCTCTATACTATATATCTCGCTAGCCATATTTGGTGTTTTTTACACCTACGTCACTAGGTTCCCTATAACATCGTACGTATTCTTCAATTCATGAAAATCCACTTCCCCGGCTACCGTCTTGTCTCTATTCATACAAATTAAGAGAACATCTCAATGTAATAAGATCAGAAGAAGATAATTTTTCTTGTAAAACTTTCTTTCCCCTCCGCCCCCCCCCCCCCCCCCCCCCCGGGGCTCCTTTTAATATTTGTTTACGTGGCTTTTCATGTCAAACTTGCACGGGTGATCACTGTGTATTATTGTGATTAAGGTGCTAACAATAGCGTTGGGCAGTAACAAGCCAAAGTAAATTTTGGATTTAAAGGGAAAGCAAATGTCATAAAAACCGATTTTAACTCGTTTTAACCAACATGAAAATTTAAATGACAGGGTGCACCTTTTTGTTTGTTTTAATTATTCTTATAGTTTATGTTTAGAGACGACTTTAATTAAAAGCTAAAACATGTGTTGGGAGGAAGGAAATTTAAGTTAAACAATAAAGAGTAAATCTGGCATATATCTAGTATAGATGAAAATGAAGCGGAAAGATATGTAAGTTCTCAGATATTTATAGTACCGCCGTATTGGGTAGGAGGAAAGGCCTAACGTTAATTAATCCTATCTAAAAGAAGGAACCCAAGCCATGACAAATGAAGACCACGCCATTATGTGCCAGCTGCATTGTGGGGTCTTACGAATTCTAGGCTGCAAATTAAGTCGCAAACCAAACTCTAGCTACCGAGACTACAACAAAAAGTTTCACAATTCTATACCTTGTAAGGAGGCTTCCAGTTGTTGAGTGTCGACATATACGCATTAACAAGTCATTCCCATATTGAAGGTATTATATATGGGAAGAGCTTTCTCCATACTAGTCATCGCTCATCAAGGATCATATTCATGGTACCACCGCCATGATTAGAGTTTATCTTAAGGAGAATATCCCTTATGTAATTAGCACAAAGTTTGTAATAAAACTAAATTGAGCTAATATAATGAATAATAAAATTTCATATTACTTTCTTAACCAATAATAATTAGTATAGTTGATATCATACTAAAAAATCATGTTATTGTTATCTAATATTGATTGATATAAAATTAACAAATTATTTATGATGATTCGATAGTATTCATTAGAAAAAAATGAAGTCAAGTTGAGAGCGAATATATAATGTAATAAAATTAAAAATGGTCATTTACTGCAAGAAAATAGTAAATAAAGAAAAATAATAGAAAGGAAAGGAAATGTTTTACTCCCGTGCTCTCAAGTGGGATGGAAAAGAAAAAGAGAGAGGTGGGTGATGGGGGCCCAAGTGCTATAAAAGGAGAGTTAAGAGGAAAGAAAAGGTGATGGAAACTGGACAAAGGAGAAAAGAGAGGTGGGGTGCAACCCAAAAACATGTCGGGGAATGGGAAGCGAACCTCAACTCGCTCTCTTTAAGCCCAACACTATCTCCCCCACCACTATCTCTTCACTCTACTTACCATTTTTTTTCTTTATTATTTGGGCACACTGTTTTATTAATACCTTGCCAAATTAATATCGGACTACCTCTTTTTTCATATTCATATCAAAATGGGCCATATGCTTCAGCCGCACGTGCCACTGTCACTCCCT
Organism: Erythrophleum fordii; assembly: GCA_032878935.1. Classification (NCBI taxonomy): domain Eukaryota; kingdom Viridiplantae; phylum Streptophyta; class Magnoliopsida; order Fabales; family Fabaceae; genus Erythrophleum; species Erythrophleum fordii. Next base: position 12,456,258 of record JAVQMF010000058.1, read on the forward strand.
AATCTTGTATTCTCTCCACCATACTATTCGCTCCATACACACAAACCCTTCTGTTTCTCTTTTCCATTACATCGCTCCATTTCGAAATGCTTGTATTCAATTTTTGGGCGAGACATATGTTGTGTCTAAGTTTTGAGAAGGGGTGTGTTCTATCTTAATGAATACGGATCTTGTTTTGGGGTCTGAAATCTAAGCAAAGTAAATCTATGTTCCCTCCAAGTTTGAACAGAAGACCATCGTGGGGTCTCACTAGTCAACAAAAGCATAGAGAAAAATAAGCCAATAAAAATAAATGTAATAACCACATGCCTAATCCAACATCTCTCCTTTAAATCTCTCTCACCTGTTCTTTTCGTACATGTTTGATTGGGACGTAAGTTTTGCGACTTTGTTCCATATGTGCAGTTCTCTTTCCTTGCACATTGATTAAATTAGCAGAAAGATCCACTTTTACTTGGTTTTCCAGAGAGTAATGCATTTTGCTCCTGTCCAGTTTTCTAGAATTAAAGAAAGTGAGAAAGCAACAACACCTTCAAACACTTTTTTTTTTTTTTAATTACTTTCACTTCCTTTGCCCAATTATGTCTTCTTGTTTGTGGATAAATACCCAACATTTGAACAAAGCTTAAGGGGGTAGGAATTCGCGTACAAGACATCAAGATAGGCTTCCAAGTGATTTCTGTTGGATCCTCATTTCTTAGACATGCTAAGACAGAGATAAAAAGATAGGTCAAATTCACTAAAATTTGGTTGGGGAATAATGAGTTTGCTATTAGAAGTAAAATGATACCAGATGACAAAGATAAGCATATTATACAAGAGTGTCATGTGCCCAGAAAATTAAAAAATGAACAGAAGAAAGAATTCAAATAGGAGGGCTCGTGTGCTCTTATTTCTTTTTTTATTCTTTATTCAAAGGGGATTTTCTGGTCACGTGCATTGGATTTCTATGATAAGTAATCTATGGGTAGTCTCGCGACATGAGCAATACTAATACGTCTCTTAAACAGTACACAAGGTCAAGAATATTGGCCACTGCATCACCAATTTTATTTGACCATAGACACAAAAAAACCAGTTGGGTTCAGTTTAGGTTGCATAATGTTGGTTTAGGCTGTCTTGTTCTTGAGTGGCTAATAATGGTGTGCCAAGTCAGTTACGACAGAAACAAGTCATAGCCTTTTGAATTGTGTGAGCACGTAGATCGACTGTCTTAATAATGGGGCTTATTTACTATGTTCGCCAAAAAGTGGAGACGGTTCCCTCCACAAAAGCTAGAATTAACTTTTATTTGAAGGAACAGAAAGAAAGTATTGTTGACTCCTTCTAAAAGAGAAGAAGCTTGTGTTTTTTTTTTTTTTTTTCTTTTCGGGGAAAAAAATGATATACGCGTTGAGAGAAGGAGCAAGATTTTGAGTTTGCCTTTGCCCTCAAGTTATGCCATTGCCCAATGAAGGGCAAGGTAGGGACTTGCTTAGAGAGATCTACACTGACACTATTAGGGAACCAAACCAATTTATTCATTATTATATTGCTTTTATAGAAAGACCAAGAGAGAGAGAGAGTAGGACAGAGAGGAGATGAGGTAGCATTTTTGAAGTGGTTAGTGTGTCATGTGGCGATGCATCTTTGTTCATGCGCCCCACCACTAGTTTTTGGCCTTTTTATGTTTAGGATGAGAATGAGTGACTAGTTTCTGAAACCGCTAATAGACTTTGCAAGCCAAACTAAAACTACCAATCCCTCCTTTTACTTAATAAATTGATCCATGGTCAAATTATGAGAAGAAGAAAAAAAAAATGGAAAGAGACTTTTTATTTTCATTAAATTTTTTGAATAATAAAAAAGATTTAATTTCTAAAACTATCCTCCTTTTTTTTTTTTACTATTTTTATCTATTTATTTGTATGTACGTATAAATTGATTTATGATAAAAAAAATTAAGTGTATCAATATAACTAATAATAATCACATTTAAAAAGTTGTTATTAATATAATACAACATTATTATTAATTATATTATTGTATTTAATTTCTTAATATATGTAAGAAAACTACTCTTAAATTTTGCATTAAAAAGTTGGTGTATATATATATTCATCCTTCTCCTCGCATTGCTTCCCTGAAGTAAAGACTTTGTAAAATTGGCGATCCCTTGATTTATTTGATAAATTGAAAGGACAAATTATAAAAGAGAGAAAATGAATGAATCCATTGGTTTCATCCTCTCTCTCTCTCTCTCTCTCTCTCTCTCTTTCTTCCTTAATCTTTCTCTCACTAGATCTCTTAGTAATAGAGAAGATTCAATTTCTTTTAACTACGCTTCTTTTTCATTGTTTTAGATTACGTTATCTATCTGTTTGAATTTACGCGTGAATTGATCCATGATTAAAAAAACTAAATATATCAATATAACTAATAATAGTTACATTTAAAAAATCGTTACTAACACAATAAAAATTATTATTAATTATATTGTAGTTTTTAATTTCTTAACGTATGTAAGAGAATTCCTCTAAAATTTTACATAAAGCTCGTGTATAATGATTAATGACATCCTCGTTCCTCTCCTGATATCTTGCCCACCATTAGGACTTTGCAAAGCAAACTAAAACTACCAATCCCAACTTAATAAACTGAAAAGGACAAATTAATGAAAGAGAAAGAGATAGGTGAATGAAACCATTAGTTCTACTCTCTTTTTTTTCTCTCTCTCTTTATTTTTGTATCTTTATCTTTTATTTGTTGGACCTCTCAATGATTCAATTTCCTAAATCTACTCTCCTTCTACACAAATTCAATTTATTTTATCCATTCATCTAAATTTACGTGTAAAATGGTTTATGTTAAAAAATTAAATTTATCAATATAACTAATAACGGCCACATTTTAAAAGTTATTATTAATATAATAAAAAAACTATTATTAATTATATCGTAGTGTTTAATTTTCTTATTTATGTAAGAGAAATCATCTTAAATTTTACATTAAAAAGCTAGTGTACAATGACATTCTTTTCCCTCTTCTCTCATCGTATCCCTTCCCTAGCATATGGACTTTGCAACGCAAACTAGAACTACCGATATGAACACCAAATTATGAAAGAATAAAAGAGAGATGAATAAAACAGTTAGTCCAACTTATTTTCTCTCTTTTTCTCATTGAATCTCTCTGATTACGAAGTGAATCCGATTTCTTAAATCTACTCTCCTTTTATACTGATTCAATTTACGTTATCTATATATTTAAATTTACATGAAAACTGATTTATGTTAAAAAAAAGCTAAGTTGTATTAATATAACTAATAACGGTGACATTTAAAAAGTAATTAATAATATAAGAAAAAATTGTTGTTAATTATATTATTATATTTATTTTTTTAATACAGGCATATTTGGTAACTCCTAGAAAAGAAAAAAGAGAAATGGAAAATTGCAATTTGAATCATTTACTTATCCTTTCTCTCTTCGTTTTGGTGCTTTTATTAATCAAATTTAGATAGTTTAAATTTAATTTGTTTCTTGTATTTTGATTTTTTTTTATTTTAAAAGATGTAGGATGTATAATGAAAATAAATTTTTAATTGTGAATTTTAAAAAATAATTATTAAAAAAAATAAATAATAAAAATAAAAAAATCAAATTTAGACTATTTAAATTTAACAAAATATTTAAATAAGCAATTTAAATTATGAAAAAATTGTAAGAAATATTTATCATATCATTATAATTATTATTTAATATTATTTATTTATTTATTTTTATAACATTTTAAAATAAAAATATGAGAGTAATTTTTTATCTATAAAATTATATATTTTTATTTTATTTTTCTGCAGACTAAATCTATCAGAATTTCTGTTAAATTTTAGATTAAAAAATTAGTGTATAATGACATTCTCGTCCCCCCTCTCATACCCTCCGTAGAGTTGAGCGTGGCCCAGAAAAGAAAATTAATGCAAGTATAAATTCTTGCTTCATGGAAATTTGGCCGGGGGATTGAAAAATGAAATATTTTTGTTAGTATGTCCGAGTCCGAGATATAAACTTTGTCTAGTCAGTTTCTTCCGCTCCCCTGACTCTCTCTCCAATTATTTTATCTTTCTAAGGAGTGAAGACATCAACTCTTAAAAACAAAACCAGTCCGGTTTCCAGTTTCAGCGTAGCCTTAAGGAGTTTAAGTATTCTTCTGCTATTCCTCTTCCTACCCCCAGAAGATGCGCCTTCCTTCTCCGACGGCAGCTTCTGTACTCTTGTGTCTTGAACAAATGCTTCATTTTTCAAGCTTGATGCTGGTCTAGTTGTGGGTGGCCTTTTCCATATGGATCTTGGGGCCGTGGGTTTGGATGGGTTGGTGGTGGGTTCAGACTCTGGGTTTGCTTCTCTTGCTTCAGATCTGCACAAGTGGTACGGATCTGGAATCTCTAAGCAGCAGAGATCTGGTGCCACTGAAGATGACTGGAGGAGCACCAAATTGGCCAAGACTCATGACAACTCTGCCTCTAAAACAATGCTACTCCCCCCAAGAAACTCTTTGCTGAGATCTAATACCACTCTCTTTTCTGATGGTCAGCACCAACCACAAATGCTCAGCTTCTCTACTCCAAAATCAGAGCCTCCCTCAGTGGAGAAAAATTCTTCCAACGCCACATTACCTTATTCTTATCACCCATTATCTAGTTACAGCAGAAATACAGGTATTATATAGCAATAATATTTTAAAGTTGACATCTTTTTTTAATATTTTGGCGAAAGGAAATAATCGAGCATTATTATTTTATGATATCTCTTGATTTGTTATTTGAGGAGTTGACGAAAATCTGGGTTGCAGGTACGGATGGCTGGATTTGGGTAGGGAGTTTTGGCTTACGCTGAAGGGTTGTTTGTGGGTTTGGGGAAACAATAGCCGTTATGGGAGCCAAAAAAATGGGTTTGGATGGGTTGTTTGTATTGGTTCTACAGTACCGGTGGACGGTCTTTTCGTGGAAAATTTATATGGTGGTCTCTGTTAAGAGTCTTGTCAAGTGAAAAGTGAAGCAAAAAATCCCCCCCAAAATCTCTGTCTTCTTAGGGAGATGGAATTTTGTATAAATTTTGCTCACGAGACTAGAGGGCACCAAAGGAGAAAAATATATCAAGCCAGGATAGAGCTATAGGAGGCAGAATAGCTCTAAAATTTTATTTATTTTCTCCACAATCTTTCTTTCCCTTTCCATCTCTTCTTCACCCGCAAAGTTGACTATTATTTCTTCAATCACAGCAGGAAAAATCCATTATTATTGTACATACCATAGATAATTCTTCTGTCTTCTGTCACTCCTCTCTCTCTCTCTCGGTTTTATGCTCGGATGCTACTTTTCTTTTTATACATATGTTTTTAATTTCCATTTTGTCATGAAATGAGTTTAAATTTGGGTTTCTCTGTTAGAAATTGTGACTGTGTTTGACTTTATATTGTGGCTTGTGATCAGGGTACAGTTGCGGAAGCATGCATGGGGTATTAACAGCAGCGAGAGGGCCATTCAGTCCGTCTCAGTGGATGGAGCTGGAACACCAGGCCTTGATCTACAAGTACTTAACTTCCAATGTGCCCGTACCATCTCATCTGCTCATCCCCATCAAGAAAGCGCTTGATTCTGCTGGCTTCTGTAACTTCTCAACCGGACTTCCGCTACCTAATACATGTATGTATCCCTTTCAAGTATTTAGATGTATAGTGGGCAACGCTGGTCATAACATATACTAGCGCGTTGTTGTCGTTTTTGGTTAAAAGGATGTCTTGTTATGTTGCAGTGGGGTGGGGGGGTTTCCATCTGGGATTCTCGAACAACACCGATCCGGAGCCGGGAAGGTGTAGGAGAACAGATGGGAAGAAATGGCGGTGCTCGAGAGATGCCGTTGTGGACCAGAAGTATTGTGAGCGCCACATGAACAGAGGCCGCCATCGTTCAAGAAAGCCTGTGGAAGGCCAATCAGGCCATGCCGTCGCCGGGACCACTACCACTTCTACTACTGCCACCTCCGCCGCTTCCAAGCTCGTTCCCAATGCTTCCTCTTCTGTGTCTCTGGTGCCCGCTAGCAATTTGCACCCTCTTCCATCTAATACTTCCGCGGCTAACAACATCAACAGGTCGGCCTTCTTTTGCTTAAGGCTTTGTCAATAAATCCTCAATCTTAGAGGTGGTTCATAGGGTTGATACCGTATGAAAACTTTTGGGCATCTCTTGATTTGCTTTAAAACAGAATTAAAGAATCTATTATAGTAGTTGAGGTTCTTATTGACCAAGAATGTTCCAGGCGTGTCGAATTTGGTTACTTTATCTGTATGTTAATGGAAATAGAGTTCATGAGATGTGCTTGTGCATCAGCCATGCCCACTCTGCCTATCTCCTCCTAGCTTCTGATGATGTGTTCAATGCAAATTTCTTGGTGCAGGATGTTTTTGACTAACAAGGAGAATGTGAGTGAGAGAATGCAAGACGCTCCTGCCCTTCCAATGCTGCCTCCTTCTCTTGAGCTGAAACCCAAGGAAAGCCCCTTTATGCTTCACAAACAGCAAATCCAATATGAAGACTCCCCGAGAAGGGATGATTTTGGGCTTGTCACTTCTGACTCCCTGCTTAACCCTTCTCAGAACCCCACTGACCGAGAATCTGAGTCGCAACAATCCCTTAGGCATTTCATTGATGACTGGCCCAGAAATCAGAGTGATCGCTCGGGTGTTTCATGGCCCGAACTCGAGATGCAATCAGAGAGGACCCAGCTATCAATTTCAATCCCCATGACTGCCTCAGACTACATGTCATCCACTTCTTCTCCCACCAGTGATAAAATCACATTGTCACCTCTCCGACTATCAAGGGAGTTGGACCCAATTCAAATGGGTTTGGGTGTGGGAAGTGGTCTCAACGAATCGAATGCTAGGCAAGCTAATTGGGTTCCAATTTCTTGGGAGAGCTCTATGGGAGGTCCTCTTGGAGAGGTTCTTCATCTTAGCAATAACAATACAGGTGATTGCGCCAAGAACTCCTCTGCACTTAACCTCATGAGTGATGGGTGGGACAATAGTCCTCCATTAGGGTCATCTCCTACCGGGGTTCTGCAGAACTCTACCTTTGTGTCGCTTTCCAATAGCAATGCTGGGAGCAGCCCAAGGGCAGAAAATAAAACCCACGAAGGGGCCAGCTTGTGCAATGACCTCCTTGGGAATTCTTCCTCCGTGCCTGCCGTGTAACTCACTCACTGCTCTGGCAGCCGTATAAGAAGCCCCTGATGAAGCCATGGAAGGAGAAAGTTTCTTTTTTCTTTTTTCAATCTGTGCTTACTTCATTATCAGTTTTAAATTGCCCGTAGTCACAGGATTTGCAAAAATCTGTTCTTACCTGCTTTGCATCATAATTTAAATATTTTAGGTTTCTTTTTTTTTTTTAAATACAATCCATGTCTCTTGTGCAACTTGGGGTGAGTTTGTAATTTTCTTTTGGGGGTGTTGGGTAAAGTTTGTATTGAACAATGTTGGTTGGAGTGTGGAGTTGGTGTTTTTTCGGTAAATGGCGAGGTCCACGTCAGGTGGGGACTCCGATTGCGTGACGAAACAGGATATTATTAGTGAGACATTACTAATTCTTGGCACAGCGAGCACAATAAATAAATAATGCAAGCCACACATATTTTTTAGCCTTTTTAAATAAATTTTGATTTTGATTACTAGTTTCTTTAAATGGCCAGTCATCCACAGTTAACTGTTGTTCATATCAAATATCAAGATTTATAATTAAGGAAAATTACTGATAGGGATTAAGAAATTATTATTTTTTATGGATCTTATAATTTTAATTTATTTTGAAGGATGAAATAATAAAATTTTAACTTGTTTTTATCAAAATAATGTTTATTAAATCATTATAATAAAAATATATATCAAGACCTAGCCAATTTCTACAAGATTTTGTTTGAATAAGAATAAAACTCTTTTGATCTTTCATTGACAGGTGGTTTCTCAATTGGTTCTCTCCTTTCCAGATTAGTAAAATGATGCGCTTAATTTGGTTCTCTTAAAATAATGCCAACAAGTAAATTGATTATAAGACAATAGAACAGACTCCGTCCTCTCATGTCCCCTTCTTTCTAGGAAACACTGTTATTTTCTGAGATTTCTTCTTTTTTCTTGTTCTGTTTTGATGTTTAAGATGCCAAGAATGGGCGTGCATTAGCTTCATTTTTTAGTAAATTCAGTTCCCTCAATATGGTTGGTAAGAAGGGGTCTGTTTCTAATAATTGATTATAAGACGATAGAAAGAGCAACAAACAATTTTTTGGAAAGAAACAATTTGGGTGAGGGGGGATTTGGATGTGTATACAAGGCTCGATTAGAGGATAACTTGGATGTCGCCGTCAAGAAATTGGACTGTGAAGCCAATTTGCTTCCGTGTTTTTAAATTCAGCTAAATGCTCCCGAGGAAGAAAACGCTGAGTTTTCTGAACGTTCCTGCGGGATCTGAAGCGATTTGGGTTATTGGAAGTTTTCATCAACGGACAAGAGACGAGCCACGTGCCTTCATTTCCCCCTGAAATCTTCAAGCCCAAAATGCGCAGGGAAACAGTGTGTCTTTTAGTGAATATCAATAAAGCAACATGGATGAAGGCTAGCCATGGATTACGCGAATGGTAGAGATTGGGAAACTTTACAGGGAGCCACTTCCGAAGATCTGCACCCTTCCAGTTTGGCATGACTAAGGAAAATGGGGGAAAAAATTGTGTAATGTTTATTTTATTTTAATAATAATTATTTAATTATGATTTAATATTATTTATTAATTATTATTCAAATAATTAAAAATAAAAATATTAAAAAAAAAATTCATCTTCAAAATTATTTTTGTCTTTTCTTTTTTCTTTTCGTATCTAATTTTGTACGTACATGTCAATTATGTGTTCCACTACTATTATTTTTTTTATCTGTCAGTGTGTTCTTCAATCTTCAAGTAAGCTCCCCAATTCGCCATTGGGTTTTGCAAATCTATCCATTGTGGTGATTAAGGTCTCTGTCTTTCTCAAATGGGTACATTCATTCAAAACCTTGCCTATATTAAATGTGCATAAGGCGGGTTTCTGTCTTTCTGTTTGTTTCCATGAACAATGCCAGCAAGGCTTGGTTTTGAGAGAAGTCTATGATTTGTTTAACTACATATTTTTAGGGATTGTAATGGTTCATTCCCTAGGGTGAAATAAGTATGCTCTGAGGAGGAAAGAAGAGAACACTTTTATTATGAATAGGGCTTTTCATTAAAAGTATTTTGATGAGAACAAATTAGGCTTTTAATCATTTAGTTTTTTATAATAAATTTAAAATATAAGATTTTTAAGAATAATTCATTGTTAGTCCTTATCAAACATAAAAGTGCAAGCAATATTTGTTAATTTTTATAGTGCTGGAGTATATTTGCAAATAAATTATATTTATGAGTTTTTTTAATATATAAAAATTTATTAATAAAAACGAAAATAGAAAAAAATATGATTTTATAAATAAAAAATAATTCTTATGTGTCATTTAAAAATAACAATAATAAATAGATATTATTAAAAAATAATTATAAAAGTATAATAAATACTATTTAAAATTTTTTTCCTAATTGGATACCAAACATGCCCTTCCCCCTAGTTCTCATAAACGTTAACTTATCATTTTAGTAATTTGTCCCGCATTTGAATTAGACTCTTGGGAAATTTTCATGGGAATAGTTCCGCTGAAGACGAGTAAAACCATTTGTGCCCGTTGATCTGAACCAAAAGTAAAACAAGTCAAAGGAATAACAGGGTTGCTGTAAAATTGCAATAATCATCAAAATCGAGATATCTAACAATTATTGAAAGCAAGCGCTAGTGAGAAGAAGCTGACTAACTGATTTGATGTATCAAAGCTGAGTAACTAATTTGATGAATATAGAGTGTTATTATTGGGTGGTGCTCATATTCTATGGGTGTAAACGTGTCTGTCATGCCATGGCAATAGCATTCAGAACGAGGAATATAATCATCGCACCAACCCTTTTTTCTCTTTTATCCCCCCGGTTATTGAATTTGAATCCAAACTATGCCCGTGTACGTTTAATTAGAAGAAAGAAGGGCTAACGTCATATGAACCAAAAACAAAACTTCAATCTCTTTGTGAAATTAGAGGATGAAAAGGGACAGAACAAGCATAGCAGGAGACTGTAATTAGCTCGTCCCCTCATCCTCCCTCGGATCAAATTTTGAGGTTTACACTTACACGCTTCTGCTCAAAACCCTAGCCCCCTGACTTGGGCTGATCAAACCTTTTTGTTGGGCCCAGGAATTAAAACATGCATACGGTGGGCCCCCAGGGTTGAGTTGAACCAGCATGTTCATGTTGGGTGTGAGTATGAAAAAGTGACCCAAAAAATATACAAGTGATATTTCATAAAAATTAGTAAAATTAAAATTAATTTGATGTTTGTAAATTTTTTAATGATATAAAATATCATAAAAATCGTATCGTCATCCCAAATTCTTAATTATTTTAAATGATATTCGTTAATGTAGACATATTAAACTAAATGCACACATAATAAATGTTGACTGAGATTTAATATGTTAGGGTTACCAAATGTTTTGACAGTGATTATGAGTCTTAACCTGAACATCTTCGATATCATCTTCCCCTTTATCAACAGGTAACCATTTGAGAAAGATCGATGCAGAATTCTCTCTGAAATCCAAACATCTTACTTTGGTTTCAAACTAGCTGAATACGAGTCATGAAGTGAGAGATGTAACATGGAAATGATAGTATTGGTTTAAAGAAATGCCTTGAACTCTCAGATTTAACAAACTGAAACCAAATGTATGGGCCATATTAAAATTCTAGCGTATATTAGACTTCATAATATTTTAGCTGTGTTTCCAAGGAACATATGATTCATCAGAAATCAAATATCAAAATGGGACTTAAAAAGAAGAGGTCAGATGTCAATATCGCCCTATAGAGAAGAATCATATATCGATATCAAACTAAAAACTAATTCAAAAAAAGAGGGGGAAAAAAATCGTATTCTGAAATATTGACGAAAAAGCTCTCTACAGATTATTGTTAGCAACTGGTGGACCAACTTTCCTTGTCCTAATCGAAATGACAGCAAACGATTAGATTGACCCGTCGATTTGAACCTTACTAGTTGCTCTTTGACAATGATGGCATACACTTGCGTATATATTTCTAGTGTATACAAAGAAAATACCAAGGTTAAATTTGACATCACTGTCATTATGTTTCGTTACAAAGCAAACCGCTGCCTATACATATATACAAGACAAAATAGTCAACATCAATCATTGGATATGAAAACTCATTTTTAACTAGTATTGCGGGCACTTGATTAAACGTTACCAAGATTCAACCTTTTTCAACAATGAAAGAAAGTACGTCGTTTGATGTGAAGACAATTATATCCTAATTTACCATTCTTTTCTTTGGCATTAATCTTCCTGGAATCGTTCAACTACTGAAAATCGAAGCTTTTTTAACAACCAACAAAATTACACACACACACACACACATATATATATATGAGAAAGGACAAAAGGATGAACAGAAGGCAAGTCCAATCAATATTTTTACCTTTTAGTCTAACTGATTGAAGCTAGTACTATGTGTCATGCAAGAGTTCCAATTTCTACGCTTCCTTAATTCCATTTATTTTAGTCATGAATCATGACGTACGTGAACTTATATATGCAGTTGCATATATTTTTATCTCACTTTTATGTCTTCTTTCCTTGGATTAATCTACAAGCTAACTCAATCTACCAGATTCCGGGATTATTCAGTCGTTATAAATCGCGAAGCTCGTAATATAGCATCCTTAAGAAGCAAGAACCTAAAATAAGCAGCTAGAATTGCATTAGTTAAAGCAGAATGAGCAACTCATCCACATTCACGATGCTGCAGAGGAAGTACAGCATCAGCAGCTATACCTATAATGAAGTTTACTACTCTCCAATTAATGTCCCCTTCTCATGGGAATACAAGCCTGGTCTCTCCAAGGTCGCCCATCAACGGTCCAAAAAAGACGCAATTAGGCACACTACTCAATTTGTGCTATCGCCTCCTCCCTGCTCATTAACTGGACCTCACACAGTTCGAGCATTGGATGACAAGCAGATTCCATTTATTCTTTGTTCCGTTCATCCAATCACACCTCGGAAAGAGAGTCAGAAGGAAGATGACCCTTTTCTTAAAGCTTACAAGAATTGCACCCAAAGCCCCCTAAAGCTATCAAGGTCCAGAGCGGGTAAAAGAACCTTCAATTGGTCCATCATAAGGAAGTGTATGCATATTCTTTCCTGTTACTCTGCCCATGTTAGGACTTAATTAGCAGAATGGTTTGATTGTAATCCTAAAGCTATCATGTGGTGTGAGTGCACCAATCAATGGATTTCGTGATATATATATATATATATATATATATTTGTAACTTATATGTGCTTCTAATTAGCACTCACGATTGTTAAACTGAAACGATCTCTATTAATGTGATTCGATGCTTTTTGGGCAATTAATTTCTGAAGATAAAAATCCGTATAATATATGAACCAATTAAGCCAACCATCTTTAGATTGTCTCATATCCCTCTAATTCCTTGTAGTTGTCATCTTTGATGATGCATTATACATACATATTCGCGCCTGAATTTGGTCCTCTTCCTCCTATTTCTGTGTCTTGTCTTTCCAATTTTGTTCCAGAGCCAAAAGCAAATATCGAAAGTAGGCCTTGTCTTCAATCATACGTTAGATAGCAAGTCTTGTTTATTAATTTCTTTAATTATGTCATGGGGACATCTCCTCGCAATTCTAATTCTTGTGCGTATCTCAGTAAGCGAGAGATTGTGTGTGATCTCTTGTTTTGTATATATGAGTGGGAATAATCACGGAGGCTAGCTTGGTACCCTGAAGTAGAGCATCCTGCATCCACCTCCACTGGCAGTAAACTGGGGACTAGCTCAATCTAAAATTACGGTAAACTTGAAGCGGAAAAAGAAGACGTATCCTAAATTTGTCAACTTTCGTACATAGGATAATTTTGACATCAAATTAGTCATTCCCTCGCCGTAGATTAGATATCACTTTTTGTCCCACATGTATTTTTTTGTGGTTTCTTGTATATACTTATGTGATGCAAAATATTATTAAATGATGAAAGTGATGTATCATCTTTTGATAAATAAGCAAGAGTAAATTGCACTATTTTTTTGGGGGGGGGGGGGGGAATTATATAAATTTTTTTCTATTTTAAGAATATATACAGACTTTTCTTAAAATAAAAATTATCTCATATTTTAGTTCAATTTTAATTTTTTAATAAAATATTTTTTATTAACATAAATATATATATATATATATTTTAACTTGAAAAAATTAAATGGATGATATCTTGATTAAAAAATTTTAGAATATACTAAAATATAAAGTAACATTTTATTTCAAAAAATTTAATATATTTTTTAAAAATAACAAATTATATAATTTTAACAACATTTATGAGAGATTTATGACTTTTTTATTTTTTTTAATGTAGTTAAAGTACACGTAATATTTTTCTTTATTTAAAAATTTTCACTCAACTCTCTTAAGATTTAATATTTATGGCAAAGCTTGTCCTATTATTTATTTTTTGCCTATAAAATTAATATTTTTACATAAGATGGAATTAATATTTTATTCACAGCGGTTCCAAAATATGAGACGTTATGGCTGATGAAAAACCAGTTCTTAAATGGGCGAATCGTTCGTAGCTTTGCAAGAGTCCAAGTATGTGTGAATATTACTGAACCCTTTGTAGTGGCTACGTAGCTTTCTCAACCTGGTTCATCAAGAATATGTGTCGGTAAAATATAAAAAATTACAGCATTATTATTATGGTTGTGGCAGGATTGGTTATGATTTGAAAACTTGTCAGAATGAAAATTTAATGTCCTAAGTTAATACGTTTGAGCCTCGCTACGGACCTGGATTGTGCATTGCACCTATTTGGCCAATTGGATTAATAATCTCCATGGATGCAGCTTAAAATTCACAGGGAGGAGATGATGTCAATGACTCGTTCCGTAGGGTTTGAATCGTGGGGTAAAAGGAAGAAGTTGAAGTAAGTGGACATATTTGTTATAGGCCCAAAAAAAAAAAGGTGTAGAGATAGCGGTGGTAAAATTGGAAGGCTAAAGGTTGTTTCTGAAAAGGGGGTGTCAATCAAAACAAGAAGCCTGATAATTATGTTCAACACAATAGTGGGCTTGACAAGCAGCCTTGTAATGAGAAAGGCCCATGACTTTACTCCTCAGATAAAAATGGGCCAAATCATCAAGGAATGCAAGCTCGGCTTAATATGTAAGCAGAGATGAAAGCCTTTTTTCTCTGAAATCTACAAAGGACAAAGGGTTTTTGACTGAGAAATATTGTGGTGAATTTACTCAGATAAAAATGGGCCAAATCATCGAGGAATGCAAGCTCAGCTTAATATGCAAGCAGAGATGAAGGCCTTTCTTCTCTGAAATCTACAAAGGACAAAAGGTTTTTGACTGAGAAATATTGGGGCGAATTTATATATATATCCATAAATTTTATTTCTTTAGATACAATACAAATTTAAAAAAAAAAATGAGAAAAAAAAGAGGGATCACCATTCTTAAATAACCGTAACTCCAATTAAAAAAAATAAAAATTTAATTAAATGGGTTACGGTTGATTACCCATTTAGTTTATTTTTAAAAAAAATCAATTTTTTACTAAATATTTTTAAAAAACTCAAAAGTCAATTTTTTATTTTTATTAGTTTGTTTTTTATATATGAAATATAAATATAAAGATTTAAAATTTTAATATTTCTAAATTTTTTTAGTTGTATTAATTTAATTATTTCATAAATAAGTAAATTAAAGAATTAACTTAAATAAAAATTATAATTATTTAAGAAAAAAAGAATTTATTTTTAAAAATAATGACTAAATAGTTTAAAAAATACATGTAAAATAATTTAAACTTGATAAAAAGATTAAGAAATAAAATCATTTAAAAAAATAAAATATCATTGTTTAAGAAAAATTAAATAATAATTTTTGAAAATTAATAAAATGGTTAAAAAAATAAAATTTTATTAGAAGAGATAAATTTTAATTTTGTAAAGACTAGATAACTAGTAATAATTTTAAAAAATGTTATAAGTAATTAAATATACTTGTTAAGTAATGTTGAACTTAATATTAAAGTAATAAAAATTTTAACTAAAATATGTGTAAAAAAATAATAATAAACTAAAATTGTTATTTTATTCTATTCCTTTTCACCGATTAAAAAATTTAATTTACTTCAATATCGAATTCAGCAATACTTTATAATTGTGATTAATTTCTCATCAATTTTTTAAGTACTCTTATTTATTTATCTAGTTTAAAAGAAATTGAATTAAACAATTAACCTTCATTTTTTTAAAAAAATTGGATGAGAAATTAATCACAGCTGTGAAGTATTACTGAATTCAATATTGAAGTAAATTAAAATTTTCAATTGGTGAAAAGAAATAGGACAAAATAACAATTTTAGTTTATTATAATTTTTTTTACACATATTTTAGTTAAAATTTTTATTACTTTAATATTAAGTTCAATATTACTTAACAAGTATATTTAATTACTTATTAAATTTTTTAAAATTATTACTTGTTATTTAGTCTTTACAAAATTAAGATTTATCTCTTTTAATAAAATTTTATTTTTTCAACCATTTTATTAATTTTCAAAAATTATTATTTAATTTTTTTAAATAATGATATTTTATTTTTCTAAAATAATTTTATTTCTTAATCTTTTTATCAAGTTTAAATTATTTGACATTTAATTTTTTTAAATTACTTAGTCATTATTTTTTAAAAATAACTTCTTCTTTTTTCTTAAATAATTATACTTGTATTTAAATTAATTCTTTAATTTACTTATTTATAAAATAATTAAATTAATAAAACTAAAAAATTTTAGAAATATTAAAATTTTAAATCATTATATTTATATTTCATATATAAAAAACAAACTAATAAAAATAAAAAAAAATACATTTTTGAATTTTTTTAAATATTTAATTAATTTTTTAAAATATAGTTAAATGGGTCATGATTGCTTTTTTATTTTTTATTTTTAAATTGGGGTCACAATTATTTAAGAACCATGACTCCTCTTTTTTTTTTTAATCTGTATTGTATTTGAGTAAATAAAATTTATGGACATGTATGGGATAAATTTAGAATTCGTCCTAATATTTCTGAGTTAAAAACCCGTCAAGAATGCTTTAATTAAATAGAATATGATGGAATTTCCACATAACAAGAAGGAAATTAATCATCTTCCATAATAGCTTCAATAATGTTGTTTAGGTTATTGGAATGGATCTTTAGTTTTGTGCGCAAGAGAATTAACCAAAAAAAATAGGGAGTTATAAGATAAAGAGAAAAAAAATTTGGGCACAACAAACAATAAATTCAATGGTTGATTTATAGAGATAAAAATACTAGATTTTTTCACAGCACAAAAGTACAGATACATCAAAGAAATAAAATAGTGAAACTATAGTTAGATAATGGGCTTTGGTCATATTACCAATAACAGATTGATCACAATTTTATAAATTTATTCTTTGAGTTATTTACTTTAGCAAGTTTAAGGGATTTTTCTGATGTACTGAACTTTGTCCCACATGTGGTATAAATAATGATAATGAAATGTTACTTAAAAAAAAAAAAACAAACTTATGAGACAGAGAGAAAAGATTTTGAACACAATAAACAAGATTTCAATGGTTAGTTTGTATGAATAAAAATACTTGATTTTTTCACAGTACAAAAGTATAGAGGTATCAAAGAAATAAAATAATGAAACTAAAATTAGACAATGGGCTTTGGTCAAATTACCAATAAAAGATTGATCACAATTTTATAATTTTTTTTCTTTGAGTTATTTACTTTAGCAAGCTCAATGGATTTTTCTGATGTGCTTAATTTTGTCCCACAAATGGTTATAAATAATGATAATGAAATGTTACTTAGTCCAATAACCTCAAATGAGATAAAAAATATATACTTAAGGCCCATAGACTTTTTTATTAGCATGCCCATAATACAATTAGAGACCAAGCTATTTAGCCTATGTAGGAGTTTTTTTTACAAGGCTTTTCTATGACTAGTCTAAATTCTACAAATTTGATAATGATTCCTAATATTGACATCCCCAAATTATAGGTAATTTTAGACTTATCAGTTTAGATAATTTTTCTTATGAGGTTATTTCTATAATTATTTTTATAAATATGAAAAACATTTTAAGGAATGTTATCACACAAAATCGAAGAGCGTTTGCTTTAGGCAAATTAATATAGGATAACATCTTTATTGTTCATGAAGCTTTTCATTATTTAAAGATCGAGAGATTATTTGAAGACAAAGAGAGGCAACAATAAACATGAGTTGGCAATTAAATTAGATATAAATAAAGCCTATAACATAGTAGAATATGATTTGTTTTAACAATTTTTTTGCAAAATTACCTTTTATACTACTTGGATGGGAAAGATAATGGAATGAGTTGCCTCATTAGAATTTAATTTATTATTATTAGGAAGAAAAATTACTTAGATTTTGTCCCATTGAGGTTTGTGACAAGGCAATCCTCTTTCTCCCTTTTTGTTTATGATTATTACAAATGTACTTTTTATAATGATTAATACTTGTGCCTAATGGTAGTTTAAAAAGCAATCCAACTTACAAAAAAAATGTTGGTTCTTCCTCATTGTTTATTTGTAGATTATTTTACTTTTTTTAAAGGCCACTCATAACAATTGCCATATCATGAAGAAGATTAAAGATTATTGCAATACCTCAAGTTAAATGATTCCATTTGATAGATCTTGTGTTTTCTATTTTGGAAGTACCCCAAAATATATAAAGAAGGAAATTTGTAGCTTATTGGATATTATGGTGGCAATTTTTCTTGGTAAATACTTGGGTTTCCTAGTTTTATAAGATAGATCTAAACTGGAGGTAATGCTTTTGTCAAAGATAAAATGTTATATAAAGATCTCAAGCAGATAAAGAAGTTCTCATTTAGTTAGTAGCTAACGTTATTCTTACATATTCCATGTCATGTTTTAAATTTCTAAAAAAGTAATATCAAGAGTGGATAGGATTTTAGCTAGATTTTGGTTGGTACAACACGCAGA
The DNA here is from genome assembly GCA_032878935.1 of Erythrophleum fordii. Taxonomy (NCBI): domain Eukaryota; kingdom Viridiplantae; phylum Streptophyta; class Magnoliopsida; order Fabales; family Fabaceae; genus Erythrophleum; species Erythrophleum fordii. The sequence goes on from JAVQMF010000058.1 coordinate 12,474,534, forward strand.
GGAGGGTTACATTCACTGGTAAGTCTAGAGGAAGTAAGACAAGACAAAAAATAGCAGAGACATGTGACTTAAAGATTTTTCTTTTTTAGTTTGGCTCTTTAACTAAACAAGCTTAGCATATTTTATCTTCCTCTAATGACTTATGGATGATAATTATAAAAGGTATTTATTTTTTATATTATGATTTCTTATTTGATAAAAGAGATTTAATGGCTTAATGGGCTTAGCCCAATATCATAGAAAAAAGAAAATTTTTGTCTAGCCAACTTTGTTATTGTATTGGTAATGGGGTTAAAATTAATATGTGAAAAGACCCTTCGATTAGGTTTTAAACTTTATTTTCCTCCTCATTTTGAGGACCTTGAAAATTGCATGGTGGCATAATTAATTTGTGACAGGCAATATGATTTAACTTTGTGAATTCATAGTTATCTACTTATGAAATATAGATTATTAAAAAAATGTCTCTTACTTGTGTTAATAAAGAAGACAGATAGGTATGGATTGAGTTTAAAGATGATTATTATACTATTAAAAGAGGTTATTGGTTTATTATAAATAGTTGTAATAGTTTGGATCTCCGTCGGCCTAGCTCATCCTTTCAAATCCCTCTTTAGATATGGATATCTTTATGGAAACTACAAATTCTTCAAAGAATTTTTTATGGAAGGTTTGTATTAGTTCATTTCCTTCAAAGGTTAACATTTGGAAGAGACATTGTTGTACCACTCCTATTTGTCTTTGTTGTAATATTGAAGAGGAATTCTTGAAGCATAGCCCATAAAAAGGTTTGGTTTTCTTCACCTTTCTCTTTTAAATTGGATCATGCCAACATATCTAGAATTAAAATTTAGGTGTTTAAGATGTTTATGAATGGGGATATAGGAGATTTTGAAAAAGCTATGATTTATATGATTTGCTAATTTGTTTAGAAGGCTAGACATGCATGGATTTTTGATAATATCTCGTTTAACGTAGCTTCTACTATGCAGTTTGCTTTTATAGCCCTTCAAGAGTAGTAGTCAATAAATAAATCCATGTTGCCTATTAATGCTTCAGTTACTTTTGTTGCTACTAATACTCTTTTATGGAAACTCCCTTAAGGAGAGTAATTTTAAAATTAATGTTGATGGAAGTTTTAATGTAAATTTCTGCATTAACTGGAGTTGGAGTTATAATTAGAGATAATAATAATAGTTATGTACTTTTTGTGTTATTGTTTCATCTTTTATAGTTGAAGCACTTGTTCTTTTTAAAGGCATATAAGTGACAGACGATTTGGCACTATCAAAGCTAGAAATAGAATTTTATCGTATAGAGTTGTTACTATTGTTAATTTTTTTTTGGTCTATATTGAAAAAAATTGCAAATTGTGTAAGATATTTCTCGCTTTAGTAAGTTTTTTTCTTTCTATTTTTTCTTTTGGGTTCCTATGAATCAAGTTGTTGATTAGCTTGCTCGACGTTTGAATAGGGAAATGTGATTATCAGGATGAGAATCTCTTCCCCTATCTCTTTTTTATTTATTTATTAATTTTCAAAAATTTTGAAAGTTATAGATAAGGTGTTGACTAAATTCATCTACTATTTATTACGTTTGTTTCTTTCTGTTTTAATGAAATACCCATTGGTTTAAAAAAAAAAAACTTACTTTAAGTTTCAACATAAAAGTATATTTTTATTCTCTATCGAAAAAAATAATTTTAAAATTTTTATAATATATATTAACTGCCAACAAATTTAATGCTAGGTTTAAAATAAAAAGATATTAAATATAATTTACTCAAATAAAAGAAATTATTGTAAATTACTCAAATAGTTAATTCACTCATATCTTTACAGTTCATATATTAAAACATCATAATTTTAATTAAAATTTCTTAAACCATTATCTTTGTAGTCCACATATAAATATAACGACGGAAAAAAAAAAAAAATCCCATAATGGTTGTGCTACGGGTGGTCGGGACTCATCCAATCCGATGTATGTTCATGGCATCGAGTGTAAATACCACAAAACATTGCGCTGTTAGCAAATAAATGCGTTTTAATTTTATTCTTTTGTCCCCAAAGCTTTTCTCAGTTAGTCGGTTCTCCCGAATTTTGTTCGTTTTGGCTGGGTCCTTCAAACTCTCTTAAACCCTAATACAGGTGAGTTTGTCAAGGAGTGGCTTCTGCGAAATCAGCTACAAATAGCTTTTCCTTTTGGCCCTTGATCTAATCTCCTTTTCTGCTCTAGTTGTATTTAATTTATCGTATTCTTCCAGGAATTGCTGCCTTGTCATTGCATAATTCTATAGTTTCTTTGAGTATTTGTTAAATAAGACAATATCGATGGTAGTCTTGGGGAGTTGCCTGGCTATGGTTTAGGTCCTCACAGAATTGGAAGATCGAGAAATTCAAGAACGTAGTTCGATCTATTATTTTCTTTTCGGTGGATAATAGTCACCCTATGTTTGCTATTAGTCATTACCTGAGATCCTTTGCTTCAACTTACCATTGTGTTCCATATTCCATATTCGTGAGCCCTAGGTCACTTATTTTGAATGGCATCATCTGAACTTGAGCTGACCAGTGACATGCATAATTGAGGCACCGGAAATAAAGAAATCATTACCTTTATCTAAAAGAATTGTGTAATGAGCATGATCTGTTTAAAATGGTCAGGGATATTATAAAAATGAGGGTTTATTCTCTTACAAGTTCCAGCTTTGATAGTAAATGGAAGATGCTGGAACATTCTTTTGTGGTGTATTTGAATTTGAATGATGAGAAAGCGAAGGGGAGGGAAGAGAAATTTTAATATAGATTTAAATCTAACATTTTTTCCCCTCCTGGAACATGTTTGGTGAGGAGAATGGGGGAGAAGGGAAAAGGAAAGAAAATATTTTTTTAAATTTACATGTTGATTGATGCTGCTGTTGGCACTTTGCAGGTTAATCTATGTTAAATGGCCAGTAATTCTCAGCCCTCCGGTATGCAGGTAACATGTTGCTCTCCATATTGACGAAGAATCTCACTGTAGTACATTGTTATGTTCAAGTGATTTGTATGCTTTGGTTGTGTGTTCTTCACTATGAGAACTTAAATGATTGTTTGAAGAATAGCTCAGTTTTCACAGGCCCTCCCCCCCCTCCTTCTTTTTTCTTTTCTTCTTCTGAGGAGTGAACCCTGGTCAGATTTACTCAAAATATTGAATTTGGTGAGTTTTGTCCAAGTGTAATGGCGTCATAAATTCATAATGAGTCTTGCTAATTCAGTTCATGTTGATTTTCTTTTCAGTGTATGGCCATTCAGTTCTGTTATTAAATCTGATATCTGTTTCATACTATTAATGACAACATTAGGATAAGCACTCAACTAATATGATCCAATTTTTGTTTCCTCCATTCTTTGCTTTATATACCATCAAATACTACATACAAAATGATTCTCTCTTTTCCTCTATTAGTTATTGCAATTTGCAAATGCATATGATGTTTCTCTGGACATGTTTCCTTTTTGCACCTCCCTCCTCACGTCTCTCTCTTTCTTTCTTATATCTATCAATCTATTTTTGGATTAGCCTCCTCCGCCTGCTGCAGTTGGATCCTTGGGTCCTTGGGTCCTTAAAGTTTTGGTTTACTTTTATCTGTGCAAATAATTTCTTCTTCTGTTAATTTTACTTCCTTCTGTTAGGGCCCATTTGGTAGGGGAGGAAAGGGGGAGGAAAAAAGAAATGGAAGGGAAAAGTTGGATAAAATCTCAATTTTATCCTTATAATTATTACTTAATCATTATTTAATACTCTCTAATAATAATTATTTAATCATTAAAAGTAAGGGTATTATAGGTATTTTCTATCTACAAAATCACCTTTTTCCTTTCCCTTTTCATTTCTATACCTGACTTTCTGCGTACCATACAAGCCCTTAGTTGTTTTCTTGTAAGAATCTATTGCAACCACTCTTACAAATCTTTTTCTGCAGTTTCGGCCTATGATTCCAGCCCAGCAAGGGCAACCATTTGCACCAACGGCTTCACAGCAATTTGGATCTGTGGGACAAGGTATTTCTTCTTCAAATGTTGGGATGCCTGTTGCTCAAAGCCAGCACTTGCAGTATTCTCAACCTATGCAACAATTGACTCCTAGACCAATTCAGCCTAGTCATCCTGTACCATATATCCAGACAAGCAGGCCGCTGACATCTGCTCCACCACAATCACAGCAAACTGTTCCCCATCTAGGCAATCATATGCCTGGGTTGGCTGTTTCTGGGGCAGCTCCTCATTCTTCATATACTGTACGGATACCTTAATTTTTCAATTTTCTATTTGTAGTTTTCTGTCTGAATTGTCTAGTCCCTTTTACACTCCTAACTCATTTGGCATTGTTTTGTACTTCCAGTTCACACCATCTTATGGCCAGCAGCATGATAATGTTAATGCAATAGCTCAATACCAGGCCCCTCATCAGATGAATGCACCTCTTGGAGGACAACCTTGGATGTCCTCTGTAACTCAGAGCACTGCAACTGTTCCACCAGTGCAGCAAGCTGGAGTACAATCATCTGGTACTACATCAATGGATACCGTAAGTGTTTTTTGCTTACTTTGATTCTTTAATGCACATTGCACTGGTATAAACTTCATTTTCTTAAACTTTTATATCTCTCTTTGATGCAAAATGTAAATATAGTGTTTTGTTTTGGCATTTCTATGATGTGATGGATTTTTTAAATGACTGGTTTTGCCCCTTTTCTTTATGGCCTTTGGATATTTGTTACTTGAATGATAATGGCATCATGATATGACTTTGACGGTAATGTTCTTGTGTCATAAGGTTATGTGATTTTAAGCTTGTAAATATGTTTCTGGTTTTCTGGTTGATTTTTTTTTTTAAAAAAGAAAATTGTATAGATTTTCTTATTTTGTTTACTTGTGGATTGTCTGGATATAGTTGGTACAGTTAGGTGCTATTTGTAATTGATTTGTTTATTTATTTTTATTGGGCTAGGGAGTGTGAGAAAATTATAATCAGTTGTCATGGATGTATCCTGAGAATAACGATGATATAATAGATATATTGGCCTTCTTTTTATCACACCATTTGAGGCAGGTTCCTTGAGATGGTAGCTAGTCGAATCTCAACAACTCATAAAAATTTTTTAGATGATGGCATTTACATGTAATTCAGTTAATTGCGTTTCTCGTATGGTTATGAGATACTTTTCTCTTGGTTTTAGGATAATACTCTCATGATTTATATAGAATTTGAGCACATGTGATCTTTATTTTTTGTGCTGCCAAATTTTAGGCAACAAATGGCTCTAGCCAGAATTCCTCATCTGATTGGCAAGAGCATACTTCTGCTGATGGGAGAAGGTATTAGTTAATATAATCTTTTATATTTTACCTTGCTAGTTTGTTTTTCAAATCAAGCAGTCACCAGATATCATTCATACATTCTGTTACCAACTCTTGATCATAAGGATTTGTTGATTATCTGGTGCTTTTGTATTTCATGTCATTACAGGTCATCACAAATATTTTTGTTCTTCTCTTGATATTTCCAGATATTACTACAACAAGAGGACGAGACAATCTAGTTGGGAGAAACCTTTGGAACTAATGTCACCTATTGAGGTGAGATTTGGTGCTTTGTTGCTGTTGATGATATATGACACTTTTTTAAAAATCTGTTGGACATGTTTTGTAAATGTTTTGTGGTCAATCAATCTAGTATCTAGTATGGATGTTGACAAATTCTTCAATGCTTTCAATGAGCAAACAAGGTTTACTCGAATTCTCCTTTTATATGCATGTGCTTCCACTGATTTGTAGATATCATGGCAAGTCAGGAGAAGTTTTAACAACTGCTCTATATGGTCACTGTGAAGGTTTGCACTTTCTCTAGGCAGGCAACAGTTTGCTATTTACACTCCCCCCCCCCCCCCCCTTTTTCCCCAAAAACAAAAAAATGTGAAATTGGTGTTTAGTTGTAGTTCTGTGATACCATTATTGATGGTTGACTACACCTTTCCCTTCCCCTTCCTCTGGCAGTTTTTTAGGGTGAGCATTGTGGGTTTGTTTGTGGTAGTAATTGTCTCCTTTGTGATTTTTTTGCTTCACCCTCTCCCTAAGAGAAAGAAAGAACAAAAAGTTGTACATTCCATCTTCTTGTTTTTCTTCTTTCTTCATTTGACTGTATTTTTCTTCTTGCTTGTGTTACAATTTTTGTTTAGATTGAGTGGTTTGTTGATTGCTGTGGGGTATGTTTACAAAATTATGCATAGACATTTATAAATTATGGTTTGTGGCATTATTCATTGTTATTCTTATTAGTATTGGCAATATTATCATTTGACAACAATCAACTCTACAGGCAATTTTTTCTTCCTAATTTTATTTGGTTAACTTGTTCCTATCATCTCTTGCAGCATTGTACTTATGTTTCTTTTCTATTTCTGTTGTAGTGAAAGTGTAATACCTTGTGCTTAATTCTTTTTACCTTGATTTGGTAATTGTTCCTGGATGATTTACATTTAACATTTTTAAATCTCAATATTTCTACTTGATGTGGCAGAGGGCAGATGCTTCAACTGTGTGGAAAGAGTTTACTTCTCCAGAGGGAAGAAAGTGCGTCTTATCTCTTTTTTTTTTTTTTTAAATTCTATCCACTATATTTTATCCAAAAGATATTTATGGTCTTCAACTTTTTTGCTGTACCTTTTCTGTGGCATTTGTTTGTAATCACTGACCTCATGGTTCATATTTTGGGTGTGACTTCTTGCAGGTATTATTACAACAAGGTTACGCAGCAATCTACATGGACAATACCTGAGGAACTAAAGGTTTGTTATTATTCTTGTGATTGGTTTCCAGATTTTTGAAAGGCTGCATTGAATTTCTGACTTCAAATTGCAAAATCTCCTCCCAGTTGGCCCGTGAACAGGCTCAAAAAGCTAGTAACACAGGAGGGAAGTCAGAAACAACTGATACATCTAATGCTGCTGATGTCTCCTTGGCTGCGCCTGCAACTGCAATATCCACAGCAGCTGGCTCCAATACTTCTTTGACATCATCTGGGCTTGCTACTAGTCCAGTTCCTGTCACTCCGGTTGTTGCTACAACTGATCCTCCCCATTTGGTTTCTGGATTACCTGCAATCCCTGTTTCCCACTCTACAATTACTTCAAGTGCTGGTGGGATTGAACCAAGTACGGTGGCAGCTTTGAATGCTGCACCTACAGCAGTTGCAGGAAGATCAGGAGTAACTGCAAATCCACATGATTCCAACACTTCATCCATGTATCAATACCCACTGCGATATTCTTTGTTTTTTCTGATATTCCAATCTTTCTATAATCTGATTGTTGTTTCAAAGCTGACTTGCATATTGAAATTTAACTGAGCAGTGTTGAAAATCAAGCATTTCAGGATGTTGCTACTTCTGCAAATGGAGCTTCTCTTCAAGATATGGAGGTATTATTCATTTTTTTCGTTGTTTAGAACTGTTGGGTAATTAATCATGGAAAAGTCTGACCAGTTTGGAGACACCCACTGTGCATATTAAACCTTAGGCATAAACATTCATAAACTCACATGCACTTGTATGAGGACAGAGAAATTAATGATTTTGGGAAAAAAAAAAAAACAGATACACAAGTAACGTAACAAAATATTACTAGAATAGATTTGCAATGCATTTTAATATCTTGATCCATAACCAACCCTTATAGCAACCCTGGTCTCTACCATGTCCTAAAAGCTTAAGCTATTAAAGAAAGCTCAACTATGTAGGAAGGTTATCATGCCTATCAAAAGTATGTTGTCATGGGAATTCTAAACGGCACAAAATGTGTTTTGGTTGGGGCCAATATTGTGTGTAATGCTGTTTAGTGACCTAGAAAAAGCAGCTTGCAAAGCCAGGAAGAACGAACTCCCCACTTCTTGAATCACTTATATCTCGTTGCTTTAGTGTTCAATTGATGGTTGGTCTTTAATTTGCTTATATATAGACACACACACATATATGTATATATTCTTGCAATCCTCACAGGAAGCCAAAAAAGGAATGGCTGTAGCTGGAAAAATTAATGTGACTCCACCTGAGGAGAAAGCAAATGATGATGAACCCTTGATATATGCAAATAAGTTGGTAAGAATTCAGTATCTTATGGAGAGATTGGATTTTTATAAAACTTGGAAGGCGTAATATTCTTATTTTTGTCTCATTTCTTTTTCCAGGAGGCAAAAAATGCATTCAAAGCCCTTTTGGAATCTGGAAATGTTCAGTCTGATTGGACCTGGGAACAGGTAGATTGGTGCACCTTTATTTTTCTTTCTTTTGTGCTTTAGGTGCTTATCATTATTTTTGAATTTTAATTCAGGCAATGAGAGAGATCATCAATGATAAAAGATATACTGCTCTAAAAACACTTGGTGAGCGGAAGCAAGCTTTTAATGAGGTGAGAAACATGCCCCCCTGGCACATTGCATGTATTAACTTGTGGAATTTTCAGCTTGCATCTAGTGAATTGGTTCTATGCTGCAATGTGTAGCAACTCAATTTCTATTTGTGCATTGATAGTTTTATCCAGCTTTCTGATTTTTAGTCAATTTGATGTTCCATTTAGTACTTGGGCCAAAGGAAGAAGCTAGAGGCTGAAGAGAGGCGTATGAGGCAGAAAAGGGCTCGAGAAGAATTTTCAAGGATGTTGGAAGTATGTTGAACAGTTCTTACCTCATAATAAATACCTGATTAATTTTTGCTTCTATCATTTTATTCTTTATTGGTATTCATTTTTCAGGAGTGCAAGGAGCTTACATCATCCACTAGATGGAGGCATGTCTCTACTTGTTTAATTTGGAGTTTATTTTTAGTTGGTCTCTCTACTTTTCTTACAGAACTAGTCCATGTAACATGCAAGGTGCATCTTGTTCTAATTAATGTTTTCCATGATCAGTAAAGCTGTAACTATGTTTGAGAATGATGAACGGTTCAAGGCTGTTGAACGAGCTAGAGACCGGGAAGATCTATTTGAAAGTTATATGGTGGAACTTGAGAGGAAGGTAAGAATATCACTTTCTGCTTACATATGAATTTGTGTGGATAATTTCATGTTTGTTTAGATCTTGTACTCGAGGAGGTTGCATAAACAATTTTCCCTTGTGGTCTACTTGCTCATCATATTTTGGAAGAATAGTGCCATCTATTGGGTAATTGGTGGTGGTGGGATTCTACGTGCAGTTTTTTTGGGGTGGAAATTTGAGGGTGTAGACGGACAAAAGAGAAAGCAAAGTTTTCATCATGGCCATGTTTGGATTTCCTGAATTGCTGATAGTGGCTATCATTGCTCTCTTGGACGGAGAAAATAGTTCTGAGCTAGTGGGAGGTGGTTTTAACTAGAGTGTTTAACGTTTACTTTTAGATTACAATATATAAGGTTTTCCTAGATTTTGTAATTGATAGTTAGATTTCTGCAAAAGATGTATAACTTTTAGGGAAAGCTTATGGGTCTTCTACTGATGAGATTGTGCTCTTATTGGTCAGTAGAGGTAGGTTTTAATTCTTGGGTGGATCACTGTGGTGTTGATGGAATGATTGCTCAATCTGGTTTACTCTGTCCTATCTATTTAAAGGAGTGGACCAGCAGGCAACTGACACTGTATTTAGTGTTTAGATTGAAATATAACAATAAGAGGCAGAATCTTCTTCTGATTTTAATAAGTTAATTCAAGGGACTCCTTGAAGTTGAACAAATAAATTTTCCAGGCAGATAATTTGGAAAATGGGTTAAGGTTGTTCTTGATTGAAATGTGAAACTCAGGAAAATTTCAAGGTTAGTTGCACTCTACTTGACCACTTCCCCTGTAATCTTGATACTCCTATGCTTTATCCGGGGATTATTGAGACTACTGATTACAGTATTGAGCAGAGACAGATCGCAGCATTCTGGACACAGTTGTGATTCCTAGTTTAGAGCTGGTTCATAGTTATTAATAGCACACTATAGCTTGTAGCTCAACACAATGGTTCCTGTCGCTACTCCACGTGTAGCATTGCAACATTCTTATATCTCTGCTATAGCTGCACTAGGGGAGCTACTTTTGTGTAGGTTACACTACAGGCTCTACGCATAAATAGGGCAACAGCCCATATTTAAGTGATTTTCCAAAGGCTTTTGCTGGAGATTTACTTAGTTCATATATCTTAGAATAAAGCTTAGACTCAAAAACTTTGTTAAACATTGATGTATTTTATGATTCAAGTACTTGATACTACAATTTATAGATGATTATTATATTGTTATGAAGCTTTTTTTTTTTGGGTGAAGTTTGGATATATATATATATATATTAGTCATTATTAATTATATTTTAAATTTTCTGTGCTCTACATTTTAATATAGTTCTTGCAATGTTATGCAGTATGCTCTATAGTGTTTTGGAGCCTTTGGCACTACAAGTGTGTGCTATGTACTATTAATAACTATGAGCTGGTTAGCTTTAGGTTTTCTTCAGGGGTAGCTATTAGGGCAATGTTCTTCCCAAGCACATTTTTTCATATGCCCCCCTTTCTTATTTCAGTCTCCTCTGCCCCTTGCTCCATCAACAGGCTTGAATCACCTCAGATTTTTTACGTAAAGTGGAAAAAATGATGATCTTCATCTGGACTCTACTCTCTCAGATTTTCCAGTATTTTGATAAAATTTTTAGCTTTTAATTGGTTTACTGCAAATCTTGCTGCAGAATTGAATCATTAACAGTAGTAGTATTTAGACTTCTAATTGTACCAGAACCATGGTTATTTAATATCTCTATTCGATAACAATATGTTAATTTCTTAACTGAAGCTTGTTATCATATAAGTGAGTAACTGTTATCTCTCTCATGTGGAGTCAACAGAAGCCTGCAGGACATTCTTATTTATGACTGCAAGCATGGCCGTTCTTACTGTTATTTTATCTAAATGTAAATTTAGGAAAAGGAAAATGCTGCAGAGGAACATAGACGGAATATTGCAGAATTCAGGAAATTTCTTGAGTCCTGTGATTTTGTGAAGGTATGTTTATTAAAATGAGGATGTTCACTTTTCTTGTCATGATTGGTTTGTTCTTGAATTTTTTTCTCTGATTTATGGTTTGCTTTAGGTGTATAGTCAGTGGCGGAAGGTCCAAGATCGGTTAGAGGATGATGAAAGATGCTCACGTCTTGAAAAGATAGATCGCTTGCTTGTTTTCCAGGTATATTGCCTTATTTATTGTTGGTCATGTTTAATGGATCTGTATGCTGATATAGGTTGTGGCAGGACTATATTCGTGAATTGGAAAAGGAAGAAGAGGAGCTAAAGAGAATACAAAAGGTAAAATCCAGGTTATGATTATTGATGTTGTTTCAGTCTATATTCTTATATCCCTTTAATGACCATAATATAGGATCAACTCCGACGGTCTGAACGGAAAAACCGTGATGCATTTCGCAAGTTGTTGGAAGAGCATGTTGCTTCTGGAATTCTTACTGCCAAAACACACTGGCGAGAATATTGCATGATGGTAATGCAACTTTTTATTTGTCATGATAAAATTCCAGAATAATACAGGATAAAACTCATTTTCTTGTGTTCTCTATTTCATAGGTCAAGGATTTGCCTCAATATCAAGCTGTTGCATCAAACACATCTGGTTCAACTCCAAAAGATTTATTTGATCATGTCGTTGAAGATCTTGCACAAAAGGTTACAAAATTGCCATTTTAAGTTGTTTTCTTGGAAGTTAATTAAGACTTCATTGCTGTTGTAAACTAATATGATTTGTTATGATCTATGCTAGTTGCTGTCTAGTTCTCTGTTATAGTAACCTTTCTTTAGCTAATAAACCCACCTTTTGCATTAAAATCATGTCTTGATTACATTCTACATATTTATTTTGAGGATTTGCACCAGATGATAGTAAATGAAGTAAGTTCTGTTCATTGATCTTTTGAGTTGAATGTTAGCTGAGCCCTCAAATGATTTAAAACAAGTTTTGAAAAACAAGATTGTTTGTATATTCTACAGTCTTGAATAAATGTTTCTTGGGTAATTGAGTTAGATAATGAACTACTAAATTTGAAGTTTATCATAACCTAATTATCATGTATTTCTTTTACTAAATGACTCGATTAACTTAATCTTCTTGGTGAGATTTTACCATGCTTTATTTTGCAAGGATGACTCGAACCTAAAGTATCATAGTCATTGTTTGTTTCTGTCTAATATAATTCTTTTGTTGACAGTATCATGAAGATAAGACACGGGTAAAAGACGCGGTGAAGTTAGGCAAGGTAGGCCTTTAGGGATCTTCCTTGTGTTTCACCTGTAGTTTGTGTTTGATGGCATGCCCCTTTCAAGCAGATTGCTGTAGATACTACAACAGTATATGAGGACTTTAAGGCTGCTGTCTTGGAAGATGTTGGCTCCCCATCAGTACCTGACATCAATCTGAAGGTAATTTCCTTTTTGAGTCTGGTTGGAAGTCATGTCATCTTGATTTTTGGCTCCTGAAATATAAACTACATAATCTGTGGGAGTAGTTTACTCGAATGGAGCTCTGTGTAAACTGCTGCCTTGGTGTCTTTTGTAAACTTGTGGGAAGGCAGTCACTGAAGATTTGTTCTTCAGTTTTGAAGTCTCCAATGAACTTTTTAAGCCATAAAACATGGAGAACAACCATTTTTTTGGCTCAGATGTTTATCAGTGAAATTGGAGTAATTTACTATCAGCTTTGAGGCTTTAATTTCAATTTTATATTGCCCTTATTAAATATCATTCTGGGGAACTTTTCTAGTAATATTGAATTACTTAAATATAATAAAATGAAAATTACATACTAGCATTTATATATATATTGTTTCGAGCAAGGTAATGTAATGTCAAGTGTAAACTTTGTAGCATTGATTTCAAATTCAGTTTCAATTTTCATCATTATGTGCATGTTTAACAATATATATATATATATATATATATTTAGATGTTGATGCAAGCCATACGTCTAAGAAACATTTTTATGCCTCTGCCACATGTTCTAATTAGAATTTGATTCTTTATTTCTATTTGAAGCTTTTATACGAAGAGTTGTTGGAGAGAGCTAAGGAAAAGGAGGAGAAAGAAGCTAAGAAGCGTCAACGCCTTGCTGATGAATTCACTAAGTTGTTATATACATTCAAGGTAAGCCAAGAGTCTCAGTGAGTGAATTCATTTTTCACAATGTTTTGATAAAAATATTACCATTGAGCTTCATATCTTTTGCAGGATATTACTGCTTCTTCAAAATGGGAGGATTGCAAGCCACTTTTTGAGGAGGCACAAGAGTACAGGTATTTGATCTATTTCAAGTGCTTGGTGCATGTGTACTGTGTAAACTGTCATGAGGGGAGATTTTTCCTTGATGTTTTCTGTTCCTGCACTGCCTTCTGTAGGTTGATTGGTGATGAGAGCTCCAGTAGAGAGATTTTTGAGGAATACATTGCATACTTAAAGGAAAAAGCTAAAGAGAAGGAACGAAAGCGTGAGGAGGAAAAGGTGTGTAAATTTTCTTAATCTGTCCATGCATTTGGTTTCATACCATCTACTCGTTTGTTCTGGTTGTTAAAAGTAATATTTTAAAAACTGCACTTGTCACTGAGCTTGAAAGGTTGCTGAGTTGATGTCCAATCATAAAATGGAAGTCAAACTAGATGATGTTACAATCATATGTTAATTTCTAATTCATACAATCACACTCTCTAAAGTACCATTATAGCTATGAATAAATATAAATTATAGAAATAACAACTCTGGTGCAAACTAGTTATATTTAAATACAATTTCTGAATACGTATATTTGTATTGAGTTTAGAAATATTATTTTCTGAGTAAAATATGATTTTTTTGTTTTTTATTATTAAATATTTATTTTATTTATTTGGTATTCATAAATTTTATGGGCAATATATATTCTTATTTTGCATCAACCACACAAGATCCAGCTTGGAGTGGTAGTGAAAAATGCAACATAGGATGATGGGTTAGATCCCCAAGATTGGTGTTTAGAATATTTTATGGGGTGAGCCTGCCCAATGCAATTTAATGATTCAGATCAGTGATTGAATTGTTTGTGGTCTGGCAGCTTAAAAAGACTGGCCGGTTCAGTTTAATCCTTACTGTTTCTAGGTTGCGGGGGTTAAACTGTACTGGCAGACAGTCCAGTTCATGATTCAGTCAATTGAACCAGCCCTTCCAGTTGGGTTTTAAAACCATGGTTAAGACTAATGTGGAGCACAGAAATAACCTGATATGTTTGAATTCTTCCCTCAAATGAACATTACAGGAGATAATATATAATAAATATAAGGGGTTTCTTATATTCTAATTATTATAATACTTTAATATCACTAGCTGGATTCAGTTCATTTTTATTTGTTCACATCACACCTTTGGTTCAAAACATCTTCATAATTCGATCCCTTCAATTTGCCTGTGCTTATTGTGCTGACGAGATAATGTATACTTCATATGGGATCTGGTGATGGCACTTCCTCATTGGAAAATTTTTTTCTGCTGATTTCCGGTTGAGGCCTTGTCTGCATCTGTCAACCTTTTGGTGGGCTCTCAAGTTTGTGTGCTTTTTTAACTGTAAACAAACTAAACAAGAGAAGTTAGGAATGGGCTTGGCCTTGGACAGGCTTATTTGCTATACAACCTTATCTTCTGCTTGCTTTTAAGTTTGCTTCAACTAGCCAATTTTTGCTTATTGCAATTGGCAGTACATGTTAATCAATAAAATTGGTTATTAGGATTTTTTCCCCCCTATAAATATAGGTTTCACTTGAAGATTGATATTCGTAATTATTGGTCAAAATTGGTGTTTCATAGTTTAATGTTGCACGTTGCATGGGACTTGGGGCCTTCTTTACCTATGTATCCTGCCTTAACTGCTAACTAATGTTCTTATTGTGTCAGGTTTATTATCTAGGATCTGAACATATTTTTAATAAATAACTATTTGTAGGCCAAAAAAGAGAAAGAGAGAGAAGAGAAAGAGAAACGGAAAGAGAAGGAGAAGGAGAAGAAAGATAAGGAAAGGGAACGAGAGAAAGAAAAATCCAAGGAACGGCATAAGAAGGATGAAACTGATAGTGAAAATCCAGACATAAGTGACAGTCATGGTTACAAAGAGGAAAAGAAAAAAGAAAAGGATAAAGAAAGGAAACATCGGAAGAGGCATCAGAGCAGCACAGAGGATGCAGATTCTGAAAAGGCTGAGAAGGAGGAGTCAAAGAAATCACGAAGACATGGCAGTGACCGCAAAAAGTCCAGAAAGGTATGTCATATCTGTATGTGTTGTATTTTATTGTGGTCCTAATTTTTTGAGCATGAGTTGAAATGGGTGGAAATATTTGCCACTATACTTTGCAGCATGCAAACTCGCCTGAATCGGAAAATGAAACTCGGCATAAAAGACACAAGAGGGATCACCGGGATGGTTATAGGAAAACTGGTGGGCACGAGGAACTTGAAGATGGGGAGCTTGGTGAAGATGGGGAGATCAAGTAGTTTGTCGCTAATCTTTTTACATGGGTGAGAATTAAAGAACTTAACCTGCATCTTAGGGAGAATGTTAACTTTCACTGTCAATATATATTTGTTTTTGTTACTTCTCTTTTCCGGGACACGTAGGTGAACGTAGGATCATCCCTTTATCTTCAAATGTAAAAAGAAATGTTTTTGTTCTTTTCCCGTGGTGTTATTGTCATCGTCACTTTGTGCCAAGAGTGCCATATAATTGCAACTTCAAAATTTATATCATTGAAGGAATTTTATGTTTAAAGGAATCTGGCGTCCAAAATGTATCGGTAACTTAGTTGACATTGTTATCGACTGTTAGATGAATTGGATGTCCTCATCCAATGGTCAATATCACTCCCACTGGTATTATAGGGTTTAACTTTTGCCATTATATGCAGATAAGTGCGTCAATCATATACATGTAGTTCGCCATGGGACGATGACTCAGCTGTGCTTTGTCGAAATGATTAATTCTTTCCGATTTTGGTTAAAATTCCCTTGGAGGCTGCCAAATTGGTAACTGGCCGAATTTGTATCGCACTTGGAAGGAGATCCCGAATTTTACTTTTATCCGTTTACAATATTTAACGAATTGGCTAAATATACAACTTATACTCCTCACAATTGTACCCTAGTGGTTCTTGGGTCAACTTTCAAGCGTGGCGTTTAGCCTACTCGGGACTACGTGAGGCAAAATGGCAACGTCTGTGGAAATTAGCGGCCCGTTTAGGATGACTGAGTGGCATAGGCAGCATCTCTAGAGGGTGGAGAGATTAGGGGTGTAAAGCCCTTGTCCTCCTTTGCATACTGTCTATCAAGTGGTTTAATGCATAATGTAAATTTGTACATTTGGCTAATTTATGATCATCATTATGTTTTCTAAGAAGTTAAGGTCTGTTTGATAACTTCTAAGGAAGAGATTATTTTTATATTAACTCGTGTGTTATTTATTATATTTTTGTAGTTATTACTTGTATTTTAGTAATTTTTTTATTTTTAAAAGTAAAGATATAAAGGATATTTATATTTTTAAAATTATTTTTTTAATTTATTCTGAAATTGTATTTCTTTTACATTTCATTGGACTTGATGAATTATAACATATTCCATGTGGCTATCAACACATTCATCATTGTACGGCTTGAAGCTCTCCAACCTCTGCTTTCAATGGCAGATAATTTTCTTTTGAAAAAATTGTAATTTAAAATTTTAAGTTGAAAATATTTATATTAAAAAAATTTAAAATTTGAAATTATTTTGAGAGATTTTATGATTAAAAATTTAAACCGTGTAAACAAAATTATAGTTTATATTTTAAAATAACATTTTTTATTCTAAATTTTTTGAGAATAATTTTAAATTTTAAAATTTTTTAATATAAATATCATCTTTAGATTTTAATTTGTAACTTTCCCTCTTTCTCTGCACTTGCACAAATTAATTTATTCACCTTCTTAGGCGTGGCTTCCTATATCTACTGATCATGAATGTGGATTAGGTGAAATACAAAACTATTTCGATATGCTGATGACGTAAGTCAAATTACGACGTTGACCGTTTCTTTTGACACGACACATACGTTTAACGGATGAGTTAAAGGAAGTTCAGCTGAACTAAGCAGAAACAATGACACCACAAACTCAAAATTCTGAATTTTTGGGACGTTGGTGTTTCAAGTGGAGGTTCTTCTGGAGAAAAAAAAAAACGAAGAAAAGAAAATGAAGGATAATTGATGAATTTTGACCTGATTTAAGCATTTATACATTGTTAATTTCCTTTTTTTTTTTTCTCGGAAAGAACAGAATCTAAGAAAGAAGGCTCGGAAAGGGGAGTCGAGCAACTATTACCGAAACTAGGTTCGCTATGTACGTGGCAAATATTCAATAAATTCTGATACAATGTCATTGTGGATGCATTCCAAAATGGCATCGGCGATTTCAACGGTTATATCCTCCACAATTGGCTGGAAATCACTCCATTCGTAGATCGAATTCAAGTCATCCAAGGTGAACAAGCAGGTTAGGCTTCTCCCATATCTGGTTACTTGACCCCATTTTTTTGTTCTCTTAAAAATGAGCTTCCCCAGCTCCTGAGGACCAAAGAATTGCTTGTAATCTTGTTCACTGCTGTCGTTTCGTGGAAGGGTTTCTCTCACACAATCAAAAAGGAGTCGCTTTGTCTTCTGCAATACCCTTTTAGATTTCAATACTTGAGAAACATTAGGTGCGGGATTCTCTCGTAATTTCCTTGCACCACGTTCTTTCTTGACCGAATGAATAAGTAATCCCCAGATGGCAGCTGATGATATGAAATCTTCTCTGATTTTCTTGGGCAGAGGGACACTGCAACTACGTATTTTCTTCTCTATTTTCCAAACATCCTGATTAACTGCTACCTCTGCCAAAGAAACTGGCACAACGTTAAAAGAAGATAGAAATCAACCAAAAAACAGGGGGGAAAAAAACTTATAATCTTGTGTTGATAATAGCACAGAAAAAGTGACTTGCCATTTTGAGATACTGGAGCTCTGCGTGAAGGTGCTTTGCCGAGTGAGACAGGGCCTAAGCATCTCCAGCGGTGTTTTCCATTGTTAGTGGCCTGTTGGCTTTGTAAGAGTGACCAAACTAAGTCATATATATTTTTTCCTTGGGCTACTCAAGTTTCAATTGACATTTGAATGAATAGATAGATTTTACGTAAAACGTATGAAGGCAAATAGAAAATTTGAGTTGATTTGTACCTCTGCTCACCAATATGACATACATTTGAAGCTTGGAAAGTATCTGAAGAAAATGAAGTTTCGTCTTCATCAATCTCTGAGCAAGAGTTGAACAGAGTTGAGCTGCTAGCGGATGAAAACCGATCTGTTTCCGCGACAATTTCACTGATTGTGGGAGTTTCAGGGACAATAAAATCTTCATTTCTAATAACGCTGGTACTTTCGTTGTGTAAAGCAAGCTTCTTATATAGGGATTTTAGAACTTTGGAAAACAGGAACTTTGCATTCTTGTTGAGACAAGAATTGGGTGATCTGTGTAGACTCCATGTTTTGGAGTACCCTCTTTCTAAAAGGTAATTCTCGAGGATGAAAGGTTCTTGTTGTTCCTTCAGAAATTCTCCCAGTCTTTTCTGCTGTATGGCTGTTGCTGAAGCCATAGAAGGAGAGTAGGTTGAAGGGAGTTAATTGAGTGCGTGATGAGGCGCAGAGGAATAAATTTGGGATAGACAATGTATCTGTCTCTTTGGAAAATTTATTACTCAGACTCTCTCTAGTTCATATGGATTTAAGTTCAACTGTTGGCTGTCTCATACATGAGTTCATGCAGTTTAAAATCTGGGTCTCATGAATATATATGGCATTCTATGTCAGTGTTATTTCTATTTGGTCTTCATCGGTTTTCAGTACAGGTTCTCTAATACATGAAAAATAATAATAATATATGGTCCCATAGTTTTGTCATTTTTGAGAACAGCCCGCCACCCATGACGGTATTGCTAATTAATTGGAAGCTAGCTGCGGACACAATTTGAACTGACATGATGTTCAGGCCATTGAATCATTAATTGGTGTCATCTTCATAAATAGCCACCCTCCATATATATACTCCCTCCCATTTTTTGTCGTCAATGCTCATAATTTAAACTTCGAATCTCTCACCAAATCAAAAGAAGGCCTTTCTATATATTAAAGATATGCTTTTGTGTCTTTGAACAATGACTTTCTTTTATATCCATATATTTACTATTTTTTGTCCTAATTCATTTTATTCTCTTTGAACACTAAGATAACTGATATTATTTTTTAAGTTATTCTCTATGACTTTTTGATTACAAAACAATACTAATAATTCTTACATTTTACATTACTTACTCATTATTAGTTTTATTTACAACAAGTGGGTGAGTCCACCACCGAAATTTGACGAGTCTTATAGTTTTTTTTTTTTTTTAAAAGAGGAAGCAGTCATATCTTATTATAGATTATAAATGATAAATCAAAAATCAAAACCTTACTTATATATATATATATATATATTGATGAGATAATTAAAATGAAATCTTCAAAACGTTCTACTCCCGTCTAATTGAGGAGCGAGAAGCATAAGTGGTATAGAAAATAGAAATAATTGGTTAAAGGTGGGGATGGAAATTGGCAAAAGCAAAAGGGAAACGACATTTTAGTTCAACCACTGTCACCTATGGGTGGGGAACAAGAAAAGAAAAAGAAATGGAAAAGCATTCTCAATACCACAAAACGTGGGTCTAGTCTTTTTAAGTGAAGTAGGACAAAAGTGGATTTGATTTGATGAGATTAAAATTGGGAAGATCATTAAACGCAACCCAATTATATGTAATCTCCAATAATATAATGCAAAACACAGTACAACCCCCAATTTTTATTTTGTTGTGTCACGGGCAGTTGTTGGATAATGCATGCTTTGAGTATGATGAAATATGGTATTGCATTTTTATGGTGGAAATTCCCCAACTTGACTCCATGCACAAGACGATGCAATAAATTTATGTATTTTCAACCATTAAAACTTGAATTTAGCAGTGCTTAGTTTGTTTGACCTTTATGTGTATGGATCTTCTGTGTATCTAAAAAAAAATTAAAAGATTATCTTTATTTTGTATTTTATTTTTTTCAAAATAAAAAAAAATGACTGATGTTGAAAAATTAATTAACTAATTGATTAAAATATGAACTATCGAAATCTATATAAATGATCCAAATCTCATAGAGGATCCATATTCTCATTAATGTTACCCAAAAAGAAAATTCTAAGACCTCACAAAGAAATATCATTATTGAAAATTAATTATGGTCAATTTGGCAATGTTGTTTTTTTTTATTGTTAAATTCATTTTTATGGTGGGGTTCCCTGTTCTCCAACTTGCTGTGGCTTTTTTAATAAAGTTCAGGTCTTTGGGCCCAACGAATTAAAATAGTAAAAGAAAAAATTGTATATTTGTTACCATATTCTTTAATTAAAATATAATAAGTGTTTGATTTATTATATATTTATTATATTTAAATTAAATATATATATATATATATATATTACATTTTAATTGAAAAAAGATATAAGAAATTGAATCTAAGTTTAATCCAATAACAAATCCACATTTTTTTTTTGTATCAAACGAATTATTTGGGCCCGTAAGACGGTTATGAGCCTATAGAATTAGATCTATAATGGATTGCGATGGCATTCATGGACCTTAAATTTCCGATGGTTTATTTGGGCCAACAAACTGTGACTACCACTACCCCTATGAACCTATATCTTAGAATCTTTTCTCCCCTAACTTAGAAGGGTAGGGTCGACTAAGAAAGAAAAAGAATTTGTCGGGAAAAAAATAGAAAAATTCAACGAAGGGAATCAATGGTGAAAGTTGTGTTATCCGTTAGAAAGAAAAAGCAAGGTTATACCACAAATAAAGAATACAGAACCATGGATTGATATCAGATATTATTGTCCTCGTTATTCTTTTCTAGAATTGAAGTGATCCTTCAATTCATTGTCGATGTGCCTAATCCACGTTATTATTAGGTCAAAAGATAACACTTTCTTTCTCTAAACTTTCCCAACAACAAAAATTTCTGGTAAGTTCTAAGAACTTGCTTATGAAGAAAGCAGACGAAACAGAAGGCAAAAGCAAGAATGTATACTATGGTCAACAAAGGCATCGAGAAGGCTCCAATCGAAGAATGACATTTCCCATATCATTATCGATTTTCTTCTTTAATTTTGCTTTTTTCAATTTTTCGAGAGTGATTCCTCGTGGATTTCATGGGGGCCACAAATCCGAAATTCAAATTCATTCCTTGAATTTGGATTGAAAAAAAAAAGGGACCCATTCATGACTTCACTTTGTGCATGTTCTTTTTTTTTTTTTCGTCAATGATCAGTGTGTGTGTGTGTGTATATATATATATATATATATATATATATATATAATAAGTCTTTATAATATTCATGTTGACCATACTTTGTTGGAATTTATCCGAGACTCCCATGAGATTCTGGTTTTAAATAAAATATTTGTCACTATATAGTTGAAATTTAAATTCTATTAAATTCTTAAAGTGATATATATATACATATATATATGAATTCTCAAATCTCAACGTAGATATTTCACTATATAGACTTTCCTAACTTTCGGTTGCTATTAATAAAGTGGCAATTGTAGCTACCAAATACTCTGGATTCACTTATATTATTAAAGCTGTGACAACACGTGCAACTCAAAATCATAATTAATGGATGGACTTTACACTCCCAAGTGTCTTAGGGTTGCAAATGTAACACTTACATTTATGAGAGGTTAATCATTGGTAAGTAAACGCGGAAAGAGAGAAAAGGGAATAACTTGTCAACCAAAAAAGGAATCAATTATATCCACATGTTATTCAGAGAATTGCATAATAGACCCGACGAAGAATAAGGGAGATGAATGAGAGACCAGTTTGACCTGCCATATAGACGTTTGAAAAGCCTCGCTAGTTTTCGCTGGGTGGCAGTGATGGATCAGCAGCCCCCCTGGTTGAAAACCTCTGTGGCAAAACATACACGCTCATGAAAAAGAAAGGGATCAAAGGAGGTGAGGGGGATGGCCTTGGGCTTCCACAAAGGGATTCTTTTTTCATTTCTTCATGAACTGTGTCCTGTTAGCAACGCAAAGCATGCTTGAAAGATAATGCGAAGTTATGTAATGCTTTTGGTTTTGGTTGAGCATGCGATAATCATACTGATAAATAATAGACAGGTAGCTTTTCTTAGAAGGAGATAACAATAACAACAGGGAAGTTAATGGTGTAAGACTTTTATATGGATTATGGAAGACTCTTGGTTTTCTCACACTAGAAAAAACAGGAATTACTATTTTAGGACCTTTCTTTCTCATCTTGGAAAAGCTATTTTTTTAAAAAAAAACTATTTTTGAGTAATAAACTATTAAAAAAAAAGAACTAGACTTAAGTACAATTTTTTTATATTTTTATTATTAGATTTTTCAATTAAAATATAATAAATATATAATTTTTTAAGTATAACAAATGTATGGTTTAATTAAAAAATTATATATCTGTCATATTTTAATTTAAAAATTTGATAACAAAAATATAAAGAATTATATATAAATTTATTTCAAAGGAAAATTACTTGAATGATACATGTTGAAGAAAAAAGTACATTATATGTATTTTTTTAGCTTAAAATTTTTATATATATACATACATGTTAGCTTTTTAAAAATTTCACCTTCTAATAGTCTAATCCTAAATCCATCCCTGCTAGATAGGCAATGAGATGGCTCTCTCCTCACCCTAATGTTCTTTTATCCGTTCGGTCGACAACTTCCAAATTATAGCCTAAGTTCCCTATAATCTTATTATAATGGTACAAATTGAAAATTTCATACTTAATTAGGTCCATATTGGCCAAAAAAAGAAAACTTGACTAGGTCCACGTGTAACCCAAAACGTATACATTGAAAATAATTTATCAAAACACATTCAAAAACTCAACCTTGGTTTTTTTTTTTTATGAGGAAATATGTAGAGACCTAATTAAAAAAAGTGGTCTCATTTAATCCTCGAGTCTAAAATATATGCTTTCAATTGAGAATATTGTAGAAGTGGTCTCATTTAATGAACAATTTTGGTTAACATAAAAGAATCATTTGGATGCTGATTAATATAACTAATTAAAAGAAATCAAGGGGTGTTTTATTATGCCAAATTAACTGGGTATATACAAAATTATTTTAGTGCCATTTTGAATGTCTATATTTGAAATGTCACGTCTTGAGGATGTAAAAAACAGAGAAATATAACGAGTCGTGTGCTTTAATTTTAAATGATTCTTATAACAATTTTTTCCTGCAGAATACGAATGTTTTAAATATTTGTTTATAAATTATGTAAAATTTTATCTATGAATTGAATGCCGAGTAGGGATAGGGCATTATGGTTTCCATTTTCAGTTTTGGAGAAATACATTTTTCTTATTCTCCAACCCATATTTTAGCAGTAACAAATTCAAGTTTCATCCTTTTTTTGTTTTTTTTTTAGTTAGACCCTCAAACCTCCATACTTAGAGACTCATTTAACCAGAGAAATTTTAAAATAACCAAAATTTTTATATGTTAAAACTTGCTTATATAAAATCTATTCATATAAAATTACAACAACAAATAAAGGGTCATAAAACCATTGATAAAATTCAAAACACATAACATGTCTTCTGATTTTTTTTTTTAGTTACTATTTTCTAATATACATACGCTATAGTCTATAGGTTTGAAGCAAGGTACCCAGATTCAAATTGAGACCCTTAATTAAAGATGTCCAAAAAAATTAAATATCTTTAGATCCAGACCCATTTCATCCCCATACTCAGTCCCAAGTGAATAAATTTGCAAGTAATCATAGGATATGAGTGTTTTAATCATTCCTAATGTTGAGACAATAGCCCTTGGGAATTGAACCCACTGAAAGATAATTGTAGCATATATATATGATTTTTTTTTAATTTTTAATGTATACATTTAACTCGTTTCCTTGTTTTATGTAAATATATTACAATAACTGAATAACATCTATTTATAATTTCGAATTTAAGAGAAAAAATAATTAAGTTATCAGATTAATCGTACTTCTCAAACGTTAATATGAAAGTCAAGTATAAGAAATAAAAGGTAAGTCATTTAATTATACTTCAAAAAAGGAATATTTTGTAGAAACAATACAATTAATATTGTTTGATCAACAAAAATTGACAAAGACAATTTCAATATCAAATATAATTTTAAAATCTACCAACATTTATCCATGAGATGTGGAATTATTTTCCCATAAACTTTTGAAATGTGAATGGTTAATAGTGGGATCAGCTAAAAAGGTAATTTACATCACATGATTAGCAAAGAGCCATTCACGTGTGGGTCCTAGGTGACATTTTTGGCTGGACGTTCCTTTCCAACTTTACTCATTTCATTTTCTCTCGCGCTCTTTTATTTATTTTATTCTTGTTTTCTTTCTCCCAGGTTGAGAGAGAGAGAGAGAGAGAGAAGGCAGCTATCCACTTCCACCAAGGTCTTAGTCAAGTCTATATTTGAAGGTTTCTCAATCAAAAGAAAGGACAAAGAAAAGGAAGGACGGAAGAAACAGGTTGCATGGCATTCCTTGTTTGGCCCATATAAATATAGCCACGTATTAGCATTGAATGTAACCACCCTAATATATACCAATAAGATTCCATGAAGATACCCATCAGCCCTCAAATAATTAGCTTCGCCATCACTCACTAATCACTGTCACGTATCAAGGCAATGCATTACCCTCTTTTATAAGCTACCACAGAGAAAAAAGAAAAGAGAAGAAAAGGCACATGACAACAGGATTAAAAAGTAGACTCTCAAATCTTTACATCTAGAGTAATTTACTTCCAACAACGTGGGGCTTCTCGAAACCCACTACATTTTCTCCTCCTAAGAAAGAAAAGAAACAAGTAGCTAGCTAGCGACTAATATTTTGCCTTCATTGATCGAGCACATTTTTTGCACCCGCGAATCACTTCTACGCGAAACAGATCATTTTCTACTTCTTCATTCACAGCTTTATTTTACAATATAACAGTGAACGTCGACGTACTTATAAATGTGTTTTGTTACTGTGCTGGTTATTAGTGGCTCAACGCCTATTGGGAATGCATGGAGCCTAAAATCAAACATAGATCCGAAAGTCTGGCCAGGAGGGCCACGGATTCTGATATCAGCTGTTCATTCTCTAAGCATACTTGACGGTGTTGATGCATCGCGAAGCCTAGCCGGTTTTTGAGTTGTCGGTTTTCAATTGAGAAGCGGTTCACTTGGTTGGTCAGGTTCTCTAAATGTCTCTTCTTTCTCCAGCGGGAACGTCGGGCTGACTCCCGGTTCGATTGCATCCGCCTGCGCTTTCTCTCGTCCATCGAATAAACCTCCCGGTTAGACCCTTGCGAACCGGAGCTTGGGCTGGTCGCATCTCCATCTCCTGATTGGATAAGAGACAACAACTCCTGTATTTCCCCTGCTGTGAGCACAGTTTCGAGAACCGGAAATGGGAACTGGACGGCTTCTTCTTCGTGGAAGAGCATGGTTGCAGCAGAATCACTATATTCAAAGAGTGCAAGGAGGGAGAAAAGGAAGGGAACAGGGAAGAACTGGATGCGCAGAGTTGGGTATTTAAGGATGAAGAGGAGGGACACGTGGGATCCATGGGAGCAAAAGTTTTTGGAAAGCCAAGGGCACATTTGCCCCAAAAAAAATAAATAAAGGAACTGAGTTCAGATGTACGTATGGGTGTCATTCTTTTAGCAAAAACAAATGCTGCAGATCAACTGTTGCATGCAACTTTAATGTCAGGTGGCATGGTGATGGTGGTGGGGGAAATCAGATAGTGAAATCTTTTTTTTTTTTTTTTTGGCTTTTTATTAGGGGTAAGAGTTAATGGGACCCTTGGGAAGATTAGCTTTAGCTTAGTGACGAAGAATCTAACAAAAACAAATAAACAACAAATAAGATTAGAAAGTTACTGGAACCGGACACAGTGTGTGCCCCCAAGTCATTTTGGATACGCATATAAAGGTGAAAAAGCAGTGAATTAAAGTTGCCACCCACCTATATTAAAGAAAAAAAAAAATGTAAGGTAAAGGTGGACTAAGTAGTGTTTAGTTCGTGGAAAATCGTCCCTCATCAGCCCTCCTTATTGTGGCTACAAATTATTTCCCTTCCTGCCACCTCACGTCCTTCATTCATAAAGGCTTCCGCCACTTTCGAAAGTTTACGCAAACTTAATTGAAAATCGGGAAAATTTAGGTTCTCTTGGTACTTGCATAAGCATTTTTCTTTTTTGGTTAATTTTGGCTCCCACACATGAGCATTTTTCTTGTTTTGGGTTTTGGTGAACTTCATTAATTTGGGTGCATGTGTTGCAGAGATGTACATATTTAGATCGATGTATGCTCACTTCTTGTGTATGGAGATGCGAATGAAAGGAGAGAGATAAATTAAAGACGAAAAATGTAAGATTTCATGCTTTCATATACTATAAATCGCTAATCATCTTCATTTTAATTTTCTCTTTTCGTACATTGTTGAAGAATACGCGTAATTTTTTAAAAACGCATTACTTTTTTCTTACAAGCTAAGGGAAGGGCTTGGGAGGGTAAAGCTTTACTTCCATATATATTTGATATTCTGAACTTCCCATATATTGATATTGATATCCTATTTGCCTCTTCAAATTATTTAAACAAATAAAAGGAACATATACAAAATTAAAAGTGACTAATTCAAAGTTTGTGGAGATGAAAATGGAAAAATTGTAGAGAAACGAAAAAACAGAATTCGTAATATATCAAGATAGCAATACGCTTAATTAGGCGCATTGCTCATATTTTCATTCCTTCCCTTCTATGTATCTCTTGACTATATATACCCACATCAAGTATATGCTTACAGAATGTAATTGCTAAGATGCGCGTTGCTTTTCTTACTAGCCATACTCTCCAAATATGAACAGGTCTATAGACATGGCATAGACTGATAGAAATTAATATGCTGTGATATTAGAAATATTTAGTAAATAATAGAAAGGAATATTTTTGGAGGTAGTTTTCTTAGTTGAGCATTCCTTTCGTGGGGCAGTTGGTTCGCCGTGACCTATTGGCAAGTATAAAAAGTAAATGCGAGTGGAGGATAACATGCAATCCTTCTCTATTGCCATTTTGGTTAACCTTGATTAGTGTGCCAAAGTAGGTTGCATGTGCTACAACTAAATTTTGAAGGAAAAGAAGAATACTACTGTTTGGATGCCTCTCCTTTTTCACCATTGCACTATATATGCAGCGTGTAGCGTGTTACTTTAGCAACTGCACTGTTTCTCTTCGCTTTTATACCTTTCCATCCCTCTTGAGACGGCGTTAGAATTACCAGTTTACCACCATATCTCATCTCATTCCTGTGTGTTCATGTTAGACCATAAAGGGTTATATTCATTATCGCAAGAATGATAATATTAAACTTACAATTTTAAAAGGGTCCTGCAATATTTAGTGCCGTGCTGGCCCCTTGCTGTTTCAAACAACAACAAAAAACTTTTTACCTTAACGACATAAATAAATAAAGATGACTGATTGGTCGAACTAATTAAAGAAAAAGCTTATGTTTAATTAATAGAATTGAAAATGAAAGGAATGGGTGAAAATTGATCCTGAATGTATGGTCTGAATACGTTGTAAAAAGTTTCTGCTTTTCTTTCCCAACTCTTTGCCTTTCAGTTTCCACCAAGCACATCTAATTATATAATTATCATTATTTTCATTTGCGGTTGGAGGTCATATCGTAGTGTAGTGGACAGGGTTTATGTACACCAAATAATTAGTAAAGGTAATGCGGATGATAGATAATGAAAAAAAAAAAACAAATATCACAGGGAACGTTGGAATGTCGCTACAAGCACCTTATGGAGAAAAATTCGATGGAAAGTAAGAGCTCAGATTTATCATAGTTGTTTTTGCTTGTCTGCGAGAGTTGAATTATTATTTGATCAGAAATTTGGGTCCCTTATTATTTGCTTGTCGGCGAAGGACGTAACGTAATGAGAAGGATCATCTTCCGCCATGTACGATTTATCATCATACTGAATGTGCTGCTGATCGAATCTGCTCCAAGGGTTCCATCTATAGTAAATTCTGTTTCATTATCCTTGATGAAGTATCCCAACATGATCACAAAGAGCCAATTACGTGTTTTAAACCAATGACGGATTAATGATATTTCGCTATATATTATATATATAATACAATGTCCATGCATCATCCCGAGACACATATCTGACAAGTGCAGACCAACGACACTGGTTCTATAATTAGACTTCAAATCTGCCTGAAAAATGTCTGGCCAAACATAGCTAGATGAATTAATGTTTATGAAGAAGAGAAGTAAATAAGTATGCGTAAACGACACTTGGTATGGCACTTGACATATACAAGGCAAAATGTTCAAACAAGTCGTTGTAGTATAGTGGTGAGTATTCCCGCCTGTCACGCGGGCGACCCGGGTTCGATCCCCGGCAACGGCGGTGACTTTTTAAATATATTTTTGCTGTCAGCGTTGACATCTTTGGTCAACTCTTGTCAAAGGAGGAGGGTTTATAACGTTGCCTAGGAAATTCCGCGATCAACGTCTCTTAAGGAAGGATAGGATTGATTAAAAAGAGAAAAATTCAAAAAAAAAAAAAAACCGTCTAGATTGTTGACGGTTGCAATTGAAGAAAGAATCATTCCTTGCCTTTCAAATTAACCATGCTACTGTTATAATAAAACGAAGAAGATACAACACTAGTTTGTCTACCCTAGTGTCTCCGAAACGTTGATAAACTCAATCATCCCTTCCCCTGTATCGTCCTGAGTAAAGTACCCCGATTCATTATTATGGCTAGCCAGTAAGGCTTCAATGAAAGCCTCCAGATTTTTAAACCCCTTTTACAGATCTCCTTCCAGGCCTTCATGTGAATAGTTCTCTTCTCACCAGTGTTTCTTCACCAAAAATTAGCGAGGATTCTATCACACTTTCTAATGTGTGATTTATTCAGTTGAATCCATCTGTAGGGAAGCCCATTATCTCCAAAACTGAAATGTGTCTTACCATGAAACCTTGTAATATTGTGACTGTGAGAAGCCCCTGGATTGTCGTTGCCATCTTCCTTTCCCTTTCTATCCGCCAAGCCCAATAACTAGAGTACATGTTGCTACAAACTATACAACTTGAGATGATTAGTGAGCTTGGCACCCCCGGCGGGAAGAGATGTTTAGTAAGCATTGATGCCTTTAAAAGGCGCAGTAATAAAGCTTGTGACAATTAATAAGTGACAAGTTTTACTATATATAACGTAGTAGATATAGTTTATAAATTTGGTTAATCTAGGTAGACACCCTACTATAACAAGCAAAATTTGTAAGAATAGTTAATTTATGTAGATAAGTTTTCTCTTATTTTGTATGATACTACTCTTAAAGTTATTCTTCTCTCAAATATATTTTTTCTTCCTTTTCACAAAATTAGACACTTTGTTCTTCATTTCAACATTTAAAAGATGAAATATAAATAAATCGAATTCCTTAATAGTTCTTGGGACTCTATAATTTGAACGCAAATTTGCTAATTTCTCTCTCTCTGGCCTCTATCTCGACCCGAAAACTAAACATAGGAATAAGTTTCATAACAAGAGTCACTGGAATTGAAATGGATTAAAATTGTTGAAATATTCATCTTCTTCCCGGGGGAGCAGATGTTTATTCCTTTTAGCCATTATACGCTCTAGGGTAATTTTGAGAAGAAGCACTATCTTCTATCCAACTTTGGATTCCTTGTTAAAAGTGCTAAGCAAAAAAGTTAAAAAAATAATAACTTTGTCCATCGAAGCAACACAATGATCATGATTCCAAATGACAACATTATTCGGTTTAAGGGTCCATAAATACACACACACAAAAAATACAATAGACCTTTTTCGAATTTTTTAATAGCAGCTTTAGTCCAATCCATTGATTAACTTTTGCCTCAAGTTTTTATCAAGTCATATAATTCAGATGACAAGCGCAATCTAGAATGAATCCTTCAAAGCACTATTGATCTTGAAAAGTTTTACTCCAAAAAAAAAAAATTATGCAGACATGATCACGCTGGTGATTCTACTGTCATATTTTCAACTCTTACACGCCTCTGGCTTCCTTCCACTTTTTGTTTTTGTTTTTTCCCCCTTCTTTTCTACTTTATTTTCATTATCCTTATCTTATTTTTTTAATTTTATTAAAAAAAATACTATGGATCAAAATAATAGCAAATGACCAGGCGACTAGTTGAGCAACATATTTAAAAATAGGGGAGATAAATTTTTCAGGAAAACGCAAGCTTTACATGAGTATACAAGTTCAGCTAATTAAAGTTGAGGCTTCATAGTCATAACTTAGTACAAGTCAGCAGTTCATAATATAATTTCATCCTATTCTAGCTTACTCATCACTTGCCAGGTTCTCTCCATTGTGCGTGATGAACATATAAGGCCAACCAAAGAAAAATGGACTCCTCGTACAAGTATCATGCTTCATACAGTTTTTCAATACCCATATATTATTCTCGATTATATATCATATATTCAAAGGTAAAGAACATCACTCCTTAATTTCATTTAAAGCCCTCCAAAATCATTGTATTACATAACTATGAAAAGGTACAATTCCAATAACCCAAAAATATATAACACTCCAAAGAAAAGATGGAGACATGGTATATTTGTTTCAAACTATATTCAGGTTTCGTTGACAAGCATTGCACCGGTCTTCTTTGCTTCAGCTGTTGTCCAGTGGGTGGTGGTGCCACCATCATGGTGGAGGTTTCTGTGGTTGAGGATCAACGGCAAGTTGTTAGGTTCATTCTCATCTTCTTGAGTGAGGACATGGATACAAGAGCAACGATCCAAGGATGGAATGAAAGCGGCTGTGAGAGTGTTGAGGAATCGCATGTGCTGGGGCCTGAAGAAGCTTCATGCACTGGAAAGATTTATTGAACCTTTCTTAATATCACGTCTTGACTCAAAAGCATATGAGTTTATCTCAACAACAAAAAGATCACAATGGACCCTCTTATCTATCTTTCTGAACTTGTAACCATCACACAGGTGGGTTTACCTGAACATCCTCAAGTGTGAGTCCATTACATGTTTACACAGATATACTCTTCTTTTTTCCTTTCAACAGCCATCCACTCACAAGAACTCATTGGGCCCTCTGCTTCTCCAAGTATGTGCTTCTCAATCTCTACATGACCATGCGACTGAATTTTCTGCTTTAAGTGGTAGTAAACACAAATTCTACAATCAAACCTCCTATTCATCTCTCTAAACTTGCAGTCATCACATAAATAGGCTTATATTAGTATCTAACAAAAAAGAAGGCAAAGACGAATGAGATTTTTATGAATTGGTTAAGAGGGAGCAATGGGCATATGTGTCAGAGAATAAACAAAGAGTTTTTTATTTTAGGAGGCATTGAAATATTCATTTGCTTTATTCAATTAATAACGATACATAACATTAACATAAGCATTATCTGGCCAAATTTCAACTAATTTCTAAAAATTATGTAAAACAGAAAAGCTCCTAAAATCTTGGTCTATTGTTCATTTATTCAACAACTAATAAATTATTCAATAACAAATATCTTTGCAATTTCAAGGCATGTGTCCAACAATATTTCCCTTACCTGGGTAATTGCTAATGCCTTTATCATGGTATTTTGCATCTTATCCTCATTTTTTGGCCTTTCTTCCTTTTCTTTCCATGTTTTGTCTCCTCAACCTTTGTATGAACATTAGAAACTGAATCAAGAACATGGGCTTTGGAAACTTTTAACTCTTGACTTTGTGCTTTTGCCATGTCAGATCTTTCAAATGAAATTGAATCAATAGACTGAGAAATAGCATCATCAAAATTAATATGCTCTTCCTTCATTACATTAAGAGAAAAACTATTTTCTCTCATCTTCACTTTGAATGCCTCTTTGCCACTTGTATGAGTAATTGTACATCATCTATCTTCAAAAATTACCTTATGGCCCTTTTCAATAAGTTATCCCATACTAAGTAAATTTTGATTAATATTAGGAACATATAACACATCAGAAATATATTTTAAACCTAATAAGGTTTCAATGGCCACAGTTCCTTTGCCTTTTACATCAATGCATGCTCAATTTCTAATTTTAACTTTAAAAATAATAGTTGTATTAAGCTCTTTAAAGAGTTCTTAATAATAAGCCATATGATTTGTATAACCATTATCTATAAGCCAACTTTATGTAGAGTAATTTGATGCCACAAACAATATCTCCTCCTCAAGTTGATCTTGAACAGCCTTGGCTTGTTATTGTTGAGACTTGCATATTTTTTCCACATGGCCTAACCAACCACATTTGTGACATTTGATATCAAGTCTCCACCAACACTTTGTTTGTGAATGATTTGTCTTTTTGCAGTGTGGAAAAGGTGGAAAATTTTTATCTTTGATGTTATTTTTCTTGTCTATGCCTCTTCTTGATTTTTGTGCTTTTTGCATAAAGAGTATCTTCTATGGTCTTCTCTTGTCTCAATATTCTCCTTTGCTCCTGTGCCTGCAATGCACTCACCAATTCTTCTAAAGATATAATTGATGAATCCTTTGATTCTTCTAATAAAGAAATCTTATATTCATATTTTTTAGGAACAATTACAAGGGTTTTTTACACAATTCATTCATTAGGAAAATCCTTACCAAGCAATCTGACCTTGTTCACTATATTTTGCAACCTATCAAAATATTCTTTAATAATTTCTGACTCCTTCTTTTTCTGCATCTCAAACTCTTTTATCAAGTTGAACACTTGAATATTTTTGGTTCTATCATTGCCTTGATATTCTATTTTAAGGTGGTCCTATATAACCTTTGCTGAATCCAGATTCATAATTTTGGTAAATATGGTGCTTAAAAAGAAGAGAACAAATAAGCTTTGGCTTTTAACCTTCAAGTCTTTTTCTCCTTATAGGTCTTGAGTTGAGTTATAATTGAATTTTTTGGCAGCGGTAGAATGGCATAATCATCTTCAACAGCTTCCCAGAGATCTAACGCATTAAGGTGGACTCTCCTTCTAATAGCCCAAGTTTGATAGTTGTCACCATCAAACATTGTAGGAACAATATGGGACAATGTTGTTTCGTTTTCCATTTGTGAAGGCAGTTGTCTTTTATTTACTCAACCACAGATTTCTTTAAGAAGTTGGCTCTGATACTAATTTGTTGGTATACGACAAAAAAGAAGGCAAAGACGAATGGGATTTTTATGAATTGGCTAAGAGAGAACAGTGGGTATATGTGTCAAAAAGTAAACAAAGAGTTTTTTATTTTAGGAGACATTGAAATATTCATTTACTTTATTGAATATATAGAGCTAATACATAACGTTAACATAAATATTATCTAACTGAATTTCAACTAATTCCTAAAAATCATGTAAAATAGAAAAATTCCTAAAATCTTGGTCCATTAATCAATTATTCAGTAACTAACAAATTATTCAATAACAAATATCTCTACAATTTCAAGACATGTGTCTAACAGTTTATCTCGACCTAACACCTTATGGCATTAGGTTTATAGGTTATTTCCACTTATATGCTTCTTTACTAGTTCAATTTTATTCAATTAAGATTTCTTTTCCACTCACAATTATCCCAATAGCATAATCACCCCATCAAACTTTTTATAACCAGAAGAGTCTTGCCTCAACTCTATAAGATTTAACATTTAGTATCCATCTTCAAGTTGTCTAAGAAAAAAAAAAAATTGAAGAGGTGAAAAAGTTTAGAGGTATAGGTACATATACATACACTTGAAAATCATTAATATTATAAAAACGTTTAAATTATTCATTCTACATTGGTCAGTATTAAAATTTTGTTGAACTAATACTAAAATAAAATTTTTTGGAATTAAATTCTCAAATGTAATACTAAAGTAAAACTTTTATAATTTTCTTCTTTTAAAGGTAAATAAAAGCTATGTTAATTTAATTTTTTAAAATCAAAATTTCTTATCATGCTCAATGCTGCAACTTCTATTTTCTTTACAATGAAATTGGTCAAATTGTTCGATAACATAAAAGGTGTTGAACTTTAAAAATAAGAACAAACTGAAGACTCCAATTAAAAAGAAATACAAGGTCAAGGTAAAGATATATAATATTTCAATAATAATAATAATCTAAAATGCTTAATAATAGTGGATCTATGTGTACCTAAAATAATGGATATTTTATTTTTTCACAAAAAGATATAAGGCTTAAGAAATTAAGAGGAGGATAATAGGGGTACGGTAAAATTCTAACTTTAGTGCGTTATGATCTCTTAACACCTATATTTTTTTAAAAAAAAAACATTCGGCTTAAACTAAGACTTTTGAGACTAATGGGTCTCTGTTCTCTGGAGTCAGGGAGAAGTCTAGACTGGTATGGGTCCTAGAATCTTGCAACTGGTCCAAAAATCAACTTCACCACTAGGCCTGCTTTTGTCTTTCCAATGTCTCTTTCAATCTGGCCAAGGGCATGCCGGCTATTTTCTATTAAAATACCCCAGTGACCCAAAAACAAAAAACAAAACAAAACAAAAGGTTAAACACTGTCGAAAGAAAAGAAAATCATGTATTTAGTTAAATTTAAAGAGAGAAAAAGGAAGGAGGGGGGGGGGGGGGAGAGAGAGAGAGAGAGAGGAGTATATGGGCTCACAAAGAATGATTGGTCCCATCCATTCTTTCTCTTCTTTTCTGTTTCTCACACTAAAATAATGCATTTAGAGGAGTAAATACAGGGAATACTGATATCTATTTTTCGAAGAGAGTGAAGAATGTCTGATCTTGTGCCTGTGCTTTAATGGAATGAATCAAAGGTCCTATTGTATAATAGAGCGAACTGAGCATAATTATTACAGGTAACAATTATGCAAATTAAAACATTATGCTTAGATAATCAATCACGCATGGCTATGCATTAATCATAAGGTGGAAACGTAAACAAAAACTGAAAAGATGAATATAATGTGCAAGGATGGGAATGATAAGAAGCAAAGTGTAGAAGTGCATCCACTGATGGGTTGCCCTACGGGGCCTACCCATCATATTTTGACCTCATTCCCCTTTTCCTTTCAAGAGTGAGTAAGTACTCAGTAGAGGCTTATTATAGGCCCATTACTTGAACCACTTGCTCCAGTATAGAATAATCTCAATCTGAACAAAAAAACAATTTTCTTCTTTTTATGGTACCGAGAGAGGTTGGTCCATACTTGTTTCTTTTGCAGAATACAGATGATATAGAAGATATTTGGAGTGGACAAGCATTTTTGGACCATAACTAAAACTATTCTGCAAATAGCATCATATATTGAATGTTCAGTGTGGCACGAGCATGCACCAGCTCGACTCATAATTGATAAATATTTTTCAGCTCACGTCAACATTTTTATTCATGTACCACAACCTATCTGTTTTTCTCCTCTTTACAACAGATCACCGTACCTGAAAGCTCCTTTTAGATGAGTTGCTGCAAGTAATGGAACTACAAGCTCGATGACTGTGATGACTGATGTGGATCTCAAATGTCGAATATGTTGATAAGCCCTCTGTATTTGACTTATCGCTTTAATTCACAAAATGATAACGCATATCTAAATATATTAAGTCTTGATTTTGAGTATGGATTGAACTAATCTCCTGTCTTATTTCTCGAACCTCACGCCCAAAACTAGTCTCTGGTGTCAGTTCAGCTCTTAACGACGGAAATGGTCACTGTTTTACTCAATCGAAGGGGAAGTTAGTTGCAAATCTGCTTTCTTCTCTAATTCATAATTAGAAAAACCCAATCTGAGGGGAAAGAGAAAAGGTACTGAATTCCTTGCTTTTGGAGTCAAACTAAGTCATTGACAGCGGCCGATCATTCCCATGATTAAGAATATAATAGTTCAGTTCGCTTGCTAACTACAGAATTACCATACTAAAATCATAAGTGTTTCACCCAAAATCCAACCTTTAAGTTGATGTAATCACGATCCTTCAATGTCGTACAGCTCTCTTTCTCAAAAGAAAGGCAGAGCATCAACCAAGGATGTAATTGTTTGTCATCATGTATAAGTCTTAACCAAGAGCGTCCCATAAACCATGATGAATCTTATCTCAAATTGGGTAAGCATGCCTTTTGGGAAAGAAATGCTTCTCATGTTAGACCGGGATGAATACACACACATATAATATTCAAATAAATTAAAATGCAAAAAAACGCATATCTTTAGCCATTGCTTAAAGTTTTTTAAAAATAAAAATATTTTTAAGCTCTCTTACTTTTTTAATATGAGTATTGTGTACTTAATTATCTTTTAAAAATAGAGTTAAGATATCTAATTTATGAGTGATAGAATAAAGATTTCTATTTCACAACATGATGTAAATGACTATATTTATTAAATGTTATCAATATACCAACTTGCTTTTAACATTCACATCTCGTGGTGCAACTAACCTGATCGTATGTAAAACCTAGATCCATTGCGTAGAGATCGTTGAATAATTTACCAGAACATTAATTTGATCTGCTGCCAATGAACGAATAGTCCTGCACAGATCCTTGACATTTTGTGGCAAAAAGCTGTTTAACTCCTCAGAGGTTTTTTTTTTTGTGGGGGGGGTGTGTTGTGGTT
Organism: Erythrophleum fordii; assembly: GCA_032878935.1. Taxonomy (NCBI): domain Eukaryota; kingdom Viridiplantae; phylum Streptophyta; class Magnoliopsida; order Fabales; family Fabaceae; genus Erythrophleum; species Erythrophleum fordii. The sequence continues at coordinate 12,511,424 of JAVQMF010000058.1, forward strand.
AATTACTCAGAAGAATCTTAGTTTGCTATTTATGCATGAACTGTTTTTTCAATCTCTGAGTTCTTTCAAGAATCAATATCTTAAAATCAATCAGTTGACACCACATACCCCGCAGTTGCCCTCAAATTTGCAAAATTTCACATTCAATAATTGACAACAAAAAAGACAAATTAAATTCATTCCTACTACTGCTTTTGCGGTGTTATATACAATTCTTGCGCATTAGTTATCTTCAGAAACTGGGAATCTATGTATATATTTCACCCCACATTCGTTTCGAATAATAGGTATCAAATATATCATCCCCATCTTAGTACCGATCTTTCTTGTTCCATTTGACACGTGTCAAACTACATCAACCCAAAACCTGGCATACATTACGAGTCAAAAAATAAATTGATATAGTTAAGCTCGCTTCACAACCTCATATTGCATTATGCAACCCGTCACGGCACCTCTGCAACTTCACTGATCAATCACTATGTACAAAAAAACAAATGCTGTGGAAACTCTATACTTGCCCTTCGTTCTATTGGAGATCTACTCAGTACAGGCACTAAAGCGCTACTATCATGTAGTTTGAAATTAAGATTCATAGAGCTTTTGATTCTGTATTGGACTTTACAGGTGTCAAAGAATAATTATCATCCTCAAGATCACTAAAAGATATGTCTTCTTCATTTACCACTGGCACGGTGATTCCATCAAAACTCTCCTCTGGCCATTCATCCTCATCACCTTCATAGTCCTCGAGAATGAATTTAGAGGATCGACCACTTATTAAGTCCTTGTCCTCAGTTTTAGTTTTTGGGTTTTCCTCAATAACTGACTTATCGATGAAATGTGCCTCAGAACTATCACCCGACTGCTCCTGGGTCACATGATCTGCCTTCCTGGACAAGGTGGTCGATTCAAATCTGTATGTTCCATCAGGCATATCACCAGAATAGGCATTATAGAATAACCTGGGAGAAAAATCTTCATGCTGAGCTGTGTCTCTTGGGTAGGAAATGCTCCTTCCAAAACATTCAGATTGAAGCTTCATTTGCTTCTGTAACTCCTGCATCCACATTGCTCTGGCTGCCAAAACCTGCAAACATTATCATGAAGATATTCGCATATTTGACACTGGCTGAATGAGGTAGCGTTTGAAAAACAAATACTGAGTGCAAACAGCTGAAGCAAATATTGCTAATGATCATTATACCAAGGTTCAACACAGGGACATTCGAAGAACTTCAGTATAGCAAAACAAGCTAAACTATAATAGAGCCAACAACTCTTGATGTCAAGTCTTTCATATTTTCAAAATAAACTTTATCAATATTTCAATTTTGAAAAAATCTAATTATTAATCATCCAATCATGAAACATAATTATAATTTGTAAGGGATTGAGAACACAACAAAATACATAAACATCTGTTACATAAAATGGCAGAAGTTTCTTCTTCATGACCAAGGTTTATTGTTTGCCAATCATTCAAGTATGAGATCTGACAAAGAAGTTTTAAATTATACGCACTTGTCATCCATATAGAGAAGCACATTAAAATGAACTAACATTGATAATATTTTTTCTTTTTCCTGACACCTTACATTGCTCTATGTGTTCCACAATAGAAAATAATCTAATGAGTCTTTTCAACTACGAGGCCAGGAAGAAAGGTCTTTTAATTGAACAATTCTTTCAGGATAAACTACACTTCAACCATCAAATCTCTAATGGAAAAAATGCTTAAATAGTAGCCATTTGCTGATGTGGCAGCTGGCATGGCCCAATGATTTGCTAGCATGGTAGTTAACATTAATCAAGTACTTGAGACTATTCTATGTAATTTTGAATCCACTTGAGAGGAATTTAAATTGCACTCAAATATAAGTCTCCTCAGATCAAATGGCTATATTCAACTTCCTGCAAGGTTGGGCACAAAGACGAAGGGAGCCATCACAAGAGTAAGGTAACTTCCGCACTCCATAGTAGCTGATCTTCTAAATTATCTACTTTGATTATTTTATAATTTATATCTAATTTCCAGGCTTAGTTATTAATAATGCCCCTTTTGTTCTTTCACTTCATTGTACATACTCATTATGAAGTGTATTCCCTAATTAGTCATGAAAGGCTAATTACTAATTAAAGGGAACCATCACAAGAGTAAGGTAACTTCTGCACTCCATATTAGCTCATCTTCTTAATTATCTACTTTGATTATTTTATAATTTATATCTAATCGCCAGGCTTAGTCATTAATAATGCCCCTTTTGTTCCGTCACTTCATTGGACTTACTCATTATGAAGTGTATTCCCTAATTAGTCATGAAAGGCTAATTACCGATTAAACTTCCAGAATATAACTACAATAAACTATACTCAAATCAATATTGTTCTTCTACCCGACAAAGATACCGCCGGAGCATTAATCTTGTCCAAAAGTTTCAGGAAATTCTAATTATATAAATACATGGTCAAAACAATTGCAAGAACAATATGAAAACCAGGGCAAAATCCCAGTAACTCACCTGAGGTGTAGATAAAACCCCAGCATCTTGTTTATTAAGCCTTGAATGCAAAAGTACAAAATAGACTTTCCAAAAGTAACTTTCACTCATATGGCAAGGGCACAGCTCAATTCTGAGCGCAGCTAATCTAGGAGCAAGTCTTTCAATGGCCAAAGCATGCTCTTGTTGGGCGTCAGACATGTCAAAATCTACGAGTAAGTAGATGTGTAGCATTAATTGTGGACAGACAGCCAAGTTCATCATTAGAAGAATTGAAGCACGCAACAAATGACCACAAGAATCAAATAAAAGGGAGGTCAAGCTCACTTCCAATGAGGACGCAGTGTGCGAGTCAACTCAACAATTTCATAAACGAGACGCTCTTCATTGTCTATGACTCGCGTACAACTCAAAAGGCATAAATAATTTGCATGGAATGGAAATATAAACATCATTCACGAATAGGATAACTAGATGAGTAATAGCAAATCCCGCTTACCATCCGAGTCTTCTTCTTCGTCAACAGGGTAATCCAACCACGTCTCGGGATGCATCGCGATATTTCTCGCGAAGGCCAACACCTCTTTTGTAATTCCAATCGCGCATTCAAAACCATACTCCCCCATTTCCGATTCCTCGTTTCCTACAGACTCGGATCCGAACGAAATCAAATTCGGGTTTGCACCCACAGTTTCAAGGGCGTCCCTCCTGAAACTTGCTTCTTCAATGTAGGAAAAGCCTCTCCAAATCCCTTGTGCCTCTGATTCTTCAGCATTTTTAGAAACACAGCGATCGGACGGCTCTAATCGATTACAAGGGAATGCACCAGGATCAGATTGGGTGTGGCGATGAGAGTCGTAGGAAGGGTGGGAATCTTCTGGGGGAGGAGCTAGGAAGGACGCCATTCCCCAGAATTGACGGGTCAGGGTTTGCCTGAATACGTTAAGGTCCTCTTGGACTCCTCGAGCATGCGCTTCATTTTCTGATCCAAGTTGATTGTGTTGCAGTTGTTGTTGTGGTTGTTCTTGCAGGCGATGGGGTTCATGACTTTTAGGTGAAGTAGGCGGAGGGTCGTGTGGATGATTGGGCACGACGTCGCATTCTTCATCATCGTCGGCGTCATCGTCGTCGAGTCGCAGGGAGTTTGCGAGAGAGCGAGCCAGCCATGACATTTCTATTCCTATTTCAGGGTCCCGAGCAAGTGAGACGCCAATTATGGTTGATGAGATAAAAACTAAAAAGGTGGCAAATGTCAATCACGTACTATTACTATAGTCGCCTGCGATTGTAGGCTCGTCATTATAACTCGGGGCCCCATAGGCAAAATTTGTGGCACTAAATACATTATTCTAGGAAATAATTAATAATAAACAAAATATATATGCTTGATTTATAGAAAAAAATCAATCATCAAAATTGGAAAAACTAAATAATTATTATAATTTTAGTTAGAGGAGTTAATAATAAAAATATAAAAATATTAAATTTTTTCTTATCAAAAGAATAAAAATGTAAAAATATTAAATTTTTCCTTAAAAAAAAAGTACTCGAGACCTTTTATGCCTTGATCACAAATTATACATATAACTATATAATAAAATTAACATAGAAAAGTGAAATCTGAAAAAAATTTACTAATAATATAAATTAAAAAATATTATTAATGTATAATCAATTTCTTACCTTATCAATAATATGAAAGTGAGAATTATATTATATCATTTTTAAAACAAATCTGAAAATTATATTATAAATTAATAACTACCATTATCAATATTATTATCTTGCCATCATCATTACTATCGCCGTTGTTGTTATCATTTTTATTATCATTACTATCACTGTCTACTACAATCATTATTATCATAAAAGATAATTATTTTATTTTTTTATACTAAGATTATTATGATTATTTACTTAGTTGTATTATTATTATATTATTTTTATCAAAATAAATAATTATAGGCTATAGAATTCATTTCCATTAAAACTTATTTTGATTTTCATTCTTATTTTCATTTCATACTCAATCATTTTAGCATTTGGCTCTAAATCTATGTTTGGTAAAGTAGAAAGACTTGTAAATGGATAAAAAAGAGAATAAAAATAAAAATAAAATTAGATCTTATAATTTAAAATCATATTTGGTATGATATGAAAATAAAAATAAAAATTTTGTTTCATTTAAAAGTTTAAAAGAATAAAAATAGTATAAGAATAAAAAAATAAAAGTTTTATTGGTATTAAAAATATTTAAAATTTAATTTTCATTAATTAACATTAAAACAACTCTATTGCCATTTATACCCTACATAAAGCATTTTTCTGTGCCCTATGCCATATTTCTTTTTCAATTATTTTTTAAATTAAAAAGAAGCGAAAATCCAAACTCTACTGCGATTTCTAACCTACATAAGTCATTTCTTCATGCCCTATGCCATATTTCATTTTCAATTCCTCTTATTTTTATTAAAAAAAAAAGAAGAAGAGGAAATCCAAACTAAACCTTGAAGATAGCTTTTATTTGGGTGTTCTTGTTGATGTGTGAAGGGCAGGAAGACAGCTTTTTTTTTTTGGGGGCAAATGAGTCTTTTTATGACACTTTCTATGTCTATAGTTATTTTCCATCCAAATATAGATGGAAAGCATAGTAATAACGCACAATGATAACGGCTTTCATGGAGGAAAGCAAATCAAGTATGGCAAATATGAAATTTAGATTTTCCTTTTTCCTTTCAGTTTTCTTTTTACTATTTTTTAGTTTACCAAACACAACCTACGTTTTCTAATATGAGGGCAAAGGCAAAGATCACAGAAGAAGATGCATAAAGCTCTCTTTCTTTCTTTTTCTTAACAGGCTGGATTAATGGTGAATTAAGATGGCAATGATTTGGCAAAGATAAATATAATTAAATAATAATAGATAATAATTAAGAAAATATAATAATATTGCATATAACATTATAAACAAATTCTTGACACTACAAACAACCAAGCACTAACATTGGAGGAAATAATTGGCATAAGGTTTTCGAAGATAAAAAGAAAAATAAAAAATTAAATGAAACAACTCTTGAAATGGGGGTAGGGGAGGGAGAAGAAGAGAGACATTAGTTGGCTAAAACGTTTGGGATTGGTGAGTAGCCCACCCACAAGCGTAGCTAATTAGAACAAGATTGGTTCCAAATTTAAAAATGAGTAAGCTTCTCAAAAATCAGGTTTTTCCTTCTGTTCAAACTTCAAATCACTATTTTCAAATAGGGACATACAGTTTCCCAATTTTGACCAAACCTAACCCCCACATATTCCAAATTCTTTCCTCTTCATTCACCGGTTAGCTTTTTCAGACAATCATTTAATATTTCATTTTAATATAGTTGCTACCTTTGTTCTTCTTCTCCTTCTCCTTCTTTTTTATTTTTTTTTCAAGACAAATATGTCCCTATCAATATTTATTTAGTCTTAACTTCTACCTTATGATTCCATTCTACCAAAACAATCCCTGCATCAGACAACAAGCAAAATACAAACGATCAATCAATCTACAACTCATCAGATCGTCAAAAACACTTTCAAACACCTTATTCTTAACTCTTGAAACGAGAGGCGTTACATAAGTTTGGATCATATCAAGGTTCAATCACTGGAAAATCCCTCCCACCAAATCCTAAGTCAAAAATATTACTCGTTATTGATGTGGACCAACAATTCTAATATTATAATTCACAACATACGTTAAGGGTCCAAAAAAAAACTCCATATTATTTACCGTATCATCACAATTCACGTATTATCACAATTTAACTTCCAACTGAATTGTTTTCAAAGGGGCACAACATTATCTCATGAATGGACCAATTAATTGGAAAATAATTATCAAAGCCAGCCAAATCGTTGATTCGAATCACGACCCATGGGTACTTGTTGATGTAAACAAATAGGGTAATTCAACTAGCCATGTTCTGCAGATTGACAATTACTTTATATGCAATGACTTGTAAAGGAAAGGAGAAAAACAAATTCATATTTCGTAAAGATAAAAAGTTATGTATTAGTATACACAAGGCATAGGCACCAGAGAAAAACAGTTGGTTGAGCTGAAATCTAACTGGAAAGGAATTTGACCAAGCTACTCTCCAATTTTCATTGTATTGTTTTGGTGAGCATACACTTTGAAATCAAGAGACTAGAGGAGTAATTGAGACTGCACATTTTTAAAAACTCAGTAGACATCTGCTTCAACATTGGGTTGCAACCACTCTGAATTACGAGCAGCAGCTTTGCTGCCAAACCGGCCTTCACATCCTGTGGAGCATATTCTTCAGGGGCAAGCTTGTAGATAGCCCACAATATTGACAATGCGAATTGAGTGCTACTCTCTGATACTCTCATCATTAACTTCATCACATTCACTATGATGTTTGGGCACTCTTTCAAAGCCAATCTTCCCCCTGGAAGAGTTGACAATACCTCTAGAATATACAGGACTATCTCTAAGTACTCATTGTTTAAACTTAGCAGAAGCTCAATCAACTGAGCAACTACTCCTACGCTTGCCATGGACCTTTTGATTGATTCGTGGGAACATATAGTCTCCGGTAATATGAGTCCAGTTAAGACCCCCCGGTTGGGTGTTTCTTATCCCTCACCAACCTCAATAATCTAACCAAAAGACTTAAACTCGACACAATCTCTGTCTCCGACTCATCCACTTCCATTAACAATGCTCCAATCAATTTGGCACGGTTCATCTTGGTCTTAATCGTTCCCTCATTCATAATATCAACCAACAAAGATATCTTCGCCGGATGCATCAGATTTTTCTTCAACTCTGAATTCAAATCTAAATTCATTAGAATTCCAATTTCTTCCGACCCAATTACGTGGGAAGCGAAAGGACTTAATAAAGAAGAAATTAAAACAAGCCTACCATTTTCTGCAACTCTCTTCCTTGTGGACGCATGGGCTGCAACAATCTGTCTAAGATCCAGGAGCTCCAGAGCTCTTCCTTGGAAATCCTGGAACTGCTTCTTCAATGAAAAGTACTTGTGCAAGAACCAACTTGAATTAATTGGTTGAAAGTCCTGTTCAGCGTCACTGAATCGCCCCAGAACTCCTGCACCATTGTGGGGCACGTATTATGACCAGAGCAAACCATTTGAGAATGTTGGATCTGTCATAGGTTTGCCTGGTGCAAAAGGTCACAGGCTCTCGCATTGGCTCCAACGAGATTGGATAGATGAACACCAAGGGTACATCAACTGACTCCAGCTCCTCAATCAACACAGTCATATCTATTTTGTCACCACCGCCACAACTGCCTCCAGTTAAAGCAGCTTGGCCATCCAAAACCCCACCTTTCACAGCAGTTTCTAGATTGAGCACCTCGGCGCCACCGCTTGCAGATGACCGATACAGAGGCATTTCTATCGGAATTCAGGTATAATCTGAGATAAACTTTCTATCGGAATTCAGGTATAATTTGAGATAAACTTACAATAGCCCAGAAAATAAAATATGAGGTGAAGGCCCCTCAAATCCGCAAGATGAGAAGTGTGTGAGAAAGAAATAAAGGAAGTATGAAGCAATAAGAAAGGTGGATAGAAAGAAAGCCTGCAACTCTCAAGCAACAATGCAAAGCCCGTCAAAGGAACAACTTTTTGTTCCTCACACTTGCTTTTTTCCTCTTTAATTGATCCTTTTCAATGGTCAAAAAGTATTGCCCTACTCGTTCGTCAAAAAGTATTACCCTACTCGTTCATCATCATCATCATCATCATCATATCATCATCATATGATTGAGTCATAAATTTCTTCCCTGATACGAAAGCTCTCTTCCTCTTCAAGCTCTCCCAAAAGCTAGAGATCATCCTGATGGATAAATGGCCTTCCCCTTCCTTCTGTGTTACACATGGAATACAAAAATGCTTGCTTTTTAAAATTTAGCAGTATTATTATCCTCAGGGTAACTGGTCACAAGTTCACCGTGTAGCATTCTCTCTTTTTCTATCCAGTTTCTGTAGAGGCGATCGTGCACCACACGTGCATTCATATAATTTTAGCCAGCTACTCTATTGCGATATTAGTATTTATCTTTTTAGTCTAAGAAAATCATAAAAGTTTAATTCTCTCTCGATGAGATGTGGGCCTTGTGGCCCTGAGAAGGGACAATCTTGAACTTAAAGATGCAACCTTAGACAAATGGTCAACAAGGTAAATAGATGCCACCAAACCCATAATTAATTACAGGACCTAAATGGGGATTATCGATGACCATGCTGAAACAGCGTCGTTTGAAGTTGATGCGCTGAATGTAAGTGATCTTATTTCCTGTCCAAACCCCAAGACCACTTTCATATTTTATAACTAACTTTTTTCTCCTTTTTTGAGAAAAATTCATGAAAAATGCTACTGTAAGGAATCTGTAATTTGAATAAATGAGGTATTTAGAAGAACGTTGTTCATTTGTCACCTAAGAATATTCAATATAAAGAGTCTTGTTTTTTTAAATATTGTTAATTAAATAAAATGAGATTATGAAATAAGTTTAACTCATATATAATCTCAGAAGAGAATTATTCCTTTTTTTTTTTTAATTCCCAATGAACACAAAATTAAATATTTAAACTAGACTTTTGATAATTATTGAAAGAAAAAAAATGCACTAGTTGCTCATTGAATTCGGCACCGTTTATAGCTGTTCACTTGTCTATAGTGGCAAATATTTATAGGAGAGGCAATTTCAGTTTTATATTGCTTTTGTGTGTGGGGGGTATTATGAAGTTGGATGTGGAGTATGAATGTTATGGCGGATTTAGGTGGGAGAGTGAGATTAGGTTAAGGTAAATGACAGCTTAATTGATCAAAATAGTTGGTTTCGGAGAATAATATAGTAAAGCCTTGGCACAAAGGTAGAGGAGGAGCAGACCTGACAGGCAAACAGAGTAAGTGGCCACAATTGTTTTTTTTGAAAAAGGGGGGTCAAGCCAGCGCACGAGGGCATGCCCCATGTTTCTATTAGAAGAGGGGAAAAGGCAAAGAATGCTCACGAATCAAATTCCAAAATTAAACCAAACCCAGTCAAAAGTCTACACTACTCCCCACCATTCAACTTTCCCCAAGCAATTATGTGAGGATGGGTTAGTTAATTGGCCCCGCATTTTACTTTTGATTTTCCTCATTAAATTTTTAACCCAACAAAATGATACCTTGTACATGTACAAATAAATAAAAAATAATGTTATTAATTACAAATAATTGCCCAACACTTATTTACAAGACGAGTGCTAATAAATGAATCACGTTGGCCTGTATGAGATTCTCCTCCAATTTTAATTATTTTCAAGGCCACAATTTTTGTCATTCTGCAAAGCGGTTGGAATATATATATATATATAGAGAGAGAGAGAGAGAGAGAGAGAGAGAGAGAGAGAGAGAGAGCGACCCGATATCATGTAAGGATGAGTCCATGAATACCGAGGAAGCTGGAATCAGGCTGGGCCTAACTTTCCTTTACACTTGCCAGTTGCCTCCATCATTATTTGGCCCAAAACCCCACAAAAACATATGCCAATTGTAAATGACAAAACAAGATGTTGACCCAAAAAGAAAGAAGACAAAATAGGTTGATTAACATTATAACCATGCCCTGGTCAATACGCTATCCTCGTCGTATTTATATTTGACTAAGTGTAGTTTGTTGAGATGGGGAAATAGATTATAGAAAAAATTACTATTTCACAATCATAAAAATTATAAATTTTAAAATCATTTTAAATATTCAAAAAATAAAAAAATTTGATTATAAAAAAAGTACACTTTATATTATCTAATTTATAAGTTCTTTTTATTATTCACCCACTTTTTTATTTTTGAATATTATTATTTAAGAAATAAGTCTTCATAATTAAAATTTTTAGTTCTTTACATTTTTAAAATTTAAAATATTTTATAATAAATACTTTTAATTTATAGTTATGAAATGTTATTTTTTGGCACTCTAAATTACCAATTTGATATTTACAATGCAAAATTGTTAAACGTAGGCCGCCATAGCGTAGTTTAGCAATAATGTTTTCAAAGCAAACCAGGTAACCGTTGAATTGTCGCTTTCCTCGCTCTATCCTGCTGGGAGTGAGAGATGACTTTGTCACCTTCTAAAAATAAATACATAAATAAATTCTGCTTCATTCTTGTTTAATTTAAATATAAAGTGCATGACGTGATTAAATACTCGTGGAGACTTAGTTTTCCACAATTTGTATAGACTAATTCATCAACAAGGGAATTCACTTAATTTAAGTGATTTGATTATATTTCTTTTACGAATGGACATGGTATGTAATCCAATTTGTTTAATAACCCGATAAAAAAAATGTCAAATGTTTTTAAAAAATGAAATCGTGAACTGAAAATTCTTCTAATGGGGCTTAGTCAAATATAATACGATACATCAAAATAAGTGTCAACTGCTTTGATATTTTCAAACTTAATACTGACTACTTCTTAATACAGCAAAAAGGATCATAAAAGTGTTATAAATGGCACTTTTTTTATTCGGTTGTTTATATAATTACACAATGTTAATTCAATCACAAAATTTTATCTGTTATGTATTTGATGCCAACATGAGAAAGCTTTTTATTTACTTATGAAAAATTAAGTTACCACTCCTTTCCAATAAAGCTAGTTTTAATATCTAGCAAGTTGTAATATTAAAACTGCCAGCTGGCTTGTAGCCAAAAGGGAGTGATATTAATACCTCCGGAAAAACAGTTGTTGACAAATGTTAATGCCTCCAACGAAAATTGGTTGATGGTAACTGCATTACCTTTTCAAGGGAAAATGGGTTAACGACTCCCAACTATAATTCTTCATCTAATAATGAAGTTGCAACAATTGGTTTTTGATTTATGGTTATTTGATATATAGAATATTAGATTAAAAATATATATAAATAATAAATTATATAGATAAAAAGTAATTTTTGTATCAATGCTTTAAACAATAATAAAAAATAAAAAAATTATTAAATAATAGTTATAAGAATATAATAAATATGATATTAAAAAAAGAAAAAAAATCTTTTTCTTTTACAATATCAATCGGGCTGTTACAAAAACACATAGTTGCCTTTAAAAATACCATTTTGATAGCTGTTTATTAGTAAAGTTGCTGATAACTTAATTGACCCAAAAAGGAAAAAAAGTTATAAAAAAAAACTTATAAAAAAAAAAAACTACACGTCATTACTTCAAAAATATTATGTGCTGTTCCTATCAGAACAGAAAACCGTATTTGTATCTTCTAAACCGTTAATAAAGATATATTCGAATTTAAGTAATTCCTTCGAGTTTATTTTAATTAAATTAATGGGTCGGCCCACACCTACCCCAATAATTATACTCTATTTATATAGAAAAATTCTACAGGTAGCATTAGTATATTATTTAAGTATTGAGTGACCTTTGTAACAATAGGGTGATGGGATCAGTTTGTTTCCTTTCCTTTAAATAATACTAGAATCACGATACTATAGGTAAAAGAACTCAATCAGATACACTTTGATCTATAAATGAGAAATTAATTAAATTTATAATTGTGACCTAAACATTAGCTTTGAAACCTTTGTTTTTTTTTTTTTTCATGTAGGTTTGAATTGCCACTTGCGGGAGAGTTGTAGGCAACATCGTATTTAATAATAAACATATTACCTGTTTGTCGCCGTAATGATTGGTTCTCTTACTTCTTTATTATTATGTCACTCTTATGTTGTCACTAGATTAGAATTAGTAAGATGGAGCTTTACCATTACGTGGTTACGTACATCACATTTCAGTTATCGTGATAGTGAAACAAAAAGTTACAATACAAAGACGTTGCGACGACACAGTGAAGGGGATTAAGAGTTTTATACATTAGTTAGAAAAAGTCAGAAACTGAAGTTGAAACTTGTAATAGTAGCGAAACAGTCTATTTCAATTATGGACAATGATTAAACAACTCCCCGGGTTCATTCTTATCTTAAATTTCCCTAATCTCGTGTACTCTGAAAAAGTCCGGGAGGTGCTCCAGTTTTTATACTCCTTCATCCCCCACTAGCCTCCAAAATGAATTCTTATCATCTTTGTCTCAGAAATTTTCTACAAATATCATTCACCTGCTTTTAATTCCAACTTGAAAGTGCTTTTATCGAACATTTTCATGGGGGATTCCATCTTTAATCTTCTGTGAGCAACAATATATATGAAAAAGCATATTATCAGCGATTACATCGAAGGGTTACAAGGCAGAGAGATGAGGAGCAAGGGACAAAGCCAGAACACGCTGGTGAGGATAATTACTTCACCCTTCAGAGTTCTGGTTAAAGCAAGGGACTTTTACATCCGCAGCATCACAAACTGCGGGAACAGCATGAACTACAGCAACCCCATGGATGCTGCTGGACGGTTCGAAGCTTTGCCCAGAAGCTACAGTGTCGTCACATCAAAATCAGAGGATAGAGAGGATTTTGCAGAGCTCATGAGAGCAGCCTCTGCTAAGACGTTGATCGAAAGAATGGACATGGAGTTAGTTCTGAAACAGCAGGAGGGATCTAAAGTGTTGCCCAAGTCTATCAGTGTTGGGATGGGTAGGATTGATGAAGACAATCCTTGTGATTTTGGAGACATGCCTCTTCCTGTTGTACCTGAATTGTACCCTAGAAGCAGAAGCTATGCTGTCACAAAGAGAACTGTTGCTGTTTTCTGAATTTCCCTTTTGTGTATCACAAACAATGCTTGTTCCTTTTAATGGCGGTTGGATTTGTTAATTGGAGTGTTCATGAATTGATCTTTCTTTTCTAGGTACAACGAAAGTACCACTGTTATATTTTCTCTTTCCATGATTTAGAATTCAGTTAATATGGCACCGGCTGTCTGTCTTCGATGGAAGAAAAGAATGCTTGCCCAGAATTGTTTGGAGTTATGTGAATTGACAGCAAATGAAACAAATGGCAACAATTTCACACAACTTGTAAGCAATGACGTGATGGTGATCTGGACGAGGTCGATTTTCATCATCCAATACTAACTGGGTTCATCCATAGCATTTGAGACTTTGGAGCAGCCAATTTATTTTGGTCTGGTTGAGAATTGTATAGAAAAAATCCAATTACATACCAATTTGCACATTTAAAATTTGTTTGTCCACTTCAGAAAATTGCCCATTTGGAGGAAAAACAGAATTTAGCGCGCGCGACAATCACATGTTCAATGCTTCATCGAAACCAGTTAATCAGTAACCAGTTCAATGATGAATCAAATGCTAGATGAATGAATGACTCGAAGTTGAACCCAATTGTAACGATAAGAAATTATAAAAACTATTGATGTAGTCCCATTAACACAGACAAGTGCTTTAGGCTTAAGAATGGTTTTTCTCCTAAAGATTTGTATGGTTAATTTTAAGGGGAAGGGGGACCTCTCAGAATATCAAAGAGTTAGACAATTAGTCAAAGACAACAAATGCTTTGAGCTGGTAAGCGTCACCTCAGGCATCATTTACTTTTCAATGCCACGAGAAAGGGGTAAGTATGAACTTCCAATTAGCTATCTACCTCTCAATCTCCTGCCCTGACCCCCCCTAGCGTACGAACAATTGGAGAGTTCCAATCAAGCTTTTTAATTTTTTTTCTTTATAAGTATGAAGATAAAAATTATAAGTATGGAGTTAAAAGTTTTGATTGTGAAAAATTATATTTTATAATTTTTAATTACATAATATAATTAAAAATTTTAAAGTATAACTTTTTTTATAATTATAATTTTTATTTGTATACTTAAAATTTATAACCTAAAAAAAAAAAGTTTAAAAACTTTGTTGAATCTTCTTCGATCCTCCATATCACTAATGACTAGAGAGTGTCCATTGCGCTCAATCTCCCCCTGTCCCATACTTGAACGAGAGACTACTCTGGAAGGGCCAAGATTGCAACGTATTTCACAACACATGAATCAGCATACAGACGAACAACATGGATAACAAAGTGTTTCTATGTTATTATCCGAACTTAGCCTAATCAACATGCTTTATTTCTACCCGCCCTGCCAATTCCCCGTTTTGTATTATTTGTTAATATTTGTTCAAATTCAAATCTAATTTATTTGAATGAAGGAAAGATAACCGTATTCTTCTTTAACCAGAGCAAAGGAGGATAGCTTGTTACTCTTGGACATGATGCTTTTTAAGAGTTACATTAAATGTTAACTTGTGTAGTCACCATGATACTTTTTGCAAATTTGACAAATATTTCGACAAATAGAAAGTCCAAGTTCAAAAAAAGTAATAACGGGGAGATGAATAACTCATAACAACTGTGGAAAAGGGTAAAATGAATATTTTCTTTTCTAACAAAGAAATGACTGGACAGCTCGAAATCGAACCATTGAATCATTGTATCGTCTGCAGAATTTTGTAAATAATAGTAAATGATATATTAATACAAAATTTAAATCAATTTAACAATTGAGAGTTTGGAGCAGAAAGGCTCCTTCTGATAAATAAGTAATTGGGTATTCCTTTCCTCTGGAGTCTGGCCCTATTGTCTATGAAGTGTCAATGGTAAGATAATTAAGCCCACTCCAAGAAACCTTTATCGGGCTACATCACAATTTCTGTCCAAAGGAAAACAAAAAACAACAAAAGGAAAGGCTTTACCCGTCCAAAAAAGTGAAAGAAAGGTTTGGAAATGAATGTCTAGAAGCTCCGACAAAGTAACCAAAAAACAATAAAATGATTTGTTATCTAAACTCATATTGGTTCACAGCAACGTATGAAATTTTGTTATATAATTTATATAATATTTATTATATTATTATATTTATTATTTTATCTATTAAATTAGTTTTTAAAATTTTTTTTATCTTATTTATTTATATTATTAACATTTTATATTCCCTTACATCTTGATTATTAGTGGCTAATTAAAACGAATCCCAAAAATATTTTGTAATTACTTAAATATCCTTATTCAGTATACCACCTGCACGGTTCCGCCACATAGCTTCAGTTATAGATTCTGGGCATAATTTCAGTATTCTTGAGGAAGAATCCGAACGGGGCAGCTGCCGTTTGCCGTCGTGGGCGATTGAACAGAGGGTGAAGCCATGGTGGCTAAGAAAGCCACGGACTTGTCAGAATTTGACGACGAGGATGACCTCGACGAAGAACCCGGAGAAGTGATCGAATCGGCGCCTCCCCAAGAGGTTGGTGAAGAGAGGGAACTCAATAGCTCCCGCCTCAAAAAGAAGCTTCTCAGGCCCGGCCATGGATGGGAGACCCCCGAGTTCAATGATGAAGTAACTGGTACTCATCTCTAACATTTTGGTTTCTAATGAAAGAAAATGATGCAAACAACGTAAAATTCAGTTTTTAGTTAAATAGTTGAGATGTAGATACTGTTTGGTTGTGATAAAATATAAGGAGAATGACGGTGTTATTGAATGCAGTTCACTATGTGGAGACTTTGCTTGATGGAACAAAGTTGGATTCCACTAGAGATAGGGGTGAACCTGTTACATTTACACTCGGTCAAGGTGAGTTCTGGACCTCTGGTTGACATTCGTCCTAGAGTTGCTTCTAAAAATTTATAATATAATTTTTAAGGAACTGCTTGATTCTTGGTGTGATAAAACTCCGCTTATATATTGATGCCTTGATGGGCTTGACAGCTCAAGTGGTTGCTGGGTTAGATCACGGGATTATCACCATGAAAAAGGGGGAGATCGCATTATTCACATTACCTGCTGAGGCGGGCTATGAAGTTGGGAATTCTGGAGGTATTCCTCCCAATGCAGTCATACAGCTTGAGGTTGAACTCATTTGGTGGATCACAGTGGTGGATATTTGCAAAGATGGTGGGATTATCAAGAAAATTATGGAGAAGGGAAACAGGAATGAGCGACCCAGTGATCTAGATGAAGTTCTTGGTATTCTAACACCAGATATATATTTTTTCCTTCCCTTTCTGTTGAACATATCAATATGATGAGTTATATCCATCTATTGTTTTCTGTTGTCGTATTTCTGTGGACCTGTTTTACTAGTGCATTTTGTGTTGGCACTAAATTTTCTGATTCTTTTACTAGTGCAGTGAAGTACCAGGTGGCACTAGTTGACGGCACTATTGTTGCAGAAACACCAGAAGAGGGAGTTGAATTCCATGTGAAAGATGGTATCTGTACTCTTATTTCACTTAACAGGAAGAAAATTGCGTTTATCTTCTTACAATGTGTGTGACACATTATTGTGCTTCTTGAAGGTCATCTTCTTCCAGGATTGCCAAAAGTAATTATGACTATGGAAAGGGGGGAGAAGGCTAAGTTAATTGTTCAACCTCAGTGTATGTCTTTTGTTCTTCTAGTCCACCTACCAGTTCTGTATGTAGTCTTTCTAGACAAATAAGAGCTGTCTTGTATGTCCATGTATTTAATGTCCTGAGTCTTGTTGAGATGGAAGAAACTTAGTGCTCAAAATATGAATTAGACTGAAATGAGAATGGTGAAATCATGGACATTAAAATGTTCTTGCTAACTGTTAGTCAGTTTTGACTTTTATAGCACTTTGATTACAATAATGTAATTGGTCTCGCTAAAATAAGTTAACTTATGGGACCATGAATATTATTGTTTATGCATCAGTCATGAGAAGCCAAATGATGAAGTGACAAGTGAAAGTTAAGCCTGATCTAGTTATAGCTATGTTTGTGAGTTAAGGTTCAAACTTCAAACCCTATTAATCTCAGTGATTTTTACAGCTTCTAGTTCTCAGCTATTCTATATGTGGATGCCAGCTTTTAATTTCAGTTGTAGTCCTCAGCTTTGGGGATCTTGTGGCCCAGTATCTCATAAATTAGTTTGAAATTATGGTTTATATGTGGACTGCAGATGCCTTTGGAGAGAAGGGGGGAGAAGCAGGAAGCAGGGTCCATTCAATCCCACCAAATTCAGTGTTACATGTTAATATTGAATTGGTGTCCTTCAAGCCTGTTATTAATGTTACTGGAGACTTCAAGGTTCTTAAGAAGATTCTGAGAGAAGGGGATGGTTCCGTCACAGCCAATGAGGGTGCTGCTGTTATGAGTAAGAAAATAACGAGTACTTCATTATTTAAATTGAGCTAGTGCAAGTATTTATGCCTTATGTTACCTTATGAACTATATTTTTGCATTCATGGAAATTCTGATCTCTTGCTTCTCTCTTCATGGTAATATTAGTAGCATCAGCATATCAGACTTATCAAAGATACTTGATAGATCTACTCTTTGATGTTACTCTTATTGTGAAGGAAAAAAGTGAACTAAAAATAATGTGATTAACGAATCATTCAAGTCATATCTCCTCTATCCTGAAATAGACCGTGAAAAGTTTCATCTTTATCATTCACAGATTCAGTGTCACTTTAAGTCTTTAACAAATAATCATCCACAAATTTATTTAAGATTTTGGAAAATTGTTAAATTACTTGCAAAGCATTAAAGGATATTTGTTAACTGTATTCCTTCTGGGTCTTAGTGGAAATAAAGAGGATGCAGTGCCTACATTTATAGCAGGCGACAGAAAATAAAATTAGGTCTATATTTCATTATGAAACATGTACCATGCAGGTATAATACTTCATATATATATATATATATATATAACTTTTTTTTTTTTCCTGGAAGTGTCCCCTATTGTAGATAGATAAACCATACACTTTGTTATTTCTTTCAAACGAAAAAGAAAGAAGGACGGAGGAGGTCTCAGTATACTGATTAATTTTTTAATATTGTTGTGGCAGTTAGCTATGTAGCTATGGTAGAAGATGGCACAATATTTGAGAAAAAAGGAATTGATGAAACAAAGCCCTTGGAATTCATTACTGATGAAGGTATATTTATTCCTACTGTTGCTTAACCTCTTTTATATGCTTTTTCCTTTTTGTTTGATAGTTTGAGGCATGTAGGAAGCAATTATACTAGTGTTCATGTTACTTTCTGTAGAACAAGTCATTGTTGGTCTAGACCGAGCAGTGGCAACTATGAAGAAGGGTGAGAAGGCGATAATAAGTATACATCCTGATTATGCATTTGGAAATGTTGAAGCAAGATGTGATTTGGCTACCATTCGACTGGGGTCCAATGTAGTCTATGAAGTTGAGATGGTGGATTTTATTAAGGTAACACCCGCTTATGTTCCATTGAGGAATTGTAGATTTTGGCTTCATTCTATAGATTATGAAGGAATTTTATATCATTTCTTAGTGAAATGGAAAAAACAAAGAAAAAGTTTACTTGCAAAATGCTTTATTTTTTCCTCGTGGTGTATATTTTGTCATTTACATTTCTTCTGTCTTATTTTTATTTTATGAAAGAAGTCTTCGTTGAAGAAATAGTGTTGCCTGCATATTCATATCTAGTTACATTTGTACCTTTAAATACATTTTAGCTATTTTTTTCCCCCATTAAAAGGAGAAAGCACCGTGGGAATTGAATAATAATGAGAAAATTGAGGCATCTGGGAAGAAGAAAGAAGAAGGAAATCTGTTATTTAAAAATGGCAAGTATCAGAGGGCAGGGACGAAGTATGACAAGGTGAGTCATTTTTTTGAAGTGGCTTTGGTTTTCTAAGCTTCATTAAGGTACTTCTAGTGGTGCTAATTCCATGTTGCCCTGTCTTCTCCTCTCAGGCTGCTGATTATGTTAGTGAAGATGGATCCTTTGGGGATGATGAGCAAAAGCTAGCTAAGGCACTAAGAGTGTCATGCTGGTTGAATGGTGCAGCATGTAGCCTCAAACTTAATGACTTTTCAGGAGCAATCAAGTTATGCTCACAGGTAAACAGCCAATCAAGTCATGCATAAGATTTAAATCAGCCAATTCAATGAGCACACTTTCTAATGAAAAGAACAAAACTTTTTTGTGAGTGGGAGGAGTGACAACAAGTTGTATGCTTTAGGTTAAATTAATTGGGAAGTAAAGGGAAACAAACTAGTTCTCATAGGAGCCCTGGTCAGCTATTAAGATTTTCTTGAGATCTCTGATTATGAGTAGAATCACTTGGAGTAACTATCTGGTATGCCACATTCATCTTCCAACTAAATTGTTTCATGAGCATCAGCTGCATTGATGACCAAAAATGTGGAAGGTGGGAGGGGTTCAATACTGGTTGAGTTGAAATCGTTCTTTCCTGATTTTATCCTTTTTTTTGTTTTTGGGGGGGGGGGGGGGGGTGATATTGTGTGGTAAAGGCACTGGTGTATTCCCATTCTGGAAAGAAATAGCATACAGGCCAGAGTGGTCAGGGAAATTATTATCTCACATTTCTTGCTTTCTGCACCAGGTGCTTGATGTTGAGTTCTACAATGTGAAAGCTTTGTACAGACGAGTGCAAGCATATATAGAAACTGGAGACTATCTTTTAGCAGATGTAGACATCAAGAAAGCTCTTGAGGCAGACCCACAGAACAGGTATTTGATAGGGTTGATTCTCAAATAATGGTAACTACATAATTAGGTTGACTGCTTGAGTTTCTCAATACTGGAACAACTTGGGTTTTTCATTTTCCAGGGAAGTAAAGCTGATTCAAAGGAAGTTGAAGCAACTTCAGGCTGAGAGTGACAAAAGAGATGCTAAGCTCTATGCAAATATGTTTGCACATAAAGAGAAAGACTTGTCTGTGGTAACAAAGGTGATCAGTGTTAAAACATCATTACTCTTTTCTGCTTGTGTATTGGAAATTTTTTTATGTCCTTCTCTAAGTTCCACATGAGAAATATCTTGGGGTAAAACTTGAGTAAGTGTACGGGTTAAAGAAGTAAGAGATACACATTGAGCTAGCAATTTTAAGCAAGGACTTGTGGTGGTATAGAATCATTGCTATGGTAACAGAACTGATCCAATCTCACTCCTTTTTTCTGGAGAGTGGTTTTGGCGCTGATGTGTAGATTTCTGGGTTGAGAGAGTCAGACCGCTTGTGTATGGAGTATGGACTCCAGAAGGGCTCCGAGCATTACGGAGGGACGTGACTGTCAGATTCTTGGTTTTGCATTGTCTAATGGAGAGATTTGGGACGTATGTCTTGGAATGCTTGGTGGTCTATGAACCTGGGTGCCACCGAGAGTTTATTTGTTTAGGTTAATGCCTTGATCGGTACTAAGGATAATGAATAGTTTCTGGTTTCCCAGTAAAATCATCATATGTGAAAAAACTTTTTGTGGAAGGCTTAATCATACTGCACTGATATGTAAAAAGAGTCTGCATATCTTTTTTTTTTTTTTTGGGGAGAATCTAATAACAAACACTTAGTAAATTTTTTTCCATCCCAATTTCTCACTCTAGGAGTTGTATATATACCATTCGCTGAGGTTCAAGGAAACTATGCGGACCTCCTTAGGGCTTGCAGAAATCCACTTATCTCTCTTATTTCAGAATTTTACCAATTTTCATTAATTCAGTGTAATTTTGGAAATCAGAGCGGTTAGTGTGGTTTAGATAAATCTAGGGCCCGTAAATATAACACTCTGATTTACTTCCTTTTTTTTAATTTTCTCAAGTTTTGTTAATTGTTACTCCCTCTTATCTCCAAAATAAATCACTTATTAGAGAATTGTCTTCAAAATATGAGTCACTTTTTCAAATTGTTTTGATCATTAAATGACTTTTTTCTTAAATACTCCTAATTAAATAGAGGGTCATTAAGATTAATGTAATTTATTAAGGATGGAGATAAATTTTTTAATTAGGCGCAAATATAAGAAAAAATTGTGTTTTGATACAAATTTAATTAGTTAAATTATCTTTAACCAATTTTTTTAATATCTGTGAGTTAAATATTGGTGATTTATATTAGAGACCGGAATGAGTATTTTTAACATAATTTGATTAGAAATACCCCGTACTCTTATTTCAATATAAATTGTGTATGTCACTAAAGTTCCTGTTAATCATAAAGCAGAGAATGAAGGTTGAAAAAGCCAAGGATGAAAGATAGGATGAAGAGGTCATGAGAATGGAAGTGGACAAAGTCGCTGACAGTGCAGCTCCTCCCGATGGTGGTTCAGTTGTCAATTTGATCAATCCATAAAGCCTGTATACTATATAGCAGAAGAGGCAACGCTCAAAATTAAATTAACCGAGATTTTCATGTCGACATGCAAACATCTTTGGGAAACTTTCTTTCCGGTTAGAGGCCCATCACTCGGGAAAGAGAATAGAGAAAAGTCAAGGAATTGGGAATCAAATTCAAGGTAGCAAGCCCTTTTCAATGCTAAATAGTGAGGTTACTGTCATGTGGGACATATCTGGAAAAGTTGACCAAATACATATCTTCCTACTTTGCTCGAGCACATATGCACACCGAATTCACTGATTAGTTTAAATTGTTCATATGCATATAGAACGAATAAACCTCAAAAGCAGGTTTACCCTATTATTATTAACCTGTGCAGACATTATTTCTCCTTCTGTTTGAAAATGAAATTCATAATAGATTACAGTTTCTTTGGGCTTAAAAGAAACATGGGGAGATGAGAAATTAATGAATACACATTTTCAATAAATAGATGAAATTACATAGTTTAATAGTAAATACAAAATTGTATAATATCATCAAAGTATTATATTTTTTTTGTTACAAGGTATTATATTTTTGTTGAGATCAAGAAGTTCAACTCAATCTAACACATAATCTAATGTTATGTGAATAAAAAATATGTAATTTTCTTTTTAAAAAATTAAAATTTAGTGTTATTATTAATATTTAAATTCCACTTTAGAATGATAATTTATGTTAAGTCTCATAGTTTTAACGGAGCACCAAATCTACATCTAATAAACAATTTGAGTTAGCCTACGAAAATTTTGTGCTGTCAAAATTTCTGCAAAATGCCAAATTTGTTTAAAACTATCTGTGGTTTTTAAAATTATATAAAATGATTATGTCCGTATCACCAATAAATGCACATTATTGTGTAGAATTTGTCACAATATGCAGCTACTTGTCGCGTTACACAAATTACAATTGATTAGTGTGCCGTGGGATTCATATATCATTTCAATTATCTAAATTTAATTTAGATGATTTAAATTTTAAATTTTTATTTTTATTTAAATTATTATTTTTTAATGTTTATATATAAAAAAATTATTTTTATTTTACATTTTATGTTTTATAAAATAAAAAAATCAAAATTTTAAAAATTGTGAACTGCCTAGATTTTACCAAAAAAAAAAAAAGCACCCTTGGAACTTGCACTCGTGCGTCGCGTAACACTCAAAATGTTCATGCAGGCACCAGATCAGAATTGTGCCCATTTTTGTCAGCTGTCTGACTGCTGGTGATGAAGCCATGTATGGGCACACCATAGCCAAGTACGTGGATCTCGTATTTTTTAAAAAATAAATCTGCTTTGAAGATCTCGAGTGTGGTCAGTCGGCCTAATTTTAAAATTGCCTTTTCTCCTATTTTATACCGTCAGCATTTATGAACTGCTCTAAACCTCGCTCAAATGCAATCATACCAAGAACCATTAACGTTTCCCAGGTTAAGCCCTTCCCACTAATCATGGTCCCTAGTCTACTCTTATGTGCAAGCAGGCACAAGCAATAGTTGTCAACAGTGAATCATCGGTCTAGTCATTTTTATTGACGTCCATCGTTCTAATAGTTCCGGATTAAGTCCATAAGACAAACAAATGAGCAGAATGCTGACACTCGAAATCAAGCAAATGGCTGCTGCGTGTTCAACTTCTCCATCCTCTTCATCCTTCCCCGTATTTCTTCTTCTTCTTCTTCTTCTATCTTCACAGGCTTGCTCCACTTTTGCAGTCTCTCGCTCAGCTGTTAAGTTTCTTCCTGGAATTCAAGGACCTCTTCCTTTCCATCTTGAAACTGGGTATGTTCGCTTTCAAAGGTTCTCTAAGAAAGTAGAAACTATCCTTTGTGAGGTTAGTCGTGTTCACTATAATTATTAGTGGCATTTAACACATAGCAGCAAAAAATCCAATTTTAAGGTATGTGGGAGTCGGTGAATCAGAGGATGTGCAGCTCTTCTACTACTTTGTCAAGTCAGAGAGGAGTCCCAAAGAGGATCCATTAATCCTTTGGCTAACTGGGGGTCCAGGTTGCTCTGCCTTATCTGCCCTTGTCTTTGAAATAGGTAATATAGGGACTGTGTTGCTCTTGTTTATTTTCTTCCATATTTTTATCGTTTTAGGATTATTTACTTTTCTAACTCTATCAAGTGGACTTCTAGGTCCACTCTATTTTACAGTGGAGGAATATAATGGTAGTCTGCCTACGCTTGTTTTAAATCCACACTCATGGAGTAAGGTTATTTCATAACTTTGAATGGTGGCAATTCTTCAATTCAAAATTTTTATGCTGGTTTATAACATATATTTGCTTGCTGGTGATTGATGTCAGATTTCCAGTATAATTTTTTTAGATTTACCTGCTAATACTGGATTCTCCTATACAAAACTCCCCATTACTACTCAGCGTAGTGACTCTAAACAAATCCAACATGCCCTTCAATTTATCAGGAAGGTACTATATATATTCAACATGCATAACGGAAAAAAAAAACTACCTCTGCAATCCTTAGTATTATAAATTTTTAACTATTGTCTCTTGTGCAGTGGCTGATTGATCATCCAGAATTTCACTCAAACTCAATATACATTGGTGGGGACTCATATTCTGGAATGATTGTCCCTGCAGTTGCCCTTGAAATTTTAAAAGGTATGCCTGCTTCCCATCTTTCATCCACAGAACACTAGGACAATCTTGGTTAACTCTCCCTAAGACTCTGCACATGATCTAATGATGGGGTGTAGAACGTTGGATTGATATAAGTTTGTACATGGAATAGCTGAGTTCTTAAATTTTAGATTGTTGAATGAAGACAAAAAATTAAGATAGCCAAGTTTTTGAATTTTGTGATTTTGCAGGAAATGAGAACAGTATAGAGCCTTCAATCAATTTCCAGGTTTGTAATAATTTATGTTTGTAAATTTCCTTCCCTAGACTCAGGGACCCCTTCACTATCTCCTACTTTTAGCTGATGATGATCTGATAATTGTTAAGGGATACTTGCTAGGAAACCCCAGCACAGACGGTGCTATAGATAACAATTATAAGATCCCATTTGCTCATGGGATGGGGCTTATTCCTGATGAACTCTCTGAGGTAATTTATTTCTAAAGATATCATTGGGCTGCATCTAAAGATGAATTGTTCATCAGTAATCAAATAAATCAATCTGTCCTTGCAGTCATTGGAAAGCAGTTGTGGTGGAGAGTATCAAAATGTAGATCCTAGTAATAAAATGTGTCTGAGATATGTTGTGGCCTATGAAAAGGTATACAATGATAATAAGTTGGTGCATGCTTGTATAATCATTTGATTTTTCTCTTCATGATCAATGTAGTAATACGTATCTTCCAATTCTAATTTTCAGTGTGTTTCAGGATTCAATAACGCACATATTTTGGAACCTCATTGTCCCTTTGTTTCCCCAAAACCACAAAAATTCCTTGGCCGAAGATCTCTCGATGAGATGTCTGAATCCTTACTCGCCTTAGACTCTCAACCATCACTTCCTACTATAGGATGTCGAGTAATTCCACAATATGCTCCCCTGTTATTACTTATTTGTGGTTGTTTATTTTTCCATTATTAACATGACAAGAAAAGATGCAGCTTGTAATTGCCGGGGATTTCAGAAAATCCTAAATTTATTAGGCATACAAGATATGATTGGTGACTTGAACTATGAATTTATTCATAAAATGATGTTTATTTGCATGTAGACTTATGGAGGTTTGCTAGCTCAGTATTGGGCAAATGATGGCGCTGTTCGCAAGGCCCTTGGCATCCGTCAGGTATGAGAATGATAATATTCCCTGACGTTGGCATCAACATAATTCTCGAAAAGCAAGAAAACGCTTCCGTGACTGTGATTTGGATGCAAAACAGGGAAGTATAGGGAAATGGCTGCGATATATTAAGATACCTTATACTAAAGAAATTACAAGCAGTCTTCCGTTTCATGCGAACTTGAGTGCTAAAGGTTACCGTGCGCTAATATACAGGTGAGGCAACTGGTGATGCGTGAATTACTTGTACTGCCTTTGGAAAATTGCTGATTGCTGATGATTACTTCAAATGCATTTTCTGTTTGGTTTTTTATGGCAGTGGAGATCATGACTTACTGGTCCCGTTTTATGGAACTCAAGCATGGATAAGATCTTTAAATTACTCCATTGTGGATGAGTGGAGGCAATGGTTAGTCCAAGGCCAAGTTGCAGGGTAAGAACTTCAACAAAAACAATATTCATTTTTTTTTTCTTTGGATTCTAAACTTGCAAAAGACGAAACTTGGAGTTGTTGCTTGTTGTGCAGTTACACAAGGGCATATTCAAATGGGATGACGTTTGCAACTATCAAGGCAAGAAAGATCCTTTCTGTTTCACTTCAAAGAATCACAGTTCAGAGCTGGGAAATTCATGATTCATGTTATGTGTTTAAATTAATTTGCAGGGTGGAGGGCACACAGCTCCCGAGTACAAACCTAAAGAATGCTTTGCAATGTTTGAGAGGTGGATCTCTCAAAAGCCATTGTAATCTTTGAAGGGTTGATCTGTAGAAAATTCAAGCTCCTCAATCTCTCCGGCTTTGTAACATCGCCCATCTTTCAATCAAAAGAAACCCATTTGAAAGATGAAGTTTGATGTTAGTGTATCAGTCTGTCAGATAAATCGAAAGTTCCTAAATCAATGAAACATCTTTATGTTTGTTTCTTCTTTATTTTCTGCAAAATTAGATTTTCCACTGCCATCTCTATTTAAATTAGTTTTACATTCTGACTTGTGATGGTCATACTTTCTGACATCTAAAGCATTCAGCCTTTGTTTTGTCTACTGTCTTTGGATTGATAGAAGTTGAATGATTGTTGTCATGACCTTTTCCCCTTCCTTGAGATATAGAAGACTGACAGTCTTCATATTTCTATTGTGAGTATTTACCATCATTCTTGCCTTTGCCCTTTTTGTCCCCATGATACTTCTTCGTAGACTCTTAAATTTGCTTGGAAGTGTCTTTCCATAGAATGGTTTCCAAGACTGAGCTATCAATAGCTTGGAAGAGTTAATTCTTTGCCTTGAGATCTTTCGAGCAAGATCTTTTGCGCTCCGTACATTGTGCATCTATCAGCACTACCCCTTGAGCTGGTTTTGCTAAAAATTCTCCATGAGCATGCTTCGATGATCATAGTGACCATCAAACTTGGTATAGCTAGCTGTACAAAGCTTTTGAAAGCCATCCGTTCTTTTTTCTTGTGAACTAGAAAGTAAAATATCAATTTCTCTCTCCGCATGCTACTTAACGCTCCTATAGTGAGAGTGGTCTTGGGGCTGATGTGTTGATTTCTGTGTTAGGAGAGTCAGATTGCTTGTGTATGGAGTATAGACTCGTGGTTTGTCCCTACAAAAGGGCTCCAAGCATTAAAGAGGGTAGTCACTGTTAGATAATTGGTTTCGCATTATCAAGTGGAGATATTTGGGGCGTATTTCTTGGAATGCTTGATGATCTACGAACTTTACTTGGGTGCCACTGGGGAGTTTACTTGTTTAGGCTGATAGCTTGATCGGTACAAAGAAAAATGAATAGTTGGCTTTTTGACCCACTAGATAATGGGCTTTTGACCCACAAAGAATTAAAAGAAAAAACAAAGTCTTACAAACAATTTTTTATATATATATAATTTTTTATTTTTTTAACAAATGTGGAGTTTGTAGTTCTGCGTTGTTTTTTTTCATTAAATGAAAAATAGGGACGTGGAATCATCTATTTTATTTTAATTTTTGAAGGATGTGGAACAACAGGTTTCATGTCCTTTTAATTTATTTTTAAATAATAATTTTTTTTATATATATTCCACTGACACGAGGCTTAATAATTTCGTGACCCACAGGTCACTAAAATTTGAAAAAAAAATAGTACATTTTTAGTAATTCCCAAACCTTTTTATAATAATTTGTTAAACTAGGAAGTAAATTTTTTATTTGTATTTTGAAAAATGTAATTTTTTTAATTTTATATATAATTTTTTTAATTTTATAATTTTGAAATATTTATATTTGATAAATATAAATTTTAATTTGTCTATATATCTTTTGTAATTTTGAAATATTTGTATTTTAAGAAATATTAATTTATTTGTTTAAATTTCTAGAGAAAAATATTTTTATTTTTTTATTGTTAATGTGTATAAAAAAATTATTGGAAATGAAATATAACAATATTTATGAAGTTAAATTTATACAAAAAAATTAATATTACTTATTTATAAGATAATTAATTTAATTTAATATTATTGTTTATGTAAATGTAATTTCTTAAATTGTTGTTAAATTTGTTAAAAATATTACAAATTAAAATTTAATAATAGTGTTATATATATATATATATATTATGTGTCAGTGTATATTTAATAAATGTATTAATTGATTAAAATATAAATTAATGTTGGGAAAAAAAAGAAGAATTATAAAAAATAAATTTAAATATATAATTCAATAATGCGAATAAGAATAAAATTTGAAATGTATAGTGAGAAAAAGAAAATAATAATATCAGTCATCAGTTATAATGGCCGCTTATCCCACACTTAAACCTCTTCCTTATTTGTTGTAGCCAACATTGTTGTGGCTATTCTTCTTCTTATTCTTCATCTTTTTTCTTGTCATTATCTTCATTTTTTTTCATTCTCTTCTTTGGACAATTCACTTTTCATTTGATTACGAATGTGTTAAGAAGTTAAATTTCATTTAAAGGACTAAACAGGTAGAATCAGTTAATTTAGGGTGAAGAAGCCTTCGTTAAAATTGGTAGGACGTCCATTGTGCGAAAGAAGTATTGTCATATTTAGTACTAAATGTAGTTAGATCTATAAACAATGTTGTAAATAATACTCCATTAATTTGCATTGATTGTGGTGACGATATAAAAAATGATGACTCCGTATAAATGGACAAAGTCAATGATGGTGTAAAATAAGGTACAGAAGAAGATAGACCAACACTTCCAATGTTTATGAATAGCAAAAAAGAAGAAGAACTAACATCCCCACTGACTGCCTATAGTAAAACAAAAGAAGGACCAACACAATTGAAATCTTCTTGCATGGGGGCTGTTGTGTAAGATGACGATGGCATATTTGCATGAATTCTACCAACTCCGCCATTAGACATCAACTCTTTGGATAAGATGAACCTATGACCCTTTTTTTTCTAGTCTAGCTTACGGCTCTGGAGGTCTAGGTAGATCAGATGCTAATAGAATTGGTTAGGAGACGAGCATATTTCGATATTCACCTAAAGTCTACAATATAGTTTGGATATCGTTGCTTGTCCTCTATGTTAAGTCTCCATAGCTAAGCGACAGGGGATCAGTGATAGCAAGCCTATACAAGTCCTCCAACACATCAGCTTGTCAAATAAGAAATTAATTGTTAAAAGTTATATATAGAAATATATATAAGGAGAGAAAATATAAAGATGAAACTATGTCAAAGTCATACCACAAAACCCTAATAATCACTAGCAAATTAGATCCACTATCGCGTATGTCGCCAATACCAACATATGTAGTCTGACATATGATGCAATGGTTTATCATTAAGGTAGTTCTATACCACTACTTTTGATTATGAATTTCATGCTGTAATGAAAATTACATACTCTTCCTATCAGTCTTTATGAACATTTTCTCTTAATTGAAGGGTGTGCAGCGATCCCATATTGAATGGTTTTTTAAAGATATGTTGCACTCTACTGGACTGGTGGAGAACATGGTCAGTGTGATGTTATTCAACTATCTAAAAGCATAATATAGGGACAAATGCATGCTATACATCAAGCATCACTAAGTAGTACTCAGGAATCAATTGGAGAATGCCCAATGAGTTACATGGAAGCCAAATTACCTATATTTAAAAAGATGGTTACTTCATGATTATAATCATAAAATAAAAAATAAGTAAATAAAAAATCACAAACCTTATCGTCCTTCATCTAATCTAATAGTATCTTATATTGCCTCAAAGCATTTGCGATCAATTGGGGATACCATGGGACATGCTACTACCCATGAGGGATGGGAGAATACATATTAGTTCATATATCATCGATAGCCACATATGGGAGATGGAAGAATGCACATTACTTTATATATAAAAATCGTAAAAAAAATATTAATATATACTTGAAGTCTAATAGGGGTCTAATAGGATATATAGTTATATATAATTCACGTTATGGGAGTCTTCATGGAACAAGGCAAGAAAATTGATCCCAAACCCATAAGTGAAGTAGAGTCAGGCAACCACCTATGTTAATCTTATCATAATGGATGACACTACATATTTTTCTATATAAATGGGCCAACACTGTTAAACCCTAATTATACTAACCAGTCTCTTTATAACCAACAAATAATAAAAGGTACATTAACATAACTTTATGCTAGTTTTATCTGGCATCAAGTACTCCCAATTAATCAGAGGATATATACTCGTGTGAATTGGCAAACAATATTGGCATTTTGAGTCATTTGACAAGTTCTCGAATGTTTGTGCTAGTTAGGGAATACTCAACCTCTGCTATCCAATGTCCTCTGAGGCAATGTCACACCAAGTAACTTACTGTAGACAACTGATTAATTATAGTCTGTCTGTTCAAATATTGCATCCCCCATGCAAGGTAGACCCAACTAGATAACAACATCTTGAAGTGTAATCGTACACTTACTCCTAGTAAAGTGAAAGGTATGTATCTTCGGTCGCCACCGCTTAATAAGGGTCAACACGAGTGCAGCATTGAAGTCAAAATGACTGAGTTGTGAGACATTGTAGAAACTAACCTATACGAAATATGAGACAATAGCTAAAAGGGAATTGAATATATGTTCTTCCTACATTATTTACTTTATACGCAGAATTATATCTTCTTGTGTTATTACATTAGAGAAACTGTCATAAATTTAGTTAAACTAACAATAGACAACCAAGCAAGCTTTTAACTTACACTTCCTTGCCAAACAACTTGGGACACATGGCGAGACTATAAATATAATGGAGAATCTATCATAGTTTGCAAAAACTGAAATATCTACTAATGATAATACAACACAAATACATATGTCAATTCAAATCAAATCATAAATCAGTAATTCAATAATAATAAGTCAATTTAGTTTTTGTACATCAATGAAATATCATTTACAAACTCATGATTAACAATTCACACACAATCAAGCTAAATCAAACAAAAGTGATATGTAATTTACAAAGTTATTATTAACAATTTATACACCATCAATTTAATTAAACTACTAGTGATAGGTAAGTCAGATACAAATAATCATGGATACTTAATTTCTAATTCACTTCTATAACTATGATTATCTTCGTGATTGATGAGAAGAGCTTGTGGCACGATTGTATCTAATTTGTCTACATAACTTACATCTTTTATTATCCTTAAACATATCTTACCAATCTATCTCATTTCGTATTCATAAAGATTTATGTTAACCTTTGTCCCAAATCATCAAAGAGTCAAGGACCAACCGAGGTCTACTTGTGCGAGGCCAATAAACTTCTCCTTTTATTGGACAACATTCAATTTTGTAAGCATTAAACATAGCTTGAGGTGAAAGACAATGCATACAAATTGTAAGAGTTCAAGACAGGTTTTGACACATGTAGCAAAAACATATTGACAGGGATGCTTTTGGAGTTAGAATTCGTTACAGTCATATATCTGGTTTGTAAAACTAATCTTACAAGTTCACCCATACTGTTTATTGGAGGAATTATAAAACTCTTCAACATTAAACTTTAAAGACCTTTTATCAAAATCACGTATTGATAAAACAGATGCTCTTGTACTTTTGGTTGAAATTTTCTTGTGAATATTCTCAAAAAATAACTTGCCTCCTTACATTTGGGCCAATGTGGTTTGTGCCATCTCAATCCAATATTTATTTAATTGATACATTGTTGCTTTGACCAAACTGATTATGGGCAGGAACATAACACCTTTAAAGATATTATTTATATACTCTACTAAATTTGTTGTCATGTGCCTTTAGCAATGGCAATCAACATTATATGCGCGTGACTATGTACTTTTTGGCATATCCTCTATCTAATTCGTCGTCTTTGAACGCAATTGTCCTATTTATGCCAATTGTTCGTCAACTAAGTAGCACTCGTTTAAATATCTAATGTTAATAAACTTCTTCTTTAACCACTTGTTCATAAACGTCATATTCAAATTACTCGCTATATACTATAAACAAAACATGTGATGTGTGTGAGATGGTTGCTAACCGATTTCTAAGTTTTTTATTACTGCTAATATTCCCAAATATTAATCAGATATCAAGCAAATGCCTCACTTGTTCGACATCATTTATCACCTAAGGTTATTAAG
Organism: Erythrophleum fordii; assembly: GCA_032878935.1. Lineage (NCBI taxonomy): Eukaryota > Viridiplantae > Streptophyta > Magnoliopsida > Fabales > Fabaceae > Erythrophleum > Erythrophleum fordii. The sequence continues at coordinate 12,543,440 of JAVQMF010000058.1, forward strand.
AAACCACCCCCACACTTTATACGCTTTACCTTCAACAATGGCAAATGCGAAGGTGATAATTTTTCTTATCCCATCTTGTGAGTTGGCAATAAGTAATATTCCCTTGTACTTTCTATATAGAAATGTATCATCTATTTAGATAATCGACTTTAAGTAATCAAAGGCATTAATACAAGACTTAAATATCCAAAACACCCTATGAAACATAACTATTGACTCTGTATCTAATGTTGTTTGTAGGCATTACTTAGTAACAAATTCAAAGTATGAATTTAGATTGAAGCATTAGATGGCAAATAACCATCTTGGGAGAATGGCATACGATTGCTCTCAATTCCCAAAGGCAATTACAATTGCCCCTAACTTATTATACCATACTTTTTTACAAGATATTGTATATCCAAAGATACTATATATCTTTTGAATGATATCACAAACAAAAGTAAAGGGATTTTCTGTGACTATTGACACAATATTTGATATTATTATATTAGAGTCTAACTTCAGGTGATTTTGTGATAGCACAGAGGAGACACAAGTATGTAGGCTCGCATACTTTGTTACTCACCAATCATTTTCTTCCTTTGATTAACAAGCCCTTACTCACTAATTACATCGAATACCATACTTTGGGCAATGATACTCAATATACTTTATTAATTATTGATGCACGCTAAATGTGTGGTGCGTGCAGACTAAATAAATCTTCGCAACACGACTAATTAATTACTTATCAGGAAACCACATGCCAACATACATCTCTTAGTAATCATTTAGATCAATGGCCCTTTCCATATTGAGTATCTCAAATTCATTTGCAGCATCATTGTTAATTTGAGACAAGAAGGCAAATGTTCGATCAGAATATTTGTTCAATAGAGTGCCTAAATCTCCTTCAGCATCAATACCATCGACATTATCGTCCACGTATTGATTGGCATTTGGTAGAGCAGCATATTCATTCTCAACCTCAAACCCATTTATTATATCGTTGGTCGCATCTGAGGGACTCGAAGGGTTGCTATTACACATTAATAGTTTGAATGAATTCGACTAGGATATGTCATTGACGAGTAGCATTTGTTAAGTACTAGAAGGTTGGGCTCAAATGGATGGACATCTTCGAGGTAAGATCTAAACAAGGAAACTAGTTTATCAGGTCTATCAATATGACTTGCAGATAGATTTGCCAACAACTCAATGACATCATTTTCTTTGCTACTTGGGCTTGCATCATTAGTTGAGATGTGCGCATACAATTCTGGTGCCTCCAATTAGGTTGGGAAGTATTGGTTTGCTTACCATATGATTTGGACATCTGAATCGTCTTTTAACATATATGACAAGTATTAAGTTAGATTAAGTGACCGTGGGTATAGGTATATCAACTCAAATACAAATTATCTTGATTAAAGTCATAACTTTTCTCCAATAGTGACCTTCAACTGTTCGAGAGTAATTTCAAGGTTGACTCATAATAATTTTGGCTTGTTACATACACATGTTGTTCCTTTATTGGTATAAAAAATTCTCCTATTTGCATGAATGCATATAATGTCTTTCATTATACTTATTATGAATCTTATACCAATGTCTGTGTATAAATAATAATCAAATACAAAACATTAATATTTCATGAATTTTATCCAATTTGCATGACCTTCAATCTTAATTAATATTAATATTTTATGGAATCTTAACAATCAAACACAATGGACAAGCTATCAAAAATAATAAGAGATAATAGATAAAGAGAATATTATAATAAACTCCAAAAAGTGAAAGTGTGTGTGTGCATAGTAAGAGCCATTCACAATCTGTTAAAAATTAAAAGAAAGTAAATTATAAAAAGTTTAAAGAAGAAGAAATTGATAGCAAATGAGAAGAAAGTAGAAAAAAAGTATGTGAAAATGAAATGCAAACCTTAGAAAATAAAAGTGGAATGATTAGAAAGTGAAGCCTTAAAGAATGGATTGTTGAATGTGAAGGCTAAAAGGAAGAAAAGGAATATATATAAGGTGAGGGAGGAGAAAAGGTGTAATGTTACAAATTTTTTTAATAAAATTTTTCTATTGATATTTAAAAAAATAAAATAGAGAGACGTAAAGCCAGCATCCCTCAAATATATAAAAAAAAAAAAAATTTTAAAAAGGGACAAATTATCATTTAAAAAAAAACAATGCAAAAATAGTTATATATATATAAAAAGAGTTTCTAGGATTATACACACACACATACACACACATATATATGAGTAAAAAAGCCATGAATAATTTTTAATTTTTCAATAAAATCATTACATGAGAAAAAACTTTTTGCAAAAGGTTCAATCATATTGTACTAATTTGTAAAATACTGTTCATATCATATTTGTCTTTTTGAAAAACCTAATAATAAATACTTACAAAATGTACTTAAGCTTTTTTCCATCCCAATTTGTTACTTTAGGAGTTACACACACACACACACACACACACACATATCATTTGCTGAGGTTCTAGGAAATTATGTCGACCTCCTTAGGGCTTGCAGAAATCCACTTATTTCTCTTGTTTTAGAATTTCACCAATTTTCATTGATTCATTGTAATTTTGGAAATCGAAGATGTTAGTGTGATCTAGGTAAATCTAAGGCCTGTACCTATAACACTGTGATTTACTTCCTACAATTTTTATTTTTTAAAATTTGGTTAATTGTCATTTTTGACATAATTTGGTTATAAATACTTTGTGTTAGTTGGCTTTTGGACGTTGCTAACTAACAAGCAACATATTCTGTATAGTGGTTTGAATATTATGGCATCATGGATAAACGTTGCAAAATAACTGACATTTTGATGAAAAGTGCCATTGGTTATTGCTTATAGATACAGGGTCTTCAAGCTAATTTTTATGCTACCACACACCATCATTCAATAAAATATTAAAGCTTGGAAACTTTTCTATAAGCAAAGAGCAACTATAATGTATTTAAGATTTCTAAAACTTGCAATAATTGGAGGTCAATTTACTTCTGCATTTTTTATTTCTGGATATTATATATGTGATTGTATATCCATATAGATTTAATACCCAGTACTCTTATTTCAATATAAATTGTATATGTAACTAAAGTTCCTACTAATCATAAGGAGAATGAAGGTTGAGAAAACCAAGAATGAAAGGAAAGATGAAGAGGTCATGAGAATGGAAGTGGACCAAGTGCTGATAGTGCAACTCCTCTTGATGGTGATTTAATTGTCAACTTGATCAATCCATAAAACTTGTATATTATGCAGTAGAAGAGGCAATGCTCAAAATTAAATGAATGACATTTTCATGTCAATATGCAAACATCTTTAGGAAACTTTCTTTCTGGTTAGAGCCCCATGATTTGGGAAAGAGAATAAAGAAAAGTCAAGGAATTGGGATCAAATTCAAGGAATGTAGCAAGTCCTTCTTAATGTTAAACAACGAGGTTACTGTCATGTGGGAAATGTTTGGAAAATTTGACCAAATACATATCTGCCTACTTTGGTCGAGCAAATATGCATGCTGAATTCATTGATTAGTTTTAGTTATTCATATGCATATAGAACGAATTAGCCTCAAAAGCAGGTGTTACTCTATTATTATTAACCTGTATAGACATTTTTTATCCTTTTTGTTTGAAAATGAAATTCATCAAAGTTTACAATTTCTTCGGGCTTAAAAGAACATGAGGAAATGAGAAATTAGTGAATACAAATTTTTCATAAACAGATGGTTAAATATATATAAATATCTAAAATTACATAGTTTAATAATAAATACAAAATTGCATAATATCATCAAAGTATTATTTTTCTTGTTACAAGATATATTTTTTTTTAGGGATCATCAAGTTCACCTCAATCTAAGACTTAAATTAATGTTATGTGAACTATAATTATATAATTTTCTTTTAAAAAATAAAATTTAATGTTATTGTTAATATTTAAACTCCACTCTAGAATGATAATTTACGTTAAGTCTTATAATTTTAACGGAACACTAAATCTACTTCTAAATAATTTGATTCAACTTACAAAATGTTATGCTGTAAAAATTTCAACAAAGTCTAAATGTGTTTAAAAGTTCCGTTTGGTTCAACAAAGGGAAGGGAAGGGAAAATTATTATTTGGTTCAAAAGGGGAAGGGAAGAGATGAGAGATAATTATATTTAGACAAATTTACCATTTATATTATTTTAATTTTATTTTTTATAAAAAAAGTTATTTATATTAATATTTTTTTAAAAAAAATTATCAATTCAATCTTTTTTTTATTTTTAATTTCTGATAAAAAATTATTTTAATTTTTATTAAATATTAATATATTAAAAAATTAAAAAATTAAAGAAATAATAAAATAAATTATAACTTAAAAAATATCCCTCTTATTCCCTTTCCTCCCCTCCCCTCCCCTCCACTCCAAAATCTCACAATTTGGAAGAAAAAGAAATTTGTCTCTCTCCCCTTCAAAAACCCTTGACCAAATACATTCTAAAACTGTCTTTGATTTTTCTTTTAATTACATAAAATGATTATGTCCTTGTCACCAATATATATATATATATATATATATATTATTGTGTACAATTTGTCACATTGAAACATTAGAACTTAGAATGCAATTACTTGTCGTGTTACACAATATAAAGTACAATTGATTAGTGTGTCGCGTTACACTTAAAATATTGATGCAGGCACCAGATCAATGTTGTACCCATTTCAGTGGGTTGTCTGAGAAATCTGGATCTCTTAATCTCATGAGTAGATTTTTTTTTTTTAATTTGAACTATTTAGTTTTAATTTGAATAGTTTAAATTTAGTATTTTATTTTTTTTAATTTTTAATCTAAATTCTTATTATTTTTAAAATTAATAGTTGAAAAATTATTTTTATTATGTATCTTGTATTTTTTTTAAAATTAAAAATTAAAAATTTCACATTTAAATTATTTAAATTAACGTGAATAAAGAATGAGTAAGGAAAAGAAGAATAAGGTATCCATTGCCTGAGTGCTGAAGCAGTGAATGGGCACACACTAGTCAAATATGTGGGTGATCCAAACCATTTTTTCGCTGTTTCGTCAGATTTCTGTCACGGGGAATATCCGTACGTTCAATTACATGTTCAATTATCATTTTTAATTTCTAAGGTCTTAATTACTGCGATGCGTCAAAGAAAAACTTGCACGCAACTGAAACATGCATTTGAATCTCAAGGTTGCTCCCATATGGTCGTGTTGATTCTACATGATGGTTATGATTATTTTGAATCAAGCGTTCCGGAATGCAAGTTTTACACACAACTCGCCTGTCAAAATGAAAATAAAAATAAATAAACACAGAAGAAAAGAGAGGGCACGGAGCCCGGGACAAAACTCTCACCCTCAACATTTCCTAACATTACGCCTTTTATGACCAGCCTCTTATTTATACTTTAATTTTCATCTTTTGTCTTTACTAAATAAATATATAATATATGGTAGAAAAATGATTTTAAGTTTGAGATTAATATTGGAATTATCTTTTAATATTAAAACCTCTTTCATCTTTTTCTTTTTTTCATTACATCATACGGACTATAAAATATTCATTTATTTGACATTAGACCTTAGACTATTCAAGTACCAACAAAATCTAGCAGGAAATATTGGGCTTAAGATAATATTAGATAGCTTTGTATATAAATTCTGACAACTTTTCAAATGGAGAGAAATGAGTGGTGGGCCTCATCATATGTGGTATTATACCCTTCCCACTAATTATATAGGTATAGTTATTGCAGGATATTCAAATTAGACATCTTTACTGTAGGTGAGTATCTTTTTTTATGCACATTAATAACATATGTCATAATATTGGTAGCTGCTTTAGAAATGTGTCATCAATTATTCGATGTAGTTATTAATATTTTGAGTAATTAGATATCCGTACAATGAAAATTCATTAGTGATATTGTTATTTTACTAATTTGTTTTATTTATTTCAATTGTATGTACATATCCACGGGCAAATTTAACAATAATTTGTGTACTATACTTTCTTTTAATAAAGGTGATTATATTTTTTCAGTTTGATATTTTGTATTAATAATTGTTTGTTTACAGTTACTAAAACCTTAAAATAAATATAAATATTGATACACATATATAAAGGTAAAAACAGACGAATATATATATATTTCAAGATTTTAATAATTGTAAACAAACAATTATTAATTAATTAGTATGTTAAGTCATTTATGGAATATATTTTATAATATTATATTTGTAGACTTTAAGTTTGTAAAAATTATTTTTGAAGAATAACTGATTATAACTTTGGAAAGACTTGATTATACATTTGGAAAGACCTTCAAACTTTTTGTTAATATAAGAGTATATTTGAATTTATAGAAAGCTTTGTCACTGTAGACAATTAAATATAGATGCAAAATGTTTATTACCTACTATGTTTGATATTGTTATTTCAATTGTGTAATAGTTGATTATTTTGTTATGTTATGAAATTGTCATAAACAATGTTAGATATATAGTTTTATTATATACAAGTTTTATATGATTATTTCACATCTTAATGACTTGCAACACTTTATGATATTAAAATTTATATTTTTATGTCATTTCTTATTTATTGTTGAAATAAAGTTTATTCTTTTATTATTTACACTCATACATCAGCATGAGTCAGTTTCTAGTTGCAATTAATATCTAAATATTTATTTTTAGAACTATTACTAGAAAAATGACAAATCATTATTAATGTATAGCAAAAATTTTAATTTCTTGACCTGCTGCATAAAATGTATCTAAAAAAAATTCTTTTTTACATGCATTTACATTACTCATCGCAAACATTCTCTCGTATTTTTTAAAAAATAAATCACCAAACCTTCCCAACTCTTTCACTTTAATTTTAATTGTCTTTCCTCTAATTTTATATCATACATACTTTTGTACATCTTAATGCAAAGCAAACTCAAACACGTTTTCTTACGTCTCCATATCACTATCACTTGTGGCCAAAGAAATTAAAAAATTGTCACTATCAGTCTATAAATTAAAAAACAAAAATAAAAACAAAATAACACATATGCCCGCACCTAAAAGTATGGCTACTCTGCTAACATCAAACCAATCATTTAATTTGCCACCATGACCTGCTCTACTTTCCCATGATAAGCCCTTCTACTCATCCGAGTCCGTAGTCTATCCTTATGTACAAACAAGCACAGGCAGGAGTCGTCAGCCGTGAATCATTTGTCTAGTCTTTGTTTTAAATTGTCCATCGTTCTAATACTTCCGGATCAAGTCCATAAGACAGACGAATGAGCAGAAGGCTAACCCGGGAAATCAAGCAAATGGCTGCCGTATGTTCGACTTCTCCATCTTCTTCATCCTTCCCAGTATTTCTGCTTCTTTTTCTTCTCCTATCTTCACAGGCTTGCTCCACTTTCGCATTCTCTCGGTCGACTGTTAAGTTTCTTCCTGGGATTCAAGGGCCTCTTCCTTTCCATCTTGAAACTGGGTATGTTCGCTTTCAAGAAAGTAGAAACTATACTCACATTATTAATGGCATTTAATGCATTGCCCAAAAAATAAAATTTTAAGGTATGTGGGAGTTGGTGAATCAGAGGATGTGCAGCTCTTCTACTACTTTGTCAAGTCAGAGGGGAATCCCAAAGAGGACCCATTAATGCTTTGGCTAACTGGGGGCCCAGGTTGCTCTGCCTTATCTGCCCTTGTCTTTGAAATAGGTAATCCAGGGACTGTGTTGCTCTCGTTTGTTTTCTTCCATATTTTTATCGTTTTACGATTATTTCCGTTTCTAACCCTATCAAATGGACTTCTAGGTCCACTTTATTTTAGGGTGGAGGAATATAATGGTAGTCTGCCTACACTTGTTTTAAATCCACACTCATGGACTAAGGTTATTTCGTAACTTTGACTGAATTGTGGCAATTCTTCAATACCAATTTAAAATTTTTATACTGGTTTATAACATATATTTGCTTGCTGGTGATTGATGTCAGATTTCCAGTATAATTTTTTTAGATTTACCTGCTAATACTGGATTCTCCTATACAAAACTCCCCATTGCTACACAGCGTAGTGACTCTAAACAAATCCAACATGCCCTTCAATTTATCAGGAAGGTACTATATATATTCAACATGCATAACCTTTTATATATGTATATATATATAGAGAGAGAGAGAAGAGGGAGAGGGGGGGGGGGGGGAAGAAGACCTCTGCAATCCTTAGTATTATAAATTGTTAACTATTGTCTCTTATGCAGTGGCTGATTGATCATCCAGAATTTCACTCAAACTCAATGTACGTTGGTGGGGACTCATATTCTGGAATGATTGTCCCTGCTGTTGCCCTTGAAATTTTAAAAGGTATGCCTGCTTCCCATCTTTCATCCATAGAACACTAGGACAATCTTGGTCAACTCTACCTAAGACTCTGCTCATGATCTAATGATGGGGTGTAGAACGTTGGATTGATATAAGTTTGTACATGGAATAGCTGAGTTTTTAAATTTTAGATTGTTGAATGGAGACAAAAAATTAAGATAGCCAAGTTTTTGAATTTTGTGATTTTGCAGGAAATGAGAACAGTGTAGAGCCTTCAATCAATTTCCAGGTTTGTAATTATTTATGTTTGTAAATTTCCTTCCCTAGACTTAGGGGCCCCTTCACTATCTCCTACTTTTAGCTGATAATGATCTGATAATTGTAAAGGGATACTTGCTAGGAAACCCCAGCACAGACGGTGCTATAGATGACAATTATAAGATCCCATTTGCTCATGGAATGGGGCTTATTCCTGATGAACTCTATGAGGTAATTTATTTCTAAAGATGTCAATGGGCTGCATCTAAAGATGAATGGTTCATTAGTGATCAAATAAATCCATCTGTCCTTGCAGTCATTGGAAAGCAGTTGTGGTGGAGAGTATCAAAATGTAGATCCTAGTAATAAAATGTGTCTGAGATATGTTGTGGCCTATGAAAAGGTATACAATGATGATAAGTTGGTGAATGCTTGTATAATCATTTGATTTTTCTCTTCATGATCAATGTAGTAATACGTATCTTCCAACTGTAATTTTCAGTGTGTTTCAGGATTAAATAACGCACATATTTTGGAACCTCATTGTCCCTTTGTTTCCCCAAAACCACAAAAATTCCTTGGCCGAAGATCTCTCGATGAGATGTCTGAATCCTTACTGGCCTCAGATTCTCAACCATCACTTCCTACCATAGGATGTCGAGTAATTCCACAATATGCTGCCCTGTTATTACTTATTTGTGGCTGTTTATTCTTCCATTATTAACATGTCAAGAAAAGATGTAGCTTGTAATTGCCGGGGATTTCGGAAAATCCTAAATTTATTAGGCATACAAGATATGTTCGGTGACTTGAATTATGAATTTATTCATAACATGATGTTTATTTGCATGTAGACTTATGGAGGTTTGCTAGCTCAGTATTGGGCAAATGATGGCGCTGTTCGCAAGGCCCTTGGCATCCGTCAGGTATGAGAATGATAATATTCCCTGACCTTGGCATTAACATAGTTCTCGAAAAGCAAGAAAAAGCTTCTGTGAGTGTGATTTGGATGCAAAACAGGGAAGTATAGGGAAATGGCAGCGATGTATTAAGATACCTTATACTAAAGAAATTACAAGCAGTGTTCCGTTTCATGCGAACTTGAGTGCTAAAGGTTACCGTGCGCTAATATACAGGTGAGGCAACTGGTGCTGCGTGAATTACTTGTCCTGCCTTTGGAAAATTGCTGATGATTACTTAAAATGCATTTTCTGTTTTTTGGTTTTTCATGGCAGTGGAGATCATGACTTAGTGGTCCCGTTTTATGGAACTCAAGCATGGATAAGATCTTTAAATTACTCCATCGTAGATGAGTGGAGGCAATGGTTAGTCCAAGGCCAAGTTGCAGGGTAAGCACTTGGACAAAACCGATATTCATTTTTTATTTTGAATCCTAAACTTGCAAAAAGACAAAACTTGGAGTTGTTGCTTGTTGTGCAGTTACACAAGGGCATATTCAAATGGGATGACTTTTGCGACTATTAAGGCAAGAAAGATCTTCTCAGTTTCACTTCAAAGAATCACAGTTCAGAGCTGGGAAATTCATGATTCATGTTATGTGTCTAAATTAATTTGCAGGGTGGAGGGCACACAGCTCCCGAGTACAAGCCTAAAGAATGCTTTGCAATGTTTGAGAGGTGGATTTCTCAAAAACCATTGTAATCTGTAACGGGTTGAGCTGCAGAAAGTTCAAGCTTTGCAATTCGTTGAATTGTCTTTCCAATTTCGTAAAACCGCCCATCTTTTGATTCTTTAAATCAAAAGAAACCCATTCGAAAGATGAAGTTTGATATTAGCATTGTTAGGACATAGTTATATGTTGATTATGTTTATAATTATTTAGCTTAATTGCTTGTCACGTGTTGATCATGTACAGCCTGGATAACAAACAAACCCAGAGGGACACGTATATGGTCCATTGTGTATATTCTGTTGTAAAATTTTTTTTTATATAATATAATCAGTCTCTCACAATATTGAACTCAGATTGTTACTCTTCATTTTTTGAGTTTTTACTTTTCTCTGCTAGATTTTTTGTCTTGGTATCAGAGCCTGTTGTTGATCCATGGCCTCCGTTCCTTCCCGTGTCCTCCCTGATCTCCTCTGTTGGGACATCCACTGTGTCCTCCCTGATTTCCTCTGTTGGAACATCCACTGTACTAGCTACATAGGCTATTCCTCCATTTACTAATCCCAGTTTTTTTCTCTTTCCCATTTTTTATTTTTGCCATTAATCCGATCAAAATGCCCTTTACTTCTAATTCTATCATTCAGATTTGCCCTATAAAGTTGGACAGAAACAATTATTACCTTTGGCCTTCTATGATTCTTCCTATTATTAAAAAAAATCGTTTAGATGGTTTTATTTCTGGAACCTAACCCTGTCTGCTGAATATTACACTTTAAAAGAGAGAAAGCAAGAAAGCTTTTAATAAAACCAAAGGCAAGGACAATAGGTGAAAAGAACTTTTTTACACTTATGTTCGACAAATAAAATAGTTTTTATATACGCCTCTTACAGAAAAGAAAAGTTAATAGTGAAAAAATTAAGCACTACACAGGGTGCAAAGACTAAATCCTATCAACTAGGTAAATGCTAACAGATTCCTATTGACTAGGTAAAGGCTACTCAACCTTCTGAAACAGTAAAACGAACATATAGTGGACTTTCTGAAGAGTAAAGACTAAAACAGCACTGAGACACTAGAAATAATTCAACAGATCCTCTGCGAATGATCTGAAGATGTAGATTATAAATTAAGAAAAGATTAAGTTTTATAATTTTGTGATTTTGCATGAAATGAGGACAGTGTAGAACTGTCAGTCAATTTCCAGGTTTGTAACTATTTAATTTTCCAAATTTCCTTCCCCGTACATAGGGATTTCTTTATAATACCTCCAATTTTTAGCTAATACTGGTCTTAAAATGATTATGGGATACCAACCCCGCGACAGACGCTAGTAAAGATAGCAACTCCAAGATCCGATTTCCTCGTGGGATGGTACGTATTTCTAATGAACTCCACGAGTTAATTTATTTCTAAAATTATCAATCCAAAAATGAAAGGTTCATTAGTGATAAATTAAATCAATCCGTGCCTGCAGTCACTGCAGACTGAAGAGCAGTTGGAGGGAGGGGAGAGTATCAAAATGCAGATTTTGGTTATAAAATGCGTCCGAGATATATTGCGGCCTACAAAAAGGTAGGCATGGTAATAATTTCGTGAATGCTTATAATCATTTGATTTTTCTCTTCATTATCATCGATGTTACAACGACACGTATTTTTCAATTGTGATTTTCAGCATGTTTCAAGATTATTTAAGGTGCAAATTTTGGAACCGTCCCTTGATTTCTCCAAAATGATAAACATAGTTAGAAGATGATGAGTAGGCGAATAATGCAAAAAGAGAAAAATAATCAAAATATAATAGCAAACTAAAGTTAAGGTAAAGTTGAAAAGATAGCAAATTGGGTTAATGAAATTTTTGTAAAATATTCAGCACTTAGATGCAATAGTGAGGTGATCACGTGAATGATGGTGCAAAAAAATATAAGTTGGGTACATGCTACAAAATAAGTTTGTTTAAAAGAAAAGGCTAATGAGAGAGATTACACACATTAACTTATCTTGGCTCAATTTCTTTGACTTACATACAATCTTTCTAAATATTAGGAAATATTTTTCATTCAAAGCAACAAGCTGCAATACAAGTTAATATTGACCTTGACTTGCCTATGAGTTTTCGCAAGGTTACTTTTTAACTTATTCACTCAAGATTTTTAAACTTGTTCACCCAAGATTTTAAAAAAGTTTACTTTTAACTTATTTCCACATCTAAAAAGTTACAATAAAAGTTTAAGAAGGAAATTTTTATAACCAAATACAAGATTACAAAATTGCTCAATAAATATTTTTTTGAAAGCTAATAAATTGATGACTCAGAATATTCTTAGAAAAATAAATATTATTGAATATTGAAATGATTTCTAATGATATTTCTTTATTTTTGCTCTTCAACCTTCAATGCACTTATATTTCTTCACTAATTTGTAACTATTACTAATGTTATTTCTTTTTTCGAAAAATGAAGCATTACGGGCAAGAGTTTTTTCTCTGGAATAGAGAATGTATATTTTCAACATTCATTTTTTTCTTTTTTAACAATATCATGTTGTGCAAAATGTTTGTCTCACCATCTCTGTTAATGCTCTTTAATATTTGTTTCATGTGTTAGATAAACAATATATTATTTCCTTACAAAAAAAAAAAGGTTAATTATAGAAGGGTGATAATAAAGTTGGCACCAATATATCTTGTTTTATTTATTTGGTTAATAAAAGTATAAAAGTAGTTGAACTTTGTTGATTATTTTATTAATGAAATTTAAACGAATTAAGGGGCAAAAATTTAACGAGTTGAGTTTTAATTAAATTTTTTCATATATCAAAAAATTTAATTTTATTATCATCAAAATTATGGATTAAGCAGATTGGACTTTGCAAACTTTAGACAAACACAAAACCACTAAATTCTTTGGCACAAGATCTCTTGATGATATGTCTGAAACGTTACTTGCTTCTGAACCATAGCCTCCCACTATAAGATGTCAAGTAATTCCCCAGCCTGCTCTACCATTTTTACCAATTTCTGGTTGTATATTCTTCCATCATTAACATGAGATTTAAAAAAAAAAAAATCCAGCGTCTGTTTTGTAATTGCGTTTTGAAAGTGCCAGGGATTTCAAAAAAAGAAAAATTATACTTTTAATCTTTATAATTTTATTTAATTTTTAATTTGATCCATATAACTTAAAATTTTATAATCGAGTCATTTCAATTTACAAATTTTTTAATTCAGTTTCTATTATTAAAATTTTATTAAAATTTAATTAATTTTATTGACATGACTAATTATATTCTGCCTTAATATTTTAAATATATATAATTTATACTAATAAAAAAATAAAATATAATAACAACATATTACTAATACACATATATGGCAAAAAAATTAATAAAAATATAAAAATAAGGACTAAATTATAAATTATTTAAATTATAAGAAAGTAATTATAAAATTTTAAATTATGAAAATTAAATTAAAAATAGAATAAAATTATTAAGATTAAAAATATAATTTTTCCTTAAGAAAATATTGAATTTATTGGGCATACAACATATGTTGGTGAGTGGAATTTAAGGTGGTTTGTTCTCTAAATTTCCCGCCCTTGAAGCTTCTAAATAATTCTACACCAAGCTAATTTTTTAATGGTTCTTTTGAAGATAATTTTGGAACTGCTAGATTTTTCTTCAAGCTCCAGATACACCAGAATACTTTTCAGTTTTATTATTACTACCCCATAACTTAGTGGCACCATGTTATGGAACTCTGGCATGGATAGATAAGATCTTTAAATTGCGGATGAGTGGGGTCCATGGCTAGTCCAAGGCCAAGTTGCAATGTAAGCACTTGGTCAAACACAATGCTCATTTTGATTCTGAATGCGAAATTTGCAAGATGACAAAACTTCGTTGTTGTTCGTGGTGTCAGTTACCCAAGGGAATACTCAAATTGTATGAGGTAATATTTGGTATGCGAAAGGAAAAATAGGGAAAAAAAAGAGATAAGAAATGATATTTATATTTTCATTGAAAAAATAATAAAAAGATAAATATTATTAAATAATAATTTAATAATTTAATAAACATTTAAAAAAAATTTAAAAAACTTTCTTTCCAGGTGGCAAAAGTTTATGCCACTATAAAGGCAAGAAAGATTTTTTCAGTTTTACTTCAGAGTTCTGAGCTAGGACATCCCTGATTCATGTTACGTGCTTAAATTAACTTGCAAGGGAGACGGCACAGATCTCCCGGGCACAAACCTAAAGAATGCTTTGCAATGCGTGAGAGGTGGATTTCTCAAAAGACATTGTAATCGTTCATTCGATTTATGAAAGTTGGAAAAATATGAAGAGAGATGGAGTTTGATATATCTTACCTTATCAGTCTGTCAGATAAATCAAAGTTCCTGAATCAATGTACAGCTTTATGTTTGGAAGAGGGGTGGCAATCAAGGGCCATGGCATCCCCACCCCATGATAATGTATTTTTTGTTTGATATTCTAGAGTCGTCACCCACTCACAAATTACAAGACTAATCTCCTTTTTGTGCATCCTTCTTCGTCAATTTGCGTTTTAATCATCCCAGCGCTGTCATTAAATGAGATAACGACATTGCACAAGAAGGCTAAAATCACACTGCCATGATTATTAATATCACCAACTCTCTATTTGCACGTTACTTATGGCCGCTGCATTTTTAACAGATAAACGAGCAGTGGCGTATTTAGAATTGCTACGAAAATAGTTTTTAGAATAGTCAAAGACGATTGCGATTACGATCTTCAATTATTACTTTTAAGGCTTCTGTGTACTAAGAATATGCTACTTCTCTATTCTTGCTCTTGAATATTAATCTCTTGTATTCATCTTGGAATCATATTGTTACAATTTAGAGCCAAAAATTTTGGTATTTCGTTCTCTATATTCTATATAGTTGGTTTAATCCGTGTAAAACCTCAGATAAATATCTACTAGGCCCTTGTGTGTGTGTGTGTGTGTGTTTGAAGACGAGTAAAAAAAATTATCTAAACATAAAAAGTAAACCAAGCATTACATAACATACTCATATCTTTAGGCCTTGATTTGAGGTTTGCAATTTTTAATTCGTTAGTGATAATATAAAAACATGCCGCAAGCACAATTGTTTAGATAATCTTATGAGAGTAAATTCTAACTACATCTCTCTTTAAAAATAGATTGCATGCATCAAGAACTACATAATAGTTTTTAAAAATAAATGGAAAATAATAGAAGGTAGCACTTAATTGCCTTTTAGAATAAAATAAAGCAAATCACTATAAGCAGTGAGCTTATATAAAGTGTCAGCATAAATCATGTGTTGATTCAGAATTAAGTTGGGCATTAGTGATCATGATATGGTCCGATATAAATAATTAGACAAGAATATGCTTAGCGGTTGCATTACACATGGATGTTGTTAGCCTTATGAGTTTACAGTGTGAAATGAATAAACTTTCTCAGGTCCTAACTAAGAGTAATTTGGTTTGGATGATTTCTCATATGCGAGTGTAGGGTCACAATGCAGAATCAAACATTTCGTATTTTGTGGTTGTCTATTGGATTTACTGAGGTTCATAGGGGGGTATTTTGTTTCTTATTTGGTTTAACTTAGAGATTTTTGTAAAATACATAATCTGAAGATTATAAGATCAGTGTACATGGTCTGATTGAAACATAAGTATCCTTCGAATCCTTTCTAAGGTCTTGTTTCAATTTTTTGTTTTGATCTTAGTCATGTGTCTGAAAAGAAAAAAAAAAAAATTAGTTCGTAGTTACAAATCTTCGCTATTAGTGGGGTGAAGAACATACAAACAAGGAGCATAATTCAGTCACTCTTCTTCATATAACTAGTATTATAGTTTTGAGAACACAGATGATCTCTTGAATTAGTTATTACTGGATGTTTGTGGTACTATAAATCATTCTCATTAGTAGGTGAAAAGGCTTGAATTATTAGCTTGCCAAAATGATTTACGAATCACATTTCAGTGAAGTGGAAGAACTGTAACAAATGATTTAACCTTGATTTTTGACTAGCTCGATCTGTAAAATTCTAAAACTAAAATATTTATAAGTCCTAATTTAATTAAGTATATTATCAGCTCCTACGTTGCTCTAATTGCTGCAGTTTTTAATATGCATTTTAAGCCACAAAACTGTTAGTAAGTAAGATAAGGATTAAAATATTTCTCATTGGTGACATTTTCATGAGTCTTAAGGTTTAACTTTGCATTTATTTTTATAATCAAAATTTGCATATTTTTTCTCTTATAATTTTCATATCTTATAATTGAATATTTACATCAAATTATTTACTCATTACAATTTGATTTGTTTGTATTTATAACTCTCTTATCATTGTAAACCAAGTATTACGTAACGTACTCAAAACAAAATATGAATTATTCTAAAATAAATTCTTCCACAAAACTTTGGCCAAAAAATCCTTCCACAAAACTCACGAGGCTATCATTTTCACTTCCAGTTTCAGCGGTCCAGTTTGTCAACAGAGACATATCATGCAAGGCGTCAATAATTTCGTCGTCTTTTCGTCGTCTTTTTCATTATGAAACAGAATCATGGGAACACCTCACACGTTTTCACTATGAGCACGGGATGAGCATTTTGATAAATAAACCGTCCAACGAGAGCCACACAACAGTCAGTTCCTTGACGTGTTATCCGGCACTTCCTTCATGCAATAGTGCCAATCAGTTTGTATTATTTATGGACAGAGTAAGAAGCTCGGAGCGAGCAGGGAAATGCTAAAACAGAAAAGAGAGAGCAATTTCAAATGGGAAGGCTTAGTTGTAATTGCAGGGATAGGTGTCACTTGGATGAGATTCTTCTTCTCCTTGCAGCACTCCTGTTACATATTTCCTCTCAATTTGCGACATGTAGCTCAATAGTACAGTTCCTTCCTGGCTTCCAGGGACCACTCCCTTTTGTTTTAGAAACAGGGTCAGTGACAGTCAGCTAGACTGTGATCTCTGAGATTTAGATAAATACGTGACATTGAGGCTGATTAGTGTTTAGTGTTGAACATTGGTCAGGTACGTGGGCGTCGGTGAAACAGAGGAGGTGCAACTGTTTTATTACTTTGTTGAGTCACAGAACAATCCCAAAGATGACCCTCTTATGCTTTGGCTAACCGGCGGACCTGGTTGCTCTTCATTGTCGGCCCTCGCCTTTGAAATTGGTAATGGTTGAAATATAAATATTTGCTTTCAAATAGGAATAGGATGGTTTATCAATTTCGAAAGTGAAATAGTTCACGGCAATTAACGGATATATATTTCCTCAAGTAAGGATACGTTTTACAGTAGGGTGGACGTGTACAATATTTATTATATTTTTATGTTTATTATTTTATTTATTAAATTATTTAAATAAAATAAAATAATTATTTTTTATTTCACTTATTCATATTTTATCTTTCTTTTACCGTTATATCCTCCAACCAGTAGATCGTAAGTTTATTATCACTGGGTTTTATTTTTGCAGGTCCACTTGCATTTAGAAACCAAAAATACAATGGGAGCCTGCCTAATTTGGTTTTGAGACCTAACTCATGGACAAAGGTGACATCATCATTGGTCAAGTCCATCATTCTTTGTTTTTATCATGTACTTTTGTGCAAATTTACCGCTAATTACTAAGGTTTTGAAAGATGGTCAGGTAAGTAGCATTATATTCCTAGATTTGCCTGCTGGCACCGGCTTCTCTTATGCCAAAACACAAATTGTTGCTCAGCAAGGTGACTGGAAAACAGTTCATCATGCCCATCAATTTCTTAGGAAGGTAATTTTAATTAAACTATCATCTTCCTTGTGTAGTTTAAGTTCAATGCTACCCAAAACCTAAGCGGTCTTCTTCAGTTATTTTATTTACAGTAACGACGAGGATGTAGATAAAAGTGATATACATGGAAATAAGTGGTAATTAATGATCATGTTTAATCTTTGTAGTGGTTGATTGATCATCCGGAGTTCCTCTCCAATAAAGTGTACGTTGGTGGCGACTCATACTCCGGCATTCCTCTCCCAGTAATTGTTCAAGAAATATCAAATGGTACAAAACTCATCAACTGTATGCCACTATTGAAATTATTAGTCATTGTCATGGCAGTGGCAATGGTCCCTAGATATTGGTCTCAAGTCTCAGCTCTCAACAGAGCGACGAATGACGGCCAAGTCTTCAGTGAAAGTGGGCCTTATTGAATTGGCTCTATATAGACTTTTAATGTATCATACTCTCAGTAATATTCTGACAGTTTAATCACTCACCAATAATTCACTTATCCACAGGAAATGAAGCTGGTGTCCAACCTAGGATAAATCTTCAGGTTTGTGCTTACTTCTATACGTTTTTTTTTTCTTGGTTTATGCCGGTGTTGTTAGCTACACAAGAAATTTAATTTTTCAAGCGTTTTAAAACCTTTTTAAGATATGTAAATTTAATAAACATTAAATTTTTTAAATTTATGTATTGTATATAATCTAAATAGTATGAAGAAGCTCAATTTTTTTAAAAAAATCGGCTTATAAGTATGGGAGAAATTAGGATACCCACAAAGTAAGTTCTTTAATATTAGAGTAGAAAATTTTGGTATTTGGTTTCTCTGCACCTTTTTTTAAGCGTTGCTTTGGTGTTGTAAAATTGCTTTTACAACATTTAGACCGTTTAAATCAAAGTTTAGATTTTATTTTTTATTTTTAAATCTCAAACATTACTTTTTTTTTTGTAGTTGGAAAATAATTTTTATGTACTTTACTTCTTTTACATAAAAAATTAGAAAATTAAGAATAAAAATTAAAATCTAAACCACTGCAATTTAATATAAACAATCCAAATTTTATACTGCAAAAGTAATACAAAGCAGCATCAAAAAGGTGCAGAAAATCCGACACTGGGGCAGTGTCCAAAATTATTATCTGCCCCACAAAAGAAGAGGGTATATATATAGGGATGAGGGTGAATGGGTAAGAGCTATGTTGCTGATTTGGAGAATGTGCTCCCACAATATGGCTGAGCCTTCAACATAGACTTGAATTCTGCTAATGAAGTGATCTTGAGAAAGTCTTATTCTAAATCCCAAGAACTCTGGGCACATGATAGGAAATTTCTTATTTCTAACATATAATCCTTCAGGGAAAGTACCTACGCATTAAGGATTGAGTGACCACTCCTTTGTACAAGCTCAAATGAAAATTGTCCTCAACCTAAATCAACATAAAATATAGAGTACAAAGCACATTCTGTTTTAAGATAGGTTTAAATTATATGATTATTTTTTATTTTAAAAATTTATACTTTTCTTTCATAAAAGTAAGAGATACGCTACACTGACTTTTTTTTTTAATAATAAAAGATAAGTTACAATTATATTTATTTTAATTAAAATACTTTTATATCTTTTATTTATATAATATAAAAGTATTAAATATGTATTTGACTATATAAAAATAATCAATTTTTTTAATTTTAAAATAAATTAAATTTGTAATTTTTAACACAAAGTAAGTTAAAATAAAACTTTTAAAAACATATTATTTATTAAGTTATATTTTTAATAAATAATTTTTATTATTTTTAAAAATATTTTAATTATATTTTAACTTCACGAAGATTCATATATATTTTTATAATAGAGAAGAAGATTGTATTTAAATATCTTTTAATGGAAAGGAAAGTAATTTACTTTAAAATATAATATCTTTTTTTATTGATGAATTATATTAAATATGAAATGCTCTTTTCTTCAGGGATACCTGCTGGGTAATCCATTGACAATTCCATCTAAAGCAAATTATGGAATCCCATTTGCTCATGGAATGGGATTAATTTCCGATGAACTCTATGAGGTAATTTTATTATTGCAAATCATTAAAGGATAATTACTGTTAAAAGCTAATTTCGTTTTGAAGAAAAAAAGAGGTTAACAAGTCTAAATAATTTCT
This sequence comes from Erythrophleum fordii, assembly GCA_032878935.1. NCBI lineage: Eukaryota > Viridiplantae > Streptophyta > Magnoliopsida > Fabales > Fabaceae > Erythrophleum > Erythrophleum fordii. The sequence continues at coordinate 12,563,669 of JAVQMF010000058.1, forward strand.
TTTACTCAATGAGCAGTCACTGCAAAAAAATTGTGGAGGAGAGTACATAAACATAGACCCCAAAAATGTACTCTGTTTAAGAGATATCCAGTCCTTCCAAAAGGTATACAACCATCTCATTTTGTTGTCTCCTTTTATATATTTTGTTATTAATTTGGTTTTCTCAATCATAGTCTATCTGCGCTACCCTAATCCAATCCGGCGTTTCCGCAGTGTACTTTTGGACTTAATACAGCCCATATTTTGGAACCCTTCTGTGAGTTCTCTTTGCCAAAGCCATTAGAAATTTCTTGGAGAAGATCTCTCACTTATGAGCCCAGGACGTTTCTCAAGTCTCATCTCACATTGCCACCCTTAAGCTGCCGGGTAATTTTCCGCTTCCTATTAAATCAGAAATATTTTGTTTGAAATCGTGTTTATGTTATTACACATATGATATGAGAATTTGGATCATACTGTAATTCTTCTATAAACTGATCCAGTCTTTTCTCAATAAAAATTAAAGCTGAAATCTCCAAATATTTATGTTTGAATTTTGTTTTCCATCGTCGTAGACTTACGGTTATTTCCTCTCTGGTTATTGGGCCAACGATCATAATGTTCGCAAGGCACTTCATATTCGAAAGGTATAGTTGATGCTTAAGAATGTAATTTTCAGAAATACAATTTAATGTCAGAAAAACAGCGAGAAACATATAGCGTAATTGCATTTGGTGCAGGGAAGTATAGGGAAATGGCAGCGTTGTAATTATGGAATACCTTATAAGAACGATATCTCTGGAACCTTCGAGTATCATATAAATCTCAGCAGAAAAGGCTATCGTTCATTGATATACAGGTCAAATTTTTGTTACGTACCTTGTTCACAGTGTTTAGCAGTCTTCACTTGTATTCATAATGAAGATTAAGTGCTTTGATGTATCAACAGTGGGGATCATGATTTGTTAGTTCCTTTCTTGGATACTCAAGCGTGGATAAGATCTTTGAATTACTCCATCATGGATGACTGGAGGCAATGGTATGCAAATGGCCAAGTTGCAGGGTATGTTTCAAACTTGATACAATAACCATAATATCTGTTCATAAAGCTGTAAAAACCTGACTTCTTTTTTTTTTTTGGGAGTAGATACACAAGGACTTACTCCAATCAAATGACATTTGCAACCGTGAAGGCAAGTATTGTATTTCTTCTAATATAATTTCATCATCTCTGTGAAATCAAAACTCTTTATTCTGCTGTTGATGGATTTATAGGGTGGAGGACATACAGCTCCTGAATATAAGCCGGAAGAATGTTTTACCATGTTCAGTCGATGGATATTTAATAGGCCTTTGTAGGAATACGCAGCTGAGTCAAGGTAATGCGCTAAGGGGACAATGACTCATCTTAACATCCATAGCAAGTTGCAAGCACACTAGGCAGTCTGTTATTCATTTTTAAAATTTGAGATTGTTTCTCATGATAACATCTGTGAACTACATAACACAAATATACAGCAACTGAAAAATAAAGATAGATCCAAGCTACCAATTACAAATAAATAAATAGAAGTTACCAATTTTATTTGAATCATTACTGGCATATTCATAATTATTAGTTAAGGATAGAAGAAACAGCGAAGAAAAACCTTCGAATGGATCAAGAGAAAAGTCAAGGGGGAGTTTTATAAAAGCGTCTTTCTATCAACCCCTACGGAAAAGCATTTTGCTCTTGAGCGATACATTGCAGACTCAAAACACTTTTCGAAACAATATTATAGAAGATGAGAAAGCCTCAAAACTGTTAAGATGCGATCTCGGGAAATAAATTCAGAACTGTAAAGCTATATTTATTAATACAGTTTTAATTTTTCTTTTTTCTTTGGCTGGATTTGAATTTTTTTTTGGTTTTCTTAGTTGAAATATGGTTATTACGTGAAAGATATAGCAACGACAACGGGGTTAACTGGATTTACATGATTAATATTGTCTTTGCTTAAAATGAAGTTGATATTTGAATATTTTCTTATCTTTGTTGCATGTAATGTTAATGGTTTGAGTTGTATGCTTACATACCTTATTATCTAGAAATTATAACAAGCATGTCATTCTGCGGGGAAGTTTGTGAAACTTTGAAAAAAAAAAAAATCTTTTACTTTCCCATGAAATATTCTCAAATGGATCGATTACCTCTTGTGAATTGTTTATCACAATTAAACAATCCCTTAATTGGAAGCTACAATGAAAATGTTTGCGGAGCCAAAAAAAGTATTCTTAAAAATATTGGCTTTTGTATTTGCATTCCTTCAAAATTAGGATTTTTTTTTAGACTGAATGATAGGGCTTTAAAATTAAAAAAAAAAAAAAAAACCTTATATTTTGTTCATAAAAAGTAACATTATTTTTGATCGAGTAATTTATTTGAACCTCTCATAAATTTTATTAAAATCACAAAAAATTTTATTGAAATAAAAAAATTATACTACAATTTAATTTAATTTTAAAATTTTTAATTATAATATTCTCCATTAACACACACACATAAACACATATGAAATTTTTTTATTTTTTCAATTTTCATTTGTGTATATTTACATATAATATATATTTGTATATTTAACTTAATAAGTGGTATTTTAATAGAATTTTTTTAATTAGACAAAAGTATATATTTCAAAAATTGAAAGAAAGTCAATATAATTTTAGTAAACCTAAAAAGAGATCCATATACTTTATTTTTATTAATTTAGTATTTTTATAAACTTTTATATTATTTTAACCTCAAAAAATATTTAATTCTCAAAATTTGTATAATATTATTTTAATATTTTTAGAAGAGTGAAAGTTAAAACAAAATTATAATTTTATAAACTAGAGTGATTAAAACATTCTAAGTATTAAATCAATAATTATATTATTTTTTAAATTAAAATTAAATATTTGTCGTTTTCTAAATCAACACAATAGAAAGAAAGTAAAAAAAAAAAATTTAAAATAATAATTTAGTCTTTTAACTTTATTTATTATTTTAAATTAGTCTCTTAAGTTTAAAATATTTTAAAATAGTTCCTTAAATTTCAATTTAGTATCATGAGAATCCCTTTTTAAGTAAAATTCATTAACTGATATTTATTTCTTTGCTGACAGGGAAGTCACTTGTATTTTTTTTTCTATCTTAAATAATGAAGTGACACCAAATCAACATTTATTAAAAATAAATAATAATAATAAAATTATACTAAAACATGGAATGCAGCAAAGTCGCTCAACTTTGGTTCACTTAACTGAGTTGATCAAGGCTCTTTTGTTTGCTAAGTTTATGGAGATTCATAAATACTACCGTAATAACCAGATATAAACTGCAAAATCAGTTACTACCCATTACTAAAATCTTGGCTAAATTTTCTACAAAAAGGCTTTTAATTTTAAAGTAGAGAAAGGAGTTGTTTTGCCACTGTATTTCGGATTCTTGAAAAAAGAGAGTTGCCTCCTATTCTTCCTAGCCATTGAATGAGGTAATGTTACTCTTCACAACTAAGCTTTGATGCTCCTATTCATCCAATTGAAAACTTGTAGAGGTCTTAGTGCTATCATCACGAGGGACCTTTATTTGACCTAGTTTATTCTATTCGTATAGCATCTTCACTTGGCAGTGATCTTTGGGATAGATTTAAGTGCTTAGTTTTACTAGATTGGTTTTCAACAGAGTGAGATCCAATCTTATTTTTAATAAAGCCATTGATAGTATTTGGACCAATTTGAAGTGGTATTGGGCCTCGAGAATTATGATTGAAAGATAAACCATATGAAAGATTAATTGAATTCTTATATTCAAATTACTTTAATATTGGGCTGAAAATTATAAATATGAACAAAGAAGGAGAAGAAAAAAGGAAGAATTAAAATTTAGAATTTAAAAATAAAAAATATATATTTAAGAATTTATTATCACTAAATTTAAAAAAATTTATTTAAAGTTAATAATAATCTATTTTAAATTCAATGATAATAGATTTTTTAGGATAAATTTTTTTAATTTAAAATTCTTAATTCTAATTCTCTAAAAAAAAAAATGGAGACAAGAATGCCGTACGCAATCATTAACTCCTCTTCCTTCGTCACTGGAAGCACTCATAAATAATCGAAAACCACCATCCGATAATGCCCACCGTCGTGGAAGCCAATTTTGTCTTAGCAGAAGTGCAAGCCTTGGTCAATGCACTTTGAAGTTGGTCCAAAGTTGATCGACTTTAGTGCCCAATGTTTCAATATATTTTTTTAGATAAATACTAATTACGTGCCACTTCATCATTTAAAATTAAAAAAATGCATGCTTTGTTTTCCACTTTAAATCCTTTGCAATAATATAATTGCATAGTAAGAAAGAGTAAGTGACTGATTGTTTTTGTTCTGATTTTAATTTTTTAAAAATAAATATGTTTTAGAACAAATTTTGAAAACAAAAAAAATTAAAAATTTATTTAAATTATTATTTTAAAAAATTATTATTTTTTATTTTGTTTATTCTGTAAAATCAAAATTACAAAACATCTAAAAAATATTTTAATTTTTTGTTTTTAAAAATATAATTTTATTTTTTTGTTTTACTAACTATTTCATTAAAAACATATTATTAAACAATTTTTTATTCTTAAAAATAAAAAATTATTCTAAAAATAAAAAATCAAACAGATTCATAAGCATTGTCAGTGTATATGAAGCTCACTCACTATCTTTATACTTATTTCTCTTTTTTCTTTATTTATCTTTTACTACACTATATGCAATAACTTATAAATTCATTTATTGCAGAGAATCTTTGCTTTTATGTCAATAAAAATAAAATAAACAACTTTATTCACTTAACGAATTTTATTTAAAATGGATTTGTATGAGATTAAATTAAAACTTAAAGAACTATTTTAAACCACTTCAATTTAAGAAATCAATTTCAAATAATAAATAAAATTAAAGACTAAATTATTAATTTAACTTAAAAAATAAACAAGCAAAACCAAAACTAAAAACGGGTCAAGTTGCCGCATATGAACCCGGGCTATATATACGCCTCCCTTCAATCCATAGCGGCGCTAGGAACTCTCGAAACTTTTTAAGATGAGATCAATTGATTGGAGGCCCTCTCCTGTAGTAGCTCTAGCCACCAGCGTCGACGGGCTGTAGGTAGCTGCAGCTCGCGAAGATGGCTCGTTGGAGCTTTGGCTTGTCTCTATTTGCACAGTCGTTTGGCACAGTCAGTTGGTGTAGTAACTTCTCCCTAGTCATGCGTTTTTTTTTGGCTAGTTTCTGAATTGTTTCATGTTATTATTATCATCATTACTATTTGTTCAAGCCCTGCAAGTTTCTGATGCACTTCATTTTAATTGCGCAGACTATTCATGCAAACCCTAATACGAGAGTCTCCTCGCTTATTTGGTGCCCACGTGGATCAAGTGGCATGCCATGCGGTCGATTATTCTCATCTAACATGGCTGGGTCAGTTTCTAAGTGGTATCTTTTCCACTTGAAGCAGAAGGTATGATGCCGATGCTATTTCTGACTTTTTTATTTTAAGAGATATTTCTTTTGCTTTTGAAGAGTTTGCATTTGGACCTGGCTGTCTATAGATGTCACTAAATTAGAAAGAATGCCAATGACATACTTGCACGCACGGCTCCGGCATCCGTATTTAAGATTGTTCTCTAGTCTCTATTTAGTCCATCGCACCCATTCTCCACTCCCCCTCAAGTCATGAATACTTTCTATGTTACGAAAAAACAAAGCTCAAATACTCAAATAGGCCCTTGTTTTGGTCTTGTTCTGGAGGTCAATAAATGAAAATTGCTTAGTAACCCGAGACACATCTATTCTTTGCGAAAGAGTTTTGAGGACTTAAGATAATTTTTAGGACAAGTCTTGTCTGTAGCATCAAATGGCTTTAATTTGTCATTAGTATAATTTATTATGTAGTTTAAAAAATGATTTAGAAAATCCAAAAGCTAAAGTTGCAACCGATTATCACTCTCACATCATTTCATGACTTGCTTTAATTGATATGAATCTGCAGACCGTGCTAGATTCAGTTGGTGTCTCAATCTGGCAAATGGCCTTGGCGCCATCTAGCTGTGACTTAATCAAAACCGGACTAAAATTCTGCCATACTGGGAATGGGTGTTTGAGTTATAAATTCAGTGTTTCTGATGAACGAAAGCAGTGAAAGTGAAGAAGATTCTGACTCACCTGATCTTCTTCGGCAATCTGTCTTTGAATATCCACAAGTAGTAATTGCCTGTGATGATGGATGTGTTCGACTATATGCCATTTCTGGCACAGATGAATTTATATGCACTAAGTCCTAGCCTCGGGTCAGTGGTGAGATTTCTTCTCTTGCATTATTTTGTTCACTGCAGGTTTTCTTTCTGCTCTGCTCGGTTCCTATTAAGAGTGTGTACAATGTTATTGATTTCAGGGCGAGTTTTAAGTGTGACTTGGAGTGCGGATGATAATTACATATACTCAGGAAGTAGTGATGGGTATGTATTAATGTTGAGATTTATCAATAATTATTTGGATCTGTTATCTAGTCTCACTGGGAAGGTTCATGGGCATTTTTCACCTATGTACTTTTGCTATAATCTAACTATGTATGCTTCTTGCTGCTTATTATATAGTTAATCCGACTGCAAAATTTGTTTTTTTGAAAGTATTATGATCACTATTTGGGTCAGTATGCTTGCGAATGTTTATTATCTTTGTTGCCTTACAGTTTGATACGATGCTGGGATGCTACATTGGGTCATGAAACCTATAGGATTACGGCTGGCCTTGGAGGTTTGGGCAGTGGAAGTGAACTCTATATATGGTCATTGTTGTCCTTAAGGTAACGAAGGCATTTTTTATTGAAATATCTAATATTAATACTTCTACGCTTCACATTGGCAACATGACTACTCTGTTAATTTTGAAACTTGGTTATTTTCTACTTATATGCAAACCTTTGTTGCTGATTGCTTAGTTATTCTTTAAGTCGGGGACACTTGTTAGTGAAGACAGCAGTGGCAGTGTCCAGTTTTGGGACAGCCAACATGGAACTCTCTTACAAGCACATTCATTACACAACGGAGATGTATATGCTTTGGCAGCCGCACCCAGTCATGATGGAGTGTTCTCTGCTGGTTCTGATGGCCAGGTATGGAGTTGCATAATCCGTTAATAGTTATAATCCAACTAAAGATTCTTTATTTCTTTATAATTATTTATTTATTTTATTTTTTTGTTGTACCAATTCAGTGTAATGAAAATTTTCTAGCTGCTTGGCGTTACTAATTTTGATTTTTCTTTGTTGTTATACATGTGTACGCTTTTATTTACATAATTGGCATTCTTATCGAGGTCAAGTTAGTACTCACTACTAGGGTGTTGGGAATCTTGGCCCTTCCACAACCTATCCAATCCATCCACCACATTTTCCAACTAATCTATTCTGTTAGGAAACTTACAGAGTTAGCTCTAATCCATCTTCCTAAGGGATAGTTAATGGCTGTCGATTGGATCTTGCAACCAGGACTCATGTACGGTGTGCCACAAAAGGTAAATCATATATGTGTGTATATATGTATAAAAGAGGAGGGAGCTGCACTGTTTATAGACCATGAACAGTGTGGCTCTGTTTTGGGCTCCATATTTCATCTTTTGCTTTCAGTTCTTTTTTTTTTTTGTGGGAAAATGCTGTCCGGATTCTCGTGCAATGGGCTGCCCCTAGTTTGTATTTATTTTACACAGTAGAATATTGATTTGAGACCCTAGAGAATGTTAAAAAGTGGCTAAAAAGGGAATATTTGTACATAAGGCTTGGATTAGGAAGAGTGATGTTTGTAGATGAGGGATCTATGAATATCTGTGTCAAAAATTAAATAATGTAGTGTTGGTAAATAAGTTATATGGCTAGTTAAAGACGACTATGATGAAAAAGGTGGACAATCTTCTCTAAGAAGGTTAAAAGGTATTAAAAAAGGTTTGAATAATGCCATTTGATTCATAATAATTAAATACATTAATTATAACTTTAGATATTGAGCAGATAAATTCCCATTGTATTAAATAGGCCAATGGATAATTGGCTTGATTGGATACCAGCCGTCTAAATTGGTGATAGTTGGGTTGCATTTTTGAATAAAACGTTTAAAAGGATTTTGAATGGGTTAAAGGGGTCCCTTTACCCTGCCCTGCTCAGTCCAATTCAATCCATGATTCACCCTACCTTCATGTTTGCCTCCTCAGGAAATTATTATGGGTAGTATCCCTTTACCCATCATATTCCACATTTAAAGAATCGCTACTCTTAAAATTTCTTCTGTTCTATATTCCCAACAACTAAATTAATGTTGTGGGTGGGAGATGGGTGTTTCTAACTACTAAGGAATTTTGACAATGTCCTTATGCTACTTTGCACAAGTCAATTATTCTCATATTGTTGTTTCAATTCGTTGCTGTTGTCTGCTTCTTTACTCCCATAAGGTTCCATGCTCTCCCATTTTTAGTTCGTTAACCATGTGCATTATAATAATTATGTATTTGGGTTGTTAGATCTTAAGGTTATCCTGTATAAACTTCAAGTTGCTTTTCAAATTTGTGGGTAAAAATGTTTTACGTTTCTTACGTGAATATGTCTGTCAAATATGATAAGTCAACATTGAAACAATTGAGTTTAGATTCGTCTCCAACAGTTCCCAGCCCCCTCCGCCCCCCCGGGGGGGGGGGGGGGGTGTGGGTTATTTTCTACGAGAGATTAGTACATTATTAGCCTGGGGGAATATTTTCTACGAGAGATTAGTACATTATTAGTAGTATGACTGACATGAATAAATTCATTATGGAAAAATTAAGCTTTTAGTTTCAGTATATCTGATGTTTGGAACTCATTATTCCTTCAGGGCGATGTGCTTGATTGACTTTGCGCTGCCAGTGAAGCAAGATGATAGTGATATGATAAATGCTCGGGATTCATTTGCATTCGAAGGATCCTGTTTTATTTACAGCTCATCTTTCAAAAAATTCCTTATTATTAATAGACAAACCCTGGTTGGAAGTAGTTAAAAGTTTAGAGGCCCAACCTGTTCACAGACATATTTTTGGGACTTACCTTTCAATCAGAGAGGGTTTTTCTCAGGCTCTCAGCTGGAGGGGGGATATACAAAGTGCTAATATATTTTTGTTGGTTTCTCCGTGGTTGGGTTTCAATCTATGGTATGTTCAAGTCTTGTTTGTTCAGTAATAATTTTAGTCCATAATTCTTTTACATAAATGAAGTTTTACAGTTTTATTTGCCAATGGATCGTTTTTTGCTGTCACTGCTCGTATTGAGCAATCGCCCAAAAAAAAAAAAAAGGTGAAAAGAAATTTTCTATTTTCATACTGTAAAAGTTCGGTATGCAAGTCTCTAAATAAAATGCTTCCATATTCGCAAGAGCCCTGTCCCTCCCCCTTCCTTAGCCCTCTCTTTTTGAAACAAATTCTCTACTCAGGGTGCTATCTTAAATTTAGATTATTTAAATCAAATTTAAATAATTTTAAATTTTATTGTTTTTAATATTATGATTTTTTTCTTTTGTTTTAAAGAATGTGAAATAAAAATATTTTTTTATTATCAATAAAAAAAATACAATGATTGAGATTAGAAAATATATAAAAAAAAAAAATCTGAATTGTCTATTGTAAAGAGCACTTCTAAGAGATGAGCATAATATAGGTTGCTCTCCCTTATGAGTTAAAAGTACAAGTTGACCTGGAATACCATAGTATTAACAATAGTCTTCATGACATTTTCTTCATTCTAAGTTGAATTATATACCGTCAGATGTTAGTGTGGAAATCTACTGCCGGCCCACCTTTTCTTATGTTTTTTATTTGATTGGCCATCCAGCAATGTTTTGATGTTTTTGTTCTTAAATATTTATACTTGTATTTCCAGTATTATTTGCAACTGCAACCTCAGCTGTAGAATGAACAAGAAAGTAGGAATGACTAGTGAGAGGTAGGGTATTGTCCGTTTCCTGATATCTTTGTTATTTTCTAATAGATCCATGCGTTGGCTGAGTTTGAGGATATAAACACTTTGAGTAAAGATTTTGTTGGATATCCCACCAAAACAAATTCAATAATGGTACCAGTCTAACAGTAACGTATGGATCGCATCCTAAGTGGGTACCAAACAATTGTTGGTGGGGTTGCCCTGTTAGGCCTAGTGGCTGAAAATTAAGCATGGGTGTTGGTTTCATATGGATATGTTGTCCATTTCGGGTGTCCAGCGGAGTATGTCAACATATTTACCTGCATAAACTTGTGGCGAGCTTGGCTGGCAGTAGCTCAACTTGATATCGTAGCTCAGAAGGCCGGCGTCCCTTTAAGAAAGTAATATGAAGAGGTTGGAATTATTGAAAAGCAATAGATGAAAAAATAATGATCAAAAGGTAATAGATTTGCTGAATTCGGAGTGATGGCATCCCAATTATATCCATATAATTTTTTTATTTTATATTTTAAAAGGTTATAGATGGATTTTTTTTTAATTTCAACAGAAATTCGGATTGAAGCAATACAAATTCTTCTTTAATAATTGTTGTTAATTAATTTAATAGAATAACTTAATATTTATTTAATAATTTTTATTAAATATTTATTTCATTAAATTAACTTAATAATTGTTTAATTAAATTAATTTAATATTTTTTAGTTTTTTCCAAATTTTAATTTTTTGTAATTTTTTTTTCAAATTAAGTTAATTAACTTAATAGTTTATGTAATATTAAATTAAAATGATTTTACATAATATTATATTAAATTATTTTTTTTAGTATTTTTTTCAAATTTTGATTTTATGTAATATTTTTTAATGTAAGAAAAAATTAAATAGAAAATAACAATAAATTTAATAAATAAATAAATAAAAACCACAATAAATAAATAAATAAACTATGTAAAATTTGATAAAAAATTACATTACTGTCAATATTATAAATATATTTATAGTAAATGACTTCTTATGCTACAATGAAATCTTCTCTTTTCATGTTGTGGTCATTGTTGCTTTGAGTGTTCTAGTTCTTGTTGCTCTTGTATTGTGGGATTCATGTTTGAATTAAATGATCGGGATTGAACTGCAAAAATCGGTTCATACGGCATCATAAATCCTAATTGTGATGATTTTCCAAATTTAAAGGAGCAACTAATGTACATGACATTGAACACAGATATATCAAATAGAAACTCTTCGAATGATTTAAAGAAGCTAGACATTTGTTAAAGGGTGTCAAAAAAAGACAAAGGTGATGATTGCGTGTAAGAGGAGGAGCCTGCTTCACCAACATCATTGAATTAGCTTGATGGTATAACATAAGAAGGATCAAGCATGCTAATATCTTGTTAGACTGAGGTCAAAATGTACAAAGATACATTAAGAGTATTCTACTGCATTGGCCCTTGCTGTTGCTGGTTTTTTCTTCCAATAGTGGGCTGTTGGGTTGAGAAATAATTTTGATGTCTCTTTCCTGAACAACTTATCTAAATTTGAGGCTAAATAGATCTGGTGCCTAGTTAGTAAACTTGGAAAAAAGTGAAAACTGTTATTCATTTAGAGCACGTAGTATATTGCTAGAGTTTCAATCGATAATATCATGAAAATTCGCAAGCAAAGGATCCTATAAGTGCATCCTATAAAACCGCTTTACTAAGTTAGCTTGCCAAAAAATGAAAAGTAAAATATTAACATGCAATAAATTAAGAAAACAATGATGATAAATGTGACAAATTGTAAAAAAATTGTATTACATATCCAGTAGCAGCACTCGATTTGTGGATCCATCGATGAGTGTGTTGCAATACTATCGCATGTACTTAAACGTGTGATTAAAGGGTTCTTCAGTGATGGAGGACTGAGATATAATATCCCGTCATCCATATCATCATTGAATAAAAATGTTATACTCAGATATCTAAATGATTTGGGTTCTTCTTTGAAGTTATAAATTATACAGGGAGTTCAATTTGATTGGCTCTTGAGGAATTAGGTGGTGGTGGCCAAATTGTCGTAAGATATAATTTAGATAGTGACACTCTATGATCCAAAAGCATATGAGTGGCACCGACATAATTTAAATGTTTGAAGAAGTTAAACAGTATTTTGGGATTAACTCTCGCACTGCCTGTGGTTGGTATGAGAGTCATACAATATATAGACAACAGAAGATAGAATAGTAAGTAATTATTAAATAGTCAAAAAATGATGCATATCATAAGTTAAAGTCAGATACACACACCTTATCGTCCTTCATTGCATTTAGCAAAACTTTATATAATTAAAGGGCTCTAACATTTAGACGAGGAGGTCATCCAATATTTTTTCATCTATTACAATGAGTAAATACATTTGATAAATAATAGGTAATAAATAAAATCAACATTGATAAATTAAATATGTGAAAATTTTTAATGTTATTTCATACCTGAAATCTAAAGATGGAAGTATAGGATATTTCTCAAAATGAGGGTTAGGGTTGGGTGGTATCTCAGGTGTGAGTATAGGGAATCGATCCCATACTTATAAGTAAAACAGTGTCAAGCATCTAGTTATACCATTATCATTCTTACAGGTTGCATTGCAAAGCTCACAATAGAGAAAAGTCAGAACCGTTGATCTCCAACTAAAACAGCCAACCTGTTTAAAGTCATCGAGCAAAAGTAGATACATCAAGTAAACTCTATAACTAGATCTATTTGATATCAACCAAGCCCGAATCATATGAAGAATATAAACACAGGTGAACTTACACACGACCTCATCTTCTGCGTCATTCGGTAAATGTGCAAAGTTTTGTGTCAACCAAGCAATGGAAAAGTCATTATCTATCAATTTGATTAGTTGATGGCATAATTTCCAAAAGCCACTGACATACCTTTGGTCAATTGAAACCCATCCCGCCCACAATAGGGTCTCCCTCGATCAGTAGCTTTAACTGCACTACTATATCATTAAAAGTGATCGTGCACTCTCTTTGAGTAGTGTGAAAAGTATTCATCTCTAAGTATCACCACTCTATTAGTGCACTAACCAGCAATGTATCATTCTTGAATTGACTAACTCATGCAACGCCATAAAAACTAAACTACCTCAGATAATCTATAATGGCTAATAGTGAATTGCCTAAACGATCATCATATAGAACTTGTCGCAAGCAAAGTATCCGTTCATCTTGTAAAGAAGGATAAATCACATAACAAAATAAATAAATAAATAAAATAATAATAATAAATAAATTATCTTACTTTGTCATCTTAGATACCCTATAATATATATCGCTCCTGTAAATATAAAAGTAAGTTGTCCTTTGGACCTAGATGAATAGGTCGACTCTGAGTATGGTATTTATGGGCAAATTAACGGTGTACTATTTCTTATTTAAAATGGACATATTCAAATAAGATAATGTGTTAATATAGCTTTTATCCACTTACACTTACACTTATAGAAAATAAACATTATCCACTTACATTTACAAAAAATAAATAATATAACTTGCATTTATAGAGAATAAATAGGTATTATCCACTTATAGATAATAAATAACTATTATTCATTTACACTTACAGAAAATAAATAATATGATTTTTTTATAAACATTTACAACTTTTGTTAATATATGATTGAGAGGCTAGATTGTGATATGGGTATGAAGCATGATTATGCTTAATTTTTTTGCAAAGGTTGCATCTTTTTTATTGTGCCAAGGTCATAAAATCTATTTCATTTGGATAACAATTTGAATGAGATCAACCTTGCTCACGAAGGATAAACAGATTAGGGGCCAACTTTGAATTAGTTAGTTGCGGCTAATATTTTTGTCCTCTAATAGCATGAACATATTGCTGTATACATAACTCTTTATGTTCAGACAAAATATGGGATCTACAAACTGAAATGGCTTAAGAGTTGTTATTGCGTATGCTGCGAGAGTATGTTGGCATAGGCATTTATTCATTTAGAATTTAACACAATCATATATGTGCTCGATTAAGTTAATCTTACAGTAATAACTATATTAGCGATTCATTTAGTCATATGGCTTATTGGCCTCAAACAATGCAACTTTCTGATTGAATATCTGCATAACATATGAATGGAAGTGCTGCACATTTTAAGCTATCCTTTTTATTAGGGTTTGAAAATAAACCTGACCTACTGTCATTTGAGCATTGATTTATTAAATACGTTGTATGAAATATTAACTGATATGATAATATGTTACTTTCGCTATTTTCAATATAGGCAAGTACCTAACCCTTTTTAATATGCCATTCATACATTCTACTAAGTTCACTGTCATATGGCTGTATTGCTGCATCATATGTACGGGTTCACTATTTTTTTTAAGAATTTTTGTAATCCACCTAGTTGCCTCTTCATGGTGGCTATCTTAGCCAGCTTCTCATCAACATACCGACACTCGTATACATGACCTGTGTAACACGATCAATGGCTTTACTATTAGTTACAAATCATCTACGATGTGGAAAATTAGGTAAAGAGGAGGAATATACTAATATTTTTTAACTTTTACTTTAGATCGAATGATTTATAATAAGTATGAAATTTTTTTGCCATATGACAAAGATAAAAAACATAGTAACCACACAGTGGCTACTAACCAGTTTGTGGAGTAACAACGACAGATAAAATTGATGGATATCTATCTAATATCAAACAAATACCATGTCATTTAAGTACCACTTGCCAGCGTAGATTATATAAAAGCTATGTCCATCCTAATTGTGTGTTTCCTTTCATAATAGCAAAGGCGAGGAGGACAATATGTCAATCACCATCTTGTATCATTGTCATCAACAATGTTCCTTTATATTTGCCGTAGAGAAATATTCCATCAACTTGAATCATTGGCTTTAGATGTTCAAATGCGTTTATATAAGGTTTGAACATCCAAAATACATGTTTAAATATTGAAACTGGCTCACTAGTAGAGATACTTTAGGGACATTGTTTCATCACAAAGTCAACATATAAGCCAGGCATGAAATATTGTATTGCAATCATCCACCTGGTAATGTGGCATACGAGCTCTCTCAATTATCAAAGTAATAGTTACAGCTTTGTGTTTGGCTTTCTATTTTTTTAATAAGATATAGTGTATTCAAACAAGCTTTTTATCTACTCGATGATTTAACTAATTGGAACATCGGATGTCTTAATCACCATTACAACGATGCATGATAAGATAACGTCAAAGTCCAATTTTAGATAATTTTGTGATAATGTCACAAATAAATATGTATGTGGATCTCCATATCTTGCAATCTGTCAAAACAATTCCTTTCCCTTGCTTTTTGTATTTGCTTTGACTCACCATCTACAACTATTACCATAATTTATACACCAATATTTTTCTTGCTTTTTACTCATTAAATACTTCTTAAAAGTATAGTGTGTCCTTATAGAATATAGTTTCACAACAAGGTATAACGCCTTTTTAATTCATATGCTTTAATTTTACATACAACTTTTGATTGTTCATTTGCATTTGATTTCCTACCTCCTCAAACTCATCATCTCTTATTAAGGCCAAATTAACTTGTTGGAAGAAGGCAGCAGTAAGGTCAACATATTGGAACACTGATTCAACGTCAAAGGTATCATCATCATCACCTTCACTATCAAATATATTATCATCATCATTAGTTTTACTATCATCATTTTCATCGTCATTGTCATAATCAAGGTTAAGTTTTGTATTATACTCATTTTCATTTTCAAAGTCTTTTGATACAAAGGATTAGATGAGAGTACCACTTCATTCACTAGTTTGATTGAAATTCAATGTTCAATTGTGGGTTAATACTTAAGATGTTTGTATACAGTTTAACTACATTCATCTACAATGGGAAGTGTGGGTGTAATTATCACATCCTCTGCATATCACAATCATTTTCAAGCATAATTATTTGGTGTCATATTGGATTTATTATTGTTGGAAGCCTATATATCAAATCAAATATAACAGGGTTGTAGGGAAGTCAGAACTTTTAACCAATTGTTTGTTTTAACTCTTCCAAAGTAATGTCAGTACTCACTATTATATATCTCAACTTTACATACTGAAATGTCATACCCTAAGAATTTTTATGAATTTTCTCATTGGCATAAATGCAAATAATCTTATTTCTTTTAACAATTTCTTTCTCTTTAAATATTCTAATCACAAATATGTTTCAAATAGTTATAGTTATAACAAACTTTTTTGTTCATTTTGAATTATTTATTTAAATATATCAAAATTCTCCAAATTTTAATTACTTGTAATATTCACATATCCGATACATATATATTTATTTAAATTAATTTTTGCATTTGTAATAATTATCTTTTAATTTTTTTAAAAATAATTTACTTCCTAATTTTTTCATCTTCAAATAATTTTTTTACTCATAATTACCTTCAACTCATTTCTTTTACTTTAAATGAAAAAAATGTTTCAATCATTTTCCAACTATATATATTTATTTATTCCACCATATTTTTTAATTATGAATATAAAATATATTTTTTCACTAACTACATAAATTTACTTCATTTACTATAAATAAAAGATATTTTGCACTTATTTTTCAACTATATAAATTGAACTAACTTCATTATTTCACCATTTTCAAATATAAAAATATTTTTTCCTATTTTTATTCATTTCATTATTTCTTTCCCATTCTCCAAATTCAAAAGTTCTTTTTTTTATTTCAACTTTTTAAACATTTTTTTACCTCATTTTACTTATTTTTAATAATTTTTTTCACACTTCTAAAGCATATTTTTCCTATGTTTTAAATTACAATTCCTTGAATTACTATTTAATATATACATTTTTGTCATTTAAATTACCATCTTTCACTAATTTTTATAATTATAAATATGTTTATATTTCAAAATTTTTTCATTTTTTTCACTTACTTATTTCTCATTTTTTTCTTTATTTTTTTGTTTGATTAACTTTAACTATATTACATTTTTCTCTCACTTATTATTTTTCTCCTTAATTATTATTTTAATTACTTCCTTAATTATTTTTTTCATTATTTATTTTTCACTTCCTTATTTTAGCCATTTTATTTTCTTAATTATTTCACATGTTTCCTATTATTTTTTTCATTTTAGTAACTTTAAACTAATTACCTTTTTTATGTCTAATAGCTTTTTAACATTCCTTAATTTTTTTCTCCAAATTCAAGAATTCTCCTTGCGATTACTCTCAATTTTTAAACATTTTCTCTCATTCACCTTATTTTAATTAATATCTAGAACATTTTTTTTACTTTTCATAACACATTTCTAAACATACTTCTATTACTATCTAGAGCATTTTTTTCTTGATTTAAATTTCTACCTTTCAATAATTTTCCATTTTTTAATTCCAAACATATATAGTTTAAAATTTTAGCCCTTTCCGCTTTAATTATTTCACATCTTTTCCCTTAATTTTGTTAAGTAACAAATTATTTCTTCTTTGTCATGACCTACACAATTTCTTTAATTTCACTAGTTTTTCTTCCAAATTCCAAATTTCTTCTTTTTTATTTTATTTAGCTTTTTTTTCCTTCCACATCATTTACACGATTCAAAAATAAAATATTTCCTAATCTATTCTTAATATACAGTTTAAATACCAAAATTGTTCCATTTCAACAACAAATCTTTCTTCCATTTCTTTTGCTGCTCCGTCATTTATTTCTCCCTTCAAATTTATATCTAAACCAATACACCAAAATCAACATTAACCAAATAATTCCATGAACAAATCTTTCTTTCATTTCGTTCTTTCCTTTTTCAAATGTATTTCTCAAATAAAAACCAAAATCTACATTAACCATACAATAATAACAAAAGATTTCAAAATCTACATCAAATAATTCCACATATATTATTATTTTGTAAACATTTCAAAAAAAATACACACACACACACACATATATATATATTTCAGTTATAAACAAAATTAAAATGTCAAATATAAAAAAAGATGTAGCGTATCTAATATTTTCATAAAAAATACACCTTCAAACTTTGTAGCCATGTCTCTTTCATTAGCATCTTAACAATAGCAACATCTCACTAGCAAATCTCACAACAAGTAAATATGGTAGATAAATGGTAATTTTGATAGTAGGAAATGAAAGAGAGTGAATGGAAGTCGTATGAGTTCAAGCAAATTTGTAGAAAAGTTATTCACGGGTAATATTTTAATTTAAATGTTACATTATTTGTAAATTTTTTTTGGCCAATCAAGTACATTGGAAATCTCCATCAACCAATTACATTTTGCCACATGTCTGCATCATCTCTTTTTTACCATTTTACTATGTGATAAAAAACTTTTGACCAATCAAGTCGTTTACAGGCTAGCTTAGCACTTGAATTAGGTTCTATTGTGATTCTGAATTCAACTTGGATTTAGAATCACATATTTCAAATTCAGTTTAATTTTAGAATTTGTAATTCTGAATTAAACAATTTATTCTTCGACCAATAATTTTTGCTTTGTTACTTTTTACAATATTTTTTTTATTGATTCTGATTCAAAAACTGTACAAGGCCTCTCTATCTCTCTCTTTTGACTGCCTGCTGACAACTAGGAAATCCTTGGCCATTGGTTATTGAAAAAACCATAACGTTTGGATTTGCATGTTCTAAAATCTTAAGGCTGTAAAATACCTTTAAAATAAAAGAAAGATAAAAAGAAAAAATAGCGTGGATTAAAAAAAGGGGGGGATTGGACTTCATATACAAATTTATTTTTATTTTTTTTACTTTAAATATACTTTACTAATTCCATTCAACTTTATTCTTTAAAACATCCAAACTTACAACGGCTTAGCTCTGAACTGCTAAGTTTTCTGCATCCCAAGAATCTCACTTCTTTTTATTTTTACTCTAAATGTTTTATCTGCGCAGTACAGGCATGCTTTTGTTAACTTGTCGGATAAATTACTATTGTTCAGCACTGGAAAAGGTGATGAAGGTCTTCTATATTTTAATGCAAGTTTTGTGCATGGGTAGCTGGACTGTGAATAAGACCCACATGTCCCACAGATGCTGGCCACTGATGGCAACAAAGAAATTAAAAATAGAAACCTTATTTAGTTTCTGATATTCTTTTAGGTTGTTTTTTTTTCCCACTGCATTGGCAGTAGCATGACAGCAAATAAAAAAAGAGTGAAATTACGACGAAAGAGTTTTCCTCTTCCCACCAACAAAAAACAAAAAAAAAAAGGTGAAAGAGAAAAGAAAAGGAGTTCCCTTTGACCTTGAGTGGCCTCTCCTTTCGACATCCCCCCTATAGTCTCTTCTTGGACAGCAACGCAACAGCAGCAGAGACAAAAAAGCTACCGATTTTTTTTTTCATTTTCATCTTTCTCCTCGAAACCACCTAAACAGGAGAGAAATAACCAAACAAATGAAGATGAGGCGCTTGCTAGCTTTTTTTTTTTTTTTTTTTGTGGAAGCCTTTGCTAGAAGGAGGTAAACAAATAAAATATACGTGACAGTGTATCACCTGGTTCTTCTGAGGCCTGTTTGCCAGCAAGTGGGCACTCTAAGAAGTTGAAGTGCTTCTGGAATTTAGGCTTTACCAGCGGAGTTTAACAAAACAAAATAAAATGTGAAGGTGGGTGACAGGCATAATGTAATGAAAACTGTAACTAAATCGTTAAAAACTGGATATCGTACCTTTAATCTTGCTGCAGAGAAACCTTGAGAGAAAACCATTGCATTCTCCACTGCTCCTTTCCCTGAGAAACTGACTTTCTTCTGTTCGATTATAAAAAAGCCCATCAACCAAAATATTTATTGCTATTCAGAACACAAACAAAAGAGTATGGGAATAACACACAAACAAAAGAGTACGGGAAAGGAATAACATGATTAAATTACATGACTTACACTGGGAAAACTGTAAACAGGGGAGCTGGCAGTGTCATCAAGATGTGGAGGCTGTTGATTTCTTCTGCCACATTCTTTGACCTTCTTTTTGGATTGGGAAGTAGAGGAATGACTAGAGCATTTATCAGCCTCATCATGATAATGTGGAGGCCCAGAAGAAGCATCAGACACCATGGATAAACCTTCTTCCTCCTCCCCCTCCTTCATTCTTGCTCCTTTTCCTTCGTATTCTAAAATCCCACTACTCTGGAAATAATTTTCCGAAAGAGAGGATTGGTCTAAGTAATTTGTCCAACCGGATTCACTCGCACTATTGTATTGTGAAGCTGATAAATCCATTCAACCCTTCTTTTCCTCTAGTAAGCACACTAAGGTGGGTTATCTTAAAGGGATTCTCAATATCAGCGATCAGAGCAAAACGGTCTAGAGATAAAGCTACTTTGCTCTTTCTTGCTGTTCTTCTCAGTATAAGTGGAAGAGAAAAAACAGTAGAAGGAGAAACAAATAATTCATTAACACACAAAAAGAGGCAGAGAGGGGAAGAAAGAGAGAGAAACAAACGAATCGCAATATAATTCTAAATTATGTGTCCTTTTGTTCAATCCTTGGGCCTTCTTTTTTTACCATTATTTGAATGAATCAATATTGCCAGTTGGCTTCGTGTGCGTGTGTATGAGAGTGTATTTTTGTGTAGAGTGAGAGTAAAAGAGAATGTGATAAGGGTAGAGGTCATCAGTCATCACCACCTTAACAACTATGGCATTATCAATGCTCCCATAGAATGATAATGCTGTCCTTTCAAGAAAAAAAGTTGACCCGATTCGCTAATGTCACAACTAATGATACTTTAATTATTAGCTTTAACTTTGTTTTTATTAGTGTTTTGGGACTAACAAATTAACTGTACACACAAAAGGCCTGCTCCCTCTCTCCTAGCCTTGCTTTTCTTCTCCCTACAAAAATTTAGTGTTTGCAAACCAACTAACCCATTTCTTCAGCATTAAAGTCCTTCTTTTTTATTTTGTTTTTGCTGAATAGCTCTGTCACAATATTAATCACTTTACTAGAGAACTGTTCTATTCTGCGCTTAGCTCTCCTGATCTCGTGAATTGAAGGGATATTTTGGTTTCTTTTTCTCTTTAGTTGGAATTGAAGAGCTAAACACCAGCATATGGAGATATATAATCTAAAGAATAAACACCAAGAGTGGAACTAGACAGACCCATATGTCTGATAAAGTAAAAACACTAGTAAACGCCAAATTGAAATTGAATGCTAGCCAAGAAAAAGCAACTGTGCTAACAGCGAAAAGGCTGCTCGTTATTTGTCTGGTATTCATTCACTTAACTATTTCTTAATCCTTAAATGCTCATTAGCCATTACTAAATTAGTAATTTAGTAGCATATAATCTCCTTGCTAAGTTTAGATCAACTTAAGCAGGCGTCTAATAAATTCACAAAGCGAACCACTGAGGCAAGAGAATGGAGTACAATCAAGATATATCCCATGTGCAATTTGTTCCATTAGTGACAAAACTCCCCGCACCCAGAGAGTAAAAAATCCATATGGTACTTCCAACACATCAAGGGCCCAGTAAAATAGCTTAGCTCTTCCTGTATCTGTGATCTTGTGCTGGGAAAATAGGAAGAGCTATGTATGCATATGGATGTATCTGTGATCTAGTGCTGGGACATATGGAATGCAGGGTTGCAAAATATGAACGGTAGAAAATTAATCTGTGGGTTGAGATGGGAAACGTCGTAATATTAATATATCTTGCTTTTCTATATTGGTTTTGAGCTAATTTGGAGAATCGATAGGGAGTATTCAACCCTTGCTCATACCAAGAGGTCAGTGAACCTCAATTCATTTATTCTCTCCTCTTGTTTTTTATTTTTTGGTTGAGTCAAATGACTATGAAATGCGACTTTATATAAGGAACGTGGGCCCTATATGATTTTCGTCTGAGTTGAGTTGGCCCTTTCCTTTTAATAGATTGTGTGTCTTTGCTATTTTCTGATACTCAATACTCTTTTAAGCACTCGAGTTATCAATCTCAGTCATATCCACCTCTATTCTGCTAAAGCAAACAAATACTACCTATAGGAATTCTAAGGTTTATAGAATTGGAACTACAGAATCTTACTTCAAATCTCATCCTTCTCCCCATGATCCTTCTCTGTTTAATATATTGCAAATCTATGTTATGATTAATGTAAGTTTGTTCAAAGGGAAAAGAGATGGATGAAAAATACTCATGTTTTCATTCAAAGAACTTTCAGAAAAAAAAGCCATAATATATTTAATTTAAGGATAAATAACATGAAGGTTAAAAGGATAAGAACAAAGGAGAGGCGTAAGTGATAAACCAATTACGTTGCAACCATGTAGATGAGCAGTTGAAATAATGGATGATGATGACATGCAAGTTGTTTCAGCTATATGTATTAAAAGAAAACGAAATTGAAAAAGAAAGAAAAGGACACCAACATAATAACATGACAAAAAGAGAGTATCTCCAAGACCTTTTGAGTTATAAGTATGCACGAAGTAGAGTATGTATGAGTATGAGCTTTTCCTGCAACGCCAGAGTTTACTAATTGCTACGATGGTCCCATTTCGATGCCAATGTCAAAGATGGCCAATTGAAACAGTGGCACAGTGCCCAACCACTGACTCTGGAATTCCAAGTCTTTCCAGAGATTCCCCTCCCTTTTCTACCTTCAACTTCTTCTCTCTTTCACAATAAAGACAAAACTAATCCAGTCCATGTCAAGGATAAACCATATAGCTCACGGTCTCAATTATTAAATGAAAAGATAGATAGTAAGAGCTATTGGACGTGGAAATGTAGGGCTCATGAATCATGGGCTTTCTTACTCTTCGTATTCCAGAATTCAAAATGACAGTGGCAAATCCTGTTGTGGAACTAATTTTCGGAAAATCAGACCAATGTTCGGATGTAGCCTCTGTTAGGTTACAAAATATTGTTTTAAAATTACTTTGCTCTAATTGGTTATGATACGAACGACCGCATGTTTTGGGGATTGTACCCGTTTGATGATTTAGATAGGGATGCTAATTTTGCAGCTCCCATCCCTCAGCGATAGCATCACAGGTCATCAGGAGCCATGTCCCGTTTTGATTTGCTGACCACCCTTCCTCATCTCTGCCTTTCCAGTTTCCCACCCCCTATTTTTGTATTTGTTGCATATTTCATATTTATGTATTATCACCAATTTTCTAAATTTATGCTGATCAATATTGAGTTGAACAGTAAATGCCGCTGCTTTAAATTTTCAATTCATTTTTTTAAAATTTCAGGCTCTCAAGACTTTTTGAACATTACCTTGCTCGGATGCGCGGGTCTCTCTAGTCTAGGCACTCTGAGGATACAAATTTTGCATTGGTAGGATTGCCAATACGACTGCTCTGCGCCTTTGCCGAATGACACAATAGTTTTTCATTGTCCAAGTTAATGCACCACGTTGTTACTTGTTAACAGCAGTAATTTTGTTCAAGCCCATAGTATTATGATCAAACAGAAGGCAGCAATTAAAGCTTATGTTTAAATAACTCAGAGCCTTATGACATTTATGTTCAAATTATCCCACATGACAAAGAGCCGCCAAAAGTTTCTGTACAGTGATATCATTGCTCCATTCATTACTATGAATCCAACACCAAGTTAGAATGAGAGACAGGAAGGGCGACCCTGAAGGAAGAGCCAATATCAACCTAACAACCTTTCAAATCTCTCCATCTGAGGTAGATTAACCCAGCACGATAATGTGTGTAAGCCCCCGCCACAACCAAGACATGGAAAAGCTGGTGACTGTGGCCAGCAATATCAAACTTGCCAGGCATCCACCTCTCTGGTATCCTTGTAGCATAAATTAGAGCTCCCAGGCCGTAAAGAAGTCCCATTAGTATCTCATAACCAGTGGTCTGAAGGGCCTCTGGTTGGTGATTGTACAATATCAGCTTATGTATTATAGGCGCGGCACCTGAGAAGCCCATTGAAAAGAAGAGTGACGTGCGGTACCTCCGAAACTCTGGCCTTTGAAAAGCTGGGAGAAGAGAGAAGGCTATGGTAGCGGTCCCTATTAATGTTATGAAGCCCATGTAGAGGAAGCAAGGAAAAGGGTTGCACATGAAGGAGTAGTAGACAGGAGGATAAAAAGAAGTGGCAATTAGAGCAGCAATGCCGGCATAGTCAACTCTAAGCATGATGTAGGAAACGCGCTGCGAGTGGCAAGAAAGGAGGTGGCATGTACTGCTGGCTAGCAAGCAGAACATGGCCCCTCCTAAGAATGCATAAAAGGGCCACCTTGTAATGGGGTGGACCATTAAAGGGGCAACAACGTCCACCAGCTCACCTCCCACACCATTCTGCAGCAACATTACAACTTCTGATAATTCAGTTTCTGACAACCCAAAATCATGATGGTTATTCATTATGTTTTCCATCAGTCACCTAAATTACATCATAGTTTCCAAACAGATAAACAGAAGCTTACAGTGTACTTCATCTAGAGGAACAGGAACTTACCAAAACATTATCTTGTGACTTGGAAGCAAAGGAAAATTGCTCAGGAAAGCAATTGGTGAGAAGTTCCATAACACGCCAACCTGATAGTGAGAAGTCCAGAGAATACAGAGATGTTGTTAATTGGTTTTTAAATTGAAGAAGATCAGGCATATTGGGTAGCGAAGGCAGGCAATTCAAGAGCTCTGAACAAATCTTAGGCAAATCAGCTGTTCTGATCATTTCAGGCAATAGCTGAAGGTAATTAAGATCCACAACTGTTGGCGCTTCCATAGCTGTGTATATGGTGAGAAAGAGGAAAAGGAAGAACCCTATCAAATGCCTGCAAAAATGTCATTAGCATTTAAGCACTTAAGTACAAAGATTAGACAAGTTAATTAGCATTTGCTAGTTTTTTCTGAAATGGACATACATCTAGTTCCATGTCATACATGCATCAAGAGAAAATGTTTAATTTGCAAAAATAAAACCTTGATACAATTGCTGCAGTAATAAAAGAAGCCAAAATTCAGGAAAGAGATAGATCTTTTAAACATTTATTGAGAAATACTAAATCATTCATAACAATACAAGAAAGCAATTAAAATGACATCAAAACTCCTCTTCTAGTTTTTCCCCTTCCCTTGATTCATTCAACTGTGTGATGAAAGCCAATGTCTTGCTGTATATCATGATGGAATTAGTTCCTAGAAAGGCAATGCTATGCCCAAAAAATATGAAAAACGAAGGCGCAAGGAAATCCCAAATGTGAAAAAGACTCCAAGTGTGGAAAAGAAATCTAAAATAACTAGTTACACCTCAGCTTATTCAATTTTAAGAAACAAGAATTGTTCAAAAGAATACAAATGCACATCGAGTAGAAAAAGAACCAGAGCGAAAGGCACCAAGTCCAGCAGATAATATAGTTCATTTAAACTTGGAGGTAAAGTACTTACGTCCAGACATTAAGTGTCTCATTATGAATGGAGAAAATGCTAAGGAAGACCTGCTTCAGAGGCCATTCTGATCGGTAATAACCATGTATAAATTCATTGTCCCTTAAATATGCAGGCAGTGAGTTGTATTCTACAAGCTGATATTTCAATTTTTCCCATAATTTGATTCCCTTCCATTCCTTTGAACTGATTCTGCTTCCATTCTCACAATCAAGGAAGTTATTAATCTTTTCAGGTGAAGCAATTAAATCTTTGAATGGACCACCTATCATCTCTGCAATATGGGTATGAGACAATCAGAAACATTTGAAGAGAGTCAAATTCATGAAAGCCGATAAGAACCTTGTTAGATTTGTAAGACAGTATAGCAGAAAGAAAAACACAAGGTCAGCCAATAATCTACAACTGGCAATACCAAGGGCTCTAAATTACATTTGATTCTTGAGCACAATAAAAAATCGATACATTTTTTAGATTCACATATGAAGTCAGTTATCTCGGTTTCTATAGCTTCTAGAAATTCTTCTCCTTAAAGTGAACCATAGTATTAAACTCTATTAAAGATTAAACCAACAGGATGGTTTCCTGTATCCAAATTTACCCTGCAATTTGCCTTGCCTCCACCAACTGTTGAACAGCTCTAGTCTAGAGTTCTCAAAAAGGATATACACATGCAGAACTGTTACCTTCACCCATAAATTCTTAACCTTGAAGTTCCATGCTTATATATTTAACACATTCATTAGTTACCGGGTATGAAATTACCACAATCCCACATAATCGTCATACAGTTTCTCAAGTTTTCTGTTACTCTCCTCTGGACGCTTTGTATTTCTTAGCTACAAGTTCAACTCATAACAAGCAGACACTGAGTCAAGAATTAAATAGTGAGATGTGAGAACATGGTACAATGACTTAACAAAATTGGTGCTATGTTTAAGGCTTATTACAATAGCATTAATAAGCTTTGCTTATCATCTTTGAGCAAACTAATATTCCACAAGGATTTCCAGCATAAGCAAAAACATTAAGCAGCCATCCAGAAGCAAAATAAATTAGAAATATGAATAAATGCTAGAAAGGTTTAGGCTAAAACAAGCACGGAAGCCTATAAGAGAGATGGCCAACTAGAAATTGGAATCATATCCTTCAAATGATTCATATAAATCCGGAGTCCCTCTCTCATTGTTTTAGTTTTCAATTTCAAGCATCTATATGTAAATTTTAAGCACTTATATCTTCAATTCGTTACTAATATTTCAAACTAAAGACATCTTATAATTCACGTTTAATTAAGAATTTATTACATGTTTATTGGCAACTATTTCATTATTTTGAAGAAACCAGAGCTTTTTGCAGCAGACACATTTTCTCCATCTCGAAGTTCTATATTTTTAAGGCGTTAGAACGCTGTAAATTACTGAGAAAGGTTCCTCTCTATCCAAGTATACAGGTTACTATAGGATATCATCAACAATTCGCAAAGGAAAGAATAAACTTAATCAGCATTGCGACCTGCAAATGTTAAATATTATACGAAGCGAAGCATGGAGGCTACAGAAAACACTTGATATTGCAAAATTACAACCGAAGAACAGCTCGTAAGCAAATTTCCACATTACCTGGGGTTGTTTAGATGAACTTAACAAAAAAAAGGCTGGCTTGGGAAGACAGATAGCCGGAGAAAAGGAAAAAAAGAGAAAAAAGAAAAGGAAAATATGGAAGAAGAAGAGGAAAGTAAAGTGTTGTCAAAGGCTCTGAGATAAAGTGGTGGGAAAACTCTAGGAGGAGACGATGAAGTGGTGGGGGAAGATGGCTTGATGGTATGAAGTATATAAACAAAGGAATGTTTGGAATTAGAATGAGAGTGCAGAAGGTTCATGGTGGTGGACATCGATTTTATGTTTGCCAAGTTGCAGTCCACAGAGAAGACAACGCAGCTTTAAAACGAAAACTTCGTAACAAGCGTGTTACCCATAAATAGGAGTCATAATCAGAAGTGTTAGAATAGGTCAATCATTTTGATGATGATGTTTTCCTCCGATTACTCCAATAATTTTCTCCATTGGGTTCTAAGCCACGCCCACGTGATCAGTTTTACTCTTTCTAAAGATAAGAAAGAGAAGGATCTTGCGAACTTGGAATTGTTGTGCTCCTCCCATATTTAGGGTCTCCATTCTCTAATCACTAGTCCCCTCTTGATTTTCCTTTTTCCGTGCCTAAATTCAAGTTCCCACCCTGTAAATTTTAATTAACAGAGTTAGCCCTGCGAGTTTACGGTGTTTAACGAGTATTTAAGTAAAAATGGATATCAAGAGAGGGATACTTGCTGACGTCGAGTTAAAGTTCTTCTCTTTAACGCCATAGCCGCTAGCTGTCACCGGTCGAGATAACCATCCTGATGATTCGTACGGTCAGATCAGAACTGAGATTCAAAACGAGAGCCTGGGTGCACCCCAACATGCTTTTCACTTGGTTGAGAAGCTATTAATCGGAGAGTCTGATTTGAACTCTTGGGGTCTTTAATTGAAGGTAGGGTGATCTGCATTCCAGATTTAATGGGAACGATTTACAATATTGCAACATCTCTCTTTTCAACACATGGAAATATCAGTACAGAATCAGGGGAAATCCCTCTCAAGTCTAAATTATTCTCTCAGGCACCTCAAAGGAGAGTCATATTATAAGTTACACACAAATTTTTCGATCAGAGAGCGCTTCAAGGGCTGGGAAAAGCACATCATGGGTCGGCATGGCAAAGCATAGAATTCATTACTCCTATTAGGCAGGAGATTTTTACATCCTTGTGAAAAAATTTGTAATATATTATCTAAATTTCAGTTGGGTTTTTATATTTTTGTTATTAAACTTTTTAATAAAATTATAATATGAATAAATTTTTTCAAAAAAAATCTCATTATGTGAAATTAAATTATAAAAATTATATAATCATCTACAAATATAATTATTTTAATATAAACATGTCTTAATTGAAAAATTCAACGGATTCATTTATGTTCTTACCTACCGCAGTACTCCAGCTACGTTTAAGTAGTTCGGATATATATTTGTTCAACTTTAAAACATTTTTCTATATGGGCCATGTAACTTCAGATGCTTCCGCGGTTGCATCCTATGGCAAATCAGACGTCATTGTGTCCAAAAATGTCAGTGAACCAACGATGCACCTGGCCAATTAAAAAAAGAAAAAGCCAGCCGGCACCGCTAGCATTCACAACAGCATTCCCTTTGGATGACGTGTTCCTATCGAAGATATCGTTCATTCATGATTGTCGATGAAGGCACTCTTTGAAATTAACAACTTTAATGTGTACCCGGACACAGACACACAATGCCGCAACCTCATATGAATGTCAACTTATCACCACAGCATAGGAGCTAATTTATGACAGAAATTGCCGCGACCTCCTATAAACGTCAGCTATATAAGAAAACTAATTAAATAAAACGTATTCTTGTGGTGAGTTTAACTGCAGAGCATCAATGAGAGATATATTAAACGCTCATTAGAGGAGTTTTCTCAGCAGTTTCTTCTCAAAGACTGGAAATCTACCAGCAACTCATTCGCAGTGTTTGACTAATGTGAACAAACCCCTGGTAAGCTGCAAAACTGGCCTAATGTAAATGTAGCCTCTGCTTGATGAGTATTGGAAATCCTGCAGCGTGTGTGTTGACGACGAGCGACCAATGCTCACGCACCAATCAGATTCTAACTCATCCATTGCATGTAAAGGGGAGAGGAAGAGGTGACACGTAGAAAGCGAACAAATGTAACCGACTGGAGAGGGACTGTCGTGTAAGTATGGAAAATGACAGGGCGACCAAACCATCCGTGATAGGTGTTTTCACGCATGGCGGCCATCACCACACGCGTTAATAATGCGAGCCCCCTCTTGCTTTTCGTATAATTAGAAGCCAGCCAGGCCCCCTGATTGGCGTGAGAGATTGATGACGCTGCCCTCCCTTCTCCCTTCTCACTTCTCGAATCCCATATGTCCTCCTTTCTGAAACTCCTCAACACGTACCCACCCTTCATTTACAAGTGTCACTTTCTCCTCCCCTTTACCTTCACTGTGCCCAGTCCTCATTGGCTATTTCTCATACTTAAACACCCCCCACTCCCACCAATATTCATCCCCTCCTTCATAACTCTCCCCATTCCGCCTCATTATATGTCATCCTCACCAGTTTCTTCGCTAAGGTCGTTGCAGCACCCATAGTATCCTCACCATTTGCTTCCCTCCAGTGCCCTTGTACTTTGAAGAGAGAGACTAAAACAAAGGCACACAAGCTAGCTCAAAGCTTCCACCATGATCAAGACTTTACATCCTTATACCAACACAGCAAAAACTGCTGAAATCATGTCCAGGTATAGGCCCATAGCTCCAAAGCCTGAGACTCCAGGGAATTCCATCACTGAGGGTTCCTCCCTATCCCAAAAGATCAAGCAGTCCCCTTACCTTAGGAATCTCTGGCCACAATTGCAGGCCAGGCCCACCAGGACCAGAAAGAGAGGCAGAGCTTCTATACCACTACCCGCTCTCAAGAGACAGAAGACCCAAGTTTTCAGATTTTGTTCGCCTTGTCATGTGACATCTCCTGCAAAGAACCTTTCTTTACAGAGTTTTACTCATAGTCATAGCCTTTCTCAACTCCCTCTTCCTCTTAACCATGAAGTACTTAGCTCCCTCTGGGAAAAGCCTTCCAGCACTCCAAGTTTAGTGACACTTCCACTTCTTCCATGTTCTCCACCTGAACTTGACTTAATGAAACCGGGCAGAGAAGAGGTTATCGATTTGAACACCACAGTAGAAATTCCAGAAGAAAAAGATCTCTTGCAGCAATTGCAAACACCAACTGTAAGCATTGTTATAGCACCACAGCCAGTTCGCCCCCTTGGCTCTAGCATAAGCGTCGGGTGCATCAGTGAGGACCCTAGCCTGCCCCCAACGGCTCAAGCCCCCAAAACACCAGAGGAGGTTGAGCAAGAGGTTGAGTCTGAGGCCTTACCGGCTGTCATATCAGACTCAAACAACCAAGTTAGGATGGCAAATTCTGCCTACAAGGAGATGGTTGGTCAACCAGAATGTCTTTGGCTCGACTCGATGGTGACCAGTGATGGACGGCTTCCATGTGGCTCATGCAAGAGGATCAGTGGGGAGGTGACGTTGCGTCTTTGTGATTCAAGTATACCTACTTCATCAAGTGGGTTTACTTGTTGGGTAAGGATAGAATGGAAAATTGACGAGAAAACCAGCTCACTTAACGCTTTCTGTGACGTCATCAGATTATCCTGTGAATCCAGGGACTACCTCTTTAAATGGAGGTTCCACACTCGCAGTCAAGCCAGAGAAGCTTCTCAATCCAGTTGTAATATTTGAAATGTTAGTGTACATAGTTCTAGACTTCCAGCACAAGCCCCTTAATTATCTTATATAATTATCTGCATATAGTATATATAACATGGGAGGGATTATGTATATAGTTTATGTTTCTATTATCAAGTGTCTATGTACCAAGGAAAGTTGTTTCCTACAAGAATAGTGATATTGTATTTTTGAAAAAAATCATATTTTTTAATTATGGTATAATTAATTATTAAATATTATTGAATACAAAATAATATTTTATTTATTTTAATAAATTTATTATTATAATCACACTTATTAATTACATAAATATTAAGTAATTAAATGAACTATTAATTATCACCAAATTCCATGGACGCGAAATTAAATGTACCAAGACACAGCGAAGTTTCGTACAGCTGGAAAGATTTATCAACACGACGGATCAAAATTTGAAGGGAAAATCGAAATTAAAATCTTACATGAGTATCCAAGTCAGAAAGCATACTTCTGGCAGGACAGAAAATTTATTTACCATTTCCCACTTTTGCCCGAGGCTTGTTGAGAACTTGGAATGCGGTTCGAGCAGGGGCGGGAGTATATGATTGCCTGGCCTACGAAAAAAGTAAAACCAAGAGTTGAATAGTGTTGCAGGTAAAATTAAGTAATAGATCAACTATATATTGTATAAAATTTGATAGTATAAATTAATATAATATATTATAAATTTATTATTTATTTAGTATAAATAATATATTGTATAAATTTATATATTATATTTATTTTATATAATCTAATCATATTTTAAGAGATAAAATTAAATTTGATTAAGTTTTGATGTATAAGGTCTTATTAATATTTTTTGATTTTAACTTCTTAACCATAAAAATATTTATTGGTTAGGCTAGGTCAGATTTTATCTTTAATCTAATAAGGTTAAATATAGACTGCGTATTAAAATAGTATGATATTTGATTCGATTTTGCCTTAGACATCTTCTTTTCAGATTTAATGCCTGGCCTTGATCGGGTTTAATTAATATTGATTAGGATCGAATTATTTGGGTCATTTTTGCATTTTTGGTAAACATTATAAAATGACTCTAAAAAAATAAAATTTTTATATAAGTCTCTATAAAATAATTTTTGAAAAAAATTATAAAACGACACTAAAAAAATAAAATATTTATATAAATTCTTATAAAATAATTTTTTTAAAAAAATTACTAGAAATGAGATAGACTACACAAAAACTGATTTAGTATTAAACTTAGGCTAATCAGTTTAATATGAGACTGTGTTAGATTGGTTTCTCGAGCTAACAAAGTTACTTTGTGTTTTTTAATATTTGGTAAAAATTATGAATTATTTCCTAAAAAATAAAATTTTTATATAAGTTCTTATAAAATAAATATTTTTTTTTTAATCATAAGATTAAGTCAGGCTAGTTGAAATTGGCTAATATGATTAATCAGACATAATCTGCCCAAATTATTTTTTAACTATTCAATTTGATATGATCAAATGGGATCAAATTGCCTAAGTAATCAGGTCATTATACTATACATGCAACTCTATTCACTCATACTTTCTTTGTAAAAATTAATATAATATAGTAAATTTAGATAAATATATTATATATTTTAAATAAAAGATATTTTTGTTAAAAGGTTTACTTTTTATCTTCTCTAATATTATACAGTGTATCGCCAAATAAATGATAGTATTATTTTATACAATATATTATCTTATATAATATTATACCAAACATTGTATAATTTTAAAATTTTATCAAATTTTATCTTATCAAGTCTTATTTTATTAGGTTTTATCCTATACATCATATCAAATAGGCCCTAAAGTGATTTGGTTTAATAATATAAAAGAAAAAGAAAGATAAAATATGAGTAGATGAGATAAAAATGATTTTTATATTTTTATTTTTAAAAAGATGATTTAATAATTAAAATAATAATTTAACAAATAAAACAAAAAAGATAAAAATATAATAAATATTATATAAATTATGTAAAGATAATATTTTATTTTTAAAAAGGAAATTTAATAATTAAAATAATAATTTAATAAATAAAATAAAAATATAATAAATGTAATAAATCTTATACATATTACATTAAAGAAAAAAGCTTTCATCTCGAGCCCAAGTATTATATTACACAAGACCAACACGTTGCCTGGCTTAACGCTTTGGCATTAATTTTCAGCAATATATGAAACTGGAAGAGGTGATCGTGAATAGAATAGAAATCAGGAGGAAGAGGGAGAGTAAACAGTGAACTGTAGAATGCAAGCAAGCTAGCAAAAGAATAAGGAACATACTCTTCTCTCAAGATCTTGCTGTAGAATACCAGAGATCATCCCTACCTTCCCTGGCTTCACCTCCTCTTCCACTAGAACGTCGGAACAGAGTGATCAGGAATTACCATGAAAACCATTTTGGCTAAGCGCTCTTCGCAGATAGCTGGCCATGCCAGAGAATAAAACGATTTCAAAGTAACCGCCAAAAGAAGATTTTACATTTGTGAATGGTAATTTTTTTTTTAATTTTTTGGACGGTAATTTGTAAATGGCAATAGCCTGAGGGTCTGAACCTTGGGCGTCCACTATCAGGTAAGATGCGGGCCGTACATGGATCCTAACATGGGCCTATGGCCTCGGGCCATCAGCCCATTTCAACCGTCAAGCGTCAACGTCAGGGTCTCTCCGTTCGGACCAATTCCTGGGGATCCAAGACACCGGCTTTGCATATTTCCAAGGTCCCCCAGTTGTCGTTCTGTTTGTTTCCCGCAACTAAATGCCATTTGTTTCTCTGTTTGTAACGAGCCATGTCACTTGGTTCCTTTACACCCATCTTCTTCTGCTTCAAAAAATACTGCCTTTGTGATCTTTCCCTCACGTATTTCTAAACCAGACAGAAAGGGTCTGAATTGCTCAACAACAATGGCTCCCAACGAGCAAGACCCTACGCTTCTCAATCTTGAGTCAGCATGCTCCGATTTGAAAGCGCTCCTTCGAGCTTCCAAGAAAATGGAAGATAGCCTTGGAAAC
Organism: Erythrophleum fordii; assembly: GCA_032878935.1. NCBI lineage: Eukaryota > Viridiplantae > Streptophyta > Magnoliopsida > Fabales > Fabaceae > Erythrophleum > Erythrophleum fordii. The sequence goes on from JAVQMF010000058.1 coordinate 12,597,560, forward strand.
ATGGAGACAAGGTTCGATGATATAGAAGGAACTCTGTCCACAGTATCCAGAAGTGTGGCCCCTTTACAGTCTTTGGCCATGTCCACCAAAGCCCTCGAAACTAGAATCAACAGAGCTGTTTCTCCTGCCTTTGGACTCCTCGACAGCTTCAAGCTCTATGAGTCTCTCCAACAAAAGCTTCTCGATCTCTCATCCAAACTATCGGAGGAGAAGACACCGCAAAAACGTCTCCATAATTTTCTTGATTACATGGATTGTGTTGATCAGCTAAATGAGGCCATTAATTCCATAAGTCAAGAGGGTGAGCCAGTGATTCAGAAGCTTCAAGAGGTGGTGGAGTTTATAAGCCGAACAAAGGCGGCAGATCAATACAGGACACAAAGGTTAAGAGAGACCCTAATCACTCTCAAGACACTCTATGAGACAGAGGTCGATGCCATGAGGTTCGACGGTTTACTGGACGAGGCGTTGCTTCATATGCAAGATGAGTTCGAGAGCATATTACTGCAAATAAGGCATCAGAACGTCGGAGATCTATCACAGCAGCAGGCAGGATACGACACCGATGATCTTGCCGTTGACTATGACCTGGGCTCAGAGCTGGAAATTGAAGTGCTGAGACGAATTTCAGATACTCTAGCTGCCAATGATTGCTTGGATATATGCATTGACATCTACGTCAAGGTAACCTTGATAATGATCATTTATTATGTTATGAGTAATGCTTCAATCATTGTTTCATCATTTTCTATCGATGGTTCAACAGGTGAGATATAGAAGGGCTGCCAAAGCATTAATGAGGTTAAACCCAGATTACTTGAGAACATATACCCCAGAAGGAGTCGATCAAATGGAGTGGGAGAGCTTAGAAATAGCGATAAGCCTTTGGATCCAACACTTTGAAGTTGCTGTTAAGAAAGTTCTCTTCTCGGAAAAGAAGCTCTGCGACAGGGTAATGGGTAAAATCTTGGATGGACTAGTATGGCCGGAATGCTTCGCCAAAATAGCTGACAAGATATTGGCAGTGTTCTTTCGATTTGGAGAAGGTGTAGCCAGAAGCGGCAAGGAGCCGCAGAAGTTGTTCAAGCTGTTGGATATGTTTGAGTCCTTAGAAAAACTCAAACCCGAATTCTTGGAAATTTTCGACGGCGAAGCTGGAGTGGACTTCTGCAGGCGGTTCCGAGAGCTCGAGAAGCTTATAATCGATGCGTCAAGCAAAGTATTTTGGGAATTTGGGCTGCAAATAGAAGGGAACGTAGATGGTTTTCCGCCCCCACGAGATGGCTCTGTTCCGAAACTCGTAAGGTACACCATCAATTATCTGAAATACCTCGCAACCAAGAATTATAGAGCAGCCATGGGAAAGGTTCTCGAAACAGAGCAGATATGGAAAGCTGGGATATTATCGAAACCCGATACAGACGAGAATTTACTAAAGGATGCCATTTTCAACATCATGGATGCCCTTCAAAGAAACATAGAGTCTAAACGCTCCCGTTGCAGGGACAAAACTTTGATTAATATATTCGCAATGAATACGTACTGGTACATATATATGAGGGCGAAGAACTCAGAGCTTGGCGAGCTATTGGGTGATCAATATATGAAAAGAAAGTACAAGGCAGTGGCAGAGGAATCGGCCTACATGTATCAGATGCAAGCATGGGGAGTTTTGGTAAGTATCTTGGATATGGAGGAACTGAAGAAACAGGGGGAGGACACCATTGGAGGTATTGTGACAGAAAAAATTGAAGCATTTTTGAAGTGTGTAAATGATACTTCTCAGAAGCACAAAGGGTATTATAGCATACCCGAAGAAGATTTGAGGGAACAGATAAGAGAAGCCACCGTGAAGCTTGTGGTAGAAGCATACAGAGAGTTCTTGGAGTCCTACTCAGGATTATTGCAGAGGAAATTGTATCCGAGTCCTGAAAGGTTGCAAGGTTTGGTGGGTCAGGCTTTTGATGGTGGTGATGTGAAGTTGAAGCGACGGAGTTTGAACGATCGAATGGCCGGCCGTACCGCTTCGTCTCTGGAGGGAGAGACAAAAGATTTTCGACGGTTCAGATCAGAGACTAGCGATATTTGAGTATTACCATGTAGTTCGCTGGACAAACTCTTGTAATTGAAATACTAAATGGAATTAAAAATATGTCGTTTAACGAATGCATCTCTTTCAGAACTTTTAACACGTTTGTTCAATCTGCTTCCAGGTGGCAAACCACTAGATGTCTTCATGGAAGGTGTTGTTATTTTGACCTCGTTCTTGGTTTTTATGTCTGTAAGTTCGATTCTTGGCGGTGCTCTCATATCTGGCATTGATATCATTGACTAAAATAAAGAGTGAAAGATTAATGCTCTATTCGGTATCTGAGAAAAGCTGTTAAGAAAGCTGTAAATTGCGACCTCGGCGGTGTCATAATTTTCTTGCCTTCAATGGAGTATCCCTCCATTGTAAGGGGTAATTAGACTATTTGGCTGGTCTTGTGGATATGTAACCATATTATTTGAATTAATGTAGAAACGGATCAGCAAAACATGTTTATACCCGCTGAATTTTTAGGGGACCAAGGGCCTTCTGCACAATTTCTCATTTCATCTCAGTTAGTATGGCTTGTGGCTTGTGGCTTGTGGCCTAGTGCATTGTTAGCTGAGGAAATAATAGCATCAACTGTCACATTTCTTAGTTAGTGTCCTTTTCTGATCCCCAAAATCTGCTCCAGTTGATGCACGAACTGGGAGGGGAACGTTGGTGAGTATTCAATGTCAGGTTGCTTCTTTTCATTAATTACTTACCGCACTCTTCCTCCAGAGGTCAATATCCCACAAGTTGACTATCATAATGTACCAAATAAAGTGTTTCTGAATAGACACTAACACTGAAATCGGATCAAAATGGGGTTCACAAACGTCCACAGCTTGTTTGAAAATTTGATAACTTCTTTTAAAATAATATTTTTTTTGAAGTAATAAATTATTGCTTTTACGTAAAGGCAATTTATTATCGTGATTTCAAAGACAATCACAAGCACTTATGTTTGTTTCTCCCCTTTAATCAACAAAGTGCGTTTGGTTGTTTTCCATTTCTTTTTGTGTTTTAGCATCTGCAAGTAAAAGGGGCCTCCGAAAATTTTTTGTTATAGTAGATGCTCGTGCTTTTGACAATTTGGCCAAGAAATTAAGACTTTGCAGACTTTCGACTTACATGGAACAGAAATTGGATTGCATCACAACTTGGTAAATAAACTTGAAGAAGAGAGTTTAAAGAGGATAGTGAAGCACTTTTAGGATATCAACAGGAAGTCAATGAGAGTTTTAATGAGAATCACATACTTGGAGTCAAATGCTCTTGACATCCCATTTTAGTATCCACAATCTCACAACAAAATCCAAAAACAAACGACGAAGATCCACACACTTTTTCAACTAGCAGAACAGCAATTACCATATATATATATATATATATGAGGGGCGAAGAGGTTCCTTGAATCCAAGCAATGTTAAAGCAAAACAGATAGCAGAAACAGCGGCAGAAAATATAAAAGTTGAAAATGTAAATTTTCTGAGACTCTTATTTATGTGTGGGCAGCAACTTGTTCAGCGCTGATTTTATCATGCACTGCATTCTTGTCATGGTCACCTTCAAGCTGGCTTAAATTGCCCTTCTCCTTGATCAGCTGGATATGGTGGTGTTTGCAGTAGAGTCTGCCCTCGTGTGCAATGTAGTTGGAAGGACTTATAACACACCCTCCGTGGCAACATTTGAAACAACTCTTGTGGTATGGAATTCCATTCACAGTAACCTATATCATTACAAAATATTGATTTCACCCTTTCCTGTACTATGTAAACACTAATATTCCTTGCATTATGTACGCAGAATGACAAGTTCTTTGTCCTTATCAATGCCAGCATTAACATTTTGTTCACGAGTTACCTTCTCAGTTGGATAAACTGTTTTCTGACAACCAGCACATCTATCCCTCGTTCCACCAAACATACTTGACACTTTGGTTGCTGCAGGCCTCTGATTTAAACAGTTCAAATGTTAGATGAATGTTACTAAACTGACAATGTTCTGTTGTGCATTAGCAAATGGCAAGCATCTAGATATAGGATTTAGTACCTCATTATCAAGGGTTTTTTCTGGTTTTGCAATTTTTGGTGTCCCTGATCAGGCAAAAGGAAGTAGAATTTAGTAGCCGAGAAGAAAAATATAGAGAGGCATTTAATAATTCCATTCTTGATCCTTATAGTTACCTTCGAAGCTTTTGTCAAGGCTACCGGTTCTTTTGAACAATTGATCGAAGTGGGGCTTGCAGTAAAGAACTCCCTCGAAAGAATTGTAGTTGCTAAGCTGCAGATTCATTGATCAGTCAGCAATTTTTTTTTTTAATTGAAAATTGCAATGCCTTAATATACCAACAGGCAAAGAGGTTCCAATGTTATGTGCTGGTCTGTTGAAATTACTGGAACATCTTAGAAGCCGTATCAACTAAAATTAAGATAGCCACATCAATTTCAGATCTGCTTTACAATTCGGAGATTTGGATGAACAATCTCTTGGCTTTAAAAAAGCCATAAAAATAAAACAAAACAAAACAAAATAAGAAGAAGACTGCATATACAAATCCGGATGAGCTTTTGAAATAGCGAGTAGAAACACAAAGAGGAACAGATAAAAGTTCTCCGTCCTGACAGAAAGTCTCCCAAGATGAAAGTGATTCATTATAAAAACAACGAATAATTAGTAAAACAAGTGCTTAAAACGATGCCTCTCATTGTTCTAATCAAAGCAAAAATATTCCATTCCGGTGATGATGAACTGCAGACACCGGATCCAAGCATAGAAACCTGTATGAAAAGAATGATATACACAATTGTCTGAGAAGCTAGAAAACAGACATACCTTTAGGGTTCCTTTACAGTGGTGGCATCTGAAGCAAGCTTTGTGGTACACTCGGTTATCCGCTGTTAATTTATCAACCAGATAAACTGTTTTCTCACAAGCCATGCACTTCTGGGTTGTTCCTGCAAATGCCATGCTTAAATTTCCTCTCACCTTACAAAGGTACAAGCTGATTATTTGTGTATTTTGTGTTTGAGTTTCTGGGTTGCCACTACGGGGAAGAAGGAACAGACTAAAGAAGAGAAGATAAGGAAAAGGAGAGAGGAGAAATGTACGCTGCAGGAAATTGCGGAGACCTTGAGGCAAAAGCAGACTTCCCAACAATTATAACGTCATCCACAATCATTTTGTCCTTATTTTAAGCACCTACTCCTATCTACCGTTTTTGCGCTGTCTCTCAACTGTGAATGTAAATGAGTAAAAGGTGAGAAACAAGCAGAATAGCTTGTATGTAACAACTTCTTTGTGAAATACTGCAACTTGTAATTTCGTGAATGCCTAATTAGCATAACGACTGCGGAATAAGGAGATTCATATAATGCAAGAGGGAACAAGAATTCACTGGCATTTTGGGAATGAAACTTTTATATCCCTTTGTATCTATCTTTTTTTTTTGGAGAAAAATTATAAATTTTGATTTGGATAAAATTTTAATAATCTTTTTAATTTAATAATAGCTCAGTTGTAGTAAACAGAAATTCTCATAATGATAATTACGGAATTGAGATATCATGATCCGCAACAAAAGATCATATGATGGTGTTAAGAATTGTAGAATAACAAATGAATCTTAGAATTGGATAAATATTGAGAGACACTTTGAAAATATTATATATCAATGTGATGTTTTGGACCATTTGCCAACAAAAACAAGAATCATGATAAGTAACATATTTTTGCCTTGTGAAAAAATAATTGAATAATAATTTAAAAATTTTCTCATATTTTTATATATAAAACATAATTATTTCTTCACATTCAACTAGCAGTCTCAAAAACTACTAATCAAGGCCTCCATGTCCAACTATAGTTAATTGGAAATTTGAAGGCATTCTTGATGGGATTTGTCCGTTTAAATGTTCAATCAATATATATTTCATTACAAAAGCTATTTTTCTAGAAGTGGGGCCCCATGACTCCAGTTGGCAACTGTCAGCACTTGATCATCCTGCGCCCAGCTGGCATGCTTTCTTTCTCAAATGTCTCATTTCATGGAGTGGCGCTTGCACTTGAACATAATTCTTCAATTGCAAGAATCATTGTGTGTCTCTTGCAATCTGATCTCCCATCGCATTCCAATTATCACGACAGCTCACATTCCATCCCAGTGTCCCCCTCTACTCTACTCCGATACTCTGCAGTTCCCACGTCTCTTTTTACTGTGGGCTCATAAAAGCGCACCGCTGACGTTTGACACGTTTACATTTCCGTAAAGTTCAATCCGCCCAGGTCGGGTGTCTGGTCTGGAGGTATGATTCTCACTTTGGGTCCGAAATATCCTCAGTTCGATTCTCGTTAAGTGCCTTTTACTTGTTAGATTCTTTAAAAATTGATTTATTTTTGGGCCCCCTACTGGGCCTTATGACTCTGAAACTGAAGCAGCCCTAAACCTCATCTATGCTTGTGTTGGGTCGATTGCCAGAGTTGTATTTCACTGTTTAACGTTCTCTCTCCCTCTCTCCCTCTTCCGCTCTCTCGAAGTCTCGCTGGTCTACCCCCAGCTTCACGCAGGTACTGGTCCTCAATCTTCTTAATTTTGCTTTCAGTCAGAGTAGCTTTTGATGATTCTGTCTCGACCTCTCTGCATATGTCTGTTGTTCTATATATGGTTTCTTCATCTTTTTCATCTCTTATTTCTTAAATGCTTCATCCTTCTTCGAGTGTCTCTCACTCCATAATGTATGTGGTCTCCCCCGACTTCTTCGTTGTCGCTTATATATTGAGCCTAAATTATGTGTTCTTTTTGGCCAGCTCAATATCGATTCTTTCGTCTGGAATCCTACAATTTGGAATAAGGAATTGCTTATTATAATTTCTCAATTTAATAATTAAAAAGAAAAGTACTTATCGTACTTATTTTGTATGCAGTAGATAGATAGAAAGCAAGGAAAATGGTGTTTGGGCAAGTAGTAATTGGTCCTCCCGGCTCCGGCAAAACCACTTACTGCAATGGCATGTCTCAGTTCCTCAAGCTTATTGGAAGGTAAGGAATACTCTTTACGACATCTCTTAAAGGAAACTAAAAAGATCATAACTTATATTTTTGAAAGTGATGGTTTCTTTTTTTAAACATAACAACATAACTACAAGCTCCGCTTGACTGAAGCTAACCACTTATAACTATTGCTAATTTCAGTTGACAGTAAAAATAGATGTGGCAATTTTGTACTCAGGACCTAAAATAGGATTAATTGTTAAATTAGTCAGATGAATATTTATGCTTCTGCTAATTTGGCAACTGCAGCTCCGTGACAATTTTATTTTTTATGTGCAGGAAGGTTGCTGTAATCAATCTGGATCCTGCTAATGATTCATTGCCGTATCCTTTCCTCACTTTTCTTTGAACCTCGTTACTCTCCAAAGTGTCATTTTTATTCGCACAGTTTAATATATATGTCCACCCTTATATAAAAGATAGGTACGAATGTGCTGTGAACATCGAGGATATTGTGAAATTAAGTGATGTAATGGTGGAACATTCTCTAGGTCCTAATGGGGGTAAGCCTTAGAAAAACTTTGATTTATTTGTTTTTCGGCAACTTCTGTATGCTTGAATTTTGTATAAGTAATAATGGAAGGAATGGCTAATGGTTTTCTAGTTTGTGCTTTTGAGAGCCAAGAAATCTAGGAAGTTACTCAGCATGTAAATTAATGGCTCTCACAAAAGAGACCATGAATATCCTAGAACAACTATCATAAGCTATTCACACCTAGCCAAGTGCAATAGGCCTTAATTACTAGATTTATAAGCTATTCTAAAGTTTCCTGTGTTGTACAAGCAGGTCTTGTGTATTGTATGGACTACCTAGAGAAAAATATTGACTGGTTGGAAGCTAAGTTGGAACCCCTTCTGAAAGGTTAGTGCAATACACCTTAATTACTAGATTTAGAGGCTTTATAAAAAGATAATAATTTCTAGTACTATCTTAAGCAGGCCAAGTATTATTGTTCTCTTTGTTCTGACAATGAATTTATCACTTCAGATCACTATCTACTGTTTGATTTTCCTGGTCAAGTGGAATTATTTTTTCTTCATTCAAATGCCAAGAAGGTCATCATGAAACTCATAAAAAAGTTGAACCTAAGGGTATACTTCTGTTCTCTACATCTTGGTTATGTCAGACTGTTTATTTTATTAAAAAACTTATTTGCTTGCTCATTTTATGCAGTTGACTGCAGTGCATTTGGTTGATGCCCATCTTTGCAGTGACCCTGGAAAGTATATTAGTGCATTGCTTCTATCCTTATCAACAATGCTACATCTGGAACTCCCTCACATTAATGTCTTGTCAAAAATTGATTTAGTTGAGAGCTATGGAAGGCTAGGTGTGCTGTTACTTTTAGATTCTAGAGGTGTAATATACATTACTTTTAATTCTGGTAGGTGACAGGGATCCATGCTAACTGTTACATTTTGATGGTTGCAGCTTTTAACCTTGATTTCTATACAGATCTGCAAGACTTATCATATTTACAATACCATCTTGATCAGGATCCTCGCTCTGCTAAGTACAGGTTCAATTTCTAGAAAAAATTGCTGTCCTCAATTGTGTGGAGAATCTTTGCTTTTTAACTATGCTTTGTTTCAAATAGCAATCGGAGACATTGTCTGTTCACAGCTTTAGATTGCTTCCTTATTTATGAGGTAGCAATTCCTTATTATACTTGTCTACCGTGCACACTGAATTTGATATTGACTTTTTGCTATACTGATTTGTTGTTAATTAATTTTTTACACCATGGTATGTGAAGGAGGCAGAAACACATATTTAAGTGCTTATATTAACAGCTTCATGCAAGATTGAGTGATACTAATCTAGGAAATGGTATCTTTGAACATATCAGGTGACTACGCTTGTAATATATAGGCCATAATGTCTCAGTGTGGGCTATGCCCTTGGGTGTAGGAGCTCAAAATGAGAAATGTTATTTGGAAGAGGAAAAACAATAAATAGTGATCTGGCCATTGGTTTATTTGCTTCATTTGCAATGGAATAGGATCCAAGTTCCTCCCGAGATGTGTGACCAAGCCAAATTCTCTGGTTGTTGTTTAGCTTTTAGGCATAGTAATTTCGATTGTAAATTAAGAATGGTAACCTGCATATTAAAGCAAGCAAGTTGCAAGAGGTGGGTTTAAATGAGTTAAAAGGAATTTGTTTTATCAGTATATATGATGATTATGAACTCTTAGTTGCATCTTTGGATAAGAAGAGAGTGTTATTTTTGGGTACAACTGTTAGAATATACTGCTTCTTTTAAATGCTTCATAAGGCACCTATGTGAAACAAATTGATTAGCGTTTGATGTTTTTATCCTCTCTTAAGCTTTCAGGTGATTATTTTCTTATGCTTTCTTTTATAGCCATAAAATAGACATTTATTTTTACTGAGTTGTGTTGATCCACTGATGTTAAATATCTTTGCAGAAAGCTCACGAAGGAACTGTGTGAAGTTATAGAAGACTTCAGCCTTGTAAATTTTACAACCTTAGATATTCAGGTACTCCAAATCTGTCTTCTGATCTTTAATGAGTTTGTGCCAAAATTTTAGATTTCTGTTATTGGTCAGTATCTTCTTTTCAGGACAAAGACAGTGTTGGGAATTTAGTGAAGCTGATAGACAAAAGCAACGGGTACATATTTGCTGGCATAGAAGCAAGTGCAATTGAATTCAGCAAGATCGCAGTTGGTCCTGTTGATTGGGATTATTATAGATATCCTTGTTTTCTCATAATATGTCTATTCCGAATCTCCTTTTATTCTGAGATAAATAACTGGAGAAAACTTGTCACCCAAAAAAAAAAAAAAAATTAACTGGAGAAAACTCACCTCTTGCATTGTTGGATGACAGAACTACCTCTGTTCTGCACACGACTATATCAGGAGAATTATTCTTCTCTGCAGTATACTGTTTTCAACTAAAACTTTATTCTGCAGTCTGGTAGCCCTCTAGAATGATCATGATGATGAGGCAGTGATACAATAAAGGATAAACACAAAGGTTATCTTTCTTTACTGGAGAAAATTTCAACGAAATCATTATGGAGTATGGACTCAGAATTGCTCACACTAGGCCTTTGTATGAGAGAACAAAATGAGTAGGGAAACAAAATGGAAGAAATGAAAATGAGGAGAATGGAAATGAAGTAGAAAATACTTTTCTCCTCTTTTATTCGGAAGTTATATAAATCAGGAGGGTGAAAATGAAAGACGTGGTTGTGAAATTACATATTTATCCAAAACTGAAATCTGAGATGGTATTTTGGGGATACTTATGCTATTTTAATAAGCTTGTGCTCTGACGAATATGCTTGTCTCAAATGCATTGCATACTTTCACTTCTCCCAATCAAAGCCTTACTCAGTATTGAATTCTGAGTTTCCCCTTAACTCAGCAATCTACAGTTGCTGCAGTGCAAGAGAAGTACATAAAGGATGATGAAAACGTTGATCATGATGATTGATGGGGAAGTTGAGATACTTTTTATGGAAGAGAATGACACCCTAGTGAGTCTGTTACTTGCTTCAGTCCTTCTACTGTTGCTTTCATTTTGTGCCTGTGGGGATTGTGTAATAGTTGTTGGACTCTACCAAATTGCTTTTGACTCTCATTGCAGGTATTAAAGGTTCTTGTGAAGTAGTTTGGATTCATCTTTAGACTAATGAAGATTCTGAAGACAACCAAGGCGGCAGAGCTGACAGTTACTTTCGTAGCATTACCCGGAATTTTCCAACAGCGAGAGGCAGCTAACTTTGTGGATCAGAGTCTTACTTTGTTATGGTATTTAGTGGAATCTGGTTGGTCTTGAAATGAAATTGTTAGAGATGGTTTCTCTTTAATGGCAAAGGAAAGGAAAGAAAGAGAGGGGGGGGGGGGGGGGGGTTCCTCTTTATTGGTGCTAAGTAATTGTGGTTATGTTTGAACCAAGTTTTTAGGTTTAAGTCATAGCCTGTTCATTTACGTTGGAATACAGCGCATGTAGCATTTGAAAATTCTAATTTCACAAAATAGTGATATGTGGACTGTGATGTACCTGTATATTTCTCCTTTTTCTCCGGAAATTAAAGCAGAGAATTATTTTCACTTCCCCATCCCCTTCCCCTTCATTTGACTATTATAACTCAAAACACTTCCTCCATTGTCATATGAGCAACATTTATCCATCAAGCCAAAACAGCCCCTGTTGTACTCAGCCTGGAAGAAAGTTGGTGGCTGGAACTCCTCTTCAGGCGACAGTAGTGGCTCCTGTTCCAGCACATTAATTAGGGCAAAGTGGGGTAGTCTCGGTATTTTTTATTTTCATTTTATTTTCGGTGATCTTAGAGGGAGGAAGTTATTAAATCTATTTACGAGAATTTCATCCAATTTCCAGAAGAAATCTTTGCTTCATTTGAGGGAATGGGTGTTACTTGAAAAATGGATTCTTATTAAACAAATATTTAGTCCATTTCCTTCCCACAAGTTACATCCCAAAGAATAACAGGGATATCCACATTTGTTTATTTTTTTAAGGAAAGAAGTAAGAAAGATTAAATGACAAAAGATACGAATACGTTCGATCCATAATCTGGCAAGCGCTCTTCACAATTATTTAAAGACAACACGTTTATCCAGAGTCCAAACCATCCTTTTCTTTACCCCTCCAACTGTAATTTGCTGACTTAAATTCTAAAATTTTTATGTGTTGCTACAGCTGCAATGTGAAATAACGGTGAATACTGAATCGGGAGATTAATAGCAAATTTATAATTTCTTCAATTTTTGACACTGAAGTCTACTAATTATTGCCTGAATATCGAAGACTAATTGAGAATGCACTTTTCTATATGAGATATAGGTAAAGAAGCTTGGATTTCTAGCCAACGCTTGTGAAGATGAGTGAATACTCGATTATTTGTTAGCCCACGCAGCCACCGAAGTTCTGGAAACTACAGGCATGGAACTCAGTACTGGCATGTACATGGAAAGATTACATGTGGACGTGTGGGGATGTTTCATAATCACGGTGATCAGAATCAACGGACTATGGGAGCTCATTTTCTAGGGAAATGGTTGAATCATACGGCATTTTGCGAGTTTGAAAAGGTGGAGATAGAAGATATCTGGAGTAGACCTGAAGCAAAACAACGCATCCGAAAGCTTATAAATACAATTGAATATTTGAATATTGATATCTTTTGGGAGTTTATTCCGATCTGATTCATAAATTTTTAGAGCCGTTCATTGACCAAGGTTTGTGTATATAATATGAAATAGATTTAAATAAAGTTCTTGTGTGTGTTTAGGTTCTCCAATGGAATGCTGAGAATTTTTTTTTTTTAAATTCAGTCATATTAAAATATATAAAAAAATTATTCACTTGTCAATTTTTTATTAAAAATATATATATCAAAAATGAAAAACCTGCACATAAGTTTGTCCGTATAATATTGCCATGGAGATTGAAGCAAAGTCTGCTGTCGGCTTTAAGTCAGTCTCTCTTTTCAGACTCTCAGCAATATGTAAACTACAAAGCTGCTATTAATATTTTCCATTAAATCATGGCTGCCGTAATCAGGGCGCCGATTGCCACAAAAGCAAATGTTATGGGGTAAAGTAAGATTAAGTTTGCTCATGGTAAATATCTAGATTAGGTGATAAGAATTTTCATACCTGAGTTGAGATCCATTGACGATATATCGCATACAAGTTCATAAACTTGTATGATAAAGTGTAATTTTCATCTCGTATATGCTACATTTTAGATAAACTAGATATTATTGAGTATAAAATTGGGCAATTAATGGACTGGGTGTTACTGCAAAAATGGATTCTTGTTAAACAAAATTTCCTTTCCCACCACTTTCACAACGAAGATTGAAATGGATAAAAATTTGACTATTTTTTTAATAAATTAAATAATTTAGACCTTTAAAAATTACTTTTCTCTCAATTTGATTTTCAAAAAATAAAACATCTTAATTTAATTGTTCAATCATTTTTTTCTAATAAAAATGGTCACTCATTAAGCAGTTATAATCACTTATAGATTATTTAATATAACGTATATGAGAACACACATAATTATTAACTAGTAAAATAGACTTACTCAGATATTATTTCCTCTCCAAATGATAGTCATTTTACACTAATTATATCATCTTGTTAGACAAGATAAGCTTTGAGAAATATATTCATATTATGTCGACTAATTTGCTAAGAAATTATAATTTTGCATTATGCGAAAAATCATTTATATTAGAAAAAAAAAAGTGAAACATTAAATTAAGAAACTTTATTTTTAAATAATTAAATTGTAAAAAAAATAATATTTCAAATACTAAATCCATAATATACTCTTAATTTCTTTCAGAAGGTAAGAACGATTAAACGACGAGAGATAATGATACGTTGGACCCATATCCCGGAGGCGCTTTTCACAACTATTTAAAGACATAAGATAACATGCTTATCCAAATTTCCATGAACATCAGTTTTTGTTTTTGTTTGACTGTATTAAGCTGACTTCAAAATTCTGAGAACAATTCTGGGGGCCACATTATTTTATTTTATTTTTTATGTGTGGCTGCAGCTACAACATGAATTAGCGGTAAATAGGGAGATTAACAGTATATTTATCTTTCTTTCATTCTGGACATTGAAGTCTACTAATTATCGCACAAAGCATCGAAGACTACTTGAGAACGCATTTTCTAGTCAACGCTAGCGAAGATGGTTGAGTCCTCGATTATTTGTTAGCCCGTGCAGCCACCAAGTGTAGGAAACTATGCTTATGTACTTTAATTTATATTTTCGAAAAAAAATCATGTAGTTTAATTTGAAATTATAATTGAGTTAAATTTTAAATTTTGGGTTAGAATTATTTAATTATCAAAATATAAATAATGATAATGATGAATTTTTAATGGAATGGAAATACTACATGTAGGCGTATAGGGATGTTTCAATAATCACCATCACAATTATCAAAACAAACTTTGGCAGACCCATTTTCCACGCAAATGATTGAATCATATGGCATCTTGTAAGTTCGAAAAGGTGGGGATAGAAGAAATCTGGACAAGATCTGAAGCAAAAGCAGCGCATCTGAAAGAATATATATACGTACCATTGATATTTTTGTGTAGTTTATGCCGATATGATATATAAATCTTTCGGGCCGTTCATTGACAAAGCATAATTTGAACATATAATTCAACGATAAATTTTATAGTAAGTTTATAAAAAGAAATTATTATTAATGCCAAAGTTTCAAACGTACTCAATGGATCATTACGAATGCATGAAGTTCACAACTAGATTTCGGGGTATTTCGTTGCCAACTACCGTTGCAAGCTGTAGCCAATGATCTATTTCAACTTCCTTCTAGAAGATATTGATCTATTGGACAAACTATTGGCATTATTCTGGAATTTTTTATATCAATGAATGATAGACTTATTCATGCCCTTCTCCACAAGTAACATGTTCTGCAATTTATAATCCACAAATTCATTTTCTGTGGTACTGTTTCCTCCTCTCCAAGAAGTCAAATCGGAAACTTCTATAGGATTAATTTCAAGCCTTTTGATTTATGACTCTTGTGCCTTAAATTCAATCCCCTGTATGGACCTTGAATAAAAATACTTTCTTCCAAGTCTTCCCTCCTCTGTAATTATCTAACCATATATACCTTCCCAAAAACTCCTCGCAGCAAAACATTGCGCTCTAAAACCCATAATTGCTAGTTCCTTTTCCTTCCATATGCTGAATCATTTGGTGTGCGGCACTTTTCATCACGAAGAAGACGATGAAGCGTGTCTCAATAGTCCAAGAAAATCCAGAAGAAGCAAGAATAAAAACCCATATTCCACGCGAGGCCTAGACCAGTTTTCTGCACTTTTAGCTGATCTTGACAAGAAAAGGCAGAAGATTTACTCGCAGGCGAGGCCGCAGGACATTTCTTTTATTCGCTTCGTGTCCTCCAGCACAAATGATTTCGTCCCTGTCGTTGTTAAAGTGAAAAACAAGGACCAGAAACACAGGAGTGAAGAACTCAAAGTACGACATGTCACATCTAACTCACAGGCAATGGACGAGTCTGTGGCTGAATCCACTGCTGCCATGGAATCGAGAAAGCAATCCAAGTTGGGATCTGATAAAAAGGCAGAGAAGAAGAATTTCTGTTGGAATATGTGGAGGCGCCCATCTTTCTATCTGCCGGTAATGTTGATATTGATTTTGGCGCTCTTGACAGTATTTGGGCGATCAGTTGCAACTATTTGCACCAGTATTTTGTGGTACATGGTCACCACATTGAAGGGTAGCTCATCATCAAGAAAGTCAACGAAGAAGAAACATTATACAAGAGGATTGAGTGAGAAGAAGATGGCTAGTGATTCTGGAGCTTCAGCGGACAAGTCTACAACAAAACTTGGCCGTCAGAAAAGCTGGTGAACTGAAGGTGATGGTCTGATCTAATTCATTCCCTTTCAATTTCCCCTTTTAAGGTTAGGGTTTTGTTTCTGTGCATACATGTACGTTTTGTTGGTGACGTGCTTGAGACGGGTTGAAAATTCAACTTTCTCTAGACATTTTGTGAGTGTAAATTATGGTAATAACTATTAAGATAGAGTTAGATAGATTGACATGGTAATCCATGTCAGGTTATGGTTATTTTGTAAGAACCTTGAAAATCAAGTAGTTGTCGCCTTCAACGATGGTTCCGTGAAGTGAAGTCCTGCGCTTGATCTCACTGGTTTATCAGACAAATCTAATACTGTCATCTAATCTAGTATGTTAAGAAGGTATTTAAAGGTTTGGTTTCATTCAGTTTTAAATTAAAATCAAATTAAATTGATCTAAGCAAAATAAAAGACTTATTTAGCTTTATGATTGGTTTGATTTAATTTTGATTTAGGTTTAAATTGATTTAGTTCATATTTATTTCTTTTTTTCAAGTGATTTAATTTTTTTAAAATATTTGTATGATAATAAAAATTTAGCTAAAACATGATTAAAATGTTCATCATTATCAACTAACTTGTCTTCTTCAAACAGTATCGTCTTATAAGTTATTTCTTCCTTCAATCATCCATTATCTGCACAATTAACCAACTATTTGTAAATATTAAATTAAATTTTGTACAAAAAATCAAACAACCAATTTTGATTTGTTATTCATTGCATAATTATTTATTACATCTATCAACGTTGTACATTAAATATACATGATGAATAAATTTGTTAATTTTAATGAGGGAGACTTAAAAAAACAAAAATAACATTTTGATTCAGTTTTTTATTACACCATACCATTAAACTTGAAAATCAACCCGATTTAATTAATTTTTACATGTAAAATACTAATTTAGTCTTTTTTTTTTATTTTGTTTAATTTTAGTCAATTTATTTTGGTTTAGATTGATAAGGGAATGGGAAACATCTTTGTCAATCCTATGCAAATAATTAAGCCTAACTGAACTCTGTTTATCCCAAACACCCCTATGGTCTTGGTTGGTAGGAAAGTTGAGTAATGGAGTGGGAAAGAGGATGGGATTGAGAGAAAGACACGGTTGGTAGGCAGGTAGGCAGGAGATTGTTTTTTCTGAGTGAGTTGTTTCCCACTAACACAGGAGAGTTCATCTACTACTTTGTAATAGGAAAGAATTTTATTGAGTAGGAAAATAAAAATTGAGACTATTTTATTCTTTTTTAAATAATTTTTTTCTATTAAAGGTAAATTATAAAATGTTAAATTAAAATATTATTTTATTATTTATTATTATTAGTAATTAAAAATAATTATTTTATTTATTATTAATAATTAAAAATAAATATTTTATTATATTTTATAATTATTAAAAATATTTTAATTTTTTAATTCTCTTCTTATTTTAATTTTATATCATTTTTATCTAATTAAGTATAAAAAAATAAAATACTCTTATTTTTTTTCTATTATATCAAATATAATTATGATATATAAGATTTTTTTTATTTATATTCTATTTTTTATTCCTATTCCATCAAAAATTAATCGTCTGTATCAAACGAGTCCTATGAGATTATCTTTTGAAGTAAAAGAATAGCAGTAATTGAGAAAATGTCCAAAGTCAAGCTACCAACCACTCAGAATTCTAAACTCCAGAATAATAACATAATAGTTTTCGACAATAAAGAAGAAATTGGAATGTTGGAATTTACGCTTTGCCTGAAAGCAAAATGAGGTGCTAATTAATTGGCTCCATCTCTGCCACACCCATATTCTGTTTTCGAAAGTACATCAGTGGCTAGAAATTTTGATGAATATCGGTACATCAAGATATATAAATCAAATAAAAAAATGAACATATTAAATATATTTTTTAATAAAAGTCATCTTGGACGCATTTAAATGTGTATTTATATATGTCTACTATCTCAAGTTTATTTCAAAACTATCCATCAATCAATGAGTTGAAATTTGTGCTGTTTTAATGCATATTTGACTCAACTTTTTCTCCCATAGTTTGATCGAAATAACAAATTGTAACTTTTGTATTAAAATGTGATTTCTCATCTTCTCCAACGCAAAACTAAACATGCCTTTAATCAATCGGTAAAATGTTTGGTATTGTTGCCAAGTCAATATCTAAAAATCCAATCTTACTCCTTTCATTTCATATACGCTCTTTCATTATCCAACTCCTTCCCAACTGAGTAGTTGATCACGCCTAGCCAAATTTATCTTTGTTCAAGCTCATATGGATCAGGTATCATCCTAAACAAATCTAGAAACCTTGCAACAAATGCAACATCAGAAAGAATTGTAGTACTAAAAAGTTCCTGGACCTTGCAATCCACGTAAAGGCTAATGCCTTTAGGTTTGGACAAGATATAGATTGAAAAAAAAAACATGAAAACATCATTTACTTCACATCTGGATAATATTAACTTCATTCAACCAGCGTCATGGATTTTGGCCAACCATGGGGAAAATGCTTAAAGTGTTAGCACAACATAATGCTCCAAGTAAAACCACGCCCTTGACTAGACCCCAAATAGTCCAAGTCTCCCCAAAAGAAATGGTTGCAGTCTATATACCACAACAATCCAAAGTCTAATCTTCTGTAGCTCAGTCTAATCTTATTCCTGCATCACATAAAGGGTTTTCGGTCAAACAGAAGAAGACTTGTAAACTGTTATCGATTTTACAGTCCAACTAGTGCACCAAAATCTAACCTTAAATCTCCTTGGGCGCACATTCTCTGGACTGTGGCGGGAGCTGTAGGAGTGACGTCTGGGAGCTTCACTTCTGCTATCCTTCTCTATCTGACTCCTTGAATTCCGAAAATACCCATCTTTCTCCCAACTAATCTCATAATCAGCCTTTAAACGTGATCCTTGCTGTTCATTCACAACTCATAAATTATCAAGAATTAAACATGTTATGACCAAAAAAAAAAATACTCAGCTTCCAGTTTAGCAAAGTATTCTTCATGCCAACTGCTTTCTTATTTTAGTTTCAGTTATGGTCCGTAACATTCTTTTTATTTCTTATTATTGCCTGTACGATGAATTGGATTGGCTATCAATGTAAATGATCCACTGATGCAATATGACTTAACCTAAAGCAGTGTGCAGAACAACCACATGAACATAGAGATATGAAGTTTTAATGCTAAGTGCCTGATAATTTGGTTATATGTGTGATTCACAATAAAAGAAGAAAAAATATAAAAATGCACATAAGCCAGGCTAATACCTTTTGTAAGGAGCGACCACATAAAACTCTCAATGCATCATAGAAGTCTCTGTATTTCTCGAACTGAACCACAATCTTACAAAAAAGACCCGAAACTAGGCCTTCACTATCTTCGTTTGCATCCTTACCTAGATCATCGTCCTCAGCAACATTAAGATTCCTATCGCACGTAAGTTATAGATCAAAAGAAGGATTTACAATGAGGTAATTGATAACAGTGCAGACAATAAAGTGAGTTACATATAAATATCTCACACAAGCAACTTAAATCTACATGAACCAACAGGTTTTGTGGGTTATAGTCTTATAGAACCAGTCTCGTTAAGGAACTGCAAATTTTGAAGATTCATAATACATATCAGTAGCTTTCAGGTTTTTTCTTGTTCTTTGTCTTTGACAAGTTGTTCTTTTTTACTATTTTTTTGCTGGTGGCATGCCTGAGTTTTCAAAAGGACAAATAAAGGTCCAACCTAAATGATTACCTCCAAGGACCTTTGATACCTAAACGAGGCTATCCAAACCACCAAGCGAAACTATCAATCGAATGTGAGATTCAAAACCTTGCACATGGAGATGCAGCAGATCCCTTCAACCAGTTGAGCCAACCCATACTGGTGTTCTTTTTTGCTTCTTACAATAAAGAAATAAAATAAAAGCCATCCTCAGAAGAAGCCCAACTCCTAGCAAAAATATTGCATCCAATCTTCACCATGCTAGCTTGCTTAGCAATATGCTCATCAGAACTTAACCTCCTATTAATTTTTAAAATTTATTGATCACTTTCAAACTCAATTACGTCTTCAGAATGCTCAATTTTAGCATTTAAGAGAGAACCATCTCCAAAAATGTATACAAGCAAATATTTATGTCAAGAACTCAGTGTAGTCAAAATAGAAAGATTAAAAATGAAACTGGCCCAATAATGAAAGCATTAATCCTCGGAAAATTGGAAACCAACCTTATCTTGCCGAATGCCGAGAAGATGGTGTGAGTAACCAGCATGGAAGGCTTAGACGAAACTCTGGGCTCCGAAAACCACCGCGATGGCAAACCCCTAAGAGTGATTGTATCGGGTTCTTGCCTCACTCTGGAATACCCTGCCATAGTTCAATCATTTAGACACAGATTCCCTTTCTTGTCCCTCGGAAGCACATTGAAACTAGATTGAAGACACAGACCTCGATTGGCAAACGCATAAAACTCTTCCCAAGCTTTCTTCATGCCCTCAAAATCATCCGATGCCGGAACAGATACAGCAAGCCTGAACTTAACCCCTTCCAGGTTCAACTCGATGCCATCCATCTTCTCGACAAGATACTTTCTCCATTCCAAGAATTTCTTCTCCAAACCCTTCACGTCCTCTTCCTCAGTATCCTTTTCGCTGCTATCGCCAAGAAACCCTAGGTCCCAGATGTGAAGTGTTCCAGTGGCAACTGGATCCTCGCGCTTGCGCTTCTTGAGGTCTCTGAGGCGTTTGATATCGAGGTCTTCCTCGGGAACAGTAATCGGGGTAGAAAGCGAGGTCTTGAGGAAGTCAATGAGAGCTCGCTTGATCTTCCACTCGTCGATGGGTTTGGTGACAGTGAAGCCTGAGGGATAGATAGTGAGATTGAGCTTTAAGCGCGGGACAAGAGAGAGACCGCTCTCTATGTCTAACGTTGTTGTTGGACGCACCAATTTTACCGGTCGGATGCTCATATCTGTTCTCCCCTTCTTTCGTTCTGCTCGCCGTTGTGTTTTTATCCTGCAAACTAGGATTCGCTGCATATGATCCCCAATTCACCCAGCTGCGGGTAGAAGGAAGGGTACTGGCGGGGAAGGCAAAAACGGCGTCGCTCAGGGCATTATGAGGAAACGACATCGTAGAGAAGGATATTCGGGTAAGTTAGTTGCGTTGCAGTTGAAAAGTGCCGTTTATGTTAAGATCAAGATCGTACGTATGTAACAAACAGAGATAACGCGGAATGAATATAGAAAACGAAGAACACAAAACAAGGGAAGTAAAACTGAAAATGGGAAGAAAAAAATAAAAGAAAGGAAAAGACAGACTGTAGGGCAGGCAAGGCGACAAAGAGACACGAGAGAGAGGGAGAGGGAGAGAGAGAGGGAAGGGAGACAGGAACATGGGGCTGTGCTTTGGTTGCTTCGGCGGAGGCAACAAGCGTATGACAAAGGAGGAGGAGAGATTGGCCTCTGAAGAAGCGCGCGCTAGAGCTGCTGAAGCCGCCCAGAAAAGGCATTTTTATATATCTCCCTCTTGATTCTGTATTTTTTTTCTTTTTGGTTTCTTTTTTACGATTCCATATTCATGTAATGTTCCTTTTATAACGTGCATTCAATTCGTGTAAATATTTCATGGGTGTGTTTTACTGGAAACCCATATTCCAACATTGGAATCTCTAGTTTTGTCCTGATAGTTATGCATCCAATGATAACTATCTGGACAAAAGCAAATGACCCACCTTGCGGGAGTTGATTTCCTCGTTTTTGTCTTTTGCTTTATGTCAAGATAATCACATTATTCACCTCTGCTCCAAATGTTTTGAATGCTTCTATCTCTGTATAAATATTTATTCAATTTCGTTTAGTAATTGAGCTGGGGGTTTATATCTTGCATTACACTTCCAAGGGCTATTGTTTTGTTTCTAAAGTTCATTGCTGCTTTTATATTAATACCATGTACTAATATATCGATATGGGTCTGTTCTGGATTCCACGGGCTAGGGGCATCAAAGATGGATTGTTTGTGCTATTCGAGGGTTATTGTGACATAAATTAATGAATTTTGTTATAAGCACCTGCGTGTGTTATACACATGAATGTTATGTTTGCGGAGATCCATCCCATAGGAAATGCATGAAATGGCCCCAGTAATTAGTAAATGAAGCGTGGGAAAAACATATATATTATGATGGCTTTGTATCGGTCATTAGTGTGGGTAAATATAGGCTAACTTATATGTGTTTATTGTAACTGCAGGCAAGAAAACAGTGAAGATTCTCCAGCAGCACGAGCTGTACAGCAACAAGGAACAGGAAAGCAATCTGAGAACTCCAGCAAATAAAGGTTTGGTGATTCAAGATTCCACTTGTTTCTTGGCAAGTATTAGTTGATACTGTCGTTAGATCCGCTTGAGTCTCACCCGTCATGTAATTCTTGAAGAATTCAGTATTTTTTTTTTTTTGGCCAAAGAGGAATTCAATAATTCAATCCCTCCTAATTAAGAGTTTATAGCACTTTTTAAATTTTACCTTTCGTATAAGTATTTCCATTTAATGTGCTGCTTCGCTGCCCATGTATTTTTTTTTCCCCTCATAACATGTTTCAACTCCTTCATTTGTGGATGCAGTGGTAGATGGGTTGAGGTTGGGCAACTTGTCTGTTGGAGTCAACTGTTAATTGCATGTAAGGTGAATGATCCAATGTAAATTATGTGACCCATTATTTTGGTTATGCATTTTTCATATCAGTTTTGGGAATTATGCAGTCAGATTTTATCATCGATATCAATTGACTTTGGTATCTGCATGAATCCATACATAATGGAAGATAAAAAGCCATATTCATCGTATTGAAAATTATACTAGGGTATTTACAGGCATGCCACATGTATGGCCTGGATCGTTTTGATCTTACACATGGGCATGTGGTTAAAATTTTTGGACCAAATTAATCGGACAACGTTGAAGAAACCTAGCGAACCTGCCTGATGAAGCCAAGGTTGATTTGGTGTTTCTTCCCCCTTAAAATGGGCCATTTTCATCAGAGCCAGGTTTTGTGTAACAAGAATTGCATGAACAAAGTTTAATGGTTACAGCAATGCACCTCATTTGACTGAGCCAACTAAACTGAAGTAGCAATTAACAGGGCAAAAACAACATTCCATTGTGTTAACCTAGAAATAAGACCAAGTTATTACTTCTGCCGTTCTCTGCAAATTGAACAGAATTAAAATGTCACTTACAGTTGAGAAGATCATTTTTCTCATTGATTTCTTTTTTTCTGTGTTGCAGTATAAATGATAGGTCGAGTCATTGTCCCTGAGCTACCATCTTCCCTTGTTCCAAGGATGAGCAAATGGTCTTCATCGCTCTTGCCTCATCAGTCAAATTTATTGTTTTCCAGACCAAGATTGTTTTTGTTTGTTTGAAAAGAATTCGTGATGGAAAGGAAACAAGGATCACTTCAGGATTTAGTCTGATGTTCTTTTTTTCTTTCCTGTTACTTCAGCAGCTTCATCTTCATTTTCTTTAACTGAAATTAACTGAAAAGGAAATACCGTTATTGCAAAGAAAGGCTCCAATCAAAAATGCATGAGCCTGCCCGTGATCAAAGCGATCAAGACTCGACTTGACAACGTTGCCTTTTACTTCAGAATTAAATAAAGTAGGTGATTGTAGGCAAAGCTTGGTGAATTAAGTGGAACACCATTTTTTCTTTTTCTTTTCTTTTTTTTTCTCTCTTTTTACGTCAGCCCGCAAGATTCCGTGAAAAGCAATTTCCCTTTATTCTACAGCCACCACGGCAGAGCTCATATCCTGAACCCGAAGTCGTTTTGCGCTTTAAAGAATGCAGCTTGCGTTTTTTTACTTTTTTTTTTTTAATTTTATTTAATACATGCCTTCGATTATGCTTTGAAGTTTGAACCGAAGTTAAGCTCCAGCTTTGATGTATTTTCTTGACGCTTTGAATGAGCAATTTGAAATAGTTGAACACTCTACATTTTCACGGTACAGAGAAATGCCAGAAAGACATGAAAGTAACGAAATGACAATCAGGAATGGTATAATGGCCACTTGAATTATCAGGTCCTTTACACTGTTCAACACAATGTTCTAATGGCATACCTTCATTTGTTTACCACCATGGAGGCCGAAGTCGTCCCTCGTTTATTGAACTTGTAAAATGTGAAGGACTTATGATAGGAACAGAATGAAGTAATTCTATAGATATTACTCAGATTTTGCTCTACGTTTAATAACCAAGCAATGATGATCGTGGGATGAGCATATGGCTATATATCACTAAGTTGCTCGTGAAATTTCCATGAGGCTCTAGTTTTAGCTCACTTTCCCTCGACTGAAGAAAATACAAAAGTCTTCTCCCGGTCTCAATTACTCAAATTTCCGTACTAGAGCTGAAAGCTTAAGATCATAAGCAGCTTGAAAGAAATCAGCTGCTTGTTGTAATGGGCAATCCATTTTTCAAACCAATCCAAGGTTGAAATATGCAAAATGGTTTGTGGGTTCTAACCGCAAAGCATTCATTAAAAAGCTTCGTGCAATGCGAAGTGATTGCATACCAAGTTTCAGCGACAACTGTGCAGTTGAAATCATGCTAGGAATTTAATCTGGTTCTATTGACAATGAGACTGAGATGGAAACAAAGGCCTCCTTGGATAATGATTGAGCCTCAAACAATGTCCCTGCAATACCTCTGTCATAAAATTGCAGATTAGTAATATGCTAATGCTGATGTTACAATATTCATAAACAAACAACGCAGAAGCATGCATTAATTCAACAGCAAATTCTTGGAAAGGTTTTACACCTGTAATATGCCAACTTCCCGAGCTAAAAAATTCAATCAACTGAGCTTTGTCAACACAAGTTTCTGCATCAGGCAAGGAACCAAGATCTGGATAAATGGTAGCCAGATCCTGCCTGGCTTCTATTTCCAGGATTCTTTCTGTTGATGCCTGAAATAGGGATGTCGGAGATGAATGTTGTCATAATATAATAATGTTGCTTTGTACATAATTGATGCTAATCATGCATTCCCATCTTTTAGTGTAGCGTTTTTCTCTTGAAGATAATACACACATCATGCCTGTATGCGCTTGCTTGATCGAAGTCCTCAGCTTGTACCCAATGCTTCTTTTTTGCTTGAATTAGTGCTAGCAACGTTCTGTAGGTCTCTATTGCTTGCTTGGGTTGCTGCTGAGCAATCTGAAGTACAGTTTTCAACCTCATAAGTTTTAACTGATCCATTCTCCCAGCCTCATCTAAAGCAAAATCAACTATGGTTTCAGCATCCTCAAACCGCTGCTGTGCAGATACTATGAGTGCTAACAGTTGCCAACCTCTTCCTGAGTTCCTAGCAACCATGTCTGAGTACATCATTGTATTGTCATAAGCGGCATCCAGATTCCTTTGAACTGCATTTTCCAGTCCAGGGCTGAAAATCACTTCCGGGTCATCTTTCCTTTTACAGCGGCATGATTTAGAGAGTTCAAACACTTCGTTTGAAATGTAAATCTTTCAGAATCAAGCACAGAAATTCTAGCCGCACCTCCACAGCAAACACCAAGAAATTTATCGCCTTGACACAAAAAATGCACATTTTGATACTTGGCTGGATCAATTACTTTACATGAAAAGTTAATGCCTTCACGAACGTGATTGAGATCCTAAGAACACAACCAAACAATAAGGAAGTTGCTTCAGACCTACCACATTCCTTCCTTAGAAGGTTCAATGCTGCTTCATTCTGTCCTGCTGCACTATAATAAACGGCAAGAAAGTACCATCTCTCAGCTCGATTATAGATACCTGGAAGGACCTGCTCCACATGATCTGCCAATAATTCAAACATCCCACTAATTGAAAGTGCAAATGTAAGATGATCCATCATTCCAGCATTCTTCTATATTTCCTGAAGTGCTATCTTTCTCATGAGGATTAATAGCAGAAGTATTGCTTCTTAAATGTTAGTCTTGGGTGTTTGCAACTGAGAGGGAAGGCTAACTTCAACACCACCATAGTGGCAGCTAAATTTTTTTGTACACCAACTAACCTTCGTGGCTCCAAATTCCCTGGGTTGACCAGGGTACGCCGACATGCAGTGACAACGTCATCAAGAAAGTTTGCCTTGATCCAAAGACTGGGAAGCAACTCCAGTGTACAATCTTCACCAACACCCTCAGTCATTCCACTAGGTAGAGAAAATTCAACCATATCCAGAATTGTTCTGCGCTAAAGATTGCCCCTAGAGGAAGTAAATAGGTGCTATTGCAAAAATTAAGAAAGCTAGCTAAAAGTTTACACAAATATGTAAAACTAGAAATCTTATAAACAAGTAAAGATCTTGTTGACAATATTTTAAAAGATCTTAAAAGGAATAACTATATAGATAAGGATTAAAGAGTCAAAACAAGACTTTGTCGACAAAATTTTTGAATAGAATAAAATGACAGTTGAAAGATAGCGAAAGTATATATGATGTATTCTGATTTTGTCCACTTGACCTACATCCAATTTCTTTGCAAACATTAAGGAATTTTTACTATTTTATTAAAATATACCACCAAAGAAATTAGGTTTTCAAACTCACCTAAAATTTTTACAAATAATTTTATAACTTACATAGTAACTGACTTTCTTCTCAAAAAAAAAATTTACACAGTATAGATCAATAAATTACAGTTATACTCTCAATATAACTTTCAAGTTGTTAGATAAACTAAACACTTAACAAAAATAAAGCTTAGAATAAGAAGAATAAAGAAGACTACAATGAATTTTAGAATAAAATAGCTTTATAATATTCTCTGATGATCTCTATTTTGTATTTTTTCATCTTATATAAACCTTTAGTATTCTAGTCGTTATGAAATAGCTTCATATTTGTCCATTAAGCATCTAGGCCATTATAATTCTTGGATAGCTGTGGAAGAGTAAGCCAATTGTTCTTTTTTGATTACCTTTAGAAGACTTTCAAACCAACAGACCACCATCTCTATTTCCTTTCATGGTTCTGTTCAAAGCAAGCATGTCCAGCAAAGGTGTTACGTGTAAAGCTTTTCCAATTATCTTATCCTTATTAATACTCATTAATATATTTGAAAAAATTAAGAACACAGCGAAAAAATATTGACTTTCATTTTAGCAAAAGTTAATAGTCAAGCAAATAAGTAAACTATAAACAATTTTTTGCTTTTAGCAACAAGACAAAATTTTAAATAGAGAAAAGAGCTAGACAAAAAGGCTCTTGACTTTTCTACAGGTCATACCAAAGGCTAAACAGAAATTAGTTAAGAAAAAGTCACTTTTTGACTTTTGCTTAAACTTAAAGTTTTTAAAATCATCAAACATAAGAAGGTTTAAGAGACCATTAGGACAACATGCACCCTTCTGCAGCCTCTTGTAAATAGAAAGTATCAGACTCATTAGAATTGGCACCTTTTGAGTGCTGCTCATCTGCATAATGTGGTTGCATTTATTGGCGTTATTGATGTTCCATATGTGGAAGCTTTCAAGATCCACTTGGTCAAAGGACGAAACTTGTTGTCCCAAATGCAAAATTTCAACATTTATAAAATGCATGTAAATCAAAACAACATGCAGGCAGAGAGAATTGAGAAAGTAGTAATACCAATGTAGCGCCCGAGTTTCTCCAATGATTTTGCTTTAAGCAAAATTGCCTCAAAGAAGCAGGCTTACTGAATGTATTGACGTCACATTTGGAAGCACACTATCAGTCTTAGAATGCAGTTCTCTTTGCTTGGTTCTCTCAGAAATAGTCTTGATCATCCTTGGGGTCAAACCCCTAATGTCAATTCCCTGGAAAACTTGAAGTGCAGCATCAAAGTTCCCACTTTGGTATTCAAGCCTCCCCAGCAAAGCCCTAGCTTCCTGAAGAAGTTAAAAACTAGTATAGCAGAAAGAATCCATATGATTTTGTATGACCAAATTGACAAAGAAAGAAGCACGTTAATTTCTACCTCGTAGTTTAAAGAGAGCGCGCTTCCCTGAGAGTAGCTTCTACTTCATCAACATGGATATCATCAAATTTGGAATCCCAATACCCAGTCATGGAGGAAAGCCCACAGGTAGAGAAATCCGTCGTAGCGAGGGACTCTGGCGGTGACTGGGGGGCTCTTCAAATTTGAATTGCTCCCCAGAGCATGCACACAACATCTTCCTAACTCTGGATCTCTCCCTCAAAACTGAGCCAACAGAAACCACTCCTCACTGTACGCCCACATGAGGGGATAGATTTGGTGCATTAAGAAACATGTTTCTGTTGAAATGGCTGCACAATTATGACTGCTTATGTTATTCTGACGGAGAAATTCCAGCAGTGGTATGTATAGCTAAAGCAATCTTAATTCTTAATTCTTGGATAGCTAATAATTGAAGAATAGCAAAAGGCCTCAAAGTTTCCTAATTTAACTTGCAGCTGAAAATTTGAAACTTCTATGATGATCCGAATGTAGCTAAGACCATTCCAGACAGCATTTCCGTTAAATAACGCAAAGAATAAGTCAATATGACAAAAAACCAAACTTCATAATTATCCCAAAACAAAAAGACACGAAGTTTCGTTGGTAGAAGGGGAAAGAGAGATAGAGAGATGACAAATTTTGAGGTGACAATGAGGGCAGTCAGAGGAAGATAAAAGGACAAAGGCTTGTGTAGAAGAACATGTGTGTGGAAGGAAAAAAAAGGGCGAGACAAACATTGATAAGTGAGAACAGAGCTTTGGACTTACCACAAACCAGATTCCAAAGCCGTGAACTATAGGAGTCGTCGATTCCATGAAAGTTACCATTGTGTTGAATGTCACTTTTTTTCTGCTTCAATGTCCAGAAATTGAACCTTTTTGGTTAGAAAGATCCAGCTTCCAGCTTCTACGCGCGAAGACGAATGAATCCAATGCTTAACATTGAGGGGAGGTTGAGGGAACAAATATCATGAAACGGAATCAGAGATGTGATTAATTTGGGTTTTTGTTTCTTTCCTTATTTCGTATTTTGCTGATTTTCTGGAAGTGGAATAGACAATATAACAGGGAGTGTGACAGGAGCGAGGGTGGTTGCAGATTATCTGTTTATATCATAGTTTTTAAGTTTCAAATACTTTCTATTGTATGTATTGGATTGATGCTTAATAATTTTAGCGGGAAAGCAAAAAGGCGCAGCAGGATTAGCACAAGTGAAGTGAAAGCTAAATCCAACGCTATCCTGTTCTGCGACAAAGAAGCAACCAGCAAAGGGTCCCCGTCAACTTGTTTCCTTTGATCGGTTTAATCAGAGATACAGGAGGATTGGAGCTGTATTTATTATTATTATTTATTTTTCTCCAGGATTCATTTTCACAATGTCCGATAACTCGTAATAATTACCAATTAATTGAGTGTATTAATTAGTCTGTCGTTAAGAAATAACTTGTACTCCTTCCGATCTTTCATAAATTACTAATACTTATTTTATAGATATTAAAAAAATTGATTAAAAATGATTTAATTAATTTAATTTATATTAAAATATAATTTTTTTATATTTATCCCTAATTAAATAATTTATCTCTATTCTCAATAAATTATATTAATTTTAATAATTTTTTATTTAATTATGGACATTTAAAAAAAGTCATTAATAATTATGATAATTTAAAGAAATAATTTATATTTTGAACTAAGATAATTCTCTAATAAATGACTTATATTAAATTGGAAGAAGTATAATAAACCAGCCGTTTTGTTATTCTTTTTTAGTTAGATTTAACATTTTATAATAGTTTACTGTTGAGTCTCATATTTATAATTAGACACAATGTAGTACTAACAAGGTAAGATGTGATTAAAAAAAAAAGTACATAGAAGATTAAACATTAAATTTAACCCAACAAATTAACGGATGAATCAATTTAACGTAAAAATGTCAATTTATATCTTTAAGTGATGTAAAAGACTAAACTGATAGACATGTTATCTTACAAGAATTAATTTACTCTAATTAATTTTAGTAGATCAGCATCCTATGAACATAATTTTGTACCTATTTTCTTATCCTTTTTTAATGATGGAAATATGGAATTATAGGTGCGTATGGGATGATACACTCATATAGGGGTGCTGTGTTAATTCATGGGAATCTGGAAAAAGCAAGAACGAGAGGAGTCTCAAACTTGGCTTACCTCACCTATCGTCCTCCTTCTCTCTTTTCTCATGTACATCCTTCTTTTAACAGTATCAACATTATTTTAATTTTGAAGGAATTACAAATAAGGATTTATAGTTAAAATTTTTTTTTTATAAAGTCTGATATTATTAGTATCATTAATTTTAGTTAAAGTCAATAATAATTTATTCTAAAACAATAATAATAGATCCAGTAAAATAATTTTCTTTTAATTTTGAATCCTTATTTATAATTCTCCTTTTATTTTTCAAATCCTATTAACCAATGTTTTTAAAATATTAGTTAAAAAATAAGACATGAGTTTTTTTTGTATAAATAATATGATCTTATTTAAAACAATTGTGGGTAAATAATATTATCTACAGGTATTATTTTGAGACAATAAATCTCTTATTTTTTTTCTTCAACTGCGCAATCCATAATGTTCACACACAAATTTTATGCACAATCTTCACAACTACTAAGGTAATAAGGCACTCCCAAATTTTTCAGCATGTGTGCATATCTAAATACCGACACACGATACAACTATTTTTAAAAATTATGGCGTGTGTCGTTGTCCAATGAGCTACACATAGTAGTATGAAACGGGATCCTCTACCTTAGCTAATTTTATTGCATGATGTGCAATAATACTTTTTAGGCATTTTTTACGGATTAAAAGTAATTTAAGAAATTAAAAAATTGTAATTGGGAGAATTGTTAGAGAAAATTATATTTCAAAATTTTTAACTATAATTTTTGTCATTCAGATTATAAATTTTATATATACTACACCATTTTTTAACTCCTAAATAGAAATGCCTAAAAGATGTTATTGCACATGAAGCAATAAAATAAATTATTGTAAAAGATCTCGTCCGCACATGGTATTCACTTCCTCCCTTCTCCTTTTACACATACATATATATAATTTAAATTTAATTATTAAAAATATTTCATTCACATATAATTTTATCAAAATAAAATTGATTCGAATTACAAAATATCAAATTATATTTTCTTTTATATTTTACTCAATCTAAATATATTTTAAACCAAAATAAATATTAAATTTGAACAGACAAAGGTCTAAATTAGAGTTTGGTAATTTTTTTATAATTAAATATTTTAATAATTAAATTTAAATTTTATAACATGTATTTAATTATTTATAATTTATTTAATTGTTATAATTATAAAGAGAAGAAATGGATGGAAAAAAAGTCATATATATATATATATTATGTCATACGTTTTTTTATTGTCTCTATATATAACAAAATAGCACATAGAAAAAGAAAATTCCAAATTAGAGCATATTACGAAGAGAGAGAAGAAAAGGGGTCCGAAACGTTGGATAACGACACACAATGCAATTTTTGGGGGGAAAAAAATTGAAACGTGTGTCGTTAAAAATATGCACGCACATTAAAAAATAAAAAACAATTTGATTTCAACGGGTATGAAAGATGTGGATGGCAATGCCCGCTAAAAAAAACTCGTGTGTGTCAACATTTTGGATAGCGACAGAAGTTGAGACAAAAAAGGGAAAAATTAGCTGTTTTATAATTCAAAAATTAGTACCTGCAAGTATAGAAAAAACAAAAAAGGGAAAAAATGAGCTGTTCTCTAGTTTTGAAATTAGTACCTACAAGTATATTAAAAAAATTAAGATATTTTTAAAATAAGAAATAAAAGCAACGAGATGTTTTTTTTTTTGGTGGGGGGAACCTTGGATCCAATCTCTATTTACCAGGAGAAACTTTTACATAACTTTTAATGTTTTTAAAATTAAATTAATTATTTAATCAGTAGAGACATTGATACATAATTTAATATTTGATTGTGATTAAATTGTAATCAAAGTAATAATGATTAAATATATTTTTTAAAATTATATATATTAAGATTTTAATATAATAAATAAATAATTATTAAATTAAAAATATTAATGAAAAGGAAGAAATAATTCTAGCCAAACAATTTAATATTTAAGAGAGATATTGCTAAAGATAGACTATGAGAAAGAACAAATATGGAAAATGATTAAATACTTTTTTTCTTTAAATTTTTCTATGTTTTAACATTTTCTTTTTTTATTTTTTATTTTCAGTTTTTTAGATCTTTCCAGAATGAAATTCAAAAAAAAATCTCAAAAATATTCAAAATCAATTGAATCTTGAACCAATTTAACAAGTTTTTTACTAATTTGATTAATTTTGGAGTAATTTTTTAACAAGCCAATTTTATAAATTAATCAAACAGATTCACTAGTTTTTTATCAATTCAGCAAGTTTCAGTTCAATTTTAATAACAATAATAATTCTTTTCAACTTTTAGAGTAAATTATATGATTTTCATAAATATGTTTAAATTATATGATTTTTTATTTAAAAAAATTAAATTATCTCTCACTTGAAATAAGAAAAAAAGCACAACATTTTATGACAAAAAATAAATTATAATTATATATATTTTAACCAAAATATATTTATATTTATTACTTAAATAATATAATAAATATTAAATATACATTTGACTAATATCAAATAATCACTTTTTAAATTGAAAATAAAATAAATTTCTAGTTTTTTATAGAAAATAAATAACGTTGAATAAAATTTTAAATATATATTATTTATGAGCTGTTTTTTTAATTAAAAAATTAATATTATCCTTTTAGTCATCTTTTAATTTTGAATAAAATTTTTAAGTGCATATATATATATATATATATATATATATTTAAACACAAGAGGAGAATAATTTACTCATTCTCAACTTTGGCTCTCCTTTTCTAATTCTGTATGCAATGTTTCTTCGCAATAATTTTGTTTGATGAGTTAACAGAGACGAAGAGCACCAATGGATTCTGACTAAATTATATATATATATATATATATATATATATATGTAATTAAGACATTTTCTGGTTGAAGATTAAATTTAAGATTGATAGAACCTCCCACGTACCTTATATCATTTAGGCGAGGCATTCAATTATTACAAATAATAAATTCTCAAACGAACTTTTTAGTTTCAAGTTTTTAATCGATGTAAGAGCCTTCAATTTCAAAAAAAAATTAGGGCCAAGTTATTTATTATTACGACAACGGCTAAATTAGTTCAGACAAATCATATTTTTCTTCCCATCTTTCAAAACATAGCATGGTCTTATATCACTCGAGAGCTACAGAAGTTATACATGCAGCGTCATAAGATAATTTTCCTATGGGAAAGATGGCAAAATGAATTGACTCATGAGATAATTTTATGTAAATCCCTTCCTCGCTTATGTGAAAAGTGCCGCCTAATTCATTTGCCTCTTTTGTTTTTGAACAGCAGAGGGCGCCAAGAAATTGTTTACCGCCTTGCAATAAGCAAATGACTATCATTGCATAATTAAGAGCAATTCAATCATTCAATCGGTGAGTTGATTTGGATTTTTAAAAAAAGGTATTCAGAACATTTTGTTTTTTGGCAATCAATCTGATCTGATCCCAGTAAATTATTGCCGTTCCAATCAAAAGCTCAAGCCTCCTCATCGACCACATTGACTGCGTAGTGGCCAAAGTTTCTGCCCTGTTAACAACAGAAGAAGAACTCAAGTAAATTTAATTATCAAAAAAAAAAACTTCAGGATCAGAACAGAACAATATGCCTATGAAAGTAAGTTCACAATATCAAAGAAGAATGCATAATAGCAAAGCATAAGGAAAAGAATTAAACGCAGTATTTGCTAACACGACTACGTTGGGAAACAGAAGTAAACACCAAAAACTATTGTCCCAGGGTGTCTACTAAATCCCCATAACTGAGAATTTGAGAATTTGCCTGTGAATGAACCCAATACTAATTCTGTCACCCAGATATACCTCGGCTGCCACACAAGAAGAGTAACCACAACATATGATTCACGAGACAAATGCACATGCACAATCAACGACTTTCCCTGGTCTCTTAGACAAATAAATTCCAGTAATTAAGTGCAGCATTGTTCACCAAGCATTGCAATAGGGAGATAAGAGTGAATATTTATTATAAGGGAAGGATGTTAACCTCGGATAACAACCGCTGCTTGTTAAGTAACTGGGTCCTTGCCTTGTTCAGAACTGAATTTGGAGACTTAAACATTCTCTGAAAGAGAGAATGGGGCAGATCAGAGGATGATGACAAGCAAAGAAAAAATAAATAAATAAATAACTTAATAGGTAAGAGGAAAATCACCAACATAATGCAAAACGTTATGGCCTAGTAGAGCCAAATTGGCGAGAACTGACCTTTTCACCAACAGACATCCGATGTTCATTGTCAGCAAGATTCCTTCTCTTTGGTGTGAAGTCAAAAACATCATGAAGGAACTCATTTTCCTATTTTGCAGAGGGAGGAGAGGAAAGGTATATAAGAAAACAATAATAACTTTGTCTGAAAATAAGTTTTCCAGAACACTAAGAAGCTTGCTAGACAAAATTAGTCATAGAATGCCAACCTGCATGTGCTTAATGAACCCTCCCCCTAAGAAGTGCTTGATAAAGTTCAACTGCAAAATTCTAAATGTCAAAGTACTAACACAGAAAAATGGAGCTCTTTAGGTAAAAATGAAAGAACACAAGAAAAACCTGTATCATTTGAGACCATGATGATGTCTGCAGTGAATCACCACCAATCTTTGTTGTAATTTCAGGAGAGTAACCATACTAATATAATTTCAAAAGGTAAGATCAGTACAGAACCCTATGTACGCAATGACTAAGTAATATACATTTCCAAATCATAATAGTAAAAAGGAAACTAAAGTACCTCAAAAAATTCCGAGATATCTCGAAACAAGTCCCTCTGAGTGTTAAGATCTTTTTTAGCAGACCCTTTTCCACCAGCTTCCACAGCAAGGTTTTTAACTTGATTTATCACCTTCCCTTTCAATCCTTGGATATGCACATAACTCTCCTGCAGTTTGCCCTCTTCTTGAGTAATGTCACTTGCACTATTAGGATCAGCAGAAGATTTCTCTATAATTCCAACATCAAAGATTAAAGCTAATGCTTCACCAGCTACAATACGTACAGACCGGTCTTCCTTGTCTAGAAGACTAGATAAATAAGATATTGAACTGCATCAATAGTAAAATATAATTAGTCAGATTTATTAGTAATCTATAACATAAAGCAAAATAATTTCACTATCCATAGCCATTTTTTTAATTAAAAAAAATGCACATAACCTAAGACTAGTGCAGAAGTATGAATTGAAATGGGGCGCACAACAAATAGACTCTGCTTACTTTTGCCAGTTTTTAGAGTTTAGCTTCAGGTTGCCCATGCCGGAGAGGAGAAAGGACCAAGCAGACACCACAGCTGTTAAGATTAACGGTGAAGGCTTGACAGCAACTACCTAAACAAAATAATAGAAGAAGTAAATTTCAGGAAGAAAAATTGGCAACGCCAGTATCAGCCTCCTTGTATTCATATTTCAACATTGTAAGCACAGAATGCAACTAAGAACTAACAAAATTATTATCAGAAACATATTACACTTATGAGCTAATCCTACTCGCAAGGTTTGATCAGAAAATAAAACTAACAAGACTGCAAAATCCCAGAATATTCATAATTATATTTGAGATGGATGCCTACATTGGAACCTAATTTAGGATTAATCAATCGCCACAGTATGTCCATTGATTTCTCTGTTTCCTCTTGATCAGTCCCCCCGACAAAAGTGATGATAGCCAAGCACCGCACCAACTGTAAACAAAGATGGAATTTAGAAAATAAGATTCAGCATCAAAGCCTCCCAAGAATTAGTGTGGAAAAGTCAAATACATACACAATACCAGCAAGATTTTTAAACTCTTACTTACAGATGATATCTTTGTGGCATCTGACCTAGATGTCAGAGATTCATCAAGAAGACGGACAGATTCTTCAAATATTTCCCGTGCATTATCACCACATCCAACAGTCAAGGACAATAAACCTATGAAAGAAACAAAATAAAAATTCAGGTAAAAGATGAAAATGTGGGAAACAGTTAAGTTAATAAAAAACTTACCAATGGCCTGAGATGCCAACGCTATTTCCTTTGCAGATGCCTTTTTGGATCCTTTTTTAATGGCACCAAGACACTGATGCAACAAGGTAGCAAATCTGACAAAGCAACTCAAAGTTATGATATCGTATACACCATAAATACATAGATAAATATATAAATCGGTGGAATAAACATTTAATTTATAATTGATTTTAATACGGTATGCATATAACTTCTCCAGTTAACACAAGAACTTACTAGAAAAAAGTGGTGACAGCAGTACAACCTAAAAGAGCAGACATGGAGGAGAGGAAGACACATTGATCACAATTTGTAATGCATATGTCGTGTGTTTAATTCATAAATTGGTTCCTTAAGCTGATTTCATCTTTTCTATTTAACAAAACTAATTATAGTCTAACTCAAATTAAATCAATAGAGGCAAAGAAAACATGGCTAGCAACAAAGGGGCGTGACCTACAAGATATATGGTTGCATTTGATAAAGCACACTTATATCAATCTATCTTCACTAATGTCACTTTAAGTAAATTATAAGAGGTCGTAAGAAAGCAGTGGCATAACAGAAATTAAAAATCAAATGACCGAAATGCTTACTTCTTCTCCACAAACTGATGCTGCATATTGCTACTGAATGACTCAATGATCGATGACAATGCTTTCTCCCTTGTGGAACCCCTATATCCAAATAAAAATATGATCATCTTGGCCCAAAATGAAAGGGAAAAAAGTCATGCAGGCATGAGCCAAACAACATATCAAGTTTCAAAAACCGACCATCTGATTCCACAAGTTCATCTAATCTCATTATTTAAAGGTTATACAATTTCCATAAGTAGACATCATAATTGCCAACAGCTAAGTACCTCTTTTCATCTAAAGCATCGAGAGCTTTGTCAAGCAAAGTATCTTGATCAACATGCACTTCTTCAGTACCCGACACTGACATGAGATCAGACCGGACAGTCGACGACGAACTGGCACTACTCTCATCATCGCTATCCATCATTGCGGCATTTTTACGTTGAGAATTACCTGAGGGATAACCAAAACATCATCATTCTACTCACACATTTTATTCAAGTCCTACAAACTCGAAAGACATACAAGAAACTCAAAAATTGTAGTACTTAGATATTAATAATGCAGTGTAAACACTTTAACCAAGACATAACGCTGAAACTAACCAAAGAACAAATTGTAGTCGCGAAGGCTATAATTAACCCCATAGATTCATTCAAGAAACAAATAATACAAACAGAAGAGAATATTAAACCCTCAATGACCAGAAAAGAAGAAACCCTCGAAACGGAAACAAAATTTGGGGGTCTTACGCTTTCCCATCGTGACGGCTCCTTAATTTCCTACCGTGCGTCAGACAATTTTACAAAATGGAATCCCTATCTGAGAACCAGAAAGCCGCAGAAGTATGAGATCGACGGAATCGAGTGGAATCGAAAGGGGGCAGAACAACAACAACAACGCTGGGGTCAACTTGGGTAGTGAATAAGCCATTAAAATTCTAGGGCAGATTGGAAAGGTTCTCTCTCCTAGAGGAATCGGGATTATATATAATAGAACCGAAGGAGGAAATTAGAGGCTTTTATGAAGCCAAGATTCAGAAAAACATCCGTGAGGCGAGAGATTGGGTTTACAAGGGTTCTTGGCTTCGCTACGGAAAGGAATTATTCATTTTGCTAGGTGCGGAATATTCGGTAAGCGTATAAGCGGGCGCACTCAATGACTGTGGGCAAGGTTGCGTGGCACACAATGGACCGTTGAGTGGATGAGTTTTAGCACCGTTGGATTTTGTCGGCGCGCGAGTGCAAGTTGGTGGTTGTGACTTGTACACGTGGCTTAGATCCAAGACACTGTTTCGGTTCGCCAGGAAACAGGCGAGAAGAATGCTGCCTAGCCGTTTCGACGAATATTCCAGCGCTTCCACAACTTTCTGGGATGACCTTGGGTTATGACTTGCAAGAAACTATTTCTTGAAGGCTCAGACGTCAGACGTTACGAAATTGAATAAGCGGACAGAATTACCACGTGATGATAGAAAACTAGCCAATTACAGGTGTATCGCACGTGTTGAAATTTTTTTATTTATATATAAATACATATATAAACATATATAAAATTAAATAAAAAGATAATATATATGTATATATTAAAACATAATAAATATATAATTTTTAATGATAGTATAATAAATATATTGTTTTAATTAAAAAATTATAGGATAATTTATAAAAATTTTACATTTATTATGTTATTATTAAAAGTTTATATATTTATTATATTTTAATTAGAGAATTTGATAATAAAAATATTAAAATTATATATGTTTTTTATTTATTAATTGAAAAGAAAATAAAACACAGACCAGATAAAAAAAAAAAAAAGAAGCTAAAAACTTTTAATGGTTTAGAATGCAGGAGCCAATCGAATTATGTGGGCAATGTTCACAAGTTGCAATTAGATTACATTGCAAGACGGACCTTTTGTGGATGTTTTTAGAGGTTTGTTTGGACGTTGGTAGAAATCATTTCCCATTAATATAACCAACAAGGGGGCTAAAATTTTATTTAAGAAAAATTAGTGAAAGAAACAAAAAACATAGGCAAAAATAAAATCTTCGACATCTATTTTTATTACCTTAATGGTTTAGGCGCGTCACCCCACCACATCATATTTCCCATTTTAGTTCGTTAAATCATGAGCAAATCAATGTTATAGTGTTTAACTGCATTTTTTCTTAATTCGATTTTTTAATGATAGTTTTTTTAACTTAACTTTTAACTTTTTTATTAAAATATTCATCACATTCGATAAAGCCACAATTATTTGATAGACTAATGGACAATATAAATAAGAGATTATGCAACCATTAATTAATAGTTTTGACTTGTTCAAATTTCATTATTTCTTTAATAAGCACCATTTTGCCTCTTTTCATTATCTTTTTAAATTAAGTGAGTTTGTAAAAACCAAGCAAAACGATATTGTTTAAAAAAGAATGATACTTAAACAAATTTAGATCATTCAAGCAATTAAACATTTCTGACTATAGATCTTCTTGGCGTAAGTTTGGCCAACGAAAGATTGTCTAATCACA
The DNA here is from genome assembly GCA_032878935.1 of Erythrophleum fordii. Classification (NCBI taxonomy): domain Eukaryota; kingdom Viridiplantae; phylum Streptophyta; class Magnoliopsida; order Fabales; family Fabaceae; genus Erythrophleum; species Erythrophleum fordii. The sequence goes on from JAVQMF010000058.1 coordinate 12,636,483, forward strand.
CACAAGCAAACCCTTGCATGGTAAAATTAGTTGCACTATTTGGCCATGGCAAGAGAGGGTACACTCACTCTAAATGACATGGAAAGTATAAATTTTAAGTTCTCACCTTTCTTCCAATGTTAAAATGAGCACGGCATCGCATCGTCTATAAAGTGTCCAAGTTAGGATATTCCATAAAATCTAGTATCATATTCATGTTCATTTTGATTCTTACAATGGAATTTGTATACAAAAAATCCATAAAATAATTTAATATTTTTTTAATGACATATTATAATTTCAGTAATTATTATCTTATTTTCTAATTTCAAATTTTGTTAATTTAAATTTAATTTAAAAATTTATATTGACTAAAAAATGGGATAAGAAAAAATAAACAAAGAATAAGTGCAATTTGAATTTAAAAATTTTTAAATAAAAATTATATAATAATAAATTTTTAAAAAATAAAAAATTAAATTAAATTATGTATATATGATTTATAAATTAAATTATGTGGACAATTTAAAAAATAAATTAAATTTTAGGTAAACATTATGAAAATTTAAGTTAAAAATCCAAAATAATAGAAAATAAAAATTCTATTATATATTTTCTAATTTTTAACTTAAATTTAAACTTAAAAAATATGAAAATAGAAAATAAAAGTTAAGTTAAAAATCCAAAAATAGGAAATAAAAATTTTTTATTTTACTTTCAAAATTTTTAATTAAATTTAAATTAAGAAATCCAAAATTAAAAAAAATAAGATAATAATAAATTTTTAAAATTACAAATTAAATTATGTAGACATCTTAAAAAATTAAATTAACTTTAAATTAAAAAAATCCAAAATTTTAAATTACATTTAAATTAAAAAAATTAAAATTTAAGTTAAAAAAATCCCAAAATATGTTGGAAGCATTGAATTATTTCTTTTTATATTTTTTTCCATAAATATTAAATATTATATATCTCTACATGCTTTCCAAGGGTCAAATTTTCTATAGTATGAACAAATTAGCAATTATACTATTGGGACCATCTTAGCAACAATAAACAACAATTAGTAATATAAATCAATCGACGATGTTATAAAGTTCTATCCTAAATTATGTTTTTAGATAAGCTATTTAAGTTTAAATCTTTCTTAATGACTTTGCTTATAATTTTTTTTAATCTCCCTCTACCTTTGATTATTAGACTACTCTTCATCTAATATATTTTTTTATTAAAATTTTTATAAGTCTTCTCCACACGTGCCCAAACCATTTAAAATGTAATTCTACAATTTTTTTCACAATAGATGCAACCTCCACTTTTATCTAATGCACTCATTTCTAATTATATCTTATCTGGTGTATCCACTCATCTAACGCAATATTCCCATCTTTATAACATTAAATTTATTCTTTTATTAGCTAACACTCAATCCCATACAACATTGCAAATTTTATAGTTGAGTAGTAAAATTTATCCTTAAATTTGAGTGAGTCTCTTATATTACAAATAATATTCAAAGCACTCCTCCATTTCATCCACTCTACTTAAATCCTATATTTTATATCTTCTTGTATTTTCCCGTCATGTTGTATGATAGACCCAAAATACTTAAATTGTAAAACTTGTGGTATGGTATATTATCTAATTTTAACTTTTATGCTAAAATTAATGTATTTCTTACTAAACTTATATTCAATGTTTTTAAAATTAAATCGGTCATTAAGCTAGTAGAGATATTGATTCACAGTTCATTGGTTACACCGTGATTGAATTGGTAATAATTAAATATTTATTCTTAAGTTTTTATATATTAAAATTTTAATATAACAAATAAACATTGATAAATTTTAAATATTTAATTATTAATTTGATATTTCTTAATATATTAGAAAAATTATTTTTTAGTTAAAAAATAAAAAGTACTTACACTTCTCATGGTTTAGGATTAAAAGGAATAATTAATATCTATATAATATATATAGATAACCCTGTACACTTATGTCAAGTAGCTCCTGCAAGTGAAATGGCATTAGTTACCTCTGGGAGGCTTAAGGACGAGGGTTCGAGCTTGCGAAAGCAATTTTATCCCATTTAAAACTTTGCATATAATATGTATAAAACTTTGCACATATAAGATTAGGATCTCTTACAGGTGAAGTGGCATTAAATGCTTTTAGAAGTTTAAGTTTGGCTTGAACTATTTTGTCCAATTTAACAAGGAAGACAAGTTTAACCTACAAAAATGAATCAGTTTTTATTCATAACCAGTTGATCAAACTCAATTTTTGACTAATATTGACCGATTGTGAGAGGCCATAGTTTTCAAGCTTTTTCAGGTGAAAACATGGTCTGGTTCACCCATTGAGCCAGGCGGTTTGATTTTCATTACGCTACTTACATTTTCATATACTCTGTTTAATTTATCCTTAAACGGAATTCATATATTTACAAAGTTAGTCTCCATATCTCTAATTTCTTATTTATTTATTCTTTTAATTATCTAATTAGAATTATCTTATCTACAAAAAGCATGTATTATGACACTCATTCTTAGATATATTCAGTAAGTATATCTAAGATAAAGTAAAAAAAATAAAAGTTCAAAGTTAACTCCTAATGCAAATCAATTGTTATTGAAAAATCTTTTGTGAGCCCACATTTTGTTATCACACTAGCTGTAATCATATTATACATATCTTAAATTACTCGAATATAAGTAATATGAACTTTTTTTTTTTTTAGAGTCTTCTATAAAACCTCTCTTATCACCCTGTTTTATGCCTCCTTCAAAACAATGAACACCAAAGGTATATCTTTTTAATTCCTTCAACATCTCTCAATTAAGTTTCACAATAAGTATATTGCTTCCATAGTTGACTTTTTTAATATAAAACCAAATTGATTTTATATAACTTGAATCTTTTGCTTTAATTTTTGCTTAACTACCTTCTTCCATAACTTCATAGTATGGCTCATGAATTTAATTTCCTTATAATTTATGTAGTTTTATATGTTCCCCTTATTATTATAAATAGGTATTATAGTATTTCTCCTCTACTTATCTGGCATTCTCTTAAATCTCTTAATCTCGTTAAACAATTTTATGAGTCAACTTATACCTTTTACTTCTACATCATTCTATACCTTAATAATTATGTTATTCGATTCAATTGTTTTATCATTTTTCATCCACTTTAATGCTTCTTTTGCCTTTGACTTTCGAATCTTATGATAAAAAATATAATTTTAATATTTTTTTTAATATTTAACTTATTTGAGTGCAATAAAATATTTTGTCATTCATTAAATGGTATATGAAAATAACCCTTATACTTTTCCCTGATATCTTGTTTGGTGACCAAGATTTTTCCTTCTTAATTTTTATTGTATTTCACTTGGACCACGTCCCTTTTTTTTCCTACTTTTAGCTAATTTATAAATATTTCTTTCTTCAATTAGTATTTAAGAATTGGTATAATCCATCAAGTGCCTTAACTCTCACTTTACTCACTTTCTTAATATCTTTTTTAGCTACTTTATATTTTTCTCAATTTTTATCACTTTTTGCATAAAAAGACTATGCTTTATAACATTATTTTTTAACCTTAACATTAACCTTATTTTGCATACTTGTATCTCACCACCGAAATTCCTTATCTTTAGGTATAAAGTCTATTGATTCACTAGGTATTTCTTTTGTCATCTTTCTAATCTTTCTAACTATCTTGTTTTGCATATCATTAGCACTTCTTTGTGCTTCTTAGGACCATTTCTTCAAAATATTTCGTTGCAAGCTCTTTTTTTCATTCCCATTCAATATTTGAACCACCTCAAACAAATTAAAATTATATACCAAATGTTTTAGTTAAGAAGAAACCTAAAAATTATAGGCTACTTATAATATTAGGACCACCTCGCGTGTAAGTTGACTTTGGTGGAATTTAAAGTATCATTGTAATGGAAAGTAAAAATTATAGTAGGCCTATTTGAAAAGTAATACTAAATGAATTTCTTGACCATATTGTAATTAATTTTTTTTTCCAATAGTAATCATTTAAACATTTTTTTAGGAAAGCAAAGAAGACATGCATTCTTATTTTATAAAACCTCCTTTTACAAATTTGATATTTAAAGCATTTTGTCGTCGAATTAAATTGGAATAGAAGTAAAAGAACATTTTATTGTTTCATATATATTGTTATTTTGCTTAATTATTTTTTTTAGAATGCAGTTTTTAAGGTGTTAAACCAAAATAATCTTTTAACATGAGTAAGACAATTCTATTATTATCAATCAATCAATTGTTAATAATTACTATAACATACCTTGCACAACATGGGTGGTCATCTAGTTATACCTAAAAGGAGTTGCATTGAAGGTGTTATGTGAAAATGAAATAGAGCTATGTTGTGGGGACCTAAATGATGCAAGAGAAAGAAGTTGGAGTTTCTAGAAAAAATGAGAATGAATGAGACAGGTAGGGCATGTATAAGGGTGAATGGTGGAAGAGGAAGGGGGTTTATAAAGGGTTTTGTTTTATAAGATAATGTTATCTCAAATGGGACAATAAGGTATAGCCATATGACATTGTAATCTTTATGTCCATTTATATTGTGCCATGTGAGCACCTATGACCTATGTTGATGTCAAAGTTGACCCTCACATAAGGCGCACATTCAAATCTAACCCAAGTTAGATCATGCAAACAAACAATACCTATATCCTTTAACAAAATAAACAAATTAAGCATTTAAAGGAGTTAAGATTGGTTGCCACAATAATATAGTCGAAATATTCTTTTTAGACTTAAAACCCCATTGGCCTAAGGTTAGTCTAGTTTGTCACAAGACCAAGCCAATAGTTTGTAAAGATGGAATTTTGACCCCCCCCCCCCAAAAAGAGTGGTCATTTTTGGCAAAAGAAATGACCTATATTTATCAAGAGTTTATATGACTATTAATTAATAATTTTGACATATCCAAATTTATTATCCTTTTAATTGGCCTTTCCCTCCTCTCTCTTTTTATCACCTTGTTGGATTAAGTAAGTTTTAAAAAATTTTTAAAAAAAACAACATTGCCTAAAGAAGAATGATACGTGGATATAATTACATCATTAGTTAATAATATGTTATGTCAATTAGTTTGTTAAGTGACTACAACTTTATCTATCACCAAGGATTATTTTAATTAATAACTAAATTGATAATTTTATCCATAGATGATTAAATTAAAAAAGAGTAATTTTTAAAGGTTTAAATATTGATTTACTCTTAAATCAATGAGAAAAGTCTTCATGCTCTAATGACATTGAAATCGTGTCTCTAGTATTTTTATAAATTATTTATTAAAAAAAATTAAATATAATGTTGATTAGACTTAAAAAAAACTAATACAATTCACTAAAGCATAAGCATGTAGTAACACAAACAAAAATCTTGTCCTATGGTGGTACCTAGGAATTCTTGTGTGCACTATGTATATGTATACTCAATAATCAAAATTTATTCAGCATGTATGGAATAAATCCTATAGATGATCAAAATATTTTTCTTGCAATTTTTGCATGGTAAGCTCTTGACTTGAGTGCACTGTAACAAATAGAATGGTGATAGCCCTTATTATTATATTTGTGCTATGTTATATGAAGATCTATCTTATGTTCTTCAAGATTATCCGTATGCTGCCAATTTGTGGGCTAACCTAGTCAACTTAGCAAGATTGGGTGATTTGTTTAATGTTGAACATTGGCAAGGGATTGAGTTGCATGTTATTCAACAACTTAGAAATGATGCTATTCGTTCTTGGGGAATAGTCTAGGTGATTAGAGTTTGGAAGTTATTGAGATGATGGAATAAATGTTTATTTGAGTGGGGTTTTTCTAAATCATCTAATTTTGTGATTCAGATAAGAAAAATTGTCAAGAAGCTTTCTTAGCCTTCATTTGATGTTTAACGGCACTTTAAAGACAAAAATAAAATGTAAACTTTTGTCAATTGGCAAAAACTGGATGGTAGCTAAGTTAAAATTAATATTGACAGAGTTGTTAGAGGAACATAAAATTGATTATCTGTGAGGGTTTGATAAAAAATAAAAATGATATTTGGCTTATTGACTTTTCCAAAAATTTGGGGATATGTTCAATCTTTGAAGCATAATGTTGGGAAATGATTAAAGATCTAAAAATTATTCATGATCAAAGATACAAAAAAGTTATTCTCGTAAGCTATTGTAAGGGAAAGGCATCATTTCTCCTCACATACACAATGCTGACTTTCATAACATTTTTAAATCATTGAAGACTGTTGTCAACGATGACTAGCAAGTTAGAGTCTAGCGTATGGAGGCAAATTAATATATGTGCTAACCACTTTGTTAATTTAGGGCTCTTTCGTGATATTGGTTGGATTATCTATGCCAACCCACTTAATACTGTAGCATCTTGGTTGTTTGTAGATATGATCGGATTTACATCCTTCCATGCCATTCGTACAAAATTTCTTCATTAGCATTCCGACATTGGCAAAATTATTTACTTCTCTCTCTCTCTCTATTATTATTATTTACGTTGCCTGATTGACTTCTCTCTTTTTCAGTTTTCCAAATTCTGCCATGAACGCACTTGCTCACCACCCCGTTTACAGCGCTCATGGCCGACCAATGTAAAAGCAAAGCATTTCCACATAAATAAGAACCGAGCTAAGTGATTAAAGGAAATTGATATTCTCTAATTTGGTGGAATGTGCATTTCCATATTCTTCTATTTCGTTTTTCTGATTTTTCTTTGGTTCGGTGTACAGTACCTATTGCAATAAAATAGCAGATCTTGCAACCAAAAAAAAAAAATCTAAATTCAAATGTAGGACAGTAAGAGTAGATTTGTGTGGATGTCTATTGAACGACTTCTGAGGATTGATCGGGAGATCTAGCAATCCATCTGCTAGGCCTTTTTTCCATGGTAAACATGGCACCAACCAACTTTTGGTAATAAAAAGGTTAAGCATAAGCTTCTAAAGGCTTGGCTTTCGATTATCTAAAATCTCCCTTTGCCTCTTAGTGGGTGGTTGGCCGATGAGGGTTGGACGGCGGTGATGGACATTTTTAGTTTCATTGTTCATGAGTGAGATCGGAGGCCTAGAGATGAAGAAGAGAGGAACGTATTCTTGCCATCTCAGAATGGTGATGTGGAAAATTTGTACAAATGGCATTTTATAAAAGGAAGATGTACCAAACACTTAGTGTTATAGTAGGATGGTAATTTTTTCTCAAAAAAAATTTTTAATTAAAAACTTTAAAGTGATAAAATTGACAGTTAAAGTTTTTTTTTTTACAATTTCTTACATCGTGATTTTTTTCAAAGTTACAATCAAATCTTTTTAAAATTATAATTAAGTCTTTCTAAAAATAATTTTTTCAAGTTTAAGATTCCTAACTAAATTTTTCTTCCCCAGAGACACGATTCTTGACGTTGTTAACGTTACATAATAATAATAATAAAAGTTGACCTTACCCATCATTCTGGGCTTGATGGGCTCTAATTGGACCGATCCATATAAGAAGCAAGTGAGAGAGGGATGGGCTTTACTTGCATTTTTGAGATGGACAAGGTATAAATATGGTTATTGCAAAAGGAAAAAGAGCTATGAGTATGATTTGCTGGGGCATCAACACAACACCTTATAATAAAAAGCGCCCAAACCAAGTGGGAAACTTGGGATCTCTGAGGAAATATCTGTTAATGCAATAGACAAAGAGAGAAATTTTACAGCCGAGGTACGCTTTCTGGCATTCCATATGAAAATGCTTGTCCCTGTTATCGCAAGTTGACAGGTTTTTACATCTGTAATGTTTGTTGAATAAGGTTCAGGTCCAGGTGTTTGACATTGATGCTCTTGTCACAAAGTGGTCGTTTCGTTGTTCGAAAACGCGGAAAGACGTTGAAATGCAAGGCCCATGTGTTGGAATTGGACCTAGACAGTCCACTGGTATAATATAGAGAAATGGATATAAATGAATTGAGCATGTGATCACACTGCCCAGAGGGTTTTGGGGATCTTTTGAATAGGGAGGGGAGAGGGATAAGGAAGCAGTACAGTCAAAGCATCGGGAGCCCCAAACTCGTATACCCCCTGACTAACCTGTGAAATACATGGGAGTTAGTGTCTGTGGGGTAGTACACCTTTGGGTGTCAGACTATTTATAAGTCACCTACTACAATCATGCTGGCTTACACTTCCCATGAATATTCACTCATCTCCTCCAACCTATCATTGTGCTTTGGGTGGATTTTACTCCTGCGTGACAGCTCCATCCCCTTGGATAATTCTCACGCATCATTAATTTACCAACCCTCCAGGTGGCACTCTTCCACCCTTATTCATTCCCGTCTCATTTTTCTCAATTTTCCAACCTTATTTTTTTGGGTAAAAGGTTGATTATGTTGTGCAGAACAGCACAAGCATCGTCTTTAATTAAAAAAGGCCTCCCTGGAACGTCTTAGTTGTGATACAGAGTGATTAACTATTGCAGGCATTCCACGTATCTTTTGTTGCGATCTCCTGGATAACTTGGTCAATCAATTTCCGTATATCTTTATTCTGCCTGAATTCTTCAACCAATGGCATCGTTCAAAGAATATGTGGGTGAAAATTGTTTTATCCGTGGAGTGTGTACGGCCTTCTTCAGAATAGTTTTTCCAAATTGGGTTGTTTTATTCTGCTGGAGTTCCCTAACGTTTTTGGTAATTATATTGTAAACTCTGTTGTAGGCCCTCCGTTAAATTATTTTCTTAGCTATAGTTTCACACAACTTTAATTTAGTTCTTATAATTTTAAAGTTTATATTTAAGCCTTTTTATTTAAAATATAATAATTTAATCACATCATTAAATTTTCATTAGTGTTTCATTAAAATTTTGTTAGTATAACCATCATATGTTTTCTAGATATTTTGAGTATGGATAATTCAATTTAATTTGTCCAAATTTAAAATATCACATGTCATATGTATAAACTAATTTCACTTTATTATTTATTTTATCTTTTTTATTAACATAAATCATATAAATTTAAAATGTCTAAATATTACATGATTGGCTATATAAGAAAATTTTAGTAGAATACTAACCAAAATTCAACAGTAGATATTAGATTAAAAATTTTTAAAATTATAAAGACCTCATAATATATTTTAAAATTATAAAAATTAAATTAAAATTTGAGTAAAATTACGGAAATAATAATAATAATAATAATAATAATAATTTAACCCCTCTAAAATGGTTATTCCTTTTCCACTAGTGAACAGTGTGATCATTTTGGTAGATGGTTATGAATAATGTAATGCATTTAAGAAAAAAAAAACATTGTAGCTAGCAAGATGCATCATTTTAGTTAAACTGATTCCGATATATATCTCGTCACTGAGAAAAGAACGGGGCACATACATAGAATCACATTATAAGAAAAGAGTGGAGTAAGAGCATGATTTAAATTTTTAGGCAATCACATGGATTAAAAAAGAAGCCACAGCTAGAATGAATGGGTAAGGGGCCGGGTAAGTTATATTTGAACAGAGAGTGGCGAGGTTGCGTGAAGATCAAAATGAATCCTTTTTGTGTTACACAGAATATAGTTGAAGAGGAAAGAAAAAGTTTCAATTGTTAAATGTTTCTCTTGTTTATGCTTTAACGTTAGAAGTTACTTAGTCTTATATTCTTTAACCTATCTATGTGTAATTATACATTATATATTTACTCCCTAAATATAAAAAATTCCAAATTGATGTGAATATGGAGCTGCGGCCAGGCAGACAAAGCTGGGAAGATCATGTCTCCACTCTCCATAATATATATGCAGCCCCATCCGTACCTAACAGCACCTTTTACAAGGGAGGGGTCACTTATTGACGTATCCTCAGTCCCATTCCCATAGACTACTTAGCTAAGATAGCCTTTCCTTTGCAATCTGTACGGAAATCTTCTCAGATCTCGGCTTCACTATCATTCTGCCATTATATGTCTCTAAGCTGTGCACAATTTCTTCGTATCATTTATATGACTTGCCTCAATGTCATGTTGTTTCGCGACTTTCGTGGCCAGCCAGCTAGTTTACCCTTGCCTCTTGTAGAAAATTCAAAGAATTATTTCAAACATGACCCACCCTCCGTTTCCATACCCCTACCTGTTGTAATCATATATATACTGCAGAGATCTATACATTGAGAAGAAATTAATTGTAGCAAAACAATTGATAACGTCTTTTTATTATGTTAAGAACGAACTATATGCTAATAAACAACTTTTATTGGGGACAATGTGAAGTTATTATCACCTTAAGCAGACGTTGTCAATAAAAATGATGCTACTAATTGCATATTAATAACTCCCAATTTTTATCAGAAGTAGCTGATTAATTACTAGTACATTAATAAAATGTTACTAACATATTATGAGAGTTTTTATCAGAATAACGAAAAGATATTACTAATCACATCAGTGCACTTAATTCTTTAACATTCATCGTACAGATTGCTGATATGCAGCTGTCTCTCTGTCTGTTCGTTGAAGTTAATTTTGCTTCCATTTTTTTCCCCTCCTTCTTGTATATCAATAAATTGATTGTCTATGCTTTTGATCAGACTCTAGTCTATAATGCAACTAATCAATGTATAACACCCCTTTAAGCAACGAAAGTCATTAATGATCGCTTAAGGGGAATTTTCTTGAGAAAAAGTGACTCTTTGTTTTGTTATATATGAAAGAGCAAATTAAAAAAAAAAAAAAAAGAAGCAAAAATGAAACGAAGAACACAGAGTTAAGTATTGCAGAGAGACTTTATTGCCATAACTGCTGATACATGAATGGGTACGTACCCAGCTGTCGTAGGTGTTTGAAAATAAATAGAAACAAGAAAGGGCTGGTTTGACGGAATTTATCGTTTTCTTGGCAATGCTTGCGGGGTGGAAACCAAATGCATGTGGGGGTTCATAATTTCATATTTGCAAACCCCTTGGTGGAAATGTGCCTCCAAGAACTGGAAAACGGACATGAGCATGGATAGCAATGTAACATTGCATGATTAGAACGTAGTACGTTTGCGCAGCAGCGAGAGGGATTACATAATTAAGCTTTGTTGTTATTCCAACAAAGCCCCACTGATAGGGACACTACCCCATCGATCCCATTTTAGCAACTTTCTTCAGTAATATGGGTAACTTGTATCATCAACCAGGTGTCACACCTTACCATATACATTATTGGGACTAACGTAGGGTTTCCATCTGAAGCGTGGACTCTTTGGATTCTTTTGGTCTTTCTCTTTATTATAGTTTACAATTCAGGATCTCAAGTAATTATTTTCATCCTCAGCTAGTTGACTTAACGTTTTCGTCTTCATTATATAAGGAGGACCTGGTTCTACATATTTTCAGTCATTTACTAAATTCAACAGTTGCCGTTAATCGTTTAGTTTTCAACTTTAGTGGCATGTTTGATCTTGTGCCATCTGCACAGTACAAATTTTTCATGGCTAAAATACGAGAGTTAATAAGTTTGTGAATTTTTTATTATAATTACATCATATTATAATTATGTTAAATATTTATGAATTTCATTTTTTGAAGAATTTTGATGTAGATTCTTGTGATGTATATATAAAAGGAATAAATTATACAAATATTTTTTGAATTTTATTGAAATGATAGAAACATTCTTTTTATTTTAAAAACATATAGACATTTTTTATGAGTTTTTTTTGAAATTATAAAAATATTCTTTTTATTTTTAAAATGTAGATAAACTTTTCATTAAAATAGAAAAGATATTTGTATAATTTCAAAAAAAATTCAAGAAAATTTTTTATAATTTAATTTTTTATTTTAGTAGAGATTTGTGTATATTTACAAAAATTGTATAATTTTAGAAAAAATTAAAAGAGATCTGTATAATTTATTATTTACTTAAAAAATTATATATTTTTAAAATAAAATAAATTATATAATTTCATTAAAATTAAAAAAGCCATCAGTAATTTACTCCGTGACGAATAATCTCACCATACCAAAGGTTACATGGGGCGGGAACACCCGACAATCTCTCTCCAATGATGATGTGGTTATATTTGACTGGTCAGGGCCGTCGAGAAAGTCTTTCTGGGTCCTCCAGTATACCTCTCTGACCCGACCCGAATTACCCAGTCGGCAGCGGTGGCGGTGCTCTGCACGCTCTAGAAATAACGCGTGCCTCAGACGGCCCCACTCCGTTTAACTTGCTCCCAAAAACGAAAGGCTTTTTGGTCAAAACTCAAAACCTGATCACTCTGTTCCTCAACACTCACACAACTCAAATCTCGCCCCATTTGGAGCCAAAACTGTTCTTTATTACCCAGGACAAGATTATCTCTGTCTTCAATCTGTAACCGCTAAAGCAGCTTAAAGATTTCAGCGATATCGCAGACTTCTCCATCTCCACCTCTTTCTTCCTCGAATCTACCTGCTCGACTACCAAATTCACTCCACAAAATGCCATCATCGTTGCTTTAGCTCTTGAAATCCTTTTTTTCTTATTCTTTTTCTTTTGCCCTCAACGAATTTACAAAGCGAGGAAAGGAGACCAAGATTGAAAAATGGATGACTGTGTGTCCAGCCTTCTTTGCCAAGAAAATGAAATGTGCTTGGAAGAAAAGGTGGTAGGGGGAAATTCATTCGTTCACTTAAATGATGATAGTGTTTTAGAGGATGAGTACGTGGACATTTTGATGGAGAGAGAGATCGCTTTCGGCTTCAAAAGGGATGAATCTTTGGTGTTTGGGAACTGGGTCAAACTTGCCCGCTTGGATGCTATCAATTGGATTCTCAAAGTTAGTCCAACGACAACCCATTTTATTGTACTTTGATTGAGCTTCATTAATCAAACTGTGATCGGAAATTTTGATTTGTCTATTCTTTTTCTTTCATTTCTCTGGGAAATACGAGTCTAGACAAGAGCAACATTCGGCTTTCGATTTCAAACAGCTTATTTATCTGTTACGTACTTGGATCGATTCCTTTCCAGACGGTCTATTGATGTAAGCTCAACTCTTTTACCAATGGCAACATTGGATTTCTGATTGATCACTATTGATGAGTGTAATCTCTATTCTCATGGTTAAGTTCTCCATTTTTATGCAGAGTGAAAAGTATTGGGCAATCCGGTTACTGTCAGTTGCATGCCTTTCTCTGGCCGCAAAGATGGAGGAGTGCAACGTACCGGCGCTTTCAGAGTTTCAATTACAAGACTATAGCTTTGAGAGCAAGGTAATTCAGAGAATGGAGCTTTTGGTACTCAGCACATTGGAATGGAATATGGGTTTGATCACTCCCTTTGCTTTTCTTCCTTATTTCATTAAAAATTTCTGCAACAAATCCACAGCAACTCATATATCGTCCACGACTATGCAACTCATCTTCAACATAATGAAAGGTGAAGCAGCTCTTTTATTCAATTGAATTCTATCTCCATACGATTAACATTGGATTAACGTAATATATGTTCCTATGCAGAGGTCAATATAATGGATCATAGACCGTCTGTCCTTGCAGCTGCAGCTACTTTGGTGGCACTGGATCATCAACTGACAAGAGAAGCAGCACAGTTGAAGATGAGCTCAGTTTCTCAGTATAGGTTTCTTGAAACTGTTAGTTCTTTATTTACTTTACCATTAAATTAAATCAAAACCCTTGTGTTTAGATTAAAAAATAATGTTATAGGGGGAGAATTTAACTAATTAGTCTGGACCAATACCGGCCTTTTTCTTCACAGGACGAGATATATGCTTGCTATAATCTAATCCGGACATTATACACAGAGAAAAACAGAAGAGAGAAGTTTGTGCATTCCCCGAATCCTTCGCCTGTTCAATCGAGACCAACTCACATGCTAGAGAGTTCTCTAGTTACTTCTGCTGCTGCCACCAAGAGAAGAAGACTTACATTCAATGATCATAAAAAAAGCCAAGGCACGCATGATTGGAAGGGAGGCCAGTAGGGGAAATAAGATTTTTTAGAGTCGCTGATATCTTAATTTTCCGTGATTATGTGTTTTTTTTTTTTTTTGGGGCCCGAGGGGGGGGGGGGGCGCGGGTTGGTTTTATTTTCATCCTATTCTCAAACAAAAACAATAAAAGAAAAGAGAAGGCATTGATTGTTACTTAAAATTATTTTGGGATTGATTGAATGTCTCCCCGCGGAACAACCGAAGAAAGAAGGAACAGATGAGGAAACAAGAATAAAAATCAGAGCCATGGGCTACATACAAAAGTTGAAGTGCTCGAGTCCATATATTGGTCTGGAAAGCTGCTTGATGAGCAGTCCGTTAGGCATCTTTTATTCAATTTTATTTCTCTTTGATCATTTTAATCTCCGTTCCCGATTTATAACGGCTATAGTCATGTCTCTTGCAACCCTAGCTTTTGATGGGTTGCTTGGGATGCTCTGTTGTGTCTCCAAAAAGGCTGAAAGAGGAAACTCTGTAGGTGTGATTGGATGCATCAATGGTCTCTGTTGCATGGTGGCCATCAGGAAAGTGTCATAAAGGTGAATGTGATTAGATTTGTTTGAATGTTTGGGGGTGCCTTTAAGACGGGCCCTACCGTTTTACCTGCAAGTTTTATTGGCTTCGCTGTGTTCTGGGTTATCATACCCAACATATTGTTTTTAGAATCAAAAACATATTTGTTGATTATGCCTTGATGCAATAGATTTTTGCGAACTAAGGTTACATTTTGTAATGTCCGTTGTGTTTCTATGTTGATTTAAAACAATGGCGTTAATGAAAAATTGGTTCTTCGCTGCTCTACACCACAACTTAAATGTGATTCATGACCGTAAGAACATGATGCCAAGTCAGATGAGAGTTGTAGTTGATAAAGAGTTGAGCTGTTGGAGCAATGTTTTCCTTTTTTTTTTTTTTTTTCTAATGGAGACAAAGAAGAAAAGAGCAATGAAGAAGATGACTAAATTGAGAGATGTGAAAGGGTGAAGTTGAAGTCCGCGAGAGACGATGATTGGCGTGAGCGGTTGCTAAACATGTTTGGGCGCAAGCTGCCATGGCACATTGGATGTACAGAATTGAGACAAACAACATAGTACTGTATTCGCGACTGCCAACATACTAACGCCACAGAGGATGACTTGAGATAACAGTGATTCTGTTCATAAATCAAAAACTTTTTATGTTGCTTCCTTGGAAGTATGTTCACTGCTGTCTATTCGTTGTTCACTGCTGTCTATTCGTTCCACAAACACGAAATTTACTGTGCCGCGGCCCATTCACCAATGTAAGCACTCAGGAAGAAGTTCCTAGTAAGAAGCAAAATGTAATATTGTCCCATTTCTGGTGCCCCAAAAAAAAAACTTCGATAGTTTGAAGTTGACGGAACCCTCATACAGAGTGTCAGCACTTTGAGTCTGCGTTGCATGTGTAGTCCTCAGTCCTCAACTATTTATCCCAAGGATACGATAGTCTTGTCTTGCCATTCATTCTAAAGCCTCCTCTAAAGCAACAATGTTTAATGTGGGACTTAACGGCCCTATTACACCAGCCAGAGTCAGAACAATTGAAAAAGTTATCATCCGGTATTATCACATCAAAGCCCAAAGTATATACAATTGGGCCTGCCTAAGTCAGCCCAATTTATCAATGAAGTCCCAACCCTCGTCCAGTGAAAAAGGGCAATTCTCTCCATTTGAGCAGTGGAAGGCATTCATGTCAGATTGTGGTGACGTTACTTGGTTAGAGGGATGAAGCCAAGTCATGAATTCAGGTTGTGGAAGTATATCAAAAGTCAAGACGTGCAACACAAAAGTCATATCCAATTATCCAAAGTCTATTCCTAACGTGAGAAGCAGGAACCCATAATGAAGTGGGGAGCTTGGTGGATACACGCGTGCCCGGAGAAAAGAGAATTATCTCCGTCTCTTTTTTTTATCTTGATATATGTTGAGAATCTAGGGAAAAAGACCAGAAACTGGCGTCTATAGGATGAATCTGAATTCTGCAGATTAAAACCAAAAAAAGTAATGCACTTATAATGTTCTTTAGTGGAATTTAATGATTATGTCCAAAATCTCTTCAAAATTCTCTTCCGCAATGATACAATAGAAGAACTTTCCTATCTGTTTCTTTTTACCCTCCACGCTCTTAAAATGGATTCACGCTCCATACATTTCTTGTGATTACAATTGTCTCAGTTCTTATTGAACATTGTGTTAGTCAAAGGAATCTGGATTTCTCCAATAGAATGCCTTTGCTAGTTTTATGAGAATATTCCATCACATGTAATATAATTCAGCAAGATCGCTTGTTTTCGTCCATCCACATTTAATTATTATCCGGGAGAATGTATTTATGTACCATTCTCACTCCAAATTTATCTCGCATCTCGATATAGAAGGGGGATAATAACGTTTTCAAACAAAATTATCGTTTAATCAAAAACAAAAACTTCTCCTATTTACACTCAACGCTTAAACAAATATCATCTCATATCATGGACTTCTATTTTAATTTTTTTTTTAAGTTAGTTCCGTAAATTTTTATATTTAACTATGCAAATATGTATTTAATTATATGTCAAACGCTTCTGAAAAATATTTTGTGAATGCCCCGCAATCTTAAGCCACGTCACGCGACGCCACGTGAAGAAGCAATTAGAATCCTTGAGTTGAACGGTAGGGATCACACATCTTTTCGCCACACTTTTTGTGCCCTAAAGAACCATAGTTTGCTCGAGTAGGAAAACAGAGTATAAATAAATAAATATATATATATATATATATATATATAGCACTCGAATCCAATGTAAGTATATGAGAATGACCAACTTTGGCAGGGCATATATCTTTTTATTGTCTGTAAATTATTCTCGACTTTTTATTTTTTAATTTATTTTTCATACAAATTTAATTTTTACATAATATAATATTATAATCTTATTCTTCATGTGATAGTATAAATAAATAAATTAATGTTTAGTTTAAATTTGAGAATATTATTTTATTTTCAATATGACAATAAATGTATGTAAATAATTTTATTTTTAAAAGAAATATATATTGCAAAAAAAATTAACTTCCATTAGCAAACAAATAAATTTCAAGAAAGATAGATGTGATTTTTAAAATTAAATAAATTTTAAATATAATTTAACTAAATTTCAAGAAAAATTACTGTAATTTATTCTTATTTTTAGTTTTTTATTTTTGGTAAACATAGATCTTAGAACACACACGTAATTTTGCAATGACCAACTTTGGCCGGGGGCTGTATATATGAAACACCAAAAAAGAAGATGCTAATTCACATAATTATTTAAATCGTTTGCCAAGAGGACAAAGATGAATCGAGAATCTGTTCATAAAAATAAAATACGGTTTACTTTTTTTTTTTTAATATAAACTTATAACACTCACCTCATTAGACAAATTAAAAAAGCATACATCATATTTTCTTCCTTTATTCACACTCTCAAAAACGAGGAAGTTTTTTGGAGTAAGAAAATTTAAAACAAAGTTAAATGTGCATATATGTATATATATATATATATATATAACTATATCAAGTCATTTAAATATAAGTTAGTAACGGTTTTCATACGAAGTTTTCAGTCAAATAGAATAGACTTGAATAGATACAAAAATGAAATCTGGGCTAAGAATCTCCCTCAAGGGGTGGAACCTTAGGTATCAACTCCTTTACGAGTCAATTGTTTTAATTTTCATTGAGATGGTTTTTGGTATATAAAATTTTTAAATTTTCAAGTAATAAAAAATGTACTTGTAAATTATTTTTATGTGACATATTAAAACTTATGTATTATAAAAAAAAACAAACAAGAAGTCAAGGGTAACATTTTTTTTTAGTGTTTTAAAAAAGATTTGAACTCAAATTACTAACATGAAATCGATGATATATTTTTGTTAACTAAGTTAATTTCTTTAGATCATATGATTTTTACTGTAAAAATTCATAGTGGACTTAATAAAAAAGTATAAATTAAATCTATTGTAAATAATAGATAAACATGTTATATATACATATATATTGACATACAACTAAGAAGTTCAGCTTGATGTTTGAAGGAGTTAAAGAAATTATGTTAAAAAAAAAAAAACTTTCTAACCACACAAATTATAGAAAGATAAGGTGTAAATTTTATTTTATAAGAATTTATATGTAATTTGTTAAATTTTTGCTAACATATTTTTTTAATTAAATCATTTATTTGTCATATTATTATTAATAAAATATATTTTAATTAAAAAGCTTAATAACATAAATGTCAAAAACTATACTTAAAATCTAATCCTTTTTGTTTAGAACTCAATTGAGTGTGGATTTATTTACACATCTCTCTCGTTTCTATCCATTGGAATCCAGAATATTGGCCGATGCTAATAAATCAACATGGCAGAGGGAGAAGAGGGTGGAGGACTTGAAAGGCTACTGTCATTGAATCAGATTCCACTCTCTTCTCCCCTGTTTCCATATCTATCTCTGAAACGTCCACACCTACATCGAGAAATTTTAACATTTCATGTTTTGCCTTCAATATCTGAGCAACAGTGTCCAAGTACATCTTTATCATTGCCTTCCCTTCAATGCATTTCTACTGTCACTCTTTTGTCGTCATCATCCACGTACGTCACCACGGCCATGCTTTTGTTTTTGTGAGTTACCATTTTACAAATCAATCATTTCAGTTTTATTTTGACAACGTATCTGAATTTTTGTCTCTGATTGGTTTGGTCTATTTTGGGTTTGTCACCAAATGAATTATTCAAACTTTTCTTTTGCTGAACAAGAAAGAACCCGTGTATCGTGGTTTTCTTTTTTCTTTTTTTTTTTAGTTTATATATATATATATATATATATTGTTACCCTTTGTCAGATTATAATTTTAATGTACGAGTTATTTTAATTTTTATATAATGTATCGGTAGAGCTGTTCAAAAAGTTAAATAAACTTATTAGATTAATCCGTTTAACTCACTATTTTATTAGATTGGATTTATATAATACTCAAGGACTTATTTTAATGCAATCATTTTAACCAGACTCATTTAGCTTGTGGATTGTCTCATTTATTAACTCCTACAAATTAAAATAACAAAATTAAAATGTGAAAAAAACTTGACTTATGTTAAAATTTTGTATTTGATCTAAACTCACAAGCATATTCCCAGGTCCAACCCAATGCTTGAATAGTGCATGTTGAAATTTTAAAAATTCTCCTTTATACAACAAATTTTTTTTTTTTAAATGTAACAACCTAATATTTTGTATAAATTCTTCTTTTTCTTCTGACTTTACTTTATATCTATGATTAAGATTTACTTATTTGGATCTAAGAAATTAAGTGAACGAGAGCACGAGAAAGGAAAAAGTCAAAATTAAAAACATAATTTAAGATTGCCAATAAAAGGAATGAATACATAAAGCATTGGTAGTAAATAACAAAAGTAAACTTTTGTGACTCCACCATTAGTTCCATTTCATATACAATTTCATTTAAGTGAAACCTAAATAGGTTTTTTTCAATTTGTATAAAAGATTTTAAGCATTGATTATTCTTTTTTTATATTGGCTTATAACTAAGAATTTTAAACAAAATTAAAGCATTTTTCATAGGTAATTATATGATTTCAAGTTGAGAATTAAGATTAAAATATTGTTATTTTTCTTATTATTATTTTTTGCACTTAATTCTTATTGTAGTATATGTTAGACTTTTTTATTAAAAATGGTAAATTCTTATTTTGTTTTGCTTTAATTTTTTTTCTTTGGATGGACTCATTTAACCCATTTAGTGGGCTAGATTCAGAATCTTAACTTATTTAATCAAGTAGGTTTAAAATGAGTTAGTTTATTTAACCTAGAATCCATATTGCGTTTACTCACAATGGCCAAATTAACTCATTTTAACGATTCAATGTATCCAATGGCTTAATAAAACATTTGATATGCAACCTAATCTCCTATGGCATCCCAATCAAAGTTCTAAATTGAAATTTCTCTTCACCTCTTTTCTTTCAAGAGTAACACATCTTTCCTTTAAAATTCAAAATTTTTGTTCTTATATTTATTTTGAGGGTTTATAAAAAATAAGAATAAATTATTCTCTCAAATTACACATTTTTTATTTTGAAAAAATATATATTTATATAAAATTAAAATATGACCAAAATATTTTCAAAATATATTATTGGTGTTTTATCACAAGAGTTCAAATCTTATCAAATCATATGCAATATACTAAAACAACAAGTTATTTTTTTAAAAATACAATTCTAACGACTTGTTTGGTTGCAGGGTAAAAAATGAAAAGTTTGATAAAAAATTTTTTTCTAATCATTAGTTAATATTATTTATTATTTAATTATTAAAAATAAAAATATTAAAATTATTTTTTATAACTTTTTACATATCAAATGAACGTAAACGACTAAAAATGACAATTTACATCAAACAATGTAGTTCCACCAAAACCACCCATACCAACTTAAATAACTGCCATTAGCATACCTTCGCTTAAAATATAAATATTAAATAAAGCCCTCCCGTTGTTGTACAAGAGGAGATCCTTCACCATCATAAATCACTCAGCGCATATGTTGGCACTTTTAGTATTCTAACGTTTATGTCCTTTAGCAGTATAACTCCTTATTTAAGCGATTTCTTTCTTATTATTGCCATTTCTCATTCTCAACCCAAAAAAAAAGGATTTTTTTAATTAAAATTATAACTTACAAAAAAATAAGCTTAATATATTTTGTAATTCAAAAAAATAATTATATCTATTAAATAAAAAAATCTATGATTTAAATATTTAGCAAGGTAAAAAAAAGTAAATTATGGTTGAAAAAAAGATTGATTTGTTTGTCAAATATAAACCAAGGTCACCGCAAATAAAGCGAAATGGTAATTGGGGTACAGAAAATAAGCAGAAGTTCCAGAATGGAATATCGGTGCGAGCTCTTTTAAAATCCTTTATTTGTGGAAGAGTTGGGGTACAGATAATTGGATATGACACAGGCCATCACCATCAGGATTAGGATTTCACACCCTGCCCATAACTCTCTAAGCAGATTAGTTTATGCTTTCCACTATTCTTATGGAATTCATTCATCTCCTACCAATTGCTTGTGACTGTGGAAAGTGGAAGGACTCAAAATCATAAAACTACAATTCTTAGACTAATCCCCTATTACATGTTCCTCCCTTCACATCATTTGTTTACGCTTTTATTTAGGATCTCAATCAATTCCAAGCCCATCACATCCACAGAGCCATAGCAATTAGAAATCACCATGCCCAATCAATCTTCATGTTATTCACAACTCCATTTCTTTTTTCTAAATAATTTTGACCAAGTGCAAATATTGACCCCCCGGTGTAACACACATAAAGTAGTTTCTCATGTTTAAAGAAAAACAAGTATAGTTTTCTAAATAATCTTTAAAAAATCAGATTGTGCTCTGATCTGATGATATTTTTAACTGGGTCACACTGCCCTGGTGGGTGGCAAATATAAATAACAGCCAAACGAAGAAAGGAGGAAGGGCGAAGAGGAGAAAGAAACTTCTAATTAAA
Source organism: Erythrophleum fordii (assembly GCA_032878935.1). Taxonomy (NCBI): domain Eukaryota; kingdom Viridiplantae; phylum Streptophyta; class Magnoliopsida; order Fabales; family Fabaceae; genus Erythrophleum; species Erythrophleum fordii. The sequence continues at coordinate 12,658,092 of JAVQMF010000058.1, forward strand.
AAAAAGCAAGATTGAGGAAGTGGTAATTGAGAGCCAAACCTACACAGCTCTTTCACGTTAAACCCAAATACCAATAGCAGCCACCTGTTCTTAATTTCTCACCGGTGTCGGGGTAATAGATATAGATAGCCAAGTACCCAGAAGCACATGGGCAACTTCATCCTAGACGCGCTCAATGTCCGCGTGGAAGGCTCCGGCGACAAATACCTCGTCCTCGCTCACGGCTTCGGCACCGACCAATCCGCTTGGCAGCGAATTCTCCCTAACTTCACTCGCCGTTACACCGTCATTCTCTATGACCTCGTCTGTGCCGGCAGCGTCAATCCCGATTACTTCGATTTCCGCCGCTACACCACCCTCGACGCCTACGTCGATGACTTGCTTGACATTCTCGACGCCCTTCGCGTCCAACGCTGTGCTTATGTCGGTCACTCTATCTCCGCCATGATCGGAATCTTAGCTTCCATTCGCCGACCTGACCTCTTCACTAAGCTCGTCCTCATCGGCGCTTCTCCCAGGTTAGTCAATTCAATTCAATTCAACTCAGAATCAGCTTCTCACCCACTCAACTCTATTTAATTATTGTCTAATTCCTTATCCATTTCATTGGCCTTTCTCGAATTCACTTTTGACTTTACAATCTTCTTTCAGATTTTTGAACGACATAGATTATCACGGAGGATTCGAGCAAGGTGAAATTGAAGAAGTGTTCTCTGCTATGGAGGCCAACTATGAAGCATGGGTCAACGGGTTTGCTCCGCTAGCGGTGGGAGCAGATGTTCCGGAGGCGGTTCGAGAATTCACCAGGACTCTGTTCAACATGAGGCCCGATATATCGCTGTTTGTGTGTCGAACCGTGTTTAACAGCGATTTGAGAGGAATTCTAGGATTGGTGAGGGTGCCATGTTGTATTATGCAGACAACTAGAGACGTTTCGGTGCCAACATCGGTGGCGACGTATATGAAGGAACAACTGGGTGATCGGAGCACGGTGCGGTGGCTGGAGACGGAGGGACACCTTCCTCATTTGAGTGCTCCAACCTACTTCGCTCGACAGCTCGATATAGCCCTTTCGCAGTAGCGCGTGGGCATGAGGCGCGTGCTGTTATCAGCTTTTTCGTAGCATAGGTACTGGTGTAGGAGCTAGAGGTCCAGGAAGAAGAGTACCAAAGGCTCAAAGGCTGGACACCTGGAGAATAATATGTGGGCGTTGGTACGCAGATTTAGGATTTTATCGCCTTCAAAAGGATAAGGATCGGCACGTGATCATCATGTGATATAGTATTTAGTATTTTTACGTTTTTCTTCTTCTCTTTCCCTCTCTTTTTTTTTTTTTCTTTTTCTTTTCTAAAAGCTACCTAAATTGTGTACTGGATCATTGGTACCATCTCTGATCATTTATCTTAATGAGGGCAGACAACGGAAAAGAAAAGAAAAGAAAAGAGAAATTATTTTAATTATTTGACGCGACTTTCGTACGGCAATTCCCAATTTTCGCTGACTTGTCTGAGTTTTCTTTGTTCTGTCTTTTCCCCTGTAATGGACGCGTGCACATCCCCTCCCATTATTTCGACCTCTAACGACGGCCCAAAACGCACCGCAATTTGGGACAAATACTTTCATAGATCCCCAAATGAAGCTCGAAACAATGGCAATTGAATTGAGGACAACGCCCCCCTCTTCATGCTGTGAAAAGAACAGAAAAATTTATCCTATTGTCAACATCTGATAGTGGAAGTGCTAGGCTAGGAAAAATCTTCTGGTCTTTAGCACCTCGGATGCCTCTTCCTGCAATTGCATGAGATAAGAACATTATATGGATTACTCTTGTTACACACCTGACTTGAAGAAATAATGATCCTCTTCGCAACAGATGTGCATTTTGCTATTAAATATACTGGAAAAAGAGAAAAAGATGTAGCCAGAAGTAAGAATATTTCAACATAGTGCTTTTTTAAAAAGCTTAAATATAAAATTCAGATGTGCTACACATGTAATATGAAATTTATATCCTTCTTGAAAATCTACAAAGGCAAAGACAATACTTTAAAATATATATATATATATATATATAAACAAAAGATAAGTTATCAATGTGAAAAAGCTCATGATAGAAAAATCTTTCCTAGTTGTTGTGTGGTTTGCTTATGTTGTTGATGGTGTATTATCTTCATGAACCAATTGATTATGTTCATATTCTTGGCAGTTATGACATTTTCTTGCCTATGGCTTTTTCTCTGCCTGGCCAGGCATTTTCACCGGCTGTATCAGATGTTGACAATGGGATAAGATTTTCTACTTTTTTCTCAGAATGCAGGGGTTGTGGTCTTCAATTAGGTCTTCCACGAGCTTGAATTGCCATTGTTTCTAAGGTTCAATTGAGAATCTGCGAAGCATTTTTCAAGTCATTCCATTTTACTTGGTAAAACAGCGCGTTTTGAGTTGTGGTCAAAGATCAAGAAAATAATGGAAGAGGACATAGCGTGCCATGGACCCTTGGATGCGCTGAACAACCATCATTGCATGGAGTTAGATCCTCCACTGTACAAGTTCTGCACGCGTAATGGACTGAGTTTTCCTTTTATCTACGACTTGTCAAACAACAACATCACCGCAGCAGTAATGTTTCGGCTTTTGCCACGTTCATTAAATATTAACTCTTCGTTAGATAGATGATGTAAAAAAAAGATAAATAAGATATATAACTTTTATATTTTTATTTTTAAAAAAATAATTTAATGATTAAAATAATAATTTAATAAATAAAATAATATTTATAAATATATAATAAATATTACACACATTATATAAAAGAAATACATTTGTATTATGATGAGCCAAATAAATAGTAATTGTATTTATTTTTTTGGCCCAACTTTTTAGTATTAATTTTCATAAATCTAAGTTCGCTAGGATCCAAATGTGTGACCCACGCACCTGTTAATGGGTCCTGACCATGTTTAGATTCTTGGTCCCTTGCTCGGCTCAATCTTACGCTACCTTCCACGTTTGGGTTTGGGAGTGAAAAGGAAAGAGTAAGGAGAGATTATGCCTTCGGACATCTTTATGATTATGATATTTGATGGAAAGAGACCACTAAATATATTGAATGCGAATAGTGTTTTGAATAAACAATACCCATAACAGATTGACTGTATATCTCAAGATTCCTAATAAGTTAATGAGATGAAACGGAGGAAAGGTATTGCAGAGCATATTGAAAAGGAATGGATTTGGATCTTTCCAAATAAGTAAATAATAATATACTTTTCAAATAAGGAGAAATTAGGAAAGAAAAAAAGAGAGAGTAAAAAAAAAAAGAAAGAAAGTAGACTTCATAATTTGTGTAATTCTCTTTTTATTTAAAAAACATTTTATTATTTTATAAATTGAGAAGATTCAATTTCGAAAAAGGATGTACATTGACAGAAATAATCTTATCACAGTGTCTACATCAAAATTTGAATTGTGTCTGGCAATTTAATTCAAGTTACGATTGACGTTGCATTTCATTTCTTCGTCCCTCGCAAGGACCTTATAAGTCATAGTCTGAATACTGAATAAAAATCTAAGAAACAAAAGAAATATTTACTTTGCACTTGACAACACCAGGATCAGCAAGTGCCACCTTTACTCAGTATTTTATAACAGGGGCATTAATTAGTACTATGGGATGGAGAAGCAAGCCAATGTTATGCAATGCCTTCCAGCCTTGCTTTTCCATTCTGACCATCATTCACTCTCATGCCTTTTATCAATAAATATAAGGTTTAGCTGCACGAACACGAATCAACCCTTGCTGAGACAAGCCACGTTAACTTTAATCGAAGCAATTAGTGTGACCGGCCTCTATGAACTAATCGGTGATTAATGAAGTGACCAAAAGTTAAAGCCTTTTTTAGGTGGGTATCGGATGCCTGTCCGACTTGTGCTTCGGTCATAATGGACATAATCTTCCTAGATTAACCTCCACTTGCCACATAGTTTTAAGCCCGCATATCACAATGGGCCTATCTACTGCGTCTTCTTCAAAAGCTCTTTATGAATCGGACCAATGAAACACTTCCCATTAATTTTTTTTTCTATTCTTCAGGCCTTTCAATTCCTCACTTTTTTTCAGACAAATAAATAAGTAAACAAAAACGAAAACTTCCTCGGTTTTATGGCCCTATTTCCTTCTTAATTCTTTATTAGTTATTCACTTTGCCCTTTTAATTTGTTTGAGTATTCATTCATAGGGTGGTGGCAACTGGTCAGTGCCTGCTTCATCTGGTTACTTATTTAATCCTTACATAAACTGCAACAACTAACTAACTTCCCATTCTTTCCTAAAATTAATTTTGAAATTAAAACATGTCATTTTTTTATATTGTTCTTTGTAGAAAATAATATTATTACAACAGGCCATAAAAAAATTATATTGATATAAACTTATAAGTTTATTTATCAGTAAACAAAGGGACGGCACACCTTAAATTGCTCCAATTAATTAGTTCTATTTATCTATTATTTAACTAAGGCTATTGGCTACTTTTCTAGTTTAAAGCAATTGACACCTTCACCTCAGCTTCAAAAAGCTTTATTATACTTTCGTTAAACAGTTATAATAACAAGAATTGTTTATTAATCCCTTGTTTTTGATGTTATATATATTCTAACCATTTGAATGATCATAAGTAATGAAAATTTTTCTATAAATTTTTGCACAGTACATGGGGAGGTCCATGTCCTTTTCTCTTGAGCCATTGGACATATTCAAGATCCATCTTCGGTTCTTAATAATAATTAAAAATAATAATAATAACAGTGTGATTTGATTAGTGAAAGTGAACTCGCTCCGGATACTGCCAAGCGACAGGGAAAGGCATTTAAGAAAAATGACTAATTAAAGCAGACTGAAGTAGTCCCAATGAGAGGTATGCGAAAAAAGATGGTCCACCAGCCGTCAAGCAAGGGACCCAGAATACCAGACAACGATCTTAATCATGATGCGACCCAACGACTAACTGCCAATCAATAACGGAATCAAGTACACGTGTCAAATGAATACGTGGTTTTAAGTTTCCAGCCGGAGAGTAAGAAAAATCGAAAGCCAAACATATTGGTTGCAGCTGCACGAAAACAAAGTTGCTTACGACCCCCTTTCCTAACCTCCTTTTAGAATCGCACTCTTCCACTCCATCCCCGTCGACATTGTTGAACATCACCCCTCAATTTCTTTGAGACCAAAACCACCAATCACTCTCTCATTACCGACCCTTCCGGCGCTTTCTTCTCCCTCAGTTTCGATATTTTTGAAATAAGGGAGAGATAAATAGAAGATAAGAGGATGAAAAAAATAAAAATAATAATATATCTCATCTATACTTTTATTTTTTATATATATATTTTTTAATTTTATACACTTCATATTTAAAAAGATTCAGAATCCATTTGACATTAAATGAAAAGGCGAAAAATTAACTTTTATTCTTTTCAGCTAGAACTGGTTATTTTTCAAATTTCATAACAACATTTTCTTATCATACTAATCTTTTATATGTTTAAATTAGATAAAATAGTGCTATAATTATTAATTATTAGAATAACCTAGCTGTTTGGTTTGAGGATCTTGGGGGGGGGAGAGGAGGGGAAGGGAGGCTCTTCCTTGTTTTGTATGAAAAAGTTGGAGGGGAGGGGAGGCAAAATATTCCCTCCCCTCCCCTCCTCTCTAAAAGTAGAAGTTTTTGGAAGGAGAAAACACTTTTATTTTCATTTAAAATATAATATAAATCTTATTTTTTTAATAAAGTTTAAGATAATTTTTTATAAAAATAAAAATATTTTTTGAATAAAAATAAAAAATTATTTTTCATAATAAAAAGTAAGAAAAAATCTTTTTTATAAAAATAAAAAAAATAAAAATTTTAATATCATAAGGGTATAATTGTCTATTTAATTTTATCTCCCCTTCCCTCCCCTCCAAATCAACCAAACAAGATATCATTAAAACCCCTCCCCTCCATAGGGGTGCTCAAAGACTTGATTTGGTTCGGTTTTGAGCAAAAATCAAACCGAACCAACTTAATCAGTTTAGCATTTTATTGGACCTTGTCGATTTTAAATTTTAATCGGTTTGGTTCATATTTTTTTTTTGTCCAAAAGTAATGTTTTTTTTTTTTAAAAATTTGTTCCTTTTAATATGTAAAATTTAACTTCTAATATCTTACATATCTTAAAATTTTGGCCAATAATAATTTTGGAATAATTTATTTGAGAGTAATATCTTATGATAAAATAATATAAATAATTTGTATATTTTTTGAACCACATAAAAAATATAGTTTTGATACAAGTTTAATTGACAAAAGATCTCATTAATCTAAAAAGAAATAAAATATTAAATTTTAATTAATTGCAATTTTAATGGTTCGATTTGGTTCGGTTAACCAAACTAAATATAGAAAAAACTGACAACCAAACCGATTTAATCGATTTTACAATCACAAAAATCAAACCAAACTAATTTTTAATCAATTTTATTTGATTTTTGGCGATTTGGTTCGGTTTGATTTGATTTAATTAGTTTGGTTCGGTTTTATTCACCGTTACTCCTCCATTAAAATCCCTCCTTTGCCTTCTCCTTAGTTGCACCGAACACTCCCCCTTGAGATTGAGCCTTTTTACCATTAGATCTGTATGTATAATAATAAAAAATTAATTTGCTTAAATTTTAAAAAGATTCAACGAAAATTAAAAAGATAAAAACCAAACTCGTATAGCACTACTAATTTTACAGACATTTCTCCGTTGCCAAGATATTTACAATAGTCCCCGCCGGGGGGGCGGAGGGGGGAGGGGAATGTTGTCTAACAAAATCACAGGGCTGAGCAGGAGAAGATGGAGGGTGGGGGATTTATGCCGATACTTCTGAGGTGCGGGCAGTGACGTAGCCGGATCTTGGTTGCCGTAGAAGCTCTATTAGCGTCTCCGCCTGTCCGTATTTCCACAAACAATTAGCGACAAAAAAAATGAAATATCAATTAGAATAGCAGAAGGCTTTCTTTTTCTCAAAACAATTTTTTATAGAAAGACTCTTGACTGTTGGCCTATACTCTGGGCATGACGGAAAATGACATACATGCCCGTGCTAATTTTGCCACCTGCCTATGTGAATATATATCCTTTTTTGGAACAATAAAGGAGATGAATATGCAGATAGACTAGCCTTTTAAAGCAATGACAATTCACAACAGTGAAAGGTCCTTTTTACCAAGATGTATATCTCTCCCCACTAATTAATTTAGCAAAAGTCGTGTGTATTTGAATTTCAAGTTTCAAATCCGCAAGGATTGAACTTGAAGTGGCAGAAGTTGTTGCTCCAACTCTGCCACGTCAGTGACAGGTAAAGTTGAGTTGAGAGCGGATTCTGACCTTGTGTTTGGCGCGATTGGTGCCGGACTGGGACAATGAGACCAACGGAGGAATGGCTCCTTCGCGAGCAACCATACTACGATAAGCCACGCTGTCCTCGCAAATCTGCAATAATATTACCACTGCGATTTCCTTCTGTCTCTGTGAACCCACCTCTATTATTTCCACCAGCACCGGAATCCCTCCTTCCTCCACTAATGCTGCCCTCGCCTCCGGCACCGATACTAGCACGCTCAACACGTACGCTGACTTGTCCACCATGTTTGATCCAAAATCAGCCATCAATTCCACTAATGCCTTCATGATGCCTGCTTGTACTGCTCTTTTCTTGTTCTCCTTCACCGAACACAGCGAATAAAGCGCCGTCGATGCGTCTTTCTTCCCTCGGAAACCCCCGTTCTCTAGAAGATTCACTAGCAGTGGAATGGCTCCTGACCTTCCTATTGCGATCTTGTTCTCCTCTATTTGCGACAGACGAAGTAAAGCACATGCCGCGTTCTCTTTAGCCGTTGATGTCCCTGTCTTGAGAGCTCGAATCAGTGGCTTAATCGCTCCCGATGAAGTTATGAGCTCTTTATTCTCGTCGCATAGGGAAAGATTCAGAATCGCCGTGACGCCGTACTCTTGAAGCTGAGGGTCAGGGGAAGATATAAGCGAGATTAAGGGCATAATTGCGCCGGCTTCGGCAATTTTGAGGCGATTTTCTGATTTGTTCTTGGCGAGCAATCTGATCTCCAAGGCGGCTTGCTTTTGGTCGTCGATAGAACAGGAGTGGAGATCGGAGACAAGCTGACGAATAAAATCATCCGAATTCTCAGAAGCGCAGGCAATAAGAAGACGGCGGCTTTGGGAAGAAGCAGAAGGGAATTCCCCAGATCTGTCACTGTTACAGTCTCTAAAAGCAGAGGAGGAATTATAGTTGATACCCAATTCGCTGACACTGCGCACCATGCAGGTGTAATTGGCTGGACTCTCTGTTCCCATGGCGATCAAAAGTCAAATCTTGTTAAGATGCGTTGTGTTGTGAGCTATGGCTTTGGTTGCGGTTCAGGAACGACTCGAGTCCCAGAGAGAAAAAGAGAGAACAAATTCTATGACGAGAAACGCAGTTTACATACTTGCATTGGGGTGTGCCATGGACTGACACGTGCACATATCGAATATTGACCGGACCAAAACCCAGTCACGTGCGAGGGCTCTCTTTAAACGCGTGCGTGGAAATATCGTTATTCCACAGAAAAAGATTTCGAATCTCCCGCACCCTAAATTTTAAATTTTAAATTAGAAAATTTTAAAAACATTACTGTTGAAAAATTTTAAATTAGAAGATTTTAAATTTAAAAAATATTTTAAATAATTTAAAAGTAAATATTTGAAATAAATAAAAAATTATAGTTTAAGATTTTAAATGAAAATATTTTATTTTATAAATTTTTAAAATAATTTTATATTTTAAAATATTTTAATATAAATATTTATACTTTAATTGCATCTTATATAATTTATTTTAAGAATTTTACCTGGCTAACGAGGGAAAGGGAAAATGATTCGGTACTGTGGCGTGGGGCATTTTGTTACACTAAACCATGTATTTTATGCCACGTGGAATCATTAGGTTAACTATTTTGTTCGCTCGCACATGCTCCCATCAATCATGGGAATCAGTACAGGTGAGGCCACGCCCGAAGCTGGCCATCATAAAAGCTCACCCATTTTTTGGGAGTAGGGGCAAAAATAAGTTAAATAAAGTCAATAAAATTTCCTAATTTGTTTTAAGAACTGGGTCCGGATCAAATAACACCATATTAAATGAATAAACTTTTGTTTTACTTTCATGAAATTATTGTGTCCAGTAATTACTTGGATTTTCAAAAAATTTAGTTTACTACAGATCCTAGATCCAAATCCTGCTCACATTTCCACCGATGAATTTTAGGAACAAAACCATTAATCTACGGTCAACAATTGTTAAAATACGACAAGCTTCAATAATGAAACTGTTTTAGGAAAATACAAGTCTATAATGATGTGAGTGTAGACATGAGAATCATAGGTAATAAATCATTTTGAATCCAATATACCTAAAATCCATAATTATTTTTAAATTCTTTTCAACATTAAAAGAACTCCAATGATGGATAGTTATCTCACAATTTGCCATTACTTGCACAAGGTGCCACATTTTTTGGACATGGCTTAAAGAGGTATAATCGCTTAATTACTTTTGATCTACTGTACAAATAATTACCATTCTCATTTGCAAATAAAAAGATTATTCTCAATTTAGGTGTACTCATTTGAACCTTGTTATTTTGCTGAATTACTCATAATCATTTTAACTTAAATATCCATGGTGTAAAGTGAACCTTTACTTCCCTTAACGTTACTTTCTTGACGATGTCAACTAGAAAAACAAAACAATTGTTAAATTCCAAGATAAGTCTATTAATAAATTTTTATAATACGTCAGTGTTGTGGAATATATGCAACGCTGCAAACACATGAGAGAAGAACTGCATACATCCCGTGCGATAAGGCATGTGCTTCCTCATCATGCAGTCAAATTCATTTTTTTAAATTTATTTTTATAAATCTTATCAAATTCGATTTCGGTATACATGTTATGAGGAATATCTCTTATAGTAAAATGGAAATATAAAATAAAAATTCACATATAGTTTAAAGCCTTTTTTTTTTTTTCAATTTAGTTGTGACAGATTTTAGCAAATGGATATTTTTCTACGAAAGTAAGAAAAAAAATGCACCTAAAGATTATGAGGGAGATTTGTAATAAGTACTGGAGTAGACATAAGAAATACGGGACGATTAAATGTTTTTTGTTGATTTAAAAAAAATTAAGGCACTTTTATTATTTACATAAAAGTGAAACAGCATAGCTAAACGCAGCATGAAAAAGGACTATTAGTCAAAAGATGATTCTGAACCAATATGTGGTCATAAGCCTACAACTTTTATTGCACATTATGAACAATTTTGAAAATGTCTCTTCCTAAAAGTGTTGGAGATGATTATGGTCATTGATTATAGTATTTAGATATTGTTATCGTCGGCCATTAGCGTCGAGCTCTCGTAGCTCAGTTGGTTAGAGCACCCGTTTAGTAAGCGGGAGGTCTTGAGTTCGACTCTCAACGAGAGCAAGCATCAGGGTTTCCATTGACGTCCCACTTTTTCGTGCATAACCCTCCACTCTTATTTTTCAGGTAATCTTTTGGAGTTGTACCTTTCGGGTATTACGTTGTGAATTTATTCACTCGGTTTTTCTCCCTTTACTGGCTACAAGTTTTTCTTTTTAGATATTCTTTTTCAAATGCTAATATTAATTCCAGACAGATCTCGCGCCAAATATTCAACCTCATACAGTTTCAAAGTGGAATAAATTTTAATTCATTTTCTCAATTTTTTTTTCATTTTTATATTACTCATTACAATTGCTTCGAGAAAACCTTCTACCGACTCAAGCTTAGAGCACATAGAATGGCGTTGCAACTCAAATGGTTCCTCAATAAAGTAAATGAAATGTTTGAACGTTGACTGGACATACTGCCTCAAGCTTTAACTACCTTCCAAAGACAGAATTCTGTACACTTAGACCAAAAAGAAGAATATAGGGCATAAACATAAACTTCACTGAATCTACATCAACACACTCAGACCCGCTAATTGAAGACCCCCCGGCCCCCCTGCTCCTCTCTCCCTTCTTCCCAAAACTTAAATGTGAAGCAGAAAGTGTAACGCATATTTGCATTCTTCACAAGGGCCGAATAAAACGGTATGCCTTAGGCGTTGGAAAGCACAATAATTCGAATACAACGTAGGCTCGGCTCTATGCTCCTACGAAAGACATAGGACGGTGATCATATCCACTCGAAGTTTGTTTCTTTCGGCAAAACCAAACCAATGAGGCAATCAGATGGATCTGGTGCAATAGAAAGCATAGAGCATGTTTCAGGCGTGTGGGGGAGTATAAAAAGAAGCCTCGCCCATATGGATTTTGCAGCAGGTATTTTAATAACTCCGGCACAATCCCTCTGCTTTAGGTATGATCTAAAATCCTGAAACTGATCAGCAGATATACGGTCAACAAGAGAATGCAACTCTAATGCAGCATTAAACAAATTCCAACTATCACTCAGGTATGTCAAAAAAAATTTCTTTTATCGTAATATCTGAATGATTAATAATAAAGTTGTTTTCTTTTTTTTTTTCCCGTTTTTTTTGGGGGGGGGGGGGTGGGGAGTGTCAGAAATATAGAGCACCATGAGAAGGTATGGATTTAATTTTGATACTAATTTAGGATAACAAATAGATTTCCGCCATAGTCAAAATTTCTCTTTTCCATCCCATGTTCTGAATCAAAAATTTTTGCAAACAATAACTTAAGGGAACCTCAATGATAACCGACAAGAAGTTGTAGAGATGACACTTCTGTTTCTCCTGGAAGTTTCAGTAACCATCGCTCAACAAAAACAAAGTACAATGAATTTCCTACAAGTTTTAGCTGACCAGCACCCTAAAGACTCGATATTGCTTTGAAAATCTAACAGTTCTACAGAATCAGAAATAAATGACAAACAAAAAAGAAAACATACCCCTTTGTAGTCACTCGTGGATGATGGGACTAAACGACAAACTTCCCTCTGCAACAGATATCAAGACCACAAAGTCACAATTATATTTAGGGAATGGAAGAACAATGACAGATTCGGTGGGGATGGCTAAATAGGAACACCGGAACTAAACAAATTAAGAAAATAAGACCAGCACATAGCATCTACCTAAGAAAAACAAGAAATTGCAAAGCAAACTTCCAGGAATAATATTATCATTGTCAGTATTTTTTTTTTTTGGGGAGGGGGGGTGGTGAGAGACCACTATTAGCAACAACAGAGTGAAGCGAGAGAGAAAGAAAGAGGGAGGAAAATTAGAAAATCCAGCCCAGGCAGAATATACAATGAATCGAGTGGGTTTTGCCAAGATGGATCAGATTCATTCTAGTTGATAAGTGGGGACTGGCTGTATCCCATCAAGGTGTAGAGGAGTTTGCTGTTGCAAGTCCATGGCATGCATCTGCTTATGCCTCTTTTATTTTTTCTTCCCATCCCTCTACGGTTTGCACAGATGCCAACACCTGAGTGACCATTCTCTAGATGTTAGGTTACAAGGAAAAATTACTCTATCTAGTCCTATTCTTCTTGCTTGTAATTTACCCATTTTTTTACCCAAATTACACATAAGCTTTCAACAAACAAATTGAAGATGTGGCCAAGGAGAGCAGATTAACAACCAGATCAGAAATAATAGAAATGATTCATGGGGACAAGGCATGCAAGCTGATGCCTTTTTTTGGTTTTTTTTTTATACCAGCAAGCTGATGCCTTTGTGTACATATGTAACAGCAATACATAAACCTAAGAATAAACTCTCTGTAAACGCACATTTAGTGCAATAGCCTGGAATTAAACATAAAAATAACATTACAGTACCATCAGAGGGGTAATGGCCAAAGGATATTCAAAAACTCACTCTATGTTGTGGTGTACCAGCAAATGTTGATTTTACATGTCGAAAATCCGTACGTTTAGTCATGTCTAATTTTGCAGGCCATCTGCACCATAGAAACAGCAATTTGAACAGGTATTTTCAAGAAAAGATTATTCAAATCCAAAAGGAAGTAGAAGATGTAGTCTTACTCAGAAGGCTCAGGAATGGCATTTGAATATCTGCAGATATTTGAATCTGCCCTACTTGCATATATTGTACAGTAGTTAACCCCACTTTTACACAGCACCCCCTGCCACTGATATTGCATAGACTTTCCTGAACTTTCTATGTTGGGTAATTCTTGGACAGGCAGTGGTGGGGGTGGGGGAGGAGGAGGAGAACCGGGTGGTGGAGGAACCGAAGGTGGCTGAGTCTGGGGAAGAGGCGGAGGAGATGGAGGAGGTGGTGGTGGTGGTGGCAGCGGCAAAGACGATAAGGGCAGTGGTACAATTGGTGGCGGGATCAGCTGGTTATAAGGAGGTATCGAAGTTCCCTGTATCTGAGCAAGTGGAGTGACTGAAGCAGGTATAAAAGGAGTTACAATAGCATTACCATGAAAATTAGTTGGCAATGCTCCTGTCTTGAATTGGTTGGCAGGTAAATGATTATTAAATCCCCGGCCATCCCATGGACTGTTTGGAGGAACATAGACAGGGCGAATAAAAGGAGATGACTGAATTTGTTGCAGTGGTGGAATAGAAGGCCCTTGTGTTGCAGAGAGTACGTGTGGAACATTGCCTGGTGCAGGACAAACTCAGTTCCGCATTTTATAATAGAAACACAATTGTTCAGTGCATAAAAACACCATTCATACCTGACTTAATTATTCCATTAATATACAGTTCCTTCAGAAATGCTGTACTCAATGGCATGCAAAGGATAAAACAATAAATAAATAAATATATAGATGGAAGAAAGTTCCAAAGTATATTACCTCCTTGATGAGGATCAGCTGGCAAGTTGTCATAACCATCAGGCTTCCTTGCCCCAACTTCCATCATCTCCCTGGAACAAGAAAAGTTCCAGTTTGGCTGAAACAGAGGTGCAGCGCATACGCCACTACCCTGATTCTCTGATTTTACCCTGGGAGATACAAGCTCCAAAGAGTAGTTTTCGGGTTTAATTGAAAATGGTGCAGCATTCTGAATCCCATGTTGGCTGTACAAAAATGAGAGAACAATAATTATACAAAGCTGCTAGTAGTAAGTAAAAGAAGATATTATAAATGCTTGAAAAGCTATAATTAATGTAAATAAATGGAAAGTAAGGGAGATATGGCTCTTTGTTGTTCAAGCAATAAAACATCTAAGATATATGTATATGTACATATACATATATGACCATCTGTTTGAGAGTAAACATATAAAGATAATTTTTAATTGTTTCAAGAAGCTACAGTGAGGACAGACCATCCTTTATTTCAAACAAGATAGAAATTTTTACTTCTCAATATATACTTAGTGAAATTATCCTGAAGACTCACTAATAGACAACCTTAGAACCGCTGGAAGAAGTAAGAACCCTAGGCCACAAACACAAAATGCAAGATCAATTTGACAGTTGTGCAAAACAAATTTACTTTACATCATTTAGCAACTTTTACCGAATGTGTGTATCACAAAAACTATTGCTGGATAAGAAGTTCTAATTGTATAGATCATGCTCACCAAATTTCCACATTAAATAAAATAACAGTTCTTGTTTAAACAATGCTTCTTAAAATTATTATTTGATAAATCCCTTTTTATACGATATATGCTCAGAATCTAAATAAGTGATTTCAGTGATTAACACTCCATCGAATTCAGTGAATTCCACAAAAATGTCAATTAGTATATGCAAATCATTACTTTATTGTCTTCAGTCTGTGTCATGAAGCATCCAGTCAATGTATCTTAAACATTTAATGACCGTTTATAGAATAGGAGAATCAAGTGTCTACATTTGTGGCAAAGGGTGAGAAGGCATCTGACTTTCAGGTATTCATTTCCAATTGGAGAAATTAAAAATTGAGTGACAAACTTAATATAATAAACAAAAATATAATAAAATAAAATCTTGCATATATACCTAAATTGTATCTGGAAGAACACTCCAGCACAACCACGAAGATTCTTCAGAACAGAAACTGCAGCATCCACAGTGCTGCATTCAACAAACCAACCACATCCCATCTGCATGTTTGCCTGTGTCAATCGCACAATGGACCCAGTGTTTCCAATAGCAAGATTGCAAATGGCTAATAGCTCATCATCTGTGAGCATAAGAGAGCTACTACTTGGAATAGTTATCCACAGAGTGCCGGAGGGCACTATATCTTCCTCTTGCGTGGAAGAAGTATGACTATTTCCAGTAGCATAATTATCAAGGTAGCCTATATTTTGATTAATATTATATTTTGCACGCAATGATGCAAGTAAGGAAGACAAGTGAGACATCCTCTTTCGACTGCTATCAGCAGGGCTCCCAGGCAATGTTCGAGAATGAGGAGATCCAGCAATAGACAAGTTTGCTGGGATGTTCGGTTTAAGGTCAAGATGGGGAGGGGTGGGCACATGTCTTGCACCATCCATATGAGCAGACCCAATTACAACGTTAGCTGGCCCTCGGCCAAAAGGTTGGTAATAATTACTTCTTTCCCTTCGGCGCTGTCTCAGATGCAACATCACTGAGGCAGCTTCTTCAGGAGTCTCAAATTCCATGAGTACTGCATGCTCATGGCTAAGATCAGTAACCATGAGGGGACCCTTATGGATGACTTTCCTTGATTCATGTAGGATCTCATCCTTGGCCCACTGACTGGAAACATTTCCAATATAGATTAGAGAGCTAGAACCAACTGCAACACCATTTATAGAACCCTTAGTTCCAAAACCTATATCCATGAATTTTACTCGGCAAGGAAAACTTCCAGGCAAATAGTCTCGAGCTTTTATGGCATCAATGATGTTTCTGTATTCAACCAAGGCAAAACCTTTTACTGGAAAGAAAAAGAATTGTTCAATTGGACCAAACCTCTCTAGTTGAAACCTAATATGACTTTCAGATATGTCAAGCCCCGCATAACCTACCCAGAGCTGTGTCGAAGCAGATACAATATCCATAGATGCAGGATCCCCATCACAACACCAGAAAGTTTGACTTTTTGTTGATGCAATCGGAGACAGCAAATGCTGCTTAGGAGATGCCTGAATATTACAAACACCTCCACTAGAAGATCTCAAGGGCAGTAAATTGAAATCCATATTTGAAACCTGATTTTTCTCAAAATTTGGGATATCAATTCTTCCTTCAAAAGAATTACTCCTAAACTCTACTGCTGGTCTTATTGCAGGTGAGGGTATCTGGTGGCTCACTGAGTCCCTGGGTGCAGAACATCTAACTTGGGGCATATCTCCTTGCTTCCCTGTCTCAAGGGACATGGGCCTTGAGACTCCATTATCAGAATTAGGACCCACTTTTGATAAGGATTCAGAATCAAGATTACCTGCAGAGCTATTAACTGTCACATATTTACCTGAAATCTTATCAGTAAATCCATCATCAGATGAACCAACATGAACTCTTAAATTGCTACCTTTTCCAGATGATTCACCAATGCTTACATGTTCCTCAGAGATCCTAGCCACCACATGATTCCTATTGATGCAAATCAAAGAATCAGATTTATCTTCATCACTGTCCAGTTGACAATCTTCCATATCTGTTTGTTGCCCAAACATTGTAAAAATTCCCTCCAGTGCTGATGTAATCTCCAATGAAGCATTAGTGAGTGAATTAGATAACTTCTTACACCTAGACAACATCCACCTCCTCAATGAGGGATCCTTGTTTAGAACCTGCATAGAGCAAACCCAAGGAAAAGGGCTAATTAGTAAAGAAAAAGGATGACCTAAAAAAAACCTCTTAACTAGAGAAAGTCAAACACAATTACTAAGTCACCAACCAACTTCATACTGTAACCAGAAATCAATATGCTTCAGCAACTTCTAACACAACATTAACCATACAGTCTCATTCTTGTCTCAGAAAATAAAAAATTTATACCACTCCTCATGATTTTACAAGTAAATGTTAAGCTATGATAAGTTCTTTTAAAGAAAAGAGAAAAAAAAATACAGAGCAACAGTGCCCAGTTGCATGTTACAGGAGTTTAAATACCATAACTCACAAAGAGTTTACGTATACCACAAACTTGTCTACAATGTGCAGCCCATGCAAGCCAAATTCAAGCTTTGGACTTGGCTTGATTATTAATATAAGCCAAGCCCAAGCTTTAAGTGTTGACCTGGCTTAACTCAATTACAATTCTACAAGCTAAACTCTTTTAAAACTAAGCTGTGAACAATTGAAGCAAGAGCTAATGGTCTAAATGCAGTTCTCCAATGGGAAATTGGGAAATGTGCATTAAACAAAGCATAATCTGTCTAGCAACCAAAATAATGACAACATAGATCAATAATCTAGTAACATGCAAATGATTACAGCATACAGCTTGTTGAGCAGTATCAAAACTATAAAATATATACCACCATTAAAATACTAAAATACTTCATTGAGGGAAAAAATTGCTTGATATCCATGCGAGAAGATTACAATTGTGAAGTACTACCAGCATGAGCAAGCAGCTATTTTGAACAGATGCATCGCCCTCTGAAACATGACAGTTATCAGTTGAAAGCTCCTCTGCTACCTCATTGCCTCTAATGCTCGTTCCACTAGAACCTATACATGATTTAGGTACATCATTTGCCCTATCCAAAAGGTGAACACCATCATCATCAAGCCTGCTAGTCACCTGCCTCAGAAAATACTGCCCTTCTTTAGAAGCTCCCTCAATTGCACTGGAGGCCAAGAGCTCCAAACAAGCTGCAAGAAAATATTTTGGGCAGGAGAAGAATATCCAAACCACACATAACGCACAGAGCTTGAACAGTTTAGCCAATGAAGATTCATCTTGATCTAAAATCTTTTCCTTTAACTCAGAAAAGACCTCAGGAGAATCTTGCATCCTCAGGAAATTCTTATCAACCATACGAAAGATATCCTTTCCATCAAATAAGGCCACAAAAAAGGTTAGCACATTTTGAAAAACTGCAGAACATATTCCTCTAATTACAGATGATGTTGGAGCCACTGAAGAAGCAGCACAACAAATATCAGCCAGGCCCAAAATACAGGCTTTAGCAATTTCATATGAAATACCATCGTAATCTTCTCCTCTATTGATCAATGCCAAACTCCAATTATGCATATTAATAACACCTTTAACTGCAGCTTCCAAGGCAGTTGGAAAGTGACATGCATATCGAGGAATAAAATCAGCCACAATTCGTTGTACACTAATACAACCTGCCACATTAACAAAGTTTTACTTTGAGCAAAGGAAAATTTTCATCATGGAAATTACTTTAATCATTATTTTTAATTACTGGTAATCAAATATAGTTTGCGTGCAAACTAAGCACTTGATTTCGTGATAAAATAGTACAGCAATGGAACATGGTTGTTGAGCAATAATATAAAAACCTAAACCTCTTGTGCATTCTGCAACCAGCTTGGCCTTGTATAAGGAATTGAGGACACCCCAGCCAGATACTATACAAGCATAAAAAATGCATATCACTGCTGTATATGAGGCAGCTGAATGATGAACATAGATGTCATTTATCAGCATTGTTTCTCTATTTAATGGCTTCAGGTAATATGACACTAACCAAAGTAGTAAAGCTCTGGTGTCTATTATCTATTTGTTTGCCGCAGAAGAAATTCCAAAAGAAAGTAACAAACATGGGTCAAGTAGGGTTCATAGGGTGCAATTTTATTTGAAGTGGTTCAATTCTACCCGCTAGGGCAGAACAATTGATAATATACAATACATGAGATATTAGATATGATGATAATGGAGACTAATAAAAAATTGAACTTTACAATAAGCACTACAATTGCAGGCAGATTACTGGCTAAATGCTAAAGCTTAAATTAATGTACGTGACAACATTAACACCGTGGTAACCGGTAATAATGGTTTATGCTTCAGTAAAGCTGGCATTTTGTTATTTCCATTTATCTAAATATTTATCGCCCTCGAAAGGACAAACTAGTCTTAAGCTATAAATGTCTGTTGTTACTTACCTACGCAAATTTCACCGTAGTGCACTTCTCACTTGCAATCCATAAAGAAGTTTAAGAGCAGCCAATTTAATGTGCATAACAGCACCCGGCTGCATTCTAACACTTCCAAAGTTTAATATAAGGGATTATATTTCTGTAGGATTCTTAGCATTAATCCTTTCCCGCAAAATCATATTTTTATTACCATCATATGCATTATTATATCCTAAATGCCACACAAATGAAATAATAAGAAGATTATTGAGACCAAAGGATAGAAATATAACAAAACGGTAAAGGCGCTGACCTCTGGAAGCAGAAATAAGAGAGAGATAACTTTGTTCAAGGTCAGACATGAAGGCACCATCTTTCTGAGACAAACAAAATTTAATCCGCTTGTAGCATTCGTAAACATTCCGAATTTCATCCTTGTTCCTGCGCTTCACGAGAATTTGCTCCTGAGACAATGGTGGAGTTGCTGGCAGAGGTAAAGAGGTACAGGGCTGGTTTAGGGTTTTGGGAGAAGGTGGGTCTGATGCTATTGATTCGGTGCTTGGCGGAGGCAAAGGTGGAGATTCTGGTAAAGGCTCGTATAGCTTCCGCTTCTTCGGAGGCTGCTCAGCTGTGGCCATGGCCAGTGAGCGATTCTCAGAGAGTGCGCGCTCCGTGCTGTCGTTTTGTATTTTGGGGAGAAGGAGGGGTTTGGGGGATCCGATTCGGACAGCGACTTTGCAAAGCAGAATACTTTTAACGTGGAGATGGTTATATTTTTATTTTCGATTTTTAATTAAAATATGATAAATATATATTTTAATAATACAATAGATTATAATTTTATAGATAAAATTTTAATTAAATTATATATTTATTATATTATTATGTAAAAATTATTTATTTATTTATTTTTAATTAAAAATTTGATAATAAATATATAAAATGTACTATATAGGTTTAGTCAATTATCAAATTATGATTAGAAAGTCGAAAAATTACAATTAAGATATTTTTTGACTTGTTATCAATACATACTTTGAGGATGATAAATAAGTAACTAAGTTTAAAATTTTTAGAGATTAGAAGTATATCTATAAAATTCATAAATTAAATAATTGAAGTATACATTTTTTTTTAGTACATTATTAAAGTTTTAGCTGACAATATCACGAAAATTCGCAAGTAAAGAATCCTGTAGACATAACCTATAAAGCCCTTTTGTTAAATTAGCCTACAAAAAAAAAATAAGAAGTTAAATATCAATATGCAATAAATTAAAAAAATAACGATAATAAAGAAAATAAATTGTAAAAAAATTGTACCATATAGCCAGTAGCAACACTCGATCTATGAATCCATCGATGAGTATATTGCCAGTACCGTTGCATGTACTCAAATGTGCAATCAAAGAGCTCCTCAATGATAAAGGATTGTCACATAATATCTTACCATCCATATCATGACTGAATAAAAATGTTATACTTAAATACCCAATTAGTTTAAGTTATTTCTAGAAGTTGTAGATTATGAAAAGAATCCAATTTGACTATCTATTGAAAAATTGATTGGTGGTGACCAAATTTTTGTAGAATGCGATTTGGATGGTGCCACTCTATGATCTAGAAGCTTATGAGTAGAGTGGCACCAATGCAACCTAAATATTCAAAGAAATTAAACAATACTTCGAAATCAACTCTCACGCTGCCTGTGGCTAGAATGGTTACCATACAATTTGTAGACAACATAGAAAAGAATAGTAAGTAATTATTAAATAGTCAAAAAATGATACACATCATAAGTTAAAGTCAAGTAGATATATTATCATTCCTCATTACATCTAGCAAAAAATTGGATAGCCAGAGAGCTCTAACACTCGAATGATGAAGTTGTCCAACACTCTTTTATTTGTTAAATGAGTAAACACATCTAGTAAATAATGAATAATAAATAGAATCAGTATAGGTAAATTAAATATGTGAAATTTTTAATATTATTTCGTACCATAGACTTAAAGGTGGAAGTATAAGATATTCCTCAATACGAAAGTCAATGCTAGGTGATATCTCACTTACAAGTATAAGGAATCAATCTCATACTCACAAATGCAATAACATTAAACATCTAATTATGCCATTATCATTTCTATAGATGGCATTGCAAAGTTCACAATAGAGAAAAGACATAATTGTTAATCCCCAGTTAAAATAACTAACTTGTTTAAAATTATCTAGCAAAGATATGTACATCAAGTAAACTCGATAACTTGATCTATCTAGTATCAACTAACTTTTAATCATACAAAGAATATAAGTATAAGTGAACTGACACACTACTTCATCCTCTATGTCATTCAGTATATATGCAAAATTATGTGTTAACCAAACAATGGAAAGTCGCTATCCATCAATCTAATTAGCTGGTGATAATTCTTAAAAATAACTAATACACCTACGACCAATTGAAATCTGTCCCACCCATAACAAGGTCTCCTTTGATCGACAGCCCCAATTGCACCATTACGTCCTTAAGAGTGATCGTGCAGTATTCTTAGGTAGTGTAAAAAGTATATGTCTCCAAGTGACACCATTTTACTAGTGCACTGATCAACGATCTATTGTACTTAAACTGGCCGACATGTGCAATACCATAAAATCCAAATAGCCTTAGATAATCCATAATGGCTACTGACAGATCACCTAAACGATCATCGTGCAGAGCTCATCGTAAGTGAAGTATCCGATCATTTTGCAAAAAAATAATAAATAAATATATAACGAAGTAAATAAATGCAAGATGTAACAACAATAAACAATTTATCTTACCTCATTATTCTAGATGGCTTATGTTATATGATAATCCTAAAAGTATAAAAGTGAGTCATCCTCTTGACTTGGATGAATAAGCTGTTTGATTTCGGCTATAGTATCTATAGGCAAATTAACAATGTATTATTATTCATTTAAAATAAATGTGTTCAAACGATATAATATATAATTATTCTTTTAAGATTTATATGTACAAATAAATTAACAAACTAAAATTTTGCCAAATATAGCATAAAAGTTATTATTATCCACCTAAACTTATAATGAATAAATAAAATAATTTCTTTATAAACATTTATGACTTTTGTTAATATACTACAGAGGGGCAGAATTGTGATATGGGTAAGAGGCACAATTATATCCAGTTTGTCTGCAAAAGCTGTATCTACTTGATTATGTTGAGATCTTAAAATTTATTTCATTTTGATACCAGGTTGAACAAAGTCGATTTCACTCATATAGCATTAACAGATCATGAATCAACTTTGTACCAATTAGTTGCGGCTAATATTCTTATCCTCTAATAGGCTAAAATATATTACTGTTTGTATTGTGTCTTGTGTCCAAGTGAAATACCAAATCTACAAATTGAAATAGCTAAAAAACTATTGTTATGCATGCCACAAAAACATGTTAGCATGAGTATTTCTTCACCTAAAATTCACTATAATCAAATATGTGCTTGATCAAGTTAACCTTATGGTAATAACTATATTGGCGACTTATTTGGTTATATGGCTCCTCAACTTCAAATAATACAGCTTCCCAATTAAACATCTACATAACACATAAATGGGAATGCTACACATTTACTGCTATCCTTTTTATCAAGGTCTGAGAGTAACTATGACTTACTACCATTTGAGCATTAATCTGTTAAGCACGTTATATGAAATACTAATTGACCTGATAATATGTTGCCTTTAGTATTCCTGATATAGGTAAGAATCTGGCCCCCTTTAAGATACCATTCATACACTCTACCATGTTTGTTGTCATATGGCTGTATTGTCGACCCTCTATATTATATGCATGTGCCAATTGTTTTTTAGGAGATTTTTGCAATCTACCTAGTTGCCTCTTCATATATGGCTGCTATCTTGGCCAATTTTTCATTGATATACTAATGCTCGTATGTATAACTTATGTAACGTGATCAATGATTTTACTATTAGTTGCAAACTATCTACAACATGTATAATCAGGTATTGAGGAGGATCATACCAATGTTTTTTTAACTTTTACTTTAAATTGGATGATCTATAATAAGTGTAAAAATTACTTGTAACATGACGAAGATAAAAAACATGATAACCATACGGTGGTTGCCAATTAGTCTGTGGAGTAGCGACGGCGGATAGAATTGATGGATGTCTATTTAATACTACCTCCAGTCTCATATATAAGAAACTTTTTTTATACTTGATTTGGTTTTATATATAAGAAACAAACTACTCATGACTGGTATATTAATTATAGTATTTCAATTATACCCTTTATTAAATAAATCAGTCAAATTATGAATAGTGATTATCATTAATTTCAAGAAGAAAATACACACATTAAATATGAGTATTCATAAAAAATAATTTTTATTTGAGACAAAATTAAAAAGATTAATTATTTTTAATTAACTTTCTTAATACTTGTGAGTTAGTTATTTGTTTCTTATATATAAGACCGGAAAGAATATTAAATAAATATCACGTCGTCTAAATATCACTCACTTATGTAGATTATATAAGAATCATGTCCACGTTAACTGTATCTCCCCTTCCATAATAGCAAATATGAAGGGGATAATATGTTGATCACTATCTTGTACCATTGCCATTAACAATGTCCTTTTATATTAGTCGTAAGAAAATGTCTCATTGACTTGAATCATCAGTTTTAGGTACTCATATGCATTTATATAGAGTTTGAATGCCCAAAATACTCGCTTAAACATTAAAACTAACTCACTAGTAGAGGTGCCTTGGGGACATTGTGTCATAACAAACTCAACACACAAACCAGGTATGAAATATTGTATTGCAGCCATCCACCTAAGTAATGTGATATACGAGCTCTCTCAATTATCAAAAGTAACAATGTGACTTTATGTTTTGCTCTTTACATTTTTCTATAAGATATAATGTATCTAAACAAGGTTTTCGTTTGTTCGATAATCTAGTTGATTGGAACATCGGGTGTCTTAGTTGCCGTTGTAATAATGCATGATAAAATAACGTCCAAGTATAATTTTGAATGATCTTGTGATAATAACGCAGATAAATATGTATAGGGACCCCTATATCTTGTAATATGCTAGAACGATCTATTTCCTTTGCCTTTTTTAGATGCATTGACTTGCCATCTACAGTTGTTGTCATAATTCATACACTAATATTCTTTATATTTTTTACTTGTTAAATACTTCTTATAAGTGTGGTGTGCTCTCATATAATACCATTTCACAGTAAAGCATAACGCTTTCTAATTCGAATATTTTAATCTTATATACAACTTCTTATTATTCATTTGTATTTGATTTTTCACCTCCTCAAACTCATCACCCATTGCTAAGGCCAGATTACCTTATTAAAAAAATATAGTAGCAAGGTCAACATATTGGTATACTGGCTTAACATTAAGAGCATTATCATCATCACCCTCATTGTCAAATGCATCATCATCATTAGTTTCACCATCATCATCTTCACAGTCATTGTCATAATCAGGGTTAAATTTTGCATTGTACTCATCTTTATTTTCAAAATTTTCTAATACATTTTCTCCTGAGCCAATAGAAAATGAGGTTAATCAAACCTAATTGTTGAGTGGGAGAAACTCGATTGCGAAATGCCTGTATTGGTATAATTTGATAATATTGAATATACTTAGGCAGTTTATACAACGAATCAAGTGAGGGCAACACTTCGTTCATTAGATTTGACTAAAATTTAATGCTCAATTATAGGTCAATACTTGCTATATTCGCACACACCTCAATTATATTCAACTACAATGAGAAATATGAGTGTGATTGCCACATCTTCTGCACATCACAATTATCTTAAAGCATAATTGCTTGATACCATATTGAATTTATTGTTGTTTAAAGTTTATGTATCAAATCAGATATAACATAGTTGTGGAGAAATTGGAGCTTTTAACTAATTGCTTATTTTAACTCTTCTAATGTGATATCAATACTCACTGTTATATATCTTGACAATACATATTAAAATGTTGTATCCTGCACACTTTTATAAATTCTGTCATTCGCATAAATATAAATAATCTCATTCCTTCTTGTTATTTGTACCTCTCAAATATCTTAATCGCAAACATACTCTAAATAGTTATAATAAGCTTTGTTGTTTCATTTTGAATTATTTTATTAAATATCTAAAAATTACTTGTAATTTATACATATATGATATATACATATTTATTTTAATTATATTTTTGCATTTATAATAATTACCTTTTAATTTTGTTAAAATAACTTACCTCATAATGTTGTCATTTTCAAATAATTTTTTCACTCATAATTACCTTCAACTTATTTCTTTCACTTAAAAAAATGTCCAATTATTTTTCAATTATATATATTTATTTATTCCACCATAAATTATATTTATTCATCAACTATATAAATTTACTTCTTTTACTATAAATAAAAAATATTTGCACTTATTTTTCAACTATTAAAATATTTGTTTCCTAATTTTATTTCACTATTTCACCTTTTTCAATTATGAAAATATTTTTTTGCTATTTTTATTCATTTCTTTATTTCACTCACTTCATTGTCATTATATAAATTTACTTTTTTCACTATAAATAAAAAATACAAAATTTTTCTTCATTTTTTAAAACTATAAAAAATTAAATTAACTTCATCATTTCATCATTTTGCATTTTTCCCCATTTTCCAAATTCAAAAGTTCTCATTGTTCTTATTTCAACTTTTTAAACATTTTTTTCCTCATTTTATTTATTTTAACTCATTTTTTCCACATTTTCCTCACTTACTTATTTTTCATTTTTCCATTTTTTTATTTTATTAACTTTAAATATATTTCTCTTACTTATTATTTTTTCTCCTTAACTATTACCTTAATTACTTTAATAATTTTATTTTTCCATTATTTATTTTTTACTTCCTTTTTTCACCTTTCTTTTTTTTAGCCATTTTCTTTCCTTAATTATTTCACATTTTTTTAGTCACTTTAAACTAATTACCTTTTGTTATGTCCAATAACTTTTTAACATTCTTTAATTTTGTTCTCCAAATTTATAAATTCTCTTTCTAATTACTCTCAATTTTTAAACTTTTTCTCTCGTTCACCTTATATTAATTAATATCTAAAACATTTTTTTAACTTTTTTCTAACACATTTCTAAAACATATTTTAATTATTATATAGAATATGTTTTTCTTCTCCTTCTTTAAATTTCTACCTTTTAATCATTTTGCATTTTTTTGGTTACAAACATATATATTTTAAAATTTTAGCCCTTTTCCCCTTTAATTATTTCACATCTTGCTCCTTAATTTTTTAAATAAGAAATATTTTTTTCTTTATCATGACCTACACAATTTCTTTACCTTCATTAATTTTTCTCCCAAATTTCATTTTTTTTACTTTAGTTAGCTTTTTTTTTCTTTCCACATCATTTACGCAATTTGAAAAAAAATATTTCCATATCTATTCTTAATATAAGTTTAAATACCAATATTTTTCCATTTCAACAACAAATTTTTCTTCCAGTTCTTTTGTTGCTCCTTCATTTATTTCTCTCTTCAAATGTATATCTAAACTAATACATCAAAATCAACATTAACCAAATAATTTCATGAATAAAAAAGCATTTTCTTCTTTCTTTTTCAAATGTATTTCTCAAATAAAAACCAAAATCTACATCAACCATACAATAAACAAAATTCTATAACATGTGATGTCAAATAATTCTACCAAAATTATTATTTTGTAAATATTTTAAAATGTACATATTTCAATTATTACAAAAATTAAAATGTTAGATATGATAAAAAAATTTGGCATACCTAATATTTTTGTAAAAATTGCACATTGATACTTTGTAACTCTTTCTCCTTTACTAGTACTTTGAAATAATAGCAACACCTTATTAGCAAATCTCACAACAAGTAAATTTAGCATATAACTAATAATTTTGGCTATAGGAAATGAGAGAAAGTGAATGGGTAATTTCGATTGTAGAAAATGAGAAAAAGTGAATAGATAATTTTGGCAGCAAAAAATGAGACTAAGTGAATGGAAGTCTAGATGTGTAAGCAAGTTTATAAATAGGGTTATTTTTTTTCATTTTATCGTTACATTATCTGTAATTGTTTTTGGACAATCATAGCATTCTATAATCTCCATCACCTAATCAGATTCACCATGTGTGCTCGCATCTTTTTTTTTTTTAACTGATGCCTAACCGCTTAAATGACTTTTGCTCGCGTCTTTTTTTTTTTTTTTTCTGTTGCCTAACCACTTAAATGACTTTTGATTGGCCAACCAACAACTTTGCATCTAGCTAGCTAGCCTGCAAACACTTGAATTCTAAACCATATTTTCTGAGAAGCTGAATTTGAAAACTTTGATTTTGAATTTAGCTTGAATTCGAAATCACAAATTCTGAATTCAGCTTGATTTTAAGATTTGTGATTCCAAATTCAAACATTTATTACCCTTGGGACAAATAATTTCTATTTTATTACTTTTTATGAATTTTGTTATTATTTCTAATTCAGAAAACACTAGAGGTGTTTATATAACTTGGTGGCCTAATTTATTTGGTATTGTTTGGTTAAATTAGGCTAGGTTGGATCAAAAAAAAAAAATTAGGTAAGACTAGGTGAGGCACTGAGTTGATTATGGTGGCCAATCTAGCCTAGCCTAGGTCTTATAATATTTTAAAAAAGAATAAAAATAAAAATAAAAGATTTCTAATAACTATTTTGTAATTTTAGCTAAATTTTTTTAAATATATTTTAGAAATTATAAATAAGAAATGGCAAATGCCCTTCTTGAATAAAATTGACACATTCCAATCACAAAAAAAAAAGAGATGAAAAATAACTATTTTTAGAGTTGAAATGTGTGTGTTTTTTAACAAATAAACAAGTGAAATTACTTTTTGCATTTGCATCATATAAATCTTGAAAAATTACTCAAAATTTTAAAAAAACCAATTAGATCACTAGACTTTAAGTTATTATATTTTAAAATTTTATCTATTATGCTTGTGTTTTCTTCTTGTTTTCTCTATTAAACTCACATTTTTTTTTATCTCTATTGTGTAGTTCTTGTCAAGATGTATTGAAGTAAGTGATCTTATATTTAAAATGTTTAAGTATTATAAAGATATAAGCATTTAAAGTTTTAACTTAAAAAAATGAAAACATAAATGTGGCCTACCTACTTAACTCTATTTAAGATTGAGTCGGCTTGTAGATTAAAAAATTGTAACTGCATTTAAATTGGGTCAAACATTGGATTAAGATAAAATCTGACTAATGTGCACTCTTATTAAAAGTTGGAGTTTTTATATTTGAACTTAATTTTTTTTTTTAATTTTTAATTTCCCTTAGTGGGTAATAAACTTATTTTTCATCTTTTTTTATTGACTCTCAAATTTTTGGATATAGAATTGTTTACTTCAAAAAAATAAAATCAACAATTTTTTAAGTTGGGATTTATCTATATATATAATTTTATATAAAATCACCAAAAATATCTCATAACAACTAATATTATTCAACCTAACAATCAACATAATTTAAAATTGCTACTCTCAACATTCTTAATTTGGATCTTAAATTAATATTTTTTAGATGATAATATGTATATATATATATATATCAATTGTCATGAATATACTATTTATAAATCCTGCGGTGGTTGCAGCTCTCTCCAATGCGGCTGATCTCCTTGGGCTCTGTGACCTCTCTGTTTTTTTTTACTCGTGTGCATATTGAAGCCCATGCTTTCACTTCCAGATTTCAAAACTATGACTTATTTTTCTCGCGCGCTGTCTCTCATCTGTGTGTGCATCTCCTTCCTCCTCCTCTACCGATCTCCTTCTTCCTCACAATTTCAAATCTGAAATTTTTTTAAATTTAAAATTAAGCATCTTCCCATCAATCTCTCGGATTTGGATTCTCTACACTAAATTCTTCCTCCGCTGTCTCTCCACCAAAATCTGAGCCATTAGATTTGCCAACAATTAACAATTGGTGATGAAGTCTTATATATAATTTTGAAACATACAATCTTGACCATTAATTATTGGTGGAGAGGCAGTGGAGAGAGAATTTGGTGGAGAGAATCCAAATCCCAATCTCTCATCTGCTTTCTCCTTCTAAACCTCTCTCAATTTTTTCTTCGATTTCTCTGCTCACTTTCTCCTTCTCTCTCACTCACTTTCTTCTTTGGTTTCATTGTTCTCTTTCTACTGTCAAGGTTGCCATTTTCAACCAAACCCAACTTCTCCTTCATCGATTCGATTCAGTCGTCTCTTCTTCTAGATTTGCACGTGATTTCGGGGCTTAAAGTTGCCATTACTATGAAATTGTGAGGTGTGTTGTTGTGGGTATTTGTCTATAACTGATGCATAAGCTGCAATAAAGACTCCATTGGTTAGTATCTCAACTACTTAAGATCTCTACCAACTCTGTTTTGGTTATTATGATTTGTTTGTTATTATGATTTGCTATTGTTGTGAGATTTGTTGTCATGATTTTTCCCTCTTTTAAGTATGAAATTATTTTCCCCCAATCCCTACCTCTTGGTTTTTATCACTGTGATTTTGTTTGTCTAATGTTATATAAGTTCAGTTTGATCTGCTCTTGGTGTAGTATTAATCTTCGTCTGGAATGGTTACAATAGCCACATCAATCTGCTTTTATTGTCATCTCCTTTCTTTATATTCATGACAAGCATAAATGGAGAATCATTAAGCATAATTAAAGCCAACTCTCATGTACGAACTTGTCTTCTTACAATTTTATTTTTGGGGTTCAAAAGTAGCATACATTGTTTTTCACGCTTAATATCTCTGCTTTGCAATGCATCCAACCTGTTAGAAAAGTTGCCCGAGACATGCAAGGTGTACTCTTTCGCTCATCTTGGTGAACCGTTTTCTATTTTTTCTTTTTTTCAAATTAGGATTCTATTTTGTATTTTGTTTCTAAAGTTGTATAACTATCTATGATTTTCCCTATGCTTGTGATTATGGTTGGGCATTTTTGTATGTTACATTAATGTATAGTGTAGAGCTCTTCCAATACAGCATAATAAGTTTTCAAACAGGACCATGGAGCTTGCAATTTTCACTTGTGGGAGGCCTATAATATTCCTCCTTAAATCCTTTTGATATATAGCTTAAAACAATTTCTTCCAGGCTTTTTCTACTAAAGCAGCATTATATCTCTTTAATTTTTGCAAGATAGTTTTAGATGATTGCATAGGAGGGCAAAGCTCTGTGTATTTAATTAACTAACTAGTGATTAACATAAACATTCCTTTGCTTTCTTATATTCTCTTTGTTCCTATTTGTTTGCTTTGTTTCTTTCCCTATCTGTAAAGCTTTAGGAGGGCACAACATTAGCAATTGGGAAATATACTAGAAAGATGTCTTGCAGCTTCCACGGACAGAGTATCAAACTATATGTGCAAACTCATCCAAAACTCTATCCAGATAGTACATATGCTTAACCAATGCAATTGATTATATGGAAGATTTCATTCCCTGAAGTAGAAAAACAATATAATGAATTATATCAAGCTCATGCCAGATAGTATATATGCTTAACCAATGCAATCATCAATTAATATATAATCAATCTCGTGGAAGTCGCACTGCTGTGTTTGCTTTCCCTTAAGTAGCATTGTCATGTGGGCTTTATTTGTTATATTTATCTATTTTTTGTTGTTGTTGTTGTTGTTTTTTTTTTTTTTTAAAGGCATTGTAATCCTCTAATATGTCCTATTTTTTTTTTTTTGTCATGAGCTATACATCTCTTTGTATTATAAATTCAAGTTTTGCATTTGCTGTACTATACAATTCTTTTAATTATTGTTTACAACAAATTTAGATTGTGATTGTAATGTACAGGAAAAGTAGGATAAAGGAAGTCTAACATGGAAAATGTGTGTCCTAATTGGTACACTTAGATAAATACATCATAAATTTTTTAATTAAGCAAATAACGTTCACAAAACGTGATACTATTTAATACTTGGATTATGTAGATGGACAACTTTAGTAAAATTGAAAAGGACCTTTCTGGTCATTCTATGAAGTTTTTATTAGAATCCAAGTGGACGTTCATAACTCGAGGTAAATAACATGTATGCCTCTGATCTTTTTTCATTTATTTTCATTATCTTTTTATAAATTTTTTGTTAGATGTTATAATTATTGTATTAATGTTTTTTTCTTTAATATGAATTTTGAATTCATGCATTCTTTGCCTATGATGACTTCTTTGATGAAAGGAACCTTGTGAATGGAATTGAAAGGAAAATTTTGAAAACTAGATTTTAAGAGATGAGATGCCTTAAAATGACCCATTAGCAAAGTACTACAAGAGTGCCATCTGGTGACGCAAGGAGTTCTGCCTTTAACATATTTGGTGTGTAAGTTGGTTGTAAAGAGAAGGGTGACATCTTGGGTTTTGACATATCATCTTTCTAAATTTTGGTGATTTACTTAGCATTGTGGTGGAAGCTAAAGAATTTAGGATTTATCTGGATTTGGTCCCACTGCAGGTGTAGCTCTATGTAGCCATATAAATGTTGACAAGGCGTTTCCCTCCTCCACATTCTTGATTCAACGATAAGCATTTTCATGCATTAACATCATTTGTAGTTTAACTATTATATATTTCTTTATTTTTTCTTGGATAAATTCACCTTTTTTTTAATAGTAGGTAAAAAAGATAACAATAAGATAAATTGATGGTTTTGCTATCTAAGTTATAAATGATTTAAGTTGTTATTGATAAAGATGAAATTAACTTAAATAAATTATTATATCGATGAATCAATTTTTCTTTCTCCATATATTTGAAATTCTATTCCCCAACAAGTATCCTCATTATGTGGGGCTTTATAGATTTTCTTGCTCTATATGAATTGCGGTGGTACTATAGTGCCAGCTCTCAAACTCTTAAAGGAATAGGGATTTGGTAGCAAGCAGATTAAAGTGGCCAGTCCCTGTATCTTAGAGAGACTAGATTTTTTTTTTTTTAAAAATAAAGAACTGATTTTAACATATTTTAATTGGTTTATTTAATTGGATATATATGGCAACGACACTATATGATTCCAACATAACGAAGGCTATTGCATTTGATATTTGTCCATAGAACTAAAACTAATTTGATTATTAAAATAACAACAGGCTTTTTTCTACTATGTGGGGTTTGTTACATAAATCAAATGATGTCATAAAATTTTGTTATGAATCATACCTTCAGGTAAACCATTTAAGCTTAAATTTTTATTAATGGTTTTGCTTATAATTTTTTTTTAGTTTTCTTTTACTTTTCATTATTGGACTACTCTTTATTTGATTTATTCTTCTTATTGAGACTTTTATAGATCTTTTCCACACATATTTAAATCATCTAAGATGCGATTCTATAATTTTTTCCACAATTAGTATAGTCTTAATTTTCTCTTTAATGTATTTATTTTCAATTCTATTTTGTTTAATTTATCCACTCATATAATACAACATTCTTATTTCTGCAATATTAGACTTTTTTTTGGTTGACATTTTATTGCCAAAAACTCAGCCTTATATAACATTGTTAGTCTTATAATTGTACAGTAAAATTTATTTTTAAATTTGAGTTGTGCTCTTCTACTTATAATAACACCTAATTTGATTATTATTATTTTAATTTTAACTCTATCATGGATCACATTTTCTGTTTTCTTGGTACTACTAAATTGAACCAGACGATGTTGAAAAGGAATTTATAAATAACTTATTACTTTTTACTCTTTTCCTCAATAGATTTGCATTTTAATTTGTATGAATAACGGTTGATATTGTTGTAACTTTGTTGTTACAGATAATTAAAGGTGCTAATCATGAACCAATATAAATGATGAGAATTTGGCACAAGGGATAGAATACTTTATACGCTTGAAAATTTGACATGCAATTATGAAGCTTATGGTACTTGCTCTTTCCTATGTTTTGTACATGACTATTAGTTGCTGTATGTTTTGCATTTAAAGGTCTATATAGTTTTCTGCTCATATTTAGTATTTATGAAACAAAATGTTGTATGTTTGGGAATTGAATTGTAGTTTTGAATTATCATATTTATTTTGTACATGGCTATTACTTGTTGTATGTTTTGGATTTCAAGGTCTCTACAGTTTTGTGCATATATTTAGTATTTATAAAACAAAATGTTGTATGCTTGGGATTGAATGTATTTGTACTTTTGATTTTTCTATATTTATTTCACATGAGCATATCTAAATCTCACTTTCGGGTTCTGATTTCTTCACCATAAAGACATTGATGAGGAGAGAAATTTAAACAAAAAAAGCTTTTCCAAATTCTTGTATTTTATATAATGTAGAGAGGAGACTTCGTTTGAATTATCTTTCTATGTGTAGACAAGCTACTTGGTTGGAATTGAAGCTATGGTAGTTTTAGTTTGAAATGTGAATCTGCCTTTGTTTGAAATGATCATTATTGCATTAATACTACACTAACATTGAAAAATTTAGTCATAGTGAGAATGTGGCACGGATAGAGTACTTTATATGCTTCAAAATTTGGCATCTCAAGTATATGAGTTGCTTTTATTTTTTGCTTTTTTAGTTTTCTTATAAAGCATCTGTTCTTGAATTTGATGATAGTCAGAAGCAGAAGACGTATAAGGCAATTTTATTTAGGGAAGTTCACTATGTAATTTTGGAGCTCGAGGTAATTGCTCTTCCCTAAATTATGGTCTTTATATCTATCTGCTGTTCTTGCAAAAGGGCTAAGATGAATAGTGGTTGCCACTATATTTGGATAGGCAATGCTAAGCTTAATATTCAGAACGTTATTTCCTCAACATTTTTTTTAATTAAAAAGATGATGTTTGAGTTTGCTACCTAATCATATCAAACAATTTTTCAATAATTATTATTTGATAAGAAGTTGATTTTTGGGAATTGGTTAACAGATATTGGGTTATTTTATAGTTATATTTGTATTATATAAATTTAAAATTTTCAAAAATAACTGTATCATTTTGAGTGCTTTATGATATCAATATATACTTAAAACATCTTAAATAAATGTTTAAAATATATAGTCATCAAATATAAATAATTTTTGTATAAGGACAATTAATGAATAATTTAAACATCAAATTAAATATTACAATCGACAATTTCAAAAAAGAATTAAACACCTCGTGCATCGTGCATAGATATTGACTAATATATATATATATATATATATATATATATTGCGAGTTTGGTGCGGGGTGACTACCATCTACAAACTCAATTCTAGACGCATAAAAATCTCTAGATCCAGATCCTTACTCATTTATTTTTATCTCCACGTGCATATCAAAATAGATAAATTTTGCATATCGAAAGACATGGGTATTTTAGTCATCAATTACATTTGACATCATTTTTATTTTAAAAATATCATTTAATGTTCCTAACGCTTGATATATATTGCAAAATTTTTTTATATTATTTATTTATTTTCTATGATAAAGTCAGATTTGTATGCAAAAAGCATTTTTTTCAAAGATGAAATTAATTATTTACCAAAAAATTACTTAATTACCTTTTATAATCATATCAAGAATAAAATTATAATATCTTATGCTGAAGCCTAACATTATAATTATTCACCGCTCTGGTTAAACATTTTAATAAACAAGTAGGATACAACATATAGATATAAATACAGCAAACAATAAGGTGAAAAAAGAAACAATAATGTTTGGGAAAATGAAAGAAAAAAAACAGTCTTTTCATACTCTAGAAATAATGCATTTTGTGTAGGAAGACATATTCACTGATTAAAAATATTATAATTTTTTATAATATATATCAAATTTTACGAGAATTGAATAACAATTTTTTAAAAAATAAGTATCAATGATAATTTAATTGAATTTTATGAAAGTTAATGTAATCGTTGGGGTCAATTTTAGAATTCATTAAGTTGAAAAGGCAGAACAGGCCTAAGGTCGTACAAAGAAGATGTAGCAAGGCAAAGAGATAGGAAAGAGGTTTCTCGCTCTTCTAACTAGACAAAAACAAAAGACACATCATGAGGGGCAACACACCCCACCTCATAACAACACGAATCTAGCATAACAAAAGTTGATCGCAAAGTTCCTCTGAGAGACAACATGCACAAAAGATAAGAGATTCAGGCCACTAAAAGGGCGTAAGGATATTCATGCGTTGCACTTAAAGAGGGGAGATGATCCAGTTGAAGGGGAGAGCTAATCTAAGGTTAAGGCTAGCAACTTCATTAGCAGCTCAATTAACTGCGTGTTTGGATTTTCGTTTGCAGCTCTCCAAATCACGTTTCAGAAGAAACAAATACTGGAAACTTCTACATAAACGTGTTTTTGTAACTAACATCCAAACACACACTAAGCTCTGTGTCTAAAGGTAGTTGAACCTCTTGATTGTTTCGTTGAAGTCAACTACATCTTCCATGATTTGGTAAATTTTCCTATTTTTATCCTTCTCCAAGCAAATACTTATCAACTATTGTTTGTCGGATTCAAAAATAACATCAATCACATATAAGTTGCAGGCGTTGCATTCAAAGGAGGAAAGCCAGTCTAATGTGTCACGGTTCATTGGTAAAATAGTAAATTAACTATTAATAAATGGTTACCTGCATAAATTTGTGAATTTAAGAGAGTTTGTTATCAAATTTTAAAAGTTACAATATTATTTGTCTATGACATAAAAGTTGAAGAGATTTTATGTAATTTAATTTATTATATTATATTAAGATACAATAGATAGATGAAAACCAATTAATATGTTAAATGGTTCCCAAATATGCATCAAAAGAACATGATCTACGACAAACCCAAAAGCCCAGCTCTGATGTCTTACATAAGATTAAAAACAATGCCTCAGAATTCTCAGTAATAAGTAACCTGAATAAGGCCACTAAACGCATTTGAAACAATCCCTATAGTTATATCCTTAGATTCCGCCAATGCTCGCTCCCCCATTCCACACATCTGAAAGAGGCTATTTTTCTTTATTCTTCTATACCATTTCCCATGGAAGAAAGTTGAGCAAGGTCTTCGCTGTTCTTTGGAATTTGCATTGCACCGGCCATAGCACGACCCTTTGAATGGCTTAAAGA
The DNA here is from genome assembly GCA_032878935.1 of Erythrophleum fordii. NCBI lineage: Eukaryota > Viridiplantae > Streptophyta > Magnoliopsida > Fabales > Fabaceae > Erythrophleum > Erythrophleum fordii. Next base: position 12,694,406 of record JAVQMF010000058.1, read on the forward strand.
AACCCTAAACGCAAGGAATCGATAAAGCCTGAGAATAGAAACTAAAGAGGACATGAGGATTGGACAACCTTAAAATCTGATTTTATTCCCCTTTAAAATTCTGCCATGGCCTCTCGCCTTTCTGCACGATTCAGGGTTGGGGCTAAGGTTCATCTGCAAATGCCGAAGAGCCGTTCCCCTATGCCCCGAGTTTTCTTCTTCACTAATCAACCATCTCTCCGCATTCACAAAGGATGCCATGAGTCAGCGACAGCTTGTTCTGTCTTATCAAACTCCCTTGCCAGCTGAAAATAAAATAGTGTCACCAACCCAACCTCTTTCGTGCCGATTAGTAATTATCTCCCTACTTAATTAATCAAAATTTTTTGGTTGATCAAGACATCCTTCAAGAAATAGACCTCATTGAACATATCAAAACTTTTTGGTCAAACTTATGGTCTTAATTATAATTAAATTTATATTTAAATATTTTTTCAATTTTTAAATTTATTTTGTAAGTTATGTCATGCAGGTTTATAGAGCCAAAGGGAAGATAGATGGGAACTAAGGAAGGATCAGTTACAACACCGCGTCAGCCTAATTAAGAGTGTAGACATTTATTTAATTGTTGGCCGACTCATTAGGTAAATATTAAAATACTTAATGTATTTTCTATTTGTTTTGCTCGCCTTTTCTTTTCCACCAAAATACAAATTTTAAATGAAAAATAAAAAAGAGAATATGCGTAAATGGTATCAGGTCCATATCAAGCTAGTCCAAACATGATTCCTTGGGTAACCAATGGGAAATTATTTAAGAAGAAAATAAAGATTTAAAAGAATTAGAAGGAAGATGCAAGATAAAGTTAAATATTTAAAATCGCTTATGACTTGAAACTATATTTTCTTATGTTATTAACTTATAATGAGTTCAATTTGATGTAACAATGGGTCAATTCCCACTTGGCGAAAGAATAAATAGAGAGGGTGGGCTGCCCTACAAGGCAGCTGCACTTTATACAATAAAACGCCAAGTAATAATATTCATTACAAGTTACAATTGAGAGAGATGGAGACTGGCTCTCTTATTTCAATCATAGCAACCGTTAATTCCTCAACGTCGAAACATCTTAAGAAAAAATATGCAGGCATATAGCCTCTAACAAAACTACTAGCCCAGCAATTAAGAGCTCGGATGCTCAATAACTGCTGAAAGTTCAATCACATAACTCACTGATATTAAGCCGCATTGGCCAACAATGCAAATGACGACTTTGCCCTTCAAAGTATATGCTGATAGTTATGTTATGCACTTCATATTTCTAAAGTACCTTGAAAAAAAATTCATACAGTAGTTAAGATCAGTCGAGTTTCCTTCTCTTTGTTATCTCGGTTGCAAGCAAACTCATTTCAACAATGCCAGAACAAAATTATGCAACAGTTATGGCCTCAAGATTCAAGAACCATAAGTGCAAGCAAACCAAAAGGGAATTTGAATACCAGCTAAAAAAATGTTAAAGCATGCATAACTCAATTTCTGTTTTATAAACAAAATCGCTCGAACGTGGCATTTGAATACCTCCATTTTTTCTATAATGAAAATAGAAGAGAAATTTGCAAAAAGTCCCATTGAACTTTGGATTATTTGCAAATAGTTTTCTAAAATTTCAAAATCAACAATTAGGTCCCTAATTTTTCACATTCCAACAAATATGTCATTCTGTCTATTTTATTTTTACTGATGTTATCTCATTGCCACCTAAAACATTTCATAATAGATGTGGTTAGCTTGCATTTATCCCTAGTACTGACAATTTAATTAAAAAGAAGTTTCAGGTGGAAAGTGAGTCAATATAAGTAAAAGGAAAACAAACAAAATGACCTATTTGCTAAAAATATAAAAATTCAAAGATCTAATTGTTAATTTTAGAAGTTCAGTTAACTCAAAGTTTAAGAGACTTCTTGCATTTTTCCAAACAAAAAAAATTTTGTTTCCATGTCTCTTTAGAAATATTAGCAAAACTATAGAATCTAAATAACTAACTTCCAATAGCTTAGGGTCGTTGGATTATTTCATTTTTTTTTTTCATTTTTCTTTAAGAGAAAGGGGATAATATTATTGCTATTACTGGGGAATTGGTCATAACTCACAAAGGCTTTTGTTTTTGGACAATTTTTCTTTTAACAATATTTTTAAAATTTGATTAGTCATTGAACTAGTAAAAATATTAGTTTATGATTCATTAGTTCGACTGTAGTCGAATCAGTACTTACTTAATATATATTTTTAATTTTATATATTAAAAATCTTATATAATTTATAACTAGAAGCTAATACAATTAAATTTTACAATATCAAATATGATTTAATATTCAAATCCAAACAAATCATCATCTATTATAATATCCACAATCACAAATTAAACTTAAAGTAGTTAACTAATAATCAATCATTATAATATTCATTGAGGTTAAATCCATCAAATGTCAATTGTTAACATTTAAAATAAGATAACCACCATGATCATCATAATCATGTCCAACTTCAAAGTCATTAAGTGATTCCATAATTGGTTGATTTGTAAAATCCATTTCTTCAACACCTAATTATATAATAAATTAAAAATAAAATTATGTACAAAAATAATATTTATATGGCATCTAAATATTGAAAGAAAATAATATAAACCTTGTTCTCTCGATGATTCACAAACTATTAGAATTACATTGTATTCATAATATTGTGTGGTTAAAAGGCTCATACTTGACTATGATTAAAAGAAAATGACTTTATATTTATTTGCTTTGGAATATTTGTTTAATAAAATTTCAAAGCAAGTCTTGGGCTTCAAACCATGGAAACCTTAAAGTCTTTGCTATTTTTTATGAATAGAAATTTTTGCTTTTGATCAATTGTGACGACCCTAACTTCTACTCATTATAATTAAGGTTAAATATGTGATTAATAGTCATAAATTGGGGTTACAAGATATTAGTCTAATTACATTAAGAAAATATGAGAAAATTTAAACCTTAATGTCATTAGAGTCATCAATCATATAATTACAATCACTCATGTACATCAGGGAAATAAACATTCATTTATAAGCCTTCGATTCTATTACCATTGATTTTAGTCATAAGAATCTTCTACCAATGTTTCTAAGTCATTCCTTGGGGTTACCATATGAAAAACCAAGATTTCTAGGTTAATATAAGAGTTTCAGAATGTTCGTCGCGGCTAAATTCCCCTTAGCCATGACCAATTGCTCTTGGGTTCAATTCTTACATTGTTATTATCGCCGCGGCGAGTTGGAGCTTCGTCGCGGCCAACCTACATGGTGCCACAGTGAGAAATCCTCTTGGAACTTATCGTACTCGCTTCTCGCTATTGGCCACGGTAAATTCACCCTTTCGCCGTGGCCAACTCCTCTCTAGAACACCTAGCAAATTCTCACAAAAGTTTGCTGCGACTAATTCCTTTTTAGTCGTAGTGAATTCTCCTCTAGACGATTCCCAATTTTGCCTCTCACCTTTTGCTGCGGCTAATTCCGCATTTCGCCGTGGTAAATTGCTCTCTATTACTCTCTCTGGACAACTTCACCTTTATTGGCCGCGGCAAACAATATTTTGGTAGCAGCGAAATGCTGTCTAATCCTATAACTCCTAAAATCTTATTTCATACTTTCCATTCTCCATCTAGGGACTCTCTAGGTCCACTCTCCCACTTGTTATAAGATTCAATAGCATTTATTTAGTTGATTTACCCTATCCATTGTATCATTACCCATCTAACATTTAAATGTGGATTTTCCTACTCATCTACTGGTCTTATATCAGTAAATAATTCATGCATTGCCAGCTCAAATCCACAATCCATATATCACATGATTTCATTACTCAATTAGTTAGTTAAAATACAGGTTTGTAAGCCATAATAAGTGTCATAATCTCATAAATCTATCAACAACTAATATGAAGCCTATTTCTCATGATTACATTCTATGTTATCAAAATACAAACTCCTACACTTGATAATACAGATACATGATGATGTTATACAAAGGTTAATAAAATAAGCATCTACTCTATTCCATTCGCACCAAGTGTAGCTCCCCACACTAGGTCTCAACTTATGGATGTTCATCTACTTGCTTACCTTTATCCTTACCCGAAGAATTTTCATTTGAAATGTTTAATCCCATGAAACGAGGTGAGATGCAAATCTCAGTAACCAAAGCAATTTTTATTCATAATATCCAATTTAATTAAAATATATGCATGAATTAAAATTAATATCAGAATCATATCAGTCATATGAGCAAAGGAAATGGCTAGGCTACTATAATTACCATCCCATACTAGTAATCATAATTCCATATATTAAAGGCCAATAACATCGGAAAAGGCCCGTCCACGGCACCTACTCCCCATTGAGCATAACTAGGGCTCAGTGTATCTGGGGTTTGATCATAACCCAATACTCGATCGAAGCACATGCACGAGTCGCAGTTATACTACAGCTCTACCATGGACTTACAAAGTCCAATCACAACATAATAGACAGCTAACCAATTCATTCAGCATTTTAAATCATTCATGTACAGCAAATATGAAATTAAAATAGATATATGTATAGAATTAATATAGTCCCGATTACCTCACTTATAGACAAATTACAAAAGCTACTAGTGGTACAAAATCTTCCCCACACTACAAAGTCCCAAAATTCGGAATGGAGGTGTCTTTTACCAAAAACTTCAATATATTACCCTAAATCCTAAGCGAATTCATGAAAAATTAATACCCATTCTATAATCCAATTATTAGGGTCTCAAACTAGTAGAAATATATTAAGAAGATGAGTTTATACTTACCTAATATCAGTTTTAGCTTCAACCTACGAAATTTCACTATGGAAACATTAAATGGCAAGTTTTAGATTTTAGGTGTAGAAGAAAGTACTCTAATTGGAACATTAATTGGGTCAAATTTAAAAAAAAAAAAGATGAGGGGATTAAGTTATATAACTATTACCTTGACTAAATCTTGCTCTAGAAGTAGGACAAGGTGAAAATATACCAAGAACCCTAGCCTTTCCTTTGCACCTCCGAATTTTGTGTGTGTCTCTTGTGGTTCTGCAGAATGGGGGGTGGCTAGGTTAGTTTTTTAGGGTTTAAGTTAGGTTTTTTATGGGTCATGGGTTGCTCCAAGATCCAACTCTAAATGTGTTTCAAATTTTAGCTTTGTTAGGCCAATTTTAAGGTGTTGGGCTACAGAATTTCATTGGGTCAAACTTAGTTTTAAGAACTCCATTATTTTAGGTCTGCACAAATTTTATTTGGCCATTTATAAGAGCTTATGGAAGTTGGGTCTTGGGCCTTTAATTCCTTAAATCAGATTAGATTTGCACCTAACTTATTTGGCATCCATTAGCCTCTTATCATGATCTTCTATATTAATTTGGGCCTATATGAAGTTTTTATCCTATTTAAATCTCAAACTCATATTAATAATTTATCTCTCTAAAATTTTTATTCACTTAACTTACTCGATTATTCTACATTAATTATTCTTAATTAACTCAAATATATGATTAATACCTTAATTAATTTTGGGGTGTTACATCAATGACGATGATAATTTATAAAATTTCATAATTTTACATAATTTTATCTTAAGATGTCAAAATATAATTAAGATTACAAGTTTAGATTATGTTTTAGAGATATGCTTTGTCACAATAGATCATCACTAAATTGAGTGTTTATGGTTGTTTCAAATATTTTTTTTCCCATGTCATTTCTTTTCTAGTTTACTACTTCATGTTATTTAAACATAAAAAGATATGTCATTTGTATTCATTAAACAATATTTATCTCTTTTAATTTAATTTTTATATATTTTTAATGATATTTTATATTTTTAATTTAGGTATTTGATCAACAAAATGAACATTGAGTAAGTGCAAGGAAACATTCTCTATAATCTTCTAATCAAGAAGACTATTAATAAATTTATGATTTGTCAATCCTTTGTTAGATAATATTGTAATTGTAAAACTTATCTATTAATTTGTAAAACTTATCTATTGAATTGTAGATTTTTTTTTTGTTTCTATGATAATATAATTGCATGTTCTAAATTTAATTTTTAATTTTAATGATAAATTAATTTTATATCTAATTATAATTTAAAATTTATATTTTTTATAATTATTGTGCATAAGTCATCTTTAGCTATGTTTATATATAGGTTCAAAAACAAAAATTTAAAAACAATTTTTTTTAAAAAAAAAATTGCTATAATTGCATTAGCAATGGTTGTAACTATCAGTATTAGGTTGTTATAATTTTCAAACAATCATTGCTAAAATTGCATTGTTCATTATAGCAATCATGCTAACTGTCACAATATGACTTATGATAGACCATTTTGTAGTAGATGTCGTAGCCACTACTAAAGTTTTTAGCAGCGGTTGCAACTATCACTAGATCCTAAACGACTATTTTTTATTATTGTCATGCTTTCATAAACCTAACTAAAAAAAAAACTTTTTATCTACATCTACAATTCTTGACAAATTGATAATGGGAGCTGTAAGTTTCATAAGGAAGTAACAATCATTTTAAAATTTTTTATCTAATATGAGAATACTAATAATCTTTCTTATTGTAGTTTTAGCTAATATATAACTAGTAAAGTGTTTATCTATAACTAAAGTTTGCAAATTATGCTTATGTTTATACAAACTTTTTCAATACTTTTTCAATGTGATAAAAGTAGCAATACACAAAGTCACTTTTGGACGCTTAATCTCTTTCCAACCATTTCTTTTCCTTAACCATGATAAAAAGACTATATGATCGTACACAAAGATTGTTTACCTTTGAATCCTTTGATGCAAGGTCTATCACATTAGGTAGGCTACTAATGTTCTTCAAAAAGAGATTCAAACAATAAGCAACACAGGGCAACGAATAAATATGCTCATATTTTTCATGTATCAATTTGCCAGAGCTACATAATTGGTTGCATTATTAGTCACCACATGAATAATGTTAGTAGATTTAACCCACTCAATAACTTTAGAAAACATTTTAAATGGTGTCTTTGCATTTTTCACCACATCTAAGGCATCAACAAATTTCACAAATACTAAATTTGCAAGAGAATAAACTAATGCGTTAAATCAAATGCACGAATGATAAAGCTATCTAATAATTACCTTTTAACAAGCATTATACCTATAGAAGAATAAACTAAAAGGTTTATCAATATTCTTTGCCTCTAATAACCCAACCAACAGCTATGATTGTACATTTAGGTTTTGACTATTTGGCTTGATGACTTTCAACAATTAGTTGTTACTCTTTTTTGCAATCTTTTAACAAATTAACCCTCGCTTCATAAGAGAACATGCTTTAAAACCCAACTCTCAAAGTAACAATTGCATCCATAATAAGTTGAAAGTAAAAAGAGTTTAATGCATTAAATAGGATACAAGAATCATAAAACCATATAATAATAGCCAGCTTAGCTCTATGTTATGCTTTTTTATTAGATAATACACTTTTGAGACTTGCTTGGGAACCAAGAATTGTCCTTAAAGTAGTATAATTATCAACCTCAGTATTACTTTTTCTTTGCATAAAGTAAGTATTTATTTTTTAAGTGAAGGTGGTTGAACTTCTTTAACTTCTACTCCACCTTCAATTTCATCCTCGTATACTTCACCGACATCCTCAGTTTGCTTCCTTTATTACACTTATTTTAAGGACTCTAGCATTCTATGGAAAATATTATGAGTAACCTTTTTGCTAGAGGTTATTTGACCAATATACTGGCAAGATGTTGCTTCATTTTGTTTATGCCTTCTTTTTTATTTACTAATGAACAATGAAGGCAAGTATATACATTGATTTTTCCTTTTTCCTTAAAAGCAAAATGCTCCCATGTCGGATTAGTCTTTGCATAAAGCGATGCAAAGGAGGAAATTATAGATTATTTTTCTAATGATTTTGCATTAGTATTGCCAACAATATTGGGATTGGTAGCATCAACATTCAGAGCACTTGAACTACCCACACTTTCAATACTTTGTACACTAGAAAAGAAGCAACTTAATATAACAACAAAAAAGAAAAAAAATGGTGCAGTAGAAATGCATATTATGAATAGTAAATTTTTTTTTTTTTGTAATATTGGTTTATGACTTATGATTCACATAATTGTCTAAACAAACAACACCAAAAAGAAGGGATTAGTGTTGTCATTAGGCATAAAAATGGATAGAAAAAGTACTTGAGAGGAGGCTCCACACAATTTGCTCTTTAGCCTATATAACTTTGGCTCATGGAAGAACACGCATTAATTGTGATTTCACGGCATAGACACATTGAGTCATTGACTATTCAATTGATTATTGTATAGAAAAATTCTCCAACAACATATAATATCATTCCTTTCTCTTTTATAATGTGTGATATTCACTTTAATAAAGCATAGAAGATATCATATCTTTCTTTTTTGTTTTATATCTCTTTTCCATAAATAAATACTATTTTATTAAATTATATATCAATTCCACAAAAATTCTACACCTTTCTTGGTATATAATGTCTAATATTAGGTTTACTATGCTTTCACAATTCAAGTCCAGAGAAAGGGATAAAAAGAGAACTTCAATTTGTTGTTAATTAGGATGCTAATTCATTGTATTTGTAATTTAGTAGGCAAAACTTTTTCAAACCTATATTAGATTACAAATATGAATTCTAGCAAGTAGTCCAACCAATTATTCCAAGATTTCTTATCTTTTTGTTCAATAATTCAATTTTCAACATCATCTTCAGAAGCAAAGTCCCAAAAAAATATAAAAATATAAAAATATAATACAACCCACAGCATAACTGTACACAAACATAAAATAGCGAGTTAGAAATCTATTTGATCACACAAAAAACTATTAATTACAAATCTATTTATGAAGCTCTTCAATCCTTGTTTTCACTAGCTCCCTTGTTTTTATTAATTGAGAACATGCTATAAAGAAGAAAAGAAAAAGGGGGCTTTACCTATTGTACACCATAATAGAAGAAAAAGAAGGCTTTACAACACCCTTACCATGATGAAAACACAACAGTGGCAGAACTCAAGAATGTAGATCTATGAAAAAAGGCAAATAAACAAATTAAGAGAATTAGAATTACCAAAAATGCAGATCCACGATGAAACGATAGTAACAAAACTCAATATTAGAAGGCAATGAGTGATAGATCTAACAATGAAGAAGAAATTGAAAAAAAATGAAAACCTAAACCTAAACTTAAACAAGTGATTTCTTTTGCAAAACAAAAAAAAAAAAAGACACACCAAAACAGTGTCATTTTAGACAAAACAATTTGAAAGAAAAATTTCTTTTAAACTACCCAAATCATTAGCCTAATCATTTTCACTGATTTTTATCAATTCTTTACCATTTTTGGTCACATTTGATTTTGTGGGTCACTTGGATCAAAATAGGTTCTAATTCCTAATCCAACCAATCGAATCAACTAATCTGATCCTAAATGAGTTATTTTTTTGGAAAATTAAAAAAGGAAAAAAGAAAAACACTAAACAGTATTGTTTTGGACCAAAAAATTGAAAAGAAAATTTTCTTTTAAATTGCCCAAATCATTGGCTTGATTATTTTCACCGATTTTTACCTATTCTTAACTAGTTTTGATCACATTCCATTTTATGGGTCACTTGAATCAGACTAAGGTTTAATTTCTAATCCAACCAATCGAACCAACTAATCTATTCAAGTTTTTGTTACATTTTTGACAGAACTAATAAGGTTGTTGGAATTTAAAACTAGGTGTTTCGTCGCCCACAATGGCATATGGGCCTTTATCCAAGCTTCTTTGAATGACATTAAAAACAGCCGACCCCATTCACCAGCGCATTTTAAATGGTTCTGAATTTAATGTAAATTTTGACAAAAAAATTTTTTTGTGACTGGTGAGTTATTATACAGTTATACAGATTTGATTGACAAAAAAAAAAAAGTTATACAAATTAATATGAATATTTAAAAATACAGTATCATACAGTGCATGATAAACCGTTCTTCGATTTGATTTCCTCCTCCTTTTAGCTGATAGATGTATCTAATAGATGCATGATTCCGTGCATATAATGGCTAGACAGCTAGGGTTTCTAACTGGTCCTAATAGAAAGATATTATTATCGTTTTAAAGTTTCATTTGTGCTGTTAGTTAAATTGTGTTGCCGCGCATTGTCGAGCTGTAAATTTATCTATAAAATCACGTGCTTTTCATTGTTGTTTGTTTTATTATGATAAACAATGCATTAATTCAGAGATATTATCCGACTACTTTTATTATTATAACCTGTATATATAGCCCATGTGTTAAAGAAGTTCGGTCAGGATAAAAGCTCAGGAGTCTGCAATTAATTGAGTCTGGGACCTTCCGTAATAAAATAAGCAGTAATCAAGCCAATGTAAGCAATGACTTCATTTCAGGCCCTGATTAACTCTTTCTCTTGTGTGTCTTGATCTCTTGCCTCTGTGAATTGAATTTATGTGGTCCTATGTTGCAACATCTGAGTTGGCACTATATGCCATCGTTCGATTAATTTAAATTGGACGTTTTGATGACATCACCGGTAACCTGCAGCTCTTGCCATCTGAATTGTAGTATTTATACGAGTAACCCCTCGATATTGGTAGAAATTATTAGTTACATATGAGACAAATATTTAGTAATAGATGTATACTTGAAATTCTGGAGAATTCAGTACATTTATCTTATATTATATGGCGGAACTCATGATTTATGTTGAAAATTTAACTGCATGATATAATTAGAAAGAATTTTTTTATTGTATATGTAAAATTTGTTGATATGGTGATAATCAGTCATTCTTAATAAACAGTGTTAAGAATTAATTGCTTAAAATATTAGTTATTAGTATATTAATTAAACGTTAACAGTATAATTAAAGGCTGTTACTAATTATATTATTCTATTTAATTTTTTAATGCAAATAGGATAGATGACTTATATTATAGATGTTAAGTTATGAAATTATTTACATATTAATTCCATGGCAGCTGCATGCGGGTTTCATAGACATGAGGATTGAGCCCCATTTGTACAGAGTGGGGGTAGCAGGCGAGCAGGGCACATTTCCCCAGTCCCTCCGCCTTTGCAAGAAGCAACTCATCACCATCGTTGGTGAAAATTTATTAGTTGCATCTAGAACACGGTACATTTAAACAAATTAAGGGTTAAAATTAAATTTATATAAATAAAATTTATGATCAATATAAATGGGATCTATATACAAAATAAATTTTAATCATTGAGTATATAAATAATGTTACGCACTAAATATACGTAAAAATTGTTCATCATTAGTATATATTTTCATTCATAAAAAAAAAATCAATTCCTTCTTTGTCGTTTCACATAAAGCTCAGATTCAACCTTTGAAGACTATATATCAACTAATAGAGACAATATAAAAACTAGATCACAATTGATAAGCTCAGTGTCCTACAAATTAATTTTCTATTATTAATATAATTTCACTAAGTACGTATAAAATAGGTACTTCTTTTTAATTTAAGATAAAATATGTGCTTGATAAGACATCAAAGCAATGTTTTCTCATCAAGCTCATATAATTTGCATGCCATATATATATATATATATGTTCACAGAAAGGATAATATATTTTAAACATGAAGCACACTGACTCCTTTTTTTGAGTAACACAATACAAAGCATATCTGCTCATCAAATGTGGAATATCAGATGGACGTTTATCAATCATCAAGCTCTTAATCACCTGTTAAACTGTTTATAACTTTTTTACGTGTACATATAAATTTGCATAGTGTTAGTTGAATGAACTCGCCGGGCTATTGAAATGCATACAAGACAATTGGGCTTCCTTAATTAATGAGTTCAATAAACGTTATATTTTCCCCCCTTAGGTACGTTTTTGACTTTTTTACGTTAGACAGATTGGAATTTCTCAGTAGAATAAGAGATTTGGGGCACATCATGTTAGCAGCCAAATAGCAAATAAAAAAAAAAAGAAAATAAAAGAGGGGGACGGGGATAGTTTGAGAAGGAAAACATGATGATCATATTGTTTTTTGTTGTGAAAAGATCATATTGTTATTTTATTTTGTTTAATTGTGATAGAAAGAGAAAGGATGATGTTATGGCGGTAATCCTGATAAGTAAAAGCATTTAAGAACATTTGCTCCACTTGGGTGCGTCGATGGCCAAATATTAAAATGAAATACCCTCCACTACAACTCCACTACACCACTGGATGACACTTAAACTAATCAAACTAAGTTTTCCTCAACTAGACGAAAAGTCTGTCATAGTACCATGTGATCTCGCAGCCTGGTTTCTAATCTATTTCCTACCTCATTCCTAACTCAGTCTGGCGGTCTTCTACTTTAATTTCCACATTCATGAATCATGCATCCACACCATTCGCAATACCCTCCACCTCCGAATTTATTTGCCTAAGTATATGTCTTAATAACAATTTTATTAATTAAAATATATTTCAAAATCACAACTTTCAAATTATTACTGAATCAATTATTTATTAATCCCCCCTTCCGCTTATAATCCGTGTAATCATTTTCCTGGATATTGACCTGGAACCAGTCTCGGGTCAGAGTGAGCTGGTTATCAGCGACTTCTCTCACTCTCGCTTCCCCCACCAAACAAAAAGGAAACCAAGTCCCACAATACAGAGTGACACTTTGTTTGACCGATTTAAAGTTGCTCTTGGCCACCAAGAAAACTCTCCTTCCTTACAACTAAACGTGCTCTGTATTCTATAATTATATTCTCCCTTTTACCCTTTTCTATATTTATAATTACTAATTAAATAATAACAATTACATACCTTGCACACCGCGCTTACTTTCCCACCACTTGTCTCGCAGCTTCCCCCTGACTTCTGATTCTAACTTCCTTATAAACCCACCATTCCAACCTCACTCTCCAACTCAAAACTGTCCATCATCCACCACAATCTCAAATTCTCTCTCTCGCTGGTTCAATCTTTACTTTGAGGTGAGATCAGAATCACATGGCTCTGGAAGCTATGAAATCACCCACTACCGCAGCCCCATCCTTCCCCTTCCAACCCTCCGACCCCCACCACCTGGAGCCATGCCCATGGGCCAAGCGAAAGCGCTCCAAGCGTAACCGCCTCGACCACCCTGGCTGCACCGAGGAAGAATACCTCGCTCTCTGCCTTATCATGCTCGCTCGTGGCTCCACCAATTCCACCGCCTCATACTCCATGCCTCCCACTACTACTGCCAAGCTCACTTACAAATGCTCCGTTTGCAACAAAGCCTTCCCCTCATACCAAGCTCTTGGCGGACACAAGGCTAGTCATCGAAAACTCGTCGGGGAAGATCAGAACACCTCTTCCAACGTCACCAGTACTACTTCTGCCACCACCACTGCATCTAACGGTGGAGGTAGGCTCCACGAGTGTACAATCTGCCATAAGTCCTTTCCCACCGGGCAGGCCTTGGGGGGACACAAACGTTGCCACTACGAGGGTAGCGCTAGTAGTACTATCACTGCCTCGGAAGGTGTGGGGTCCACCCACCGTCATTTCGATCTCAACATCCCTGCCTTCTACGTGACGGCGGACGAGGAGGTCGAGAGCCCTCTCCCACAGAAGAAGCGCCGCCTTTCGATGCCACCCAGCACAGCAGTGAATTAATTAGAGTCGTTTCATTAGGAATCAGATCTGAATTTTCCCCTTTTCTTTTAGGGTTTCATTTTTACAATTATTTGAAAAGCTCGGGATTCATTTGTTGTTGTGCATAGTAAATGGACGGGAACCAATTCCAAATCAATGTACTTTCGCAATTCAATTTATTTATTTATTTGACTGAAATTCAATCCCTATTATTCTCAATCTGTTGGAATGTGGTCGAACTCCATGAAGTGGAGTGTAGAATGCGCCGCGTTGAATACCAAACTCCTAATTAAGGCACGGCGTGGAGTTGCCATCATCATGAAACAGCATATCCGCGTGAGCGGTGCGGCAAATGCTGGAGGCAGTGCCTATTGAGTCCACTTGCACATGTCGTCTATGTCTTTGTGTGTTGGTGACGGTTTTTACTGTTAGCAAATACCACGCTATGTGCACCCAAAGTCCACCACCGGTTCACGCTCAAGTGCGTGTTACCTCTTCTCCCCAACTATCTTTTTATTTTTTTAATATTCTTCACATATAAACAAAAACTCCAATAATATCATTAAGAAAGCACCCCATTTATGTTAATTGTTAAAATTTTGGATAAATTATAATCTCCTCCCATGAAAAAATGCTCAAATTATATGCCTCTTTTATTTATTTTGGAAAACTGCAATTTCTTAAAATCACCAAATGTATTACACTATCTGTCTTTACAACAAAAAAATAAATCATATTTATATTTATTTTTACTAAATCAAAATACTCTTAAGTTTATTACTTATATAATATAATAAGTATTAAATATGTATTTAATTTATGTAAAATAAAGGTCTTTTAAAATTTTAAATAAATTAAAATTATGATTTTAAATTCAAAATAAATAATGTTTAAATAAAAACTTAAGAAATATATTTTCAATAAAATAAATTAATATTATTTTTAAAGATACTCTGATTATTTTTTAATTTAAAAAAGTACACATTTTTATAATAAAAAAATAAAATATATACGTTAAATAAAGTAATTTACCTAAAATTTTGAGCGTGAACAGGGAGGACTAAAGAAAGTGCGGAGCAAAGGGGGCATGTGTGTTGTGGGTAGGAGTTGCGAAGAAAGTTAAGGAGTTGTTTGTTCACATTATTATTGTGCGGAGTTGATGAGGACGACGCGTGGGTTTACTTATGCCTCCTTCTCTCTTATTTTTATTGTAAGAAATAAGAACGCTGAGTTTGACGGTACTACTGTATTCCTCTTGTGTCCCAGCTCCCAATCACGGAGGGACGAGTCATGGAATGGTCCCCAGAATGGTAGATGACAAGGCATAAACAATGAGGTTTCGATACGTTTTATATGAGTACAATGGTAGGTAAAGGGATGCTTCTTGCCGCATTTTGCGTGTCATTTACTTGCCATGTTTAACATGCCATCGCCTGTGTGCTAATAGCAACTTTTAGGCAAAACTTACGGTGAAAATGTTAGTGTAGATCCAGGTTAATTGAACCATCTTCCTTATGCATATTTAACTCTCCTCTTTGCGTGTTTGGGGGCAAAATCCACTACACATAACTCATACATAAAGTGTTCACGCACTTGCATGTTTAGTTTTCCTCCGTAATCTACCAGTAATTTTACTAAAGCCCAAAAGCCAGCCTCTGCAGAACGCGTGGACTTAGATACGTCTTCTGGAATCTGCACACTAGTTCTCACGCTACCCGTTTTGTGCTTCGGCAACAAGCAATTAAATCTCAATCACACAACTTATCCACTTTATTTAATATTGGGTTTGAATTTTAATATATGATAAATTAGAATTCAAGCTGCAACTACAGGATTAAGTCAATTCTCATAACACAAGAATGATTAAATTATCCCTAGGGGACTTGCATATAAATACCTCAGTATATATTTCTCACACAAATCTAATTCCCAACTCTTTAATTCTCCTTCTGTACTATTCTTTCTCTCAATTATTATTTTTCATGAGTATCAGAATTTGTGAAGAAGTCATCGACTACCCCACAATCTTTATTCCGTACTATTTTACAGGACACACCGTTAAAGATAAACTGCACGTGACTAAAAATGAACCGATCCAATTTTCGTCTATTATTGCCGCAGTCTATGAGGATTAGTCCACTGCTCCTTCGAAAAATCTAAAACCGGATACCAATATATGTCTAATTATTTTCTCAACTTTGACAATTCTTCTCCCCTGCTTTGGAAAAATCCACAACACCTCCAAGCGATCTAAAATTTGGTACAAATTTAGGTACCACACAATACTTCCACACACCACCTGGACAATCTAGAAACTAAAAGGTACAAGGAATTCAAGAAATTGTTAGGCATGCCTGGTATTAGTTTTGAAAGAAAAAAAATATATTATGTTTTTGCAATTAGTATTTAATATTATTTATTTTTATTATTTTTAAATAAAAATACAAACATTATTTTTTATTTATCAAATTAATTTTTTATTTCGTTTTTGATTCACTTTCTATGTATTTATTGAAAAATTTTCAGAACAAATCTCTTGATTTTCGAATCCAAAAGAAAAAAAGAGAAGACTCAACTTTTCGAAACAACTCTTTCCCTTTAAAATTTTTATCTCAATTCGGATCTTATTTGAAATTTCCACAAACTATCCGTGAAGAGCCCCCAACATGGGTGACAAGAAAGCGGCCAAAATTATAGATGTGGAAATCACCCATAACACCACCTCTCAACGTAGCCTATGATGGCTGTTATTGGCAGCCCAAACCAGTCCAAATGTTGCTTAAACGGATCTTTCATCTTCATGAATTTCTCAGGAAAAGAAAACCTATTTCAAAGAGCTCCTTGCATTCGAAATTCCATCTCCTTTCCGTTGAATAACCCTCCACTCCAAAGAAAGGAAAAAAAAAACACTAAAGGAAATCATCGACCAGCCAACCACATAGTTTTCACCGAGTTTGACTATGCTTCTTACTCAATTTTCACCAAACCAGATGTATACTTAACCGAAAATCATCTCTAAGCTCTTTAAAATTTCAGTGGAAGACCCCTCTCTAAAATTTTGGAAGAAAAAAAAAAAGCAAACCTCAACTCTTAATCTCTTGCTTCAATCCAAAGTACCCATTTGCTCGGATTCACCGAGTATCTCTCTTTGGTCCAACGACCTCCCATTGCTCCGCCATCTGTGAGTAGACATGTAGTATTAGACTAACATGGCTTCTAGGTGCTGGTCATGTTTAGATATCGCGGCTTCAGAATGAAACCCTTTAATTTGATTCATTAAAGTTGGGGCTACATGAGTCGTTGCTCAGTAGACTTTAAAATTTGGGCCGATATTGATCTCAAACAACATGATCTGTTAATGACCGC
Organism: Erythrophleum fordii; assembly: GCA_032878935.1. NCBI lineage: Eukaryota > Viridiplantae > Streptophyta > Magnoliopsida > Fabales > Fabaceae > Erythrophleum > Erythrophleum fordii. The sequence continues at coordinate 12,711,520 of JAVQMF010000058.1, forward strand.
TCCAACATAGTTGTAAATTTAACCGATCAAAATTCATGCCATATCGACTTAACCGGTGCCTTTAATTAAGCCGATTCCACATAGTACATTAAGGTAAATTGACTGTGCAACAGTGGGCCCCAATCAGATTACAATCCTGATTCGATTCATTAACATTTGGAGATGGGCTTTTTTTCGAACAGACAGACCAACTGTACAACCGAACCCAGCGCCATTTTCAACGGTCCAGTAAGTATGACAACAACGACAAGAAAAGCCCAAAAGCAATATGAGCGAGAATTGAAAACAAACTATATTCTACAACCAGAACGGTGAACTGAAGGTGTTTATATTGATTTCAACATATTTCGTCTACCCACAACAGCGTAGCTCATGTGATAAAAATAAAGTGATAATATCAGTAATATAAAAGGTTCAAATTCTTCAATGTACTAATAAAAATATATTGACTTCATCATACCAGTTTTGGTGCTGTAGGCGATCTTCAGATAATCGTTTTTGTTTCTCTAATGCGTACAAAGCCTTCATCAAGAACATATACAACTGTAAGTTTCGAATATTTGATGCCATCTTAACTTATGGTATGTTTGGATATAGAATTTAACGTAGTTTGTTTTAGAGTATTTGAGATATTATTTCACGACATATTATTTACTCTTGACAAAAATAAGAATATAAAGAACATTATAAATTAAAAATCATGCAAATAATTCAATTTAAATGACTTGAATTTTTTTCCCCCAAATTCTATCATTCAAACATGACTTTAATCATAATTTAAAACTAATAATCAGCATTATTATATTCCATGTTTAAAAAAAATTTACATCAACATTAAAAAAAAAGATATTATTAATTGACGGTAACTATCAATTGCATCAATAATATATGATTATATGCATAAATAAATTTCTTATAATTGATCAAATCTTCTATGCATATGTAATTTTAAAGTTGGGATAAACAATGCTTATGAATAACAAATACTATTTATGAATTCTGTTTATATCAATTTTTTAATTTACTTTTTATAATTTAACTGATTAATACAAAATTTTATACATTGACAAGGGTTCCACTCTAATGATAAAATAAAATTGACAATATAATATAAGCAACGAACTTGTTGGGCGATGAAACAGCAGTTTATGGCATGCCCTTGTGGGAGTGGCGATACGGTGGCGAGTATGTACATTTCACCTCAATTGTACAACTTAGGCTTTTTGACTTCTATATTTTAATAAAAAAATTATCATTTAAACATTTTGTCACTAAAACGTTTTTTTTTTTTATGTTTATTCTTTTTTTTAGGTTTTTATATTTTAATAAATAATTACATTTAAGAACTTAAATTTTGTAAAATCTATAATAAAAAATTTTAAGAATTAAAATTATTCATATAGATTAAAATTATTATTGAGTTTTAAGATATTTATTACTAGATTTTAAAATTTTATTATTAGATTTTAGAAAAATTATTATCAAAACCGACCAACAACTTTTTTAAACTTAATAGTAAGTGATAACAATTTTGATTATTAAAAATAATTTAAATTTTTTTAATTTTTTATTATAAATTTTATAAAATTTAAATCTTGAAATGTAATTTTTCTTTCTTTAAAAGCAATGCAACAAGTACATAATGCGATTCTCTACTTAGAGTTCAATCTAGACACACGCTACCCACACCAAAAATGGTGTCGTTTTGGCTCTTCATTTTTGTTGATTAAAAGTTGCATCTCGTCCGTCTATTTTTAAGCCGTCATAGCTATCCTTTGCAGATCCCAATGCTTAGAAGCTAAATCCCCAATTCGCTACATATATTCATATTCTTCTTTGATCAAGTTGCAAGTTGTAACCCCAAAGCTTAAAAGCCAATTTCACTACACCTCTTCATCGATGCTTCTTGAAGGTCAAAAGCTCATAAGCCAAATTTTGCTAAAGATCTTCTATCGTGGCTAAAAAAGGGTTGGTCATTGTATTGGTTCTGATCATTGGTCACTTTGCTGACATTGGTGGGTTATTCAATGACACAAAGAATTTCAGGGCGCGAGCTATGGGAGCTTTTGTGTTTGGGTTTTGGACTTTGGATATGGCCAACAATATGACTTAAGGTCCTTGTAGAGCTTTGCTTGTTGATCTCATTGGTAAACTCTTCTTCTAATTCATCTTGGGTCTAAGGGGATTGAAAACCTTAATTAAACACTCTAGTGGACAACTCGTACTAAGATATAGTACTGACATCCAATTGTGAAATGGAAAAGCATCACTTTTGTCATTTTTTTTTCTTTATTAGATTTAGCTTATTCTGTATCCAAATGTTTGATTGTACATTATTGCAATTTGTGTCAATAACTAATATACTTCAAGAAAGATCAAGCTCCTTGATGTTGTGTTGACATTCATCTACAATCTCTATCAATATGAAACATATAGTTGCCTTGGATGGTTACTAATGCATCTGATTGTTATAGCTTGAATTGTGTATATGTCTAGAGATGAGCTTGATTATTGAATAAGAACTATAATGATTAGCATGGGAAGTTGCCCACAGCCACCATTTTTATTATCTTTTTTTTAATATTTAAATTTTTACAAAACATTATGTTTTACTTGATACTATCCAAAAATCATATGTGGCAAAGCAAAAGGTATCAAGTTATCCAAAAGCTTGTTTTCATAAATTTTAATTGTTTTATGAAATTGAGTATCAAAACAACAACTGATTAATCCTTCAACCTTCTGATCATAGTGTATCTTTAGATAGTTGCTTAAATGAAACTGGTTTAACTTGTAAGATGTTGGTGTCCACTTTAGCTTTTATAAATTCATTAGAGATGATTTGTTGATTTTTTTTGTATATGCAAGGTATAAATTTAGTTATGGTCAACATGACTCTTGGAGTTTTATCAAATAGATATGCTATAGAATTTCCTTGTTTAATCAACTCCTGAAGTTTTCTAATTGTTTTTAATATTGGAAATAATTATGCTGTAATACATTTGTTCAACCATTTAGTTTAGACATGTAAGGGTTAAATGGAAGAAGTCATTTTGTGTTTGTGATGAATCTTGAGTTTGTTATCGAATTAGACTTCATTTATTTTTGACAATTCTTATCCCCTGTTGTGGAAAAATCCACAACACTTCCAAGAGATCTAAAATTTGGTATAAATTTAGGTACTACACAAAACTTGTAGACACCATCTAAATAATCTAGAAACTAAAAGGTGTAAGCAACTCAAGAAGTTATTAAGCATGTCTGGTATCACTTTTGAAAGAAATATATATATATATATATTATGTTTTTGTAATTATTATTTAGTAATCTTTATTTTTAATATTTTTAAAATAAAAATACAAAAGTCATTTTTCTTTATAAAATCATAGTTTTTTTTATCTCTATTTTTATTAACTTCTGTGTATTAATTGAAAAAAAAAATTAGAACAAATTTCTTGATTTTCAAAACCAAAAAAAAAAAGAGAAGATCTAACTTTTCGAAACAACTCTTCTCCTTTGAAAATTTCATCTCAATTTGGATCCTATTTGAAATTCCAACAAACTATCATTGAAATGCCACCTAGATGGCTGACAAGAAAATGGCTAAAACTATAGATGCGGAAATCACTCTTAATAACATAACTCAATATCGCTTACAATGACTATGGGTAGCTCAAACTAGTCTAAATACTGCTCAAATGGATCTTCCATCTTTATGAATCTCTCAGGAAAAGAAAACCCATTTTGAAGAACTCTTTACATTCGAAAAACCATCTCCTTTCCATTGAATAACCGCTCCACTCCAAAGAAAAAGAAAAGAAAAAAAAAATACCAAGGGAAATTGTCAACCAGCCAACTACATAATTTTCACCTAGTTTGGCTGTGCTTCTCACACAATTTCCACCAAACCAATTGTATACTTAATCAAGAATTGTCTTTGGTTTCTTTAAAATTTAGTGGAAGACCCTTTTCTGAAATTTTGGAGGAAAAAACAAAAAGAAAGAAAAGAGCAAACATCGATTATTAGTCTCTTTCTTCAACCCAAAGTATCTATTTGCTTGGATTCATCGAGAATCTCTCTTTGGTCCATTGACCTCTGACTGCTTTGCTATTTGTAAGTAGACACATAGGACCAGATTAACATGACTTTTGGGTGATGGTCATGTTTAGATATCGCAACTTCAAAATGAAACCCTTTAATTTGTTATTAAAAGATGATGAATAAGAAAATAAATTGTAAAATAATAGCTTGAGTTGCATATATACATGTTGTTCTTAAGAAATATATCACCGCATTATAAAATAAATGTGAAAATTTTCTAAGATTAAACAAGCTATTCTAAAAAAAGCAAGAGATAAAATAACAGTTAATTTTGTGTAACCCAATAATAACATTAGGAGAAGGAGAAAAAGTAAATGTAGTTAGAAAGATGTATCCTTACATATATATTTTTATTATTAAAAAAATAATAACATTGGAACATTAATGTTAAAGAGATAATAGAGTAGATGGGGAGAATAATAGGCAGATAGTCTAAGAACATGAAAAAAATTAAAATACAAAAGTTGAAAAAGTTTATATAATAAAGGAATTACCTATCTGAAAAATAAGAATTGAATTTGACCATAATTAATTAATTAAAATTAATTAATTATTTTTAGATAGGTAAGAAATATTTTGCAAAAAACTAGCCTACACAGTTAACTTGTACACAGGGGACAAATCTATAATTTGCACTGCACTTGGACACTTTAACCCAATTTTGCACACGAAAAACCATCTCTCTTCTAAACTCTTTGTAAACTTAATATAACTTCTTAATACATAAGTACTTACAATTTTCCATTCCAAATAATGTGAGGCTTTCTTTTAAAATATCCACATTTCACTACAAATTTGACTCACTAAAGTTGGGGCTATATGATTTTGCCTAGTAGACTGTAAAATTTAGGCTGATATTGAAAATAAAATTTTTGAATGCATTAAGTTAGTGTAAAAGAATACATTCTTATGGAGAAATTATACTCTTTTTCTTTTAATAGTTGCTCAAATTACATTATTCTTTTTTGTTTATGCACTACACTTGTCTCATTTACATTAAAAAAATACAATTATTTTGACCAAAACGTAATCATATATAGTACTTATAATATAACAAGCATTACACAAATCTCTCTTAAATTTTACTAAAATTATATATACCTTTCTTTTATTTTTAATATATACATAAAATTCTCTTAAAATAAAAGGTTATTTTACAATTTAGTCTAATTTTAAGTTTTGTGACTAAAACACCCTCCATTAATCTAAATATATATTTTGGTAAATTTAATAAAAATAAATTTTTTATTATTTTTATTTGTGCATATTTAAAAACAAAATCTACTCATTTATTTTTATTTATTTATATTTAAATAAAAATACATACTTATATATTTAAGTCAATGGATAGTATTCTAATAAAAAAATTTAAAATTGAACTAAAATGTATAATTTAAAAATAAATAAATAAATAAATATATAATTTTAACAAAATTTAGAGAATATTCATGTAATTTATTCTTATTTAAATTATAACTTTTTATGTATAACATCTCGAAGTCATTATAAGAGGCATAGACAAATAGTAAACCAATAACAGTGATTTATGAACAAACAAAAAATCAATTAAAATATTAAACGTTACACTGTTTATACACATATCTAACGTGGAAAAGCACCCCAAAGAAATAAAAGAAGGCAAAAACAAAAAGTATACAATGACTTGAATTTTGAGAACGACAGCATCCAATCCCCAATCTTCAAACTTTGAATATGAAATACATCACCAACGTATCACGCGATGGATTGAAGGCTGTAAGACTCGTGTATGCTTTTACATGTCACCCGCAACGCCTTTATGTTTTGATGTCAGCAATGAAAGAAGGAAGGAAGGTCAGAAAATACATTTATTTGCTTGTTACTTCATTGTTTGGTTTCGAGGTAAGCATTTCAACTGTAAAATATTTGTTCTCAGGCTATGCTCTGAAACCTGCTCACGAAAAGTTTTCGTTAATTACTTACAGTAACAAAGTCCATTAACTTCATAGAATAATATTCTGAGGGAAATGAACAGATGTATATTAAGTTTCTACATTTGAGATCCATACACAAAATTACCTGCAAAGCTGCAATGATTGACAAAAGATTTTTGCACTCATCCAGCAAAACAAGCTCCTTTGCACTTAAATTAGCAACATCAAACGCTAGCGAGTTTACATGTCCAACCTATAAATTGCAAATCCTTTAGCATATGTGCAAGCGCCTGATATAAGCATCACATCATGACAAGTAACTACTACATTTGCTAATTATCCTGAAAGTATCGGTATATAAACTTCAGACTGCCGAGAAACAAACAAGAATTGAGTAAGTTACTCTTTATCCACCTCTGTTTCTCTGCCTTCCTAACCAGATAAAGTGGGATTTAGTTAACAAATATGACAAGCAATTCCTTTCAGGGGGTGCATGAGGTGGGGAGCACAACAAACGCCATATTTCTTCTCTTTTTACGCATATTATAGGTGTCAGGGAGCACCATCTATAACACTAAATGCAGGTGTGCCAAAAATCTGGGGATCAGGCTGACAAAAAGACACTCTGCATTCTGCCTTTCATCTATATATGTACATGGCAAGGGATAGACAAAGATGGAGAAAGGTGATAAGAATAGACATTCCTTCACTCAATATGAACTTTGAAAGTCTTTAAATCGTTAACTATAACAAAGTTTGAGGCGTATATTTTGAATTGGTAATTGGTCATTTGGCAGTGTCCATGATGAGGCTAATTAATATATTCAAACCATTCACGTGTATCACACCATGCCATATTAGTTAACAATTTGAAGTCTCCTCTCTCAGTTGCCCATAATAAATGACAGCACAATTAAATTCTGAGTTCGTTATTAAATATTTAGGTAGAGGGAGCAAGGGAATAAAAAGTATAGAACCATATGCTTAGTAATATGTTCTTACATGGCCTTTATTTCATATTAATTTATTTAAGTAAGTGAAAAATCATAGTAATTTTAGTTAATAAACCAGAAACAAATGTTGTTATTGATAAAATCATGCTATGCCATAATTATAGCCTGTTTACCCCTCACTCGCAAGAATTTCTATGTAAAACAAGCTTTGATATTTTACCACCATAATCAGAATACAGGTGAGAAGTTGCATTGACTCAACAAGCAATTTGTAAGCGAACATCCTAATTCAACATCCATGAAATCAGCTGGGGACTGACAAAAAAGAATATATATATATATATATACACATACATACCTTTGGTAACAACAAGCATATAGATGACGCCATTGCCTGCATCACATCCATTGCGGAACAAATAGCATCCTTCACATTCGGCACATCTGCCTGAAGAAAAATACAGAGCCTTCTTTTCATATTTATCCCAAAATATGCTAATAACAACATAATTGATACGTCAAATACCTATAATTGTTAAAGGAATAGAGGAATGAACAAGAACCTAAAGGAAACTACCTTGGCCCCACCAACAACAGGAAGGCGGAGAGCGCTAGCCTTTAAGGCTTCAATAGCTCCTGAGAGTGAACTAGAGTATCCCCGATCCAAAAGAGCCCAATCTTCCAAATATAATATCTACACGAAACAGCTTCCATCAAGAACTTAAGATTTAAGCTGAACATAAAGCAGATATCACCAACGCCACCCAATGCACGTAAATAGGAGATGAATTTTTACCAACATGTAATTTGGCACAAGTTCAGTCTGCTTACTTGTGGTATTCCTATCAATTTCTATTGACAAACAATACTCAAAAGGGACGAATAAAGTGCAATTTACTCAAAGGATTCCAATGAACTAGGTTAATTTCATTTTTCCGATATAGGTAATAAATGCATATAATATTGATGAAGCCAACAACATGAAATCAGATGCCATGGAATGCCAGCGGCACTACAAAGGATTGAATAACATAGGGGTCCGATAAAAAGGAAACGAAAAGAAACTCTTGTAAGTTGAAGACAAAATAGAATCAATGAAATGACATTTACTTGAGGAAGGATAAACCTCCAAATCAAATCAAGGCAAAAATACACAGTGCAGAGGGTTGCCATGGATCTTACTTGCTCCTTGAGGATGGAAATTAGCTTGAAATGTTGCTTAAGCAATATTAACTCTGTTCTTTTGGCTCTAACAGATTCTCGTAGCTTAGAGGTAGCTATCCATGCATTATAGAGGCTTTTCTGTTACAAAGCATGATATTTAGGCAAAATAATAATAAACAAGCAATGTGGAAAGGAAAATAAATAGCAGGCAGTGTAGAAGAGTTGAACCCCCCCCCCCCCCCCTCTCTTGCTTCGCTTGAATTAGTACGGCTTTACATTGCAGGAAGTGTGTGTTATTGGAGGCTTGAATGAAACCAAAATTGATACAAATGTCTACGCTCGTGTCTATGCCATTTTATAATTTAAGTAGCTTCAAAACGGTGAAGGTGCCCCCCAGCAAGGAGCTTGTTAGCATTTTAAGACAAAGCAAAAAGTTTATTTAAAAACCATACCTCTGCATTTAATTTGTGAGCAGAGAGGGCAGCATCTGCTCTGGCATTTGCAAATCGCCATTGCAGGAGTTTGTTATAGAGGAGTCTCAATAAATGTGCATCAACAATCCGGTTCTCCCCTATCTTTTCTCTTCGGACATCGACAACAAAACTTAAAATAGAAGGTACGTTGCCCAGCCTATCATTCAGGCCACCTGCCACCCCATTTCTCACTCGAGATGGGCTCATCCCTCTCAAAGGGGACGATATGGATGGCGTAGCGAGCTTACTTGGTGAAGCAGGACGAACGGCTGCACGAATCGGAGAGACTTGGCCCCTGCTATTTATAATTTTTCGGGGAGATGTTATGGGACTATCAACACCTGATTTTTTTGGATTGAGATGCTTAGGAGAAGCCATTGCTTTATTTCCAGCATTCCTTGACGGTGGCGAGGCAGGGTCCGTCTGTTGCCAGAACCTTGCTGGCACCACAATCCCATGGGGCCCTTGTTCTCCTCCGCTTGAAGAACTACCAGAAGACACACTTTCGTTATCAGAAGGAATGAGCTGAGATCCACCAGCTTTATTCCTTTCCAGAACGACCTCAGCAATCTTCTTGATTTCCCCGTTGCCGATTTCCGAACTCATCGTCCCATCAAAAGAAGCTTGAAAATCTACCATCAAATTTTGCAATGACTTAACCACGTCCCTCGATCCACCCAATTTTTTCGTATCGTCCGCGCAATCGACACTTCTACCCATACAGTTCGAGCGCCGCATGCTTCCCGGCCATCGCTGCTGATCCATTTGCCTTGAATTTTCAGTCTGACCCGAACTTCCGCTTCTTCCTCCGGCGGGAGTTGTGGCCTTCCTCCTCTCCGGCGTAATTTTCCTCAAATTTGGCGAAGGTGCTGGTTTCTCCTTGCTAACCTGGATCGAGAATGACTCACCTTGAAACGAAACTGATAAACTCCTCGTCGAAGTGAAAAGCATCTTCTGAACCGCCGGCGTACCAGTGCCCCCACCATTTCCAACTCCCACATAGGAAGATTTAGGCCGAGGATTGGCCGGTCGACTCCGGTTTACTGAAAGTGAACGCTTGATCAGGGATGGCGGCGGCGGCGTTGGTGTCACCGTAGATGCTGAATTCATGGTGGTGGACTGAAGGGTCGAATGACGTCGTCTCAAAATTGATGGGGAAGTAGAGGAGGAGGAAGAAGAAGACATATAACGAGACGTAACTTGTGGAGGTTTGGGCCTGCGAGGAGAAAGTGCATTGTCGGATTCAGAGGGTAAGAGAGGAGGCCTTGTTGGGTTGTGAGGAGGAGGAGGAGCAGGACCTCCTTTGGTTGTGGTTTTGTGGTTTATCGCCGTAGAAACAGCAGTTACCATGGTGTTGTTATATAATCGAATATAAACTCGAAGCTCATCCTTGAAATTCACGCTTGAAACCCAAATTTCGATTATCCAGGAAAAAAAAAAAAAAAGCAATCCAATTCAGTGTGTAGAACAAGAATAGAGTGATTTAGAGAAGCCCAAGTAGAAGAAGAAAGTGAGCAAGTCAGTGGTTGAATGGTTCATTTTTGAACGGTAATATGATGAGCAAGATGACCGTTGGTTTATGCCGGAGCTAGCTCATGTACTTTTTTGTTTTTTTTGGGGTGAAATCTACAATTGACTAAGCAAGGATGAGGCTTGGGAGTATAACTGTCGTAATAGTCACACTGTGGTTGGGAAATTCGCGAAGACTACGCGCGGGGTTGGAGCGAATAAGCACACTCGCCCCGTTTTCTGACCGCAATGTGTGTGGGTAACCTGGAAACGACGTCGAGACTTGTATAGACTTGGAATTGGATAGAATTTCGCCGACTGATGAATGAATCTTCCAAAAGACGTTACGCGAACGACGCTCCATAAGTCAATAGGGGCCGCTATAAAAGGAGCCGTTTTCAGCGTGTGGTCCGTCGCTACTCGCTGATAACTTGCTTGGATCTAGAAAAATGTATATTGGAAAAAAATTAAATTTTTTTCTTACAAAAATTAAATATAAGTTCTTTTAATTTATTTAAAGTGAATATATGAACAAACACTTTGGTAAGAGAAGCTGGAATAAAAGAGATTATAAACGAGTGAATCGCCGTATTATGTTTAAAGTTTTAACCATGGGAATGTCGAAAATGTATTTACATCCATTCCTCACAAAACTGATATATCCCTGTCCTCACAAATGATTGTCAGCCCAAAGCGGCCTGGTTAGAAATTTTAGCTAAATTTGGAATTAATGTTACTTTTATATTAGAACTTCGGTAATTTTGTCCCCAAGAAACTTGGGTAATGAAGACTGAGAAATGAAAAAAAAAAAAACGAAGATAAGCATTATGTTTGTCTTAAACATGTACTAATCAGGACATAACAACGCTCTGGCCGTACCAAAGTATTTTGCAGAACAATCTACCAGTATAGATTTTTTTTTTTTCCTCCTTAACTACTCCCACGACAATTCCTTCAATTATCTTTCCCCAGACTCAAATATCATGTAATTTGGGGCGGGTTTTAGGAAGGAATATACAGTGGAGGGTGGGAGGAGGTGCTTTGGCAGGTGGAAGTGGCCAAGGCACAAGTTAATGCATATTTTAAAGCCAAAAACATCGTACATATTACTATAATTCTGAAGAAGGGAACAACTAACTACTTCGTGATTAGAACCTAATAATAAAATAAATAAGAACACGATACTCTATTCTATACGAAAAGGACAAGGCCTTGTTCATCATGAGTTATGAATTTAATCTCAAGTCTTCTTTCTCCACGCTTTGAACCTCTATTCGCCAACTCCAATATATAGTTAGACTCACGTAAGATATTTTGAATTCAAAGAAAATCTCCAGACAAACCCTTCACAATATATAGCAAATGAAAAAGAAGGAAAATAAAATAAAAATTAATAATATTATGAATACTTGCATTATGTTCAGATTTATACTTTTTATTTAATTTATTTTCCTTATTTTTTTGTTTCTCAAACAGATGAATAGGAAATCAGTTAATTAACTTGAAAAATATCAAGAGAAAAAACAACGGCCACGCACATAGTACTAGTCCGTAGTTATTTCATTTGGCATAGTTGGAGTGGAAATGTTGGCTACAAGAAACCTTGAAAGTAGTTCCCAAATCTTCTACTCTAAGAGGGATACACACATATATGTATGTATGTATGTATGTATGTATATACAAATACACACACACACATGTATACGGTACATGTATATGGAAGTTGCAACATAAAGCCTCTAGCAATTTGCCAGCGGGTGCAACTTAGTTCCTGGTTTGGTCTTAACTAAACTTCCCTTACACTTTAGGTAATAATTAATCATTACTCAGTTAAGCAATATAGTACCATCTGTGCATATTTCACTTTCTGGGCCATCGGTTAATGTTATCATACAACTGTAAACTGAAGACGCGTCCATCCATGTCCATACATGATTAGGATCAGTTGCCACAAATTCACAAAAGATATGATAATATCAAAACATGATCATCATGCATGAACTTTTTTTAACGCTCACATATATTAGAACTATAGGACCACTTCGCAAAGCTAGCAGCTTTCCTTCTTGGGCACTCAATTCCATTACGGTTCCTTCTTTTCCTCGTAAGCTATCAGCAAAAATAAACCCCTCCCCCTCCTCCTTTGTACAAGTTTTACCATCCAGAGAAAATTAATTCATCAAGATGATTCTACCTAATTTGACTACCCCACGAGAGAAAGATTCTATTAACTAATTAAGAAAAAGTAGTATAAGCATTTATTAATAAGAGATGATGAGGAAAATGTAGCTTTCTCAAGCATTTCACGGAAAATCATCATATTGTCGAGACATGGTTTAGGCAAGAAAAACAAAGTTCAGAATATACGCTCGTGGCCTGCGGAGGTTTATTGCAGAGGCATAAGGCCCATATTACAAGTTCCCACTTAGAACTTCGAAGTAACAAAACACGAAATTCTGGGTGTTTGTCTAATGCAAATGATCAATCACTGTTTTATTGCAAAAGCAATTAAATTAAGCACCCAACACAAGGAGGGACAACGCTTAGTTGCTATGATTTGCGAGCTAAGCAAAAAGCATCACTTTCTAGGATGTTCCGGCCTGTAATGTCTTTGTTCCTCCCCTTCCATCTTTCTCTGTCCTCTGGTGGGGTCCTCTTTATTTCATCAAGCACACCAACTAAAAGTTTTCCATGAAAGTAACTAGTCCCAGTCCAATGATGGTGGGCCACAATTTTACTGGAAAGCAAAAAGATCAGAACTTGCCTACAATTTTAATCGATTTTTACGATCCCTCGTACATTTTGGCTCTGCGTATCACGTTAATCACAAAAGAAAGCTCTATGAAGCACAAAAGGAGGTATGATTAAATGGAAATTTCTCACCAGCCACTCGTTTTGTGGATACTTTAATAATTTAGTATCAGGAGAGGACTAATTACCTGGTAAGCGTTACAGTAACAGCACAATATCTTTACAACACTCACAGGTCATAATTCTCTCATCCCTCAGGGGTTCAAGTAATTTTAAATAAGCATAACTTGTACTTTACCAATTTCCCAATTTTAGCCTGATTTCAAAGCAAAGCAAGGTTAGTACATGGTTTATAGAGCTGAACTGATTGGCTTATGAGGTTAAGCACACCAAAAAAACAAAACAAAATCGGAAGGGAAGAAAAGTTAAGTCCGTGCAATTTTTGGGATAGATGACCTCTGGTACAAAAAAGGCCCACTGAGGAAGTTTGCGTCATGACTTGGTGATTAATTTAAAGCAAACCCTTGCTGACAAATCAGTGGTTAGGAGATGGAAAGCATCATCAACTTGAGAAATACTTAAGTTATTATGATTAGTTAGAGTAGCATAAGTAAACTTGTTAAATAATGTTTGCGAACTTAAGCATGGTAACATAAATCAAAGGGTGTAGGGTTCCAAGAAATGATGCTTTATGCTTTGCTTGCAACCTTGGCTATCATTTCGATACCTGAGACGGTGAGAGCTGAAATGGAATGAAGGAAGAGTTCCCTCCAGCTGTTCTATCTTTAAACGGCCTGAACCTGCTAGGAATTATTACGGGTCAAGAAAAGTAAATGAGAAAAGAGGCCTGGTGAGATGTGGATTGACGGGCCTCTTGTCTTCTACCGGTACTCATCCTGGTGTTAAAGTGGCTGATGATATTTTCGACCATCGTTGCAATAATTTTAGCTTCGGCATTAAGAGTCTAAGCAGAGTCTAGTCTGGCTCGGAAGCTCTTGTTAATCATTTAGGACTTCCTAAGCTGTCTCTGCTTTTTCCTGCTGTAGATAGCGTCACTAGATGCCCATTATGTATGATTAGGAAATGATTGTATTACAATGCCCAATAAGTCATTTGACTTTGTCTTCTCCAATTAGCAATAGTCATATATTCAATTTTACCAATAAACTGTTACTAGGATAGCCTTCAAGTAAAGTCATATTATGATGCAACTAAGAATAAGTTGAAATTATAAAATCACGAATATTTTATGGTACTTATAAAGGTGAAATTAGAGGTCTACTTGGTATTATGATGCAACTAAGAATAAGTTGAAATTATAAAATCATGAATATTTCTACCGCGGATAGAATCCGAGGTAGAGGAAAGTGTCATCTAGGGTCAATGCTAACTACAGCAAATTCGTCACATACGTTACGCTTGATATTGGGATCCTCTATCTCAAGTTTGGTGAGAAACAAATTTTCTCCAGTTCGTTAAAGTTGAGTTGATTGGTAAAAAAGACAAATGATCAATACAAAATTTCTTCCCAGAAAAACAGAAACATATTTATTGCTCAAGTTGCATCTACACTCAACACCATCCACCCTACCTTACTGAGTACACATCAACTATATTAAGCAACAATCTCCTGGTACACTTCATAAGATGCCAAAAGACACTTTCTTTTCGCCACAAAAACATCAACAAACGAGGATTACAGAGCCAAGCAGGCAGAATAAGCATAACACTGTACAAAAAAGCTGAATTTAAAGGCTACATTGTTCGGATATTAAGCATAGCACTAACATGGTAGAAGAGGAGTGCGGGTTAAGTAGAACCTCCAGCCTTGGGAGGAGCAGGAGGCGAAGGTTTTGGGATGAATGGGATGAGAGGAGAGCCATGCTCAATAGGTCCAGGTTTTACAGATGCCTTTGAACTTGGCACTGGATCAATGGGTTGATAATCATCCAGAGTTACATGACCTATGTCACCCTTTTTGTTGCTTCTAATGCCACTGCTGTTTTCCTGAAAGTTTACAGAAGAAAATAAAAGTAAGATACTGTTATTTAACAAGTTCCATTAAGGATCTGGCTTTGATTGTTGTAAGCAACTTGCTAAGTGGGTGGAGCTTAAAGTCTATGGATTAAAAGCAGATACCTTCAGCTTTCTGCTTACTGCAATCATTGTTGTACTATCACCACAGTTGGTGCAGACCAAATCTAGGATGACATTCAGAAACAGTGGTGTGAGCGCTAGGTGGCTTGCTAATCCAATTAATGCATTCGATATTAAGAAAAATGGCCATCCATGCTGGCTTACATTATTATATATGAAATTCCCTAGGGATGAGAACAAGAGGAACTCATTCATCACCCCGTTTTACCAGGTAGTGTTGAAAATGAAAGATACCACCACTCGTGTGAATTTAGCTCAGTCCAAAAACATGCTAACAGATCAAGTAAGCTAGCAGTCGTTGTTGAAAATTAATTTCTGCAAATCCATAAGTTGCTAAGTGCTAACAGATCGCTTTTATTTTATGAACATCTCAATCAATTAGATAACCAGTCAGACAGTGTCCAACTCAGAAGTTGAAAACTGATCATTGTAGCTTTCAACAAGGCTAGAATGCATGCATAATAAAAGAAGATATAGAAATACCAACGGTATCAAGTATGGAGTATGTAATTAAGTCGGGTAAACTTTGTCTCAGATCTACGAATTTCAGAATAGGTGCAAACTAGAAAACTTCAAGTTCAGGCATTATTCACCATGCAGGGCCTCTTAGGAATGATACATAGCAATTTATACTCATCAAAAGATTCAATTTTTAGGCATTCACCACCGTCTATTAATTGTGATTTAGTGATATTGAAAAAGATCTGAGACTTCTGGTACTTTGCAGATCTTAAATTTAAAATTCTTTCCTCCTTATATTAGAATAAATTGTGAAAAAAGTTTTTAGAAGGTGTGAGAATGTACACAATGACATGAACAATTTGTCAAATGCAGTGAAGGAATTCATACTCGAGGGAGGCAAAAGTAGTGGCCGTTCAACCAAAGGAACAGAAAGCAAGCCAGTGGAAATTCTCTAAGCCATTATGGAAACTGCCATCCCTTTTGCATGAGGTAAACAAATTATCATTGTGAAAATTGAACAGAAAAAAATCATCAAAAGGCCGCAAGACATTTTTAAAGCCAATGACCTTGTTCTTCAATGACAATAACATCATCGACACCAAAATATTTCCCTATTGCAAGATGTTTCATATATCCTTCCAAAATATAGGAAGAATAAAGATTGCAATGAAAAGTAAGGGAGAGATAAAAGATTTACCAGGAAACCAGGAGCCAGCAATGGAGCTGGAGAAGTTGAAGAATATCAAAATAGTCCCGACCACCATGAATAAAGCCCAAAAGCCAGAAACCTTCATAATATCAATATTCACTGTTGACACCAATCTCAGCCCTCAAATCAAACCACAACCTCTAGTAACAGCATCCTTGAATAGGAGTGTAATAGTATTTATGACGCTACTCTTTCAGAAACTCAGCCGTCCTGTCAAGCAACACAAGCTACAATTTTATTTCAAAATAAAGGAAAAGGAAACGTCAGAAGCAACTTGCGGGCTGTCGTCACTGAGATTGATGGAAGCAAAGTTTAGGTGAATACCTGAAAAGGGAAGAGGTTGAAGAGGAGGAGGAAGAGTTTGCCCAAAACCATGTCTTTGAAAATAAGCAAGTCCTTGAAATAAATACATATATGAAATTTAAATGTGGTGAGTAATTAATAATAATGGGAAGCATGTGAGCTTTAATGGTCTTCCATTGCTGTGAGCGATGCAGAAAGAGTAAATGTCTTCGTTATTAGTTGCTGAATGCAGGAGAGGGGGAGACGAAGAGACTTTAATGCCCAAGAGTTGCAGTGAAATGCGGACCCTTGGGAACGCTTCTAGAATGTTGACACAAATGCAACTAATTTAAAAAAAAAAAAATTGGACTATGAAATAAAATGCGATAGGGCGTGGCAACATGTGGGAGGGCATAGTAGCTCCTCCACCGTAACCACTCCCCCGTCGTTCCGGTGGCGAAGCCAGACCAAATGTAATTGAAGTCCTGAAGGGAGAACCCCAGACGTCCATAGACCATAGGAGTGGTTAAATATTGCACGGTCCCAGCTCCAGCACAGTTTTAATTAAGGCTTAGCTCCTGTTTTTAAGCCGAAGAGATGGACGTGGTTTTAAAAAAAAATGTGTTTTTAAAATCGAATGAAACTTTTTCTAAGGGGCTACTTGGAAACTAGACGGAAATATAAAAATAAATTAAAAAATTTTGTATAATATCTATTATATATTACTTATTTATTTATTTATTTATTTATTTTTATTTCTATATTATTAAATAATCTCCCCAATCCAGTCCAACTTGGGTTATAATATATAATATTATATGATGTATAATATATAATATTATATAAATAACATATAATATATACTTATAAAAAATTAAAACAACCATAATGTATTTATAATGTTATTGTTAAATTTAATTTGCTTTGTAAATTTAAGATTGAACTTGGTTTCAATATGTATTCTTTAATTATTTATTTAAATATCAAATTATTGAAAATTTATTATAATTTTTATTCTACAAATAAGGCCAAGCCTAGTTAGATCCATGCTCTAAAACCAAAAATGGGTAGGGTCCTGCTTGGCACTGCCGCATGCGTTATTAATAGGTCAAACCCAATCCAAACTTGGCCTGACCCTATTTATGCTCACCTTCAATAGATCATAATCCCCACGGCTAGACTCAATCATAGCACCTTTACTTGAATGTTTATTTTATTTTTGAATAAATTATTTTCCTCTTTTATGAGAGATGGTAAAATTGCACAATTCTCTCGTTAGATTAAAATGAAACTTACAACTAAATTCATTTTAACCAAAATACCTTAGTAAAAATATATTGTTCAAAATTTTCATTTCAATATTATTTACTGTGTTAAAAACAATAAATTTAATTTATTCTAAATTTTGTTCCTCTTATAATAGTGTTTATGTTGATTTAGTATATATTTAATAAACATGTTATTATTAAAATTAAGTATTATCACGTATTGCTTTGTTTTTACAAAATTTATTTTTAAAAACATATATTTTAACACTTTTTATTTTTTATTCAATGATTTTAATTTTACAAAAAATGATTCGAAGATTTTTTACTGAAATGAATCTAGTTGTAATATATCTATTGATTTAAAAAGAAAAAGACTAAGTTTTTGAAAGAGAAAGGAGGGTTTAGTTAGGAGTGAGAACTAGGTTTTTTTTTTGTTTTTTTAATATACATATTAGTGAGGACTAAGTTTTTAGAAAAGAAAAATTCATATATAATTCATTATATCTTTATTATCAGATTTTTCAATTAAAATATAATAAATATATACTTTTTTAATAATATTATCATTTTAAAAGATAATTGTATAATTTTTCAACTAAATTATATATTTATCATAATATTATTAAAAATATATATTTATTATATTTTGATTAAAAAATTCAATAACAAAGATATTAAAAACTAGTCTTAAGCATGATCAACTGTTTTTTCGTCAGCGAAAGTGGACCATTTTGTTAACCCACTTGAAGGCCCATATATCATTCACGCACGCCAACGTGCATATAAACAAGGCACCGTCATGGGTGCGTGATGAATGATTTTTGGACTATTTGTGTTATTTGAAAAAAAAAAAAAAAAACCTTAAGCGTAACCATGAACAAGTAGAATGGATTTCTGGAAACCCTTAACTTACAATCCCTCTCAAGTATGTCAAAGCAAGTTTTTTACTTGGGCTCTATCAACGAGGAAGAAGTTTGGTAGTGCATTGCGGTAGCTATAATAATATTCATGAAAGATATATGCAGATTGCCATGTGTTAGTTGAGGATTAATTAAATTGAACCAAATCAATAAAAATTGAACTAAATTAATTAAAAAATAGTTAAAATTAATTTTAGATATTATAAAATCAATTGGTTTAATTTGATTTTTTGTTCTATCAAGTTCGGTTATCCAACCAATAATTTTTTTTATTATATTAACTAAGTTTAAATCATGTATAAATATTTTATCAATAAAAAAATAATAATTTTTGTTACTTTACTTATGTGTAAATGAGCTTATCAAATAAGTTATTTTAAAAATATTATTATTTTATTATCTTTACATATGATATTCAATTATAATTGTAGAATAACTAAACATAATTATGAGAAATTTTTTTAAATAATATATAATAATTAATTATTTCAACACTATTATTGATTAGAATGTTAAGAGATGCATTATATTAAAAGTCAAAATTTACATATTATAAAAAATAAAATCTTAAAAAAAAAATCACTTTTATGTAAAAAAAAAACATGAACCAAATTAGATTAAATGGAATAAAAATTGAATTAAATTGATTAAAAATTAAAATTGATAAGATTCAAAAAAATATTAAACTGACATTCTCAATTCGATTTGATTCAAAAATGAATCAAACTAAACTTACCAACACCTGTAATGTTGGTTGCAAAAACATTCTCTATTGAAATAGGACTGTACTGTTCCAGGGAAGATGAGTTAAAAAATAAAGAGGGGCCACAACACTCTGTTGTGGGGGCGGTTCTACAGTAAAGAATACGTTCCTGTGTTAGTTATGTCAGGGTTTTAACAGAACCATTTAAAAAAAAAAAAAGCTGATTTCTGACAATTACAAATTCTTGCAAATTTTAGTTGTGGCTCATGGTGTCACCTTTTAAGCTAAAAACTCGACGTTTGTCGGCAATTATAATAGTGTTCCGCATTTGTAAAGTATTACTGGTTATAATATTTAATTCAATTGGCGCCTACATTATTAAGTGGGTACATCTTGCTTTTTGCGTTATGAAAGTTGTATAACAGCATTCGATATATTTAATAAATGTCGACTAGAACTCTGGTAGGGGTAACAGGATGAAGCAACAAGAAGGGTTTTGTTTGTTCGTTCGTTCGTTTGTTTGTTTTGGTTATTAGCAACAAGCAAGGGCGGGTCGAAAGGGTTTGGAGCTCAAGGTTACTTAAAACATACTTAAAAACTACTACGGCCCAAACTTCGGCTTGGCGAACGTTATATTCAGATTCAGATTCAGATCCGAGAGGGTTGTGGCCGGCAAATTTATAGTGTACTGTGTGGCATATTCACCTCCCACAATGCCACCCTTTATATAAGCCAGACCCAGTTCCCCAAATCCTATGCCGCCTTGGCCCATGTCAGTGCCATAGCCTGAACCCCCAACACCACCCATAGCACCACCATTGCCAGTGCCTTGACCATGTTTCCAAAATGACCTCCTGAACCCCGACCCAATCCATAGGCTCCACTAGCAGATGAAACTGCGCCCGGTCCTCCACCATGTCCATCAGCTGTGAGGCTTTGAGAGCCTGCTTCAGCATGCAGTTCTCGGAATGCGGGGCCAAAGCTTATGTCTCCTCAACGACTTTCTTGTCTTGTTGCTTCGACAAATAAACAACAACCGCATAACTCCAAAACCAATAGAGTTAGAGCCCAAGGAGCCCCACAATATCTCTCCTCATGGATTTCGTTACCTAGAGTGCTAACTGCATTCGTAAAAGAGCGAAACATCTGCTTACGTGTGTGTTTGACAACTCCTGAGATGATGAATTCCCGATGGCAATGGAAGCTGCAATTTATGGAATAAAATAAATAAAAGTGTAATTATTTAGATATATGCTCCTTGTAGCTTGGCCAGGTTATGAACTTGTGCGTGATGAGCTGGTAGTCGGAGAGACTGGCGTCACCACCCGGTGCAAACTTAGACGGTATAATCTGGGAGAGATTGAGAACTATGCATTTAGGCGTGACTTTTTATGTCTTTCGTTTTGTTACAATGACAATAGCAACTCTTGAAATAAGAGTCGAACAAGGTTTACCGTAAACATCGTATTTTATTTGAATATTGTTTAAAAATATATTAAATTAAAAAATTATTATTTTAGGTTTGTATTTAATTTTTGAGTCATCTTTATAATTAGAATCATTTTATTTTTCATACCATTGGAATGAAGGTTAATTTTTAAAAAATTTAACAAAATCACTGGAGTTAAATTTAATTTTTCAGTCAAATTTTTTAATTTTAAGTCAATAAAATAATTGAAGAAAAATTCATTGTAGTCTTATTGAATTTTTAAATAAAATTTAATTTAATTTTAAATCAATAAAATAATCCCAAAAAAAGTAAAAAGGAAAAAATAAAATGGCTAAAATAAGAGCCAAAGGTCTCATTTTGTTTTAAACTTAAGAAGGAAAAGTAGATCAAGACTCCCTATTTAAAAGTTAAGGTATTTTGCTCATTCTTTCTTAAGAAGCAAGGAATGTTGAAAATAAAAAACTCCTGCAAAAGAAATATTAGATTAACCATAATTTTAAGAGGGGGAGAATTCAATGATAAAAAATACTTTCTTTGGAGGAAAAATTTTCTTGTGAAAAAAAAAAATTTATAAGGAAAATCCTAGTATTTGACTATAAAAAAGATAAAGTAGAATTGAGAGGATGAGCCCAAATTTTCAGTGGAAGAAAATAGAAACTAATTTTTGAGTGTGTGAGAGAGAGAGAGAGAGGTGGCAATTCGAATCAGGAAAAGGGGATTCTTTAGCAAAGAAATAGAAAAATTGAGAAAACAAGGAAGATATGCTAGGTAGGAAGCTAAGAAGCTATGCTTGAAATTTCATTTTGCAAGAGATAACGTCTGAATCTTGGCTTTATATTTTGTGCATTTTGGATAAAATTGTTCTAAGTGTAACTTTATGTCTTTTTCATTGTCTGCTTTCATGTTATGCATGCATCTTCATTAATATACATTAGCTTGTTATTTTAAGCTTAAGAGTTGTTAGGTGTGTTAAATTATTTTCCTTCAAAGTAAACAAAAAAAATTCAAAGAAAAATAAAAAAGAGAAAATGAAGAGAGCAAAAAGTAAGATTAATTTAATTTTCATAAATTAAAACACATTCATCAATTATCAAATTTGTTTTGTTTGTGGAATTAAATTATTTTTTTTTTATTTTTTTCACAAAAATAATTAAAAGACTACTAATCAAGTAACACGTATTTTTATCCCGTTCAAACTATATGAGCTTTGATATTTAAGTCACATTTCTAAATCAAGTTTGTTTTTGTAAATTTTTTTTAATTTTTTTCTTTTCATTTTCATTTTTTATTTTACATGTCATTGTTAAAAAAATTAAAATAAGATTAAAATTTTGGTAATTTTATGTAATTAACTTAAGGTAACTATTTTTTAAAAATGAGTATTGTAGAGTGTCTAATATCTTTTTTATACACAAGTAACCCTTGAATTTATTTTTAATTCACAAACTATTTTCCTTAAAAAAATGATCCTTTTAAAATATTACCTTTTTTAAATTAAAATTTTTTTGGGGATTCTACTTGTTTAGTTTTCGTTTTTGAAAATTAAATTTTTTTTTAACACTATGCAATCACATTGTGAATGTGACAGCCATAGAGAGTAACCTAGTCTCATGAATATTAACCTATTTTCCTTCAATTAAAATGTTTTAAAAAAAAGGAGTAGACAGTGAGGATCAAGTTGCTAATTTTAACCCCACTTACAATGGTCGTATCCTAAATCACTACAATAGTACCCACATATACATTAATCAAAATAAAGGACTGACTTTTCAACTCTTTTCCGATTTTAAACTCTAACGAATCTAATACCCTCACGCGTGTAAACATATCAAATGAAGGTATCCAAAAAAAAAAAAATTCAAAACCATCCTAATGGTAAGGTTCTACTTCTTTCTGCTCTCAATGTTTCTCAGCCTCTTTCTCTCTCGCTTACACTGTTTCACAATTTCTTTTTTTTTTTGTCTAGTCTGAATTGATCATAAATAAGGTTTTTGTGACCCCTTTATTTGCAAAAATGTAATCATGCAGAAAATTTGAAAATAATGAATTATAATATATATATATATATATAGAGAGAGAGAGAGAGAGAGAGAGAGAGAGAGAGAGAGAGAGAGAGAAAAAAATTCAAAACCATCCTAATGGTAAGGTTCTACTTCTTTCTGCTCTCAATGTTTCTCAGCCTCTTTCTCTCTCGCTTACACTGTTTCACAATTTCTTTTTTTTTTTGTCTAGTCTGAATTGATCATAAATAAGGTTTTTGTGACCCCTTTATTTGCAAAAATGTAATCATGCAGAAAATTTGAAAATAATGAATTATAATATATATATATATATATATAGAGAGAGAGAGAGAGAGAGAAAAATTCAAAACCATCCTAATGGTAAGGTTCTACTTCTTTCTGCTCTCAATGTTTCTCAGCCTCTTTCTCTCTCGCTTACACTGTTTCACAATTTCTTTCTTTTTTGTCTAGTCTGAATTGATCATAAATAAGGTTTTTGTGACCCCTTTATTTGCAAAAATGTAATCATGCAGAAAATTTGAAAATAATGAATTATAATATATATATATATATAGAGAGAGAGAGAGAGAGAAGAAACGTGCATTATCACTGTCCCTTCCTTCGTTGATTGCGTGTGATCAAAGTCTTCATCCCAGGTCGGCAATGTTTGAAATTTGGTTGGACCACCCTATGCCCATGCTTGCATCATTATAAAATACTGTAGAATGAATATTATATGCGTGCTCAACAATAGAAACATTTTAGCAGTAAATAAAGATAACTGTTAAGAGGTCGCTGTGCACAGCTTTTATTGATATGCGAACTACCCTTTATAATTGCTTTCAGGAGATGTGTACAAACCGGGCGCTTAAGTTTTGTAAGTTGCCAATTATAATAAAAAAAAGGTCCCTCGAGGGCGAAATCATTCAATAAGAAGAGACTTTCTACATCAGGTCCTAAATGATTTTGTCCGTTGTTGGTGTGCGATTACGACTTATCAGCTACCATTTAATTATTTCATTTCATACTTTATGCATTATATGGATTTTGTGATCTTAGACTCAGCGCTCAAGTGTCTGTATAGTCTTCTGCTAACCCAAAGCTAATTCAATTTTCCTTTTTTCCTGTCGCTTGAGATACAAGTAATTGGCCTGATATTTAAAGTCAATTGATTGGTGGATTTGTGCCTTTGCTTGAAGACCACAAAGCAAAGATCATATTCAATTAGCCAGGAATCTCACTATGATTTTTTGTTTTTCCTTTCTTGAGTGCAGATTCTTGCATCTTATTGGCAACTTCGACACCAACTATAGAAGAAGCTATAAGGAGGAAAGCATGGTCCAAAGTTCACATTATTTTCATTCACCAATGAGTGCTCTTGGCATGATGCTGACTTCCAACAACTCCAGCGCAGTAAGAATTGACTCAATGTATTGTTTATACAAATTGTCATTCCAGATTATTATTTACATCCCTGCAATTTGATTGTGTATTGGAATGACGCATGACCTCACTTTCTTAAAATTGTCATTCCAGATTATTATTTACATCCCTGCAATTTGATTGTGTATTGGATTGGCGCAAGACCTCACTTTCTTAACTTTCTATTTAGCAATTTGGGAACCACTCTTATCCTAACTCAAAAGTAAACTTGAGTAATGGAAGAAAACAACAATGTCCAATTAATTTAATATCGCTAAGTATTGGTGCAGTGCTTGTAAACTTGACTATATTCAATGGTTTGGTTTCGCAAGAAAACAAAAGATCAAGAAGTAGAAAGCAAAACCAGGGTGCTTAGCCTATGTGGTTGACGAGTGGTAGGTCCACTCCAGCTAATAGCCACCATAAAGCAGAACATAGAAGTTATTCAGGTTGGAGAAACTACCATTCAGATGTCTCTATGATTATTACATTTCTTTGTTTCCTTCGTTTCTCTGATCAGCCACCTTGTTTTCTTACTTGAAACTTATAACCAATAACTGTAATTAGCAACTCCGATATATCTCTGGTTTGATCATTTTTTGAACTGCAACTAGAAGAGGATGGCAATATCGCTTTAGATGTGAGACCTGCGAAATTGAGTGGTTCTTCCACTATAAATCCTTGTGGATCATAATTAATAATGTCTCAATCTCAATGGACTGTTGGTTGAAAAGACACAATTATATCATTATCCAATGTTTACCCCATCACATATTCCCTTCCAACTTAAAATATAGGTTAGTGGCCATATAATAACAGAATTTCTACCCTTTTAATTTTTGTTTGATTGGATTTGGACGGCTTAAATTTCTTTGGCCAGGAAGAAGTGGCATGAGGACCTTTGAGATAACTAGCCAGGTTTAAAATGTAAAGGCGCACAAGGAAATCCAATGCCCACCCACTCGCAGCCTCGCGTGATAAATCCACAACATCTGCTTATAGTCCTTCTAAGATTAAATCATTGCAATTCCCGTTGGAAGCATCTGAAAAGACACCCTCAAATAGAAATGTCGCTAGCTTACCGGTAAAAGAATCTTTGCTTATTACTGCAGATTCAACCCCTCCAAATCAACAATAAATACCAGTTATCCCAGATTTCTGAGGCAAGACAAGAAGCCAAAGACTCAATTGGCTAAAACTCTAATACTTGACTACTTGTGAGAGGGAGACAGAGAGAGAGAGAGAGAGCAAGAGCACGACTAAACGATGAGGATTCTGATTTTGAAGTTTCTTCAGATTGTTGTGCTGCTAATTTTGCATGGCAAATCCGCCATAGCAGAAAAGAAAACACAACAACAGCACTCAAAAAAGACATATATAATTCACATGGACAAGTCCAACATGCCAGCAAGTTTCAGCGATCATCTCCACTGGTATGATTCGTCCCTAAAATCAGTATCAGACTCCGCAGAGATGCTCTACACCTACCAACATGTAGCTCACGGCTTCTCCACCATCCTAACCTCCCAGGAAGCTGACTTACTCGCAAAGCAACCAGGAATCCTTTCCATCATGCCTGAAGTCAGATACGAGCTTCACACAACTCGAACACCACAATTCCTTGGATTGGAAAAAACCAACACTCTCTTCCCTGCCTCTGACAAACAGAGTGACGTAATTATTGGAATATTGGACACCGGTGTATGGCCTGAGCATGAAAGCTTCGACGACACCAGAATGGGGCCAGTACCCGGTAGCTGGAAAGGCCAGTGCGAGACTGGAAGCAACTTCACTGCATCAAACTGTAACCGGAAACTTGTTGGCGCAAGGTTTTTCTCCCGAGGCTATGAAGCCGCTTTTGGGCCCATCGATGAAGCCTCTGAATCGAAGTCACCCAGAGATGATGACGGCCACGGAACTCATACCTCTACTACAGCAGGTGGGTCGGCAGTCGCGAGAGCCAGCCTCTTTGGTTTTGCTTCAGGGACAGCAAGAGGGATGGCCACACAAGCCCGAGTGGCCACTTACAAGGTGTGTTGGCTTGGAGGTTGCTTCTCATCGGATATCGCTGCTGGAATTGATAAGGCCATCGGAGACGGCGTCGATATCCTATCCATGTCAATTGGGGGAGGCTTAACAAACTATTACAGAGATATTGTTGCAATTGGAGCTTTCTCCGCCATGTCACATGGAATACTAGTATCAACTTCAGCGGGAAATGCAGGGCCTATTGCAGGAAGCTTGTCAAATGTGGCGCCATGGATAACCACCGTGGGAGCTGGCACTTTAGACCGTAACTTTCCTGCCTATATCATCCTTGGAAACGGGAAGAGATACAGTGGGGTGTCTCTTTACAGCGGGAAACCATTATCTGATTCCCCACTTCCACTCATTTATGCTGGTAACGCAAGCTCTGAATCCGGCGGAAATATTTGTCAAATTGGTAGTTTAAGTCCCAGTAAAGTTGCGAGAAAAATCGTGATATGCGATCGAGGAGGGAGTCCTAGGGCGGAGAAGGGAATTGCAGTGAAAGATGCTGGAGGCAATGGAATGATTTTAGCAAACAACGCGGAGTACGGGGAAGAGCTGCTTGCTGACTCACCCCTTATTCCTGCACTCAGTTTGGGCCAGAAATCCAGCGACGCCATTAAAAAGTACGTCTTCTCCAATCCCAATCCGACGGTGAAAATTAGTTTCGGAGGCACACAATTAGGAGTTCAACCGTCGCCGGTGGTGGCAGCATTCAGTTCCAGAGGTCCAAATTTCCTCACTCCGAAAATACTGAAACCAGATTTGATAGCTCCGGGAGTGAACGTCCTAGCTGGGTGGACTGGTGCAGTTGGTCCAACTGGATTGACCATAGATACGAGGCATGTTAACTTCAATATCATCTCTGGCACATCCATGTCCTGTCCCCATATCAGCGGATTGGCTGCCATATTAAAGGGAGCTCACCCTGAATGGAGTCCCGCGGCTATAAAGTCTGCCCTCATGACAACAGCTTACAGAACATACAAAAATGGGGATACCATACAAGACGTTGCCACTGGGCAAGCAGCTTCACCCTTTGACTATGGTGCTGGACACGTGGACCCTGTGGCTGCCCTGAATCCTGGTCTTGTCTATGATGCTACCATCGATGACTACCTCAGCTTCTTATGCGCCTTGAACTATACTTCGCCTCAAATAAAGCTTGCCACAAGAAGAGACTTTACCTGCGACTCAAGGAAGAATTACAGAGTTGAAGATTTCAACTACCCATCCTTCGCTGTACCTCTGGAAACGGCTTCTGGCATAGGGGGTGGTTCAAAAGCACCAAGCAGTGTCCAATATAAGAGGATTTTAACTAATGTGGGCACTCCAGGAACATATAAAGTTTCTGTCTCATCGCAGTCTCCATCGGTGAAGATTGTGGTTGAACCGCAAACACTTAGTTTTAAGCAACTGTACGAGAAGCAGAGCTACACGGTAACATTCACCTCTGTTTCATTGCCATCTGGTACTACCAGCTTTGCTCATCTGGAATGGTCAGACGGAAATCATACCGTTGGCAGTCCAATTGCTTTCAGTTGGACATGACCATAATACATTAATATTGGAAGGCTGTAACTCCTGGACTCGCAAACACCTGCAACTAGGACATGACTAAGCAGAGCCCCCTGTTCCTACCTCTTTGCCGGCCTTCTTCGGCCCCTTTGGCTCAGAGCTATTGTATTTAATCACTTTCTCTCAAGAAAATTCGGGAGAAAATATCTAAATAATTGTAGAGAAGAAAACAAGTTATAATGATGGGGTTCGAATTGTATTGTATGATATCTTCCCAGATTCCTGCTTCTGTTGTTCTCTGTTGCTCGCTCAACAGGATAAATTCTGTGTCTCAGGCATCTAAATGGCATATTATCGACACGTTCAACCTTTTTCTGTTCACTACTCAGTAGTAAGGAAGAAAGCTGGGAAGCAGTAACAACAAACCCAGGGCGGGAATTAATATTAAACCTTTTCATGCATCCACAATGCCTGGAATCAAATGTCAAAAAAATTCAATTGTGTTATGAATAACTGTCGTCCTTGCCTTTTTTTTCTATTGGTGATATATTCTAACTAACTGTCCCCAACACAGAATATCGGTCTACACGTTTACCTAACCCCCAGCCCAAATTAGTTGCATAATCTTCCTTCCAGCCTTTCTTTCCCCTGTTCTCGTACGGACCCTAGTCTAAAGAACCAAGATATTTTACAGTGCAGTGTGTGCAGAGCACGTGCCTCCTAAAGCCATAGTTTGAAGGTTTTTTTTCCTTAAAAAAACAAAAGCTAAGGTTTGAGAAAAAAAAAAGAAATAAGGTTTTGGATGCACGCACAACGCATGGTCTGCTTACTAGTCTTAAGGGTGCACCAGATTTCAAAGAGGAATAGTACGGTTTTCTTACATCAAATAAATTCTGAAAATTTCATATCATCCACAAATATCAATTTAGATTAGATTCGGAAATAGGACAGAAATTCATAGGTTTCATAATTTATAAATCTGAATACCATCCAAACAACTCCAATGCAAAAGTTAAAATTCAAAGGAAATCCTACAATTGTAAGATATTTTCTCGTGGAAATTAGGGCTGTTTAGTAGTTGCAGGGAAAAGGATTGAGAAAATTTTTAAAAAAAAAAGTTTATTATATATTTCTAATTATTATTAAAAAATATTTATTTTTTATAATTTTTTTTTAAAGTAAAAAAAATAGTAGTTTGTTTTTTATTCATAAAACTATTTTTTATTTTTATTTTTATTTTAAATTTTTTATACCAAACTAGAAAATAGAAATAAAATTTGAATGAAGTCTTATAATATAAAATTATGTTTGATATCATAATAATAAAAATATAAATATAAATAAATAATAATAATCAATGCACCTTTTATACTAAAAAATATTTTAAAATTAATTTTTATTAATTAATATTAAAAATTAAAAAGAAAACTCCACTATTTTTTTAATTAACATTTAAAAAAAATGAAAACTGCAAACTGAATTTGAAAGGTAACTTTTGTTTGGATATTCCAACTAATGTGTGCGAAGGCCATGATAATTTTATTTATGGCAACTGAGTCTTTTTATTATACTTTCTATTGTATACAATTACTTTTTTATCTAAATATTGATGGAAAACACAATAAATAAAGAGGCACAGAGGCGGCGGCAAACATAAAATTTAGGGCTTGTTTAAAATTGTTTTTATTTTAATATTCTCAAAATAGATATTTTTTAAAACAAATTTTGAGAAAAAAATAAAAAAATCTGTTTAAATCATTATTTTAAAATGTAATTATTTTTTATTTTTATTTTCTAATTCTACAGAATAAAAATTATAAAACATCAAAAAAAATATTTTAATTTTTTTGTTTCTAAAAATAATATTTTATTTTATTTTGTTTTACAAAACATCTCGTTAAAAACATATTTATCAAATAAATTTTTTTATTTTTTATTTATTTTTAAAAATAAAAAATTATTCTAAATATAAGAAACCAAACATTCCTTTAGATTTTCTGTTTTTCTTTCAGCACCCTTTTCACTATTTTCAATGTTGCTAAAGATGACCTAAAATTGATATAAGCTGAAAGGGAATACGAATAGTGATGTGGATCTTCATCTACGTGGAATCCACATATATCATGAAGGAAAAAAGGAGTTACAATGAAGAAGTTAAGAGACGTGATGTGACTTATTTTATTTTATTTAAGGTAAAAAAAAAGAAATATAAAAAAAAATAATTAAAAATATAAAAAAATAATTTTGTATTTTTATTTTGTAAAAATTAATTTAATAATTAAAACAATAATTTAATAAATAAAATAATTATTATAAAAATATAAAATATTACATAAATTATATGAAAAATATGTTTACATCACAGCGAATTAAATGAATCATTAATAAATAATAAATTAAAAATAACAATATAATAATAATTTTATGCATAAAATGTCAAAATAATTACTATGTTTTTATTTTTAAAAAATTCATAAAAAAATAAAACATTATTAAACAATAATTATAAGAATATATAAAAAAATTTCTCTTGTCTCATACCAAACATATTTAAAAAAAAATTTCTCTTTTTCTTTGTGTTTCAATTCCTTTCACATTTGAGATATATTTTAAATATTCATTTTTTAATTTAAATTACATATTTTCTAAAATTTATAATTAAATTTATTTTATATTTTAATTCTTTTAAAATTTAAAAATATTAAAATATTAAAAATAAATAAATTTGCATCACCCAAATCTAATTTAAATAGTTTATATCAAAAAATGCACTACCTACACCCCTTTAGAAATGTGCATGGAATTTGGACTCTTTTGTTTTTTCCTCATCTTGTTTGACTGCTCTTGCGCCAACAACAAAAAGAGAAATTTTTGCGCTAACGAAAGTGCTTTAATGTTTACGAAATTTTAGTATATTACTCTTGACACTATAAATGTTTTATCTATGTAATCAAATTATTTT
Source organism: Erythrophleum fordii (assembly GCA_032878935.1). Classification (NCBI taxonomy): domain Eukaryota; kingdom Viridiplantae; phylum Streptophyta; class Magnoliopsida; order Fabales; family Fabaceae; genus Erythrophleum; species Erythrophleum fordii. The sequence goes on from JAVQMF010000058.1 coordinate 12,742,266, forward strand.
TCTTTTCTCTGTCAATTGAGTTCCTATACTATTTGACTTGAGTTTTGTATGTTGTTATTACGGTGATTTTTCATTTTGTTGATAATAATTAGAGGTTGAATTGATTTATAAATAATTATTAGAGATTTATTGCTATATTTATTGATATTTTAATAATAAAACTCTTTAAAATTAGATCCTATAATTTTTACCACTCATATTGAGGAATTTTTCATATTAAAAATCATGCTTTCTCCTTTGATTATATATTTTGTGCATTTTTATATATTTATTATTTAAAACATTTTTTGGGTGTTATATTAGCTTTTCAAAAATTTAAAAAAATTATTTTTTGTTTATTATCATTCCATTTATACACGTCCTTTTCCAGCAAAATAGTACGCTGGCACTGAGAAACTAAAGACAGATTAGACAATCCGCTCTCCTCTGGTGAGGCAACTGTATCCAAAATAGAGACTAGAGAGCACTAGGGGAACAAAGAACTCCAAAAAAGCCGTAGATTTGGGCATAGCGTCCTCTTTGACAACAAAGGCACTCATCTCTTTCTTCTTGAGATCCTTGCACGCAACACCCTTCGTGTCGAAGTATTGGACAGTGTGACCTTGGAGGACACCTACTTGATATCTGGACAGTAAGTTTTTAGCTCCTTTGCTGTGCCCAATAGCATCAAACTCCTTCGTTGCATCCTTCCCTGCCACCTCCATCAGCACCTCTTCCCCTCCTGGGTGTTCCTCCATGAACTTTGTCACGTCCAACACCTATAAAATTCATACTCATGTATTCGTAATGACCCACATAAGCTGTGTGTGTGTGTGTGTGTGTGTGTGTGTGTGTCCAAGACAGAGAGATAGATATGGAGGATTTACCCTGCCATTGATCACAAGCCAACAATCTTTGCTGGATTTGTGTTGGGCAACCTGCGAGAGGGTGAAAATTCTTCGTTCTGCCATGGTACCAAAAGTTAATTTGAGCCTAGTTCCTTAATGAGAATGATTTAGCTGAAAACAAATGGCCAGTTGCCGATATTTGTAGAGCAAGGTGGGTGGGTTAGATTTTGCACGTTTGGTAAGTAACTACCCCGTTTTTGGAGTTATTAAGTATACCTACCACTCTAGCACGTGAAATTTGGAGCACAGTGAAGTAGCAAATAAAGATGACAGTATATTCTTATCTTTTTACGTTAAATAAATTCGAATCAATTGCTAACCTACATTGACGTAATGGCACACAATTTTTTTTTTTTTCTAAATTGCTGTTCATTCCAAATGTATCATAGATTCATAATTTAACACAGTATGTCAGAGTTACCCTTTATTTATTTATTTGGATAGAGAGAGTCATTCATTTTTTTAGTTTTGTTTATCCAAAATGATGATATTTCTTGTCTCATAAGTTTTTCTTCCTTGTCTCATTAAGTTTTTCTTCCTTGTCATACTCATAAGCTCAAATGAAAAGGAAAACATTTTAAATAATTGAAACCTATCTTGTGCTACACTCAAGCTATGTTTGAATCCAGAATAAAGAAAAGTAGAAATTGAGAGAAAAACTAAAATAGCTTTGAAAGTCAAGTTTTTAATATGTCCAAAAACAACATCATTCATACATTGCTAAATGATACAATTATCCAGGCAATGCGAATTGTAACGACAATGGAATAATTCAAATTTTAAAAGGGCAAAAAAGGGAAATCAGATGCTACTTGATCCAGTCGGGATGGAGGACCCGCAAGCGTATTAACTCGGGATTTTGACTCTCAAACATTAACATAAATTTTAAATTCCTTATATATATATAGCCGTCATTTTTAATTTCTAAGATACATTAACGAATTTTTTTTAATAAAAAGAGGGTCTCAACTGTGACCCATATAAAATTTGTTTTAAAAAATAATTCTATGGGTCATAGTTGAACGTGAGACATGACCCATTTAAAAATATATATTAAAAATTATAGTTATTGACCACGATAATTTAACTTTTTTATATATTAAATATAAATGTAAAATTTTTAAATTGTAAGATTAGAAAAAATTTATATTTGTAATAATGTAATTATTAAAGAGGGGGAAAATTTTAAAAATTAATTAAAAAAATCAAGTATAATAATTTAAAAATATAAAAAATGAAAAACATTCTAAAAAATAATGAATAAGTAGTTTAAATTTTAAATTTTTTAAAACTTTAATAATCAGTAATAGTGTTAAGAAATAATTAAATAAATGTGGTAAATAATATTGAACTTAATATTAAGATAATAAAAATTATATCTAATATATGAAATATATATATATAATAAACTAAAATTTTTAATTTATCATATTTGAGCCATAATTTATTTTTTTTACTGATAATATAAATTTTTCTATTATTAAGTTGAAGTTAAGACTAATTATGATTACTAAATTAGATTTTATTTTTTATGTAAGTGCGCAGGTATTTTTTTTTCAAAAATTGTTGGGAGTAGTAAGTCACATAACAAAAATATTAATAAGAGAAAAAAAATTATTTGCCATCAAAATCATAAAATTGCACGAAAATATTGATAAGAGATAAAAAATTATTTGCCATCAGAATCATAAAATAAAGGTTAATTGTTTAAATAAATTTTCATAAAATTATATAAATAAGTAAGAGTGTTAAAATTTTGAATGAGAAATTAATAAGAATTAATTGCTGAACTCAATATTAAAATAAAGTAGTTATAATATATTATAATGATCCAAAAAATAAAATCACAAATACAAAAAAAAAATAAAACGTTAAAAAAAAAAAAGACTTCCTATACCACATTTAGTTCATGGTCTTAATCATCGACTGTGTCGTCGAGTAGGATGCTGTTCTTCTTCTGCCTTTTGTACCTCGAGCTCCTGTTCGGCTTCTTCTTCATTATTGCCTTCATTTTTATTTGTTTCGTTATTATTATTTCCTTCTTCTTCTACATGTTGGTAGGGCACGGGATTAACATTCAATTGGGGGGACTGAATTAGAAGAATAAGCTGATTTGGTGTGATATATCTCGTCTGTTGTGATCTAACGTATGCAGATGACCCAGAAGTAAATCAAAAAGTAAACATTGTTTGCTCTGAGAATAGGGGTGTAAAAGGGACAGAACCACATGGCATATAAAATGAAGAGTTTACACCCCTGAAATCAGGCAAATACATAGGTGACGTGGAAGAAGATGGACCTGTTGTATCATGATGGGTTTGTGTTGCTGTAGAAGAAAATGTGCCTACAGTGTCATGATGTACCTGTGACTGTATTGTTGGAAAAGAAGATGATTCAGCAACACTATGAGGGTTTTGTATCTTTGTCGATATATAAAAAGAAAGACTAGGCATCGCAGATATAATGCCAATACCAGGGATAGTATCACGATAAGGCCGATCGTCTACCATGGGTATTCTAATAGATATAAATCCATGAGCTCTCTTTACCATGCGAGTAAAAGGAAGTTGTGGTTTAGGCAACTGAGGTGCAGCCTGAGAAATTGTTATGTCTCGATATTCGCCAAGTGCATCGAGAATCCGAGTACAATCAATAACTACTATGCGACCTAACGGTGAATGGTCGTCTATAGCAAGTACTCGTAAGTGATCAACTACATAGGCCTGAAATAAAAATTAAGAGTTATATTGATTAGAAATTTAAAAAAAAAAAATAAGATAATTGTGCTAGACTTTAAAAGTTACCACAAAACCCTGGGCACCACTGATAGGATGGATCCATCGATGGGTAACCCTCCAATACTGTTTCATATATTTTGAAGAGCGATCTAGGGGCTCTAATGATATTAGTGTAAACGACAAAGTATTTCGCCAACTCCACCAAGCATGCACGAAGTTCTCATGTTCTTTTTGCCAATCCAAATGGGTCTTGTCTTTGAACTTCAGGGTATGGACCTCCTTTAAATTATAAGAAGTACAAGATATGGGTTGCATCCGACCAAACTGTCGAAGAACATGATCTGCATGATGTAACTCCACAATATGAAAGCAAATAAGTGGTACAGATACTAGTCAAATATCCAAAGAGGCCAGACAATAGTCAAGTATCAGCTGGCTTATATCATCTGCATTGTATGGATGCCATATAATCTGCAAATAACGGAATAACAAGCTGTAATAGTATACTAACACTAAAGTAACTATGCAAAAAAACTTATTGGAAGTGTCTTAGACCTCGTCAACTCTCATCTGGTATAGCAATACTCTGTAATGTCATATTGCTAATTTTCTTGGACGAGGATGTTGACCTTCACGCCTCCACCTTTAAGATGTAAAAGGAAATCATTGTTAATTTTGAATTATATAAGCAACATAAATCATATAGTAAGCATTCAACTCGAACTATGATTCATACCTATAAGCAAGTGAAGCGAGCACATCATATATATGAAGTTGAAGATCTGAAGGTGGGTGCCTTTCAGGGGCTAGCCCAGGGAACTAATCCCAGGCCCATAAGTAAAGTAATGTCAAACAACTATTGATATTAACCTATTTATAATTAGTGACATTATGTAACAACCAGAAAAAGAAAAGAAAAAGAAAGAAGAAAGTTGAAAATTTTTGAAATCCTGAAATTTTTCTAAGTCTGCTAGCTATAGCGAATGTACCTGTTCGCTATAGCGAAAATGCTTCTAGCTATAGCGAGTGTGGGCATTCCATACAAAAATCAGGGAGCTGCTCGCCATAACGCGCGCCATAGCGAACACGGGGGTCTGGAACTGATACTTGCTCGCCGTAGCGAAAGTTAATTTTCACTATAATGAGGGTTAGTCCAGAAAAGTGTAAAAGAGGAGAATTTGACTTCTTAAAACGTCCCCATTCATTCTTTCTCTTTTATCTAACCTAAGCTTCGACCAAAGGAGAGAAAAGGGGCGTGGAGAGAGAGAGACCAAGAGAAGGAAGGAAGAACAAAGAAAAGGTAAGCAAGCTTGAGATTTTTTTCTCTTTTCTTCTTAGCATCTTGTTCTTCTCTCTTTGCCCTCTCTTTCTATAGTTTTGGCTGTTACTTAGTTGGGTTTTAAGCATGGGTCAGAAGAGGGAAAGTGGAATATATTGGTTCTACCAATTTGAGAGCTTGAGAGAGAAGAAGAGTTAGTGAATATATACTTTATAGGGTTTGCTAAAGAACCCCCTAGCTTAGTGAATAATCCCATACTTTTTATTGTGTCTAGGCTCAAGAGAAGTACCTCCATCAAGGTGGGAGTGTGAAACCAAGAAAGGAGAAGAGGAATTGAAAGGAAAGGCTTATGTTGGCTCATAAGGTAGCTCTCCACTCTTTCTTGTTGCATTCTTGGATGTAATAGTCATTATATGCTTGTGTATATGCTTGTTGTGTGAGACATGCCATATGTTATTACCTTGATGCATTGGTACCAATATGCTTATGTGTTGGATTGTGAAAATTACTCAGGTGAGGTAGTGCCAAAAGTCCCTTGAAATGGATGAGGTAGAGCCGAAAGTCCCTGAGCCTGGGTGAGACAAGGCCAAAAGTCTCATAATTGAGTGAGGCCAAGTCAAAAGTCTTTAAAATCGGGTGAGGTCTCTTCAGTTTTCACTCTCAATTGGTGGTACCCAAATCTAAGATCTATCTTAGAAAACACAGATGCCCCAACTAACTGGTCTAACAAATCATCAATTCTAGGGAGAGGATATTTATTCTTGATGATAACTTTATTCAACTCTCTATAATCGATACACAAACGCAAGCTACCATCCTTCTTTTTCACAAATAACACCGAAACTCCCCAAGGTAAAACACTAGGGCAGATAAACCCTTTCTCTAACAATTCCTCTATCTGCTCTTTCAACTCAGCAAGTTCGGCGGGAGCCATCCTGTAAGGAGCCTTGGACACCGATCCAGCCCCAGGCACTATGTCTATAAGGAACTCTAGTTCTCTCTCAGGGGGTAGGCCACTAAAGTTAAACTCTTTAGGGAAAACTTTTGGGAATTCCCTGACAACTGGGATCTCCTCTATCCCTTCTTCTACGTCAGCTTAAATAGAGAAAAAGACTAGAAACCCTTGACATCCACACTCTAAATATCTCTCAGCCTGGGCAGTAGTCATAAAGGATAACTCAACTCTTACCCTAGGTATAGTCCCACAAGCAGGTAGGAAAATGGTTCGGTGTTCACAATCAAGTATTGCATTATTTGTGTCCAACCAGTTCATACCAATAATCAAATCAATATTATGGAAGGGCATACAAATCAAATCAATAGTGGTGTGACAATGGTTAAATTGAACAGTGACATTTAAGCAGGTATGGGAAGTAACCACGTGACCTCTAGTGGGCGTAGTGACAGACAAGTCAAATGGCAAGACACTAATAGCCAGACCCAATTGCCTCACACAATCATAGGATATAAACGAGTGACTAGCACCCGAATCAAACATAGCAACTACAGGAAAGCCATTCACTATCAGCGTACCTCGGATCGAGCTGGAGGATGCATTGGCTTCCTGTTAAGTGAGGACGAACACTCGGCCCTGGGTCTGCAGCCTAGGAAGAGGCGCTGTATCTATCTGAGGACAGTGTCTAGCAATGTGCCCTGGCTTCCCACACTTCAAACATGTCACTGAAGACTGCTGAAAAGATGACTGGCTCCGAGGAGGTGGCATACCCCGCTGTAGCCTTCTATTCCATGGCCCCTTGCCTCTCCTCTTGGTGCTAGGTGTCAAATTAGAACCCTCTTCTGGTTTCGGCCTTTTCAAATCCGGAACCCTCTTCTAACTAGCTGTAGTCGCAGCAGGTATGATAGCTTGCAGGTTAGTCTCAGTCACCCTGCTGACCTCCACAAGGGTATTGAACTTCCTGATCTGTTGTAGAGTAACTCTATTGCTAATCAGGGGCTTCAACCTAGTCTCAAACTACTCACATCTCTAGGGTTTTTCATCATACCTTTGGAGGTAAGAGGAATACCGAGACAACTCAATGAACTTGGCCACATATTGGTCCACAGTCATCTCATCCGTCTGTCTCAAGCCCATAAATTCCATCTCTTTCTTTTTCCTCACCAAACTAGGGAAATATTTCTCATAAAATTCGACCAAGAAGTTTTTCCAAGTTATTTGTATGTTCTTGGTCTCCATCAGGGGTTTCGTGCTACGCCACCATCTATCAGCTTCTTTTTGTAACATGAAAGTGGCTAGCTGAGCTTTCTGCTCGGTAGTACAATCCATCACCAAGAATGTTTTCTCTAGCTATATAACCTAAGCCTCTGCCTTATCCACATCCAACTTCCCGTCAAACGAGGGTAGATTATTCTGTCTAAACTGCTTTAACACTTTCTGGATAGGCATCTGGGTCTGAGGAGCAGCAGGCTCTTGGGGAGGTGCAGGTGGAATGCTGGATGTAGATGGTTGAGGTACAGGGGCTTCTCTCCTGGATTCTTCTTGCCTAGCCAGGGTATCTTGTAAATGCATGATCATATCATGCTGTTGTTGAGCAATATACCTCTGCTGTTCCAGCATCTCCTGGTGCTGGCCCATCATGGCCTCATATCGGTCAAGCCTCTCCATAATGGTTCGCAGAGGATCCTCAGGCCTAACAGGAACCTCTGGCTCAGCTCTTTAAGCCCTGGGCGGTCTGCCTCTACCCCTGCCCCATCTAGTCTCAACCATGTCTGAAAGAAGTAACAACTCTCAGTTCACAATGATATCACAAGCACATATGCATATGGATGCTACCATTTCCATGGCCATTCACACCAAACACAAGCAAATCACATCATTCAAGAGTCTAACATCAAGCAAAAATGCCTGAACCTTTGCTCTGATACCAAAAATGTAACACCATATTGTCTTAATCTCAATTAATCTCCCTCTTGACTCAACTTCATATGATTTCCAAAGAACAAGTACAAACCGTGGCATTTTCATGCTATAAAACGGGGTTTTAACCACTTATATTTTTTTCCGTGGGTCTCTAGAACTCATCATTCACCTTCTCTACTCAAACTCCATTTATTCAACTCATACATAACATAAAACAACCCATGAAGCACGGATATGAAGCCAAAAACCAAGAAAGTGCAATTTCTTAAATGGGTCCAAAAGTCAGATTTTTGGCTCTAACTTTGAAAAATCACAACTAATTATAGAAAGATAAGAATTAAGCAAATCATAGCTTTTTGGATCGTTCTAGGTGATAACTTTATACTAAAACTAATTCCCAACCATAATCTCAGTGTTTGAACCATGTTTGACATCGAAAATGAGACAGAGGTTCGGCTGTCCCTGATACTGGTGCAGCTTACTGTCATGAACTTCAAAAATTCACAACTTGGAAAGCTACAGATGTTAACTAGAGGAGAAAAATAAGTCCACATCAGTTCAGCAACTCTTAGACCTCGAAAATTGATGGAACAATAACGAAGGTCAGATGGCTTCCCTGATACTGATACAGAACTTCAGAAGGTTCGTTCTCTCTCTACAGACCTCCGATTTAGGTAATTCCAATTGGTATAGGTCACTGTGGTTGTCTAATTTATGCCTATAAAATTTCATGACAATTGGACTCCATTTGGTCCATGAATGACATAGATTTATTTTCAGAGATTCCATAAATCTCACCCTTTCCCTCTCCCATCTTAATATGTTAGGTGGAGTTCAAGAAGATTCAAGTGCACACTAAGGAGCCTAGGAGCATGTTTAGATAGATGTTGGTTTATTTTGGTTCTTTTGATGTAAAGAAGTACTAAAATGAATATGCACCTACTATTTTTGGGATGTAAATATTATAGCAAGTATAATTGTATGGAAAAATGATGTATAAACTATGTAGAGAGCCAAAGCAATGAAAATGTAGGATTTGCCCCTTTTGTGGATTGTATGCGATAGTGTATTTTGGCATGTAGTATAGTGAGTTTGAAATGTATGATGATTTGGGCCACTTGGACATTTCATATATACTATATTTGTGCTTTAAAACTTGTCCATGAGGTGCTAGAACATGTGGAAGACCATTTGGACCTACTTTGAACCGTTTTAGGTGCCAAAATCGCCAAATTTGTGAGTTACGTCAAAGTATGACTAAATGAGCTCTTCTTGATATGAAATTTGGCATGCCTCTAGAGTTTGTAGAGAGCTTCTTGAGAAGCTAAAGTGGGTAATATTTGGAGGTATAAGAAATATTTGGCGAATTGTTGAAGTTATAAAATTTTGATGGTTTGGTCATGGTACTGTGTAACTAGTCTAAAAATAAATCCATGTCATTCATGGATCAAATGGAGTCCAATTGTCATAAAATTTTATAAAAATAAACTAGACAACCATAGTGACCTATACCAACTAGAATCACCTAAATCAGAGGTCTGTAGAGAGAGAACGAACTTTCTAAAATTCTATATCTACATCAAGGAAGCCATCTGACCTTCGTTACTGTTCCATCAGCTTTTGAGGTCTAAGAGCTACTGAACTGATCTAGACTTATTTTTTTTCTCTAGTTAACATCTGTAACTTTCTAAATTAGTATAGTTTTCCTATATTAGATTTTTTTGAATTTAGTTGTGAATTTTTGAAGTTCATGATAGTAAGCTGCACCAGTATCAAGGACAACCAGACCTCTGTCTCATTTTCGATGTCAAACATAGTCCAAACACTGAGATTGTGGTTGAAAATTATTTTTAGTATAAAGTTAATACCTAGAATTTTCCAAAAAGCTATGATTTTCTTGATTTCCATTTTTCTATAATTAGTTGTGATTTTCTAAAGTTAGAGCCAAAAATCTGACTTTTGGACCCATTTAAGAAATTGCACTTTCTTGGTTTTTGGCTTCATATCCGTGGTTCATGGGTTGTTTTATACTATGTATGAGTTGAATAAATGGAGTTTGAGTAGAGAATGTGAATGATGGGTTTACGGGACCCACGGGAGAAAATATGAGTGGTTGAAACCCCGTTTTATAGCATGAAAATGCCACGGTTTGTACTTGTTCTTTGGAAATCATATGGAGTTAAGTCTAGAGGGAGATTAATTGAGATTAAGACATTATGGTGTTACACATTACATAACTCTCTATAGAGGTATGCTAGCATTGCAGAGTTTCAACTGAACTGGCCTGCTACATGAAAGTCTTAGAGAAATGTCAAGTACATAAGGAGAACTCTATGTCCCGACCTGTTTGGCATAAGAACCCCACTTATCATATGTAAAATATAGGCACGAATAAAGTGCAGTATGCCATTCTCATTTGCATTATTTGGAAATGCCTCAAATTGGTTGGTAAGCCAAGTAATGCTAAATTTTTTGCCATCAAACTCCTCCTCCGGTGGCACTACCCCAAGGAGGATCTCACAAATGCCTCGCCAATTGAAGTTAAGTGAACCAGTGATTGGAAGATCTGCCACGGGAAGACCTAATTGCACTACTATATCTTGGAGTGTAATGGTATACTCGCCCTGAGTAGTATGAAAAGTATGTGTCTCTGACCAACATCGCTCGATGAGCGCTGAAACAAAGGAATCATCAAAGTCAAGTGCTGCTAGGCAAGACACCTCGTAGAAGTTAGTAACTCTAAGATGTGGCACCATAGCTACTGGAGGAGACTCTAATTGTGGACCATGCACAACTCGACGTAATCAAAAAATGTGATCTACCCGTTAGAAGGAACAAGTGTGAACCATTATGCATGATATAATAGGTATAAGCTAAAAAATTGATTTCTACAGATGCGCAAAAATATACCTTGTTCAACCACACCCCCTCAGAGACATGTCTAGTTTGTAAATACAACAATGACTCACCTTCTGGACCTAGATGGACAACATGCTTCGATCCTGACATAATATTATCTTACAAAATTATACAACATAATATTTAGCTAGAATATAGAGCAAATAAGAATAAAACAATGTAATTTCCTATAGCATGAAATAGGTTTGATACAATAATGAACTAAATAGTATATAGAAATAAAACAATGTTGATTGAATAATGTAAAGCAACATAGTTGATAACAATAAAAAAATATTAGAATACACTTTAGGTAGTTTATAATAAGATAAGTAGTATATGAACACACTCTAACACAATAATGGAAAAAAAATAACCAACAAACTAAAGGGAACTATGGGTTTGAGGGGCAACGTGATGGACAAGTCGCGCGGTTATGACCTGTCTGCCTACACTACGCACATCGTGACAAATCTTTTGGAGCTTCTCGCTAATCCATTTCATTTCGTATTCAACTTGACTTCGGATGACCTTTACTGCATTTCACTACAGGATCTGGAATAAGTGTTGGGCCTTAAACTTGGAGCCAGTATACTTCGCCACCAATAGAGCAAAATTCAGTCTCATATGCCTTCAAAATAGTCTCTAATCGAAACACTTGATCTATATACTATACATAGTTTACTCGAATATGCGAACAGGCTACTAATATATGTTGGCAAGGATATTTCAAAGCCTAAAATTTACTACAATCACATATACGATCTTTTAAGTTAACTTTACAGGATTGACCAAATTGTTGATTAGTCGAATCGTATGGCTCCTCCACCTCAAACATTGATTATCGTCTATCAAATCCATAGACTATGCATGCTGATGCTCTTCAAGTTTTGATTGCTAACTTTAATTTAATATCCTTAGATATGATTTCTCCTACTTGAAGCTGTGCAGTTGCCTTCTCGGCGCGCTAGACCCAATACTTGGTTAACTTGTAGAATGTTACTCGAACCAACCCAAGTATCGGTAAGAACCTAACCCCGATGAAAATTACATTTATGCTTTCTGCTAAATTTATTGTCATGTGGTTCCAGCGCTTGCCATCAACATCATATGCCCAATACTATTGACCCTTGGGTATCTCGTTAATCCAATTAGCAGCATGCAAATCAAGTTGACGTATGAGTTAGTTCTTCATCAATTTTGTGCTGCTCATACAAATAACCTATATATGGATATATAGTAAAATTAATAACTCATATAAAATTAAAGTCATGGAATTAAAGATTTTCTTATAAGGTTAAATGATAGAGGATTGTACTAATTTTAGTGAATAGCTTTTTTAGCCATTGCATTTTAAATTTTTTGTTGATATTGCTAGCCAAATGTCAAAGGCAAAACATATGATAAGCCTGCGAAGGTTGCCACCCAATGCTCTGATTGGCAACGGCTAGCAAGATACTAGCGTAACAGTCAGAAATCAAGCAAAGCCCATTTTTATCCTTTACCACATATGCTTGGAGGTTAAATAAAAATCATACCCATACCTCATATGTTTCTCCCTTTACTACTACAAATGCAAGTGGGATAATATTCTTCTCATCATCTTGTGTATTTGCGATTAAAATAGTCTCCTTATATTTCCTATAAAGAAAGGTCCCATCTATTTAGACCATTGGTTTCAAGTAGTTGAATGCCTCGATGCACAGCTTAAAGGTCCAAAATACCCGATGAAATATAACTGACTCACCATTAGTTATATTAGTCGGTACATGTTCTTTATGCATAAAGTCATAGTACAAGCCAGGCTTGAAATGTTGAACAGCAGCTAGCCACTTGGGTAATAAAGTATAGGACTTTTCTCAATTCCTAAATACATGTGAGATGACTCAATGTTTTTCCTTCCAAACCTTCTTGTATGTGACATTGTACCCAAATATAGAATGCACCCGCTCAATAACCTCTCGGATGGACACACCAGGATTTTCAGTCACCATTGATACAATATATATTGAAATGACATCAAAGTCTAATTTTGGGTGATTTTATGACAATAATGTTAAAACACATGTATAGGGTCTATTGTATTTTGTTATCTTCCAATGGTTTTCCTTCTTTCGATAACAGGTTCTGACCTTCCATTTGTAGGATCCCTTTTTATATTAAACACATCGATATTCTTCGTACTTCTTTGAAGAATGGTACATTTTAAAAGTATAATATACACATACCGAGTATATCTTTATTACCTGATGAAAAGATCACTGATCATTATATAGTAGGCCTATATGTAACTCTTGGTTATCATTCATGTTCACCACTACCTCTTCCATTTCAGCATAATCAAGAATCCGTGCACCATCTGCATCTATCTGTTCAAGAAATGCAACTATTGAGTCAGCACAAATGTTAATGGGGGCTGCTGGATTGATGGTGGCATCCATGTAATCGATATTTTCATCATCATTTGTATTACTACCATCATTGCAATCATAAGGAGCAGTATCATATTCATCTTTTTCCTCGAAGTCATCCATTATATCCTTTGTCTCTTTTGGATGAAAATGGGGGCCACTAATTAGTGCATGTGCCAAACTTGGTTAGGCAATATCATCAACATGTAGACGAAATGAACTTGGTTGAGCAGTATAGTTAACTAAACTAACAGGAGAATATTGGTCAACACCAGAAAAGTATGTTATAAATACTGCAAGCTGATTATCTGTGATATTGGCATGGCTAGAAGACGGGAGTGGGTCTGCCACATATTCCACTGCAGTTTGAATTGTCGCATTTAAGTCTATTTCCTTTGACTTTATTTCTGCATACAATTCTACTGAACCAAATTGTGATGGAAACTTTGCATTCACTATCCACATTGCTTGAACATTGGCTTCCCTCCTTAACTTACATACTCAATACTTTATGGGCCTTAGTGACATTGGATGCTTATATACTAATTTAGATACATATTGATTTGAATCTAATTATAACTGGATTGTAACCTCTTGTTTCAACCTTTCTAATGAAATATCACAGTCGACATTTATTATATCAATTGTATTTGCAATAAACGTTACATCTTCTTTGATTTCGCATATTTATCTATTTGAATATAAACATATAACCTCTTTCCCATTGTTCATTTCACCCAATTGAGCAATACTGTCACTAACACCCAAAATATTGTACAAAATTTAAAAATAACTAAAATCCTTTATCTAATTGATATATTTTTTCCCTTACCAATTAATATAATTCTAACAAATCCTTTCATAAATATTATTTTATAATATTTGTTCACAATATTTTTTTCATTGAAAAAGTTAAATAGTTTTATGTCTTTGTCATCTTATATTCTAACAATTTCATTCATAAAATTTTATCCAATTTTATCATATTTTACTATAATATCATCCAATATTAAAAATTCATTTAATGATACTATTTTTATTCTATTATATTTTTTATTTTGCCTACATTACAATTTTATCATATTTTACTATTATAATTTTTAACATTTTTTCATTGTTTAATTCTTTTCTATTATTTTGTTCACAATATTTTTTTCCTACTGTTTTGTCTAAACAACTTTAACTAATATTTTCATAAATTTTTAAAACTTTTGTCTAATTTTTAAATATTTTTCACTATCATTACATTATTTAATCTTTTTATTTTTATAATGTTATTCTTTTCTTTACTCACATATTATACTATTTACAATATTCTTTTTTATGACTTTAATTCTTTTGTGCTTTTTTTATCCAATATTTGCATAGCATTTTTATAAAATAATTTGTTTAATATATTATATACTATTTAAAATATTTATTTAGCATTTTTTCTTTTTCCATCTTATTTTTTCATACTAAAATTTATTATCATATCATATAATAAACAATCTTTTCAATTTTTTTTTTCACATACATCTTTCTCCCTAAACATTTTATTTTTTTCCCTTATTTGCACACAAATATTAACCACTTTTTTTTTTGTATCTTTACAATAATTCTAATTTTACCTACAATGTAACTTCATTTTAACAAGAAAAATTATTTCTTTTACATCTATATACAAACCAGTAACAATATATATATTTTTGAAATTTAAAATTCTATTACAATATTAAATAATTTTTTTGTGCTTTTTTTATCCAATATTTACATAACATTTTTATAAAATAATTTGTTTAATATATTATATACTATTTACAATATTTATTTAACATTTTCCCTTTCTTCATCTTATATTTTCACACTAATATTTATTATCATATCATACAATAAACAATCTTTTCAATTTTTTTCACATACATCTTTCTCTCTAAACGTTTTATTTTTTCTCTTATTTGTACACAAATATTAATCACTTCTTCTTTTTTTGTATCTTTACAAAAACTCTAATTTTACCTACAATACAACTTCATTTTAACAATTTTTTTTTACATGTATACTCAAACCACTAACAATATATATATATTTTTGAAATTTAAAATTCTATTACAATATTAAATAATTTCATATTTTAACTATAATATAATTATATTTTAACAAATAAAATTATTTCATTCATAGTTATATTTAAATCACTAATGAAATATATTTTTTAAATTTAACAGTTAATTACATATAATCATATTATTCATATACAATTAAAAATTATTACATACCAGTAATTTTTTCTCCTTCAGATCTTCTTTCTCACTTTTTCTGCTGTAAAAAATGGCTTCTATGATAGAATGCTCCATTGGAATTCTTGCTTTTTCTTTTAACCGTAAGGAAAGGAAGATGTAAATGAAAAATATGAAAGAAAAGATGATGTAGATGAAGAATATAAAGATGTTGAAGAACAAGAAGCAGAAAATAGAGGACGACAATGAAAGGTGGGGATGAAAGAAGAAAATGAATGGCCCTTTAAGAAGAAGAAGAAGAAGAAGTTGCAATGGTTATAACAGGATGACGTTTTTTTTTTTATCCAGTGAAATTCATCCATGTGGCATCGTAATCTTTACACCACCTTCCCCTCGCTGCCACATGTCTTCATTCTCCATGTGTCAGGGTCAAAATTTTGACCCTAACACTATGCAAGAAGGTCGTGACTTGATTTTTTTTTTTTTTTTAAAAAAAGGGGTCACGCCTCATGTTGAGGCGTGACCTACAAAATCTTAAACTTTTTTATATAAAAAAATTACTTAATGCATCTTGGGAAATAAAAGATTGGGTCATGTATGCGAAGTATTAATAATGTTTGCTATTGCTTCAGAGTAAAAAAGTATTATTAACTCTGACATTTGTGCATGTTGCAGTGCTGACCAGCTTTGGGTACAGAGCATGCTACATCAAGTTGAAGGTGCATATTTAAATTAGACACTACAGGGATCCACTAGGCAAATATAATATAAGGGAAACTTTATTATTAAAAAAAAGGCAAATAGTATTGTCTTTTAAAGCCAATACTTTTGCCAAATTCACTGTGGAGGATGCTTTCAATAGGAGTTAAAATAATTTCTTTTGATAACACATATATTTTTAATTAGAATCATGAATAAAATCATTTTTTGAATTATGATTAAGTGTTTTTTATCATAGTCAAGTTTCTTCATCATATGCAATCTAGTCTTCCTAACCTTCTAATTGCTAATTATAAGATGAAATTTCTACTCAAGAGCATAATCCTAACTTGAAAGAAATAATTAGATATTATATGAATAAGCAAGATGCCCGTATGGTCACGTAAGATAGCTACTTAGCCAAGCAAGATGACACAATTAGAAATTTAAAAATTCAAACAAGCAAACTAGCCAATGTCATCTATAATGGTTAATAAGAGAGTATTCTAAGTGATATGATAACTACTTCTCAAATAGAAGATGAAAAAAATTATAATTGAATTAATTTGAGGAGTAAAGAAGAGTTACCAAAGGGTTATGTGTAATTTGAGGGGAATTATGAGCAAAGAGTGGAAGAAGGGAAGAATATTGTAAGGTTAAAAGAGAAGAGGTAATCTCTAATTGGCCACGGTAGAGGATCCTCTTGATGAAGTAGAAAAATATTGCAACAAGAAGGAAGTAAGAAATATGATTCCAAATAATCTTTTGATGAATCTTCCACTAAAATCCTTGGTTCTTATTGAAGAGAGTCAAAATGATTTTATATGGTGTTTGAAGTATTTGGAAGTTCCAAAAACTGTCTAAGAAAATTTAAATTCTAAATTTCCTATTATGTCGGCTAAAGCATGTCTTCTTATAAAACCATTAGGTGAGGAATCACATGTTTTCAAATGCAAAAAACACCCATTCTTACTGAAACCTACTTATCCAAGGAAAAAAGTGAGCAAGCCAATTATAATTTTTGACATTTATGATTAGGTTTTGATATAAAGTTAAACTAAAGACTATAAAACAAGCACTTTTTGGGAGGCAACTCATGCATAACTAAATAAATAATATATAAATAAGAGAAAAATAAATAAATAAATTTATTTTTGTTATTTTTCTAACCCCTAACTTTCTTTTTTTCTTTCAGAGCTCGTTAGCATTAAATCCTTAAGATTGTTGTTGGTTGAAGTTAGGAAAAAGAACTAAGCAGCTGAAGTATGTAATTCAAGAAGTGATTTCAAATCAATTTTTTATTCCTTTTATTGGGTTCATAATTGTGTTTGGTGTACTTACATGTTGAATATTATTCCTTTTGTATGCTCTTCTTTCTTATTTTTGTTTCCTTGTGCTGTTGTGAATGAGTATAATTGTTATGGTATGACTTGAAAAATTTATTAGGAGCAATCGACTTTAAATTTTATTATGAATTTCATTTGGCATATTTGTTTAGATGTCTTGTCTTAGGCATAAAAATTTTAGAGCCAATTAAATTCATTTATTATATAAATTTCACATGTTTTTAGTCAATGCTCTGTGTTGTTGTATATGTTTGTGACCTGATTTTACAGATTTATTGGGAATACATCTGATTGAATTTTTGCATGAAATTTGTATTAAAATTTTCATTTACTAGTCTATTTTCTAGAAAAATTGGATTTATATGATTTGGAGTTTAGATGAGTTATTTATTTAAATTTGAATATACACTATTCCATTTTGACAAGCTATTGGAATTTGCTATATGCTATGTTACTTGTTGAATTTTATGGGATTATTATATGGTTGTCAATATGAAAATTTACCTTGATCACATTTATTATATGTTAAGAAATTGCCGATTTTTTTTTCACAAGGTAAATTGGACATTTGATGTGTAGATTATACCAAAATGTCATTACAACTATTTTTTAGTAAAAATATACACTTGATTTGTTTAATAATATTTTGGTGTTATAATACTTGAGTTATACAATGTTAATTTTGGTTATATCGTCAGGTTGAAATTAAGAAAATCATTCCATAAGGAAGTGCTCTATTGTTATTGCCATTTAATTTGGAGGATCTTGAAGTGAACAAAGAACAAAACATATCAAGGGAGTTTTATTGATCCCTTACTACTCTTATGTTGTGTCATATTTTGAACATTGAGGATAATGTTCATTTTAAGTTTGGGGGTAGGAAATCCAAATTAGAAATGTGAATTTTGTTATTTCCAATTGTTTATGTTTTTATGCAAAATTTTATTAAAAAATTCTCTATTTTCAAAATTTTTAAGCTTAAGTTTTGCTTACCTATCTTGTATTTATTTTTTAGTTAATATTAGATACCATTGAGGAACTTCATTTCTTGATAGTGTATAAATGATAGCAAATGTTTATTAATGCAATTCATGGATAGATTGATTATTAATGACAATTTTTTTTAACTCATTAATACTTTTTTTTCTTGGTGCACTTACACCATATTTAGAATAATTATTAGTTTTAAGTAATATATGTGGGTTAAACTATGTGATTAATCTTAAACCTAAAACTTTAAAACTTGCTTTATAATCTTTTGAAGCAAAATCTTAAACTTTATATAATCTAATAAAGTGATTTAGGCATGTATTGGCTATGTCTGAGACTTTAAGCCTACTTTTTTTTAAGTATATCATTAGTGCCTCATTGAACCTTAAGTAAAATATGCATATAATTGCATGAAATTTCTTTTTTTTTTAAAGCACATTAATGACCTTTAGCCTAAAAAATAATGCTTTTACCCTTTTTTAAGAAGATAATTAACATTTGATATTATGTGAAAAAAGAAGCTTTAGAGGTGAAATAAGGTATAATGTGGGTTTGATGTGAATAATTGTTATTTTCTTATGAGAGTCATGCAAATTAAAAGTGTAAGAACAATGATTGTACGATTTTTTGTTTTTTGAGAAATATGAAAAATATGATAATTAGAAAGGGGAACTAAAAAAAAAAAAGAAAAAAAAAAGTGGTCAAAGAATTAATCTAAAAAAAATTTAATGGATCAAAATGAGCTAAATTTGAGGGTGTAAAAGTGAAAAAAAAAAGAAAAAAGAAAATAAGGTGGAATATTAAAAAAAGAAAGGAAAATAAAAGAAAAAGGGAGAATTTTATCTTTTATTATTGTGTTTAATGGTTATTCTCTCGAATCTTATTCATAAATTTTTCATATACTATTTTTTTTTGGTAATAATTATGACCATAAGCTCCATTACAATTTTAAAAGACTTATTAATTAATGGGTTATGCAATGGCCTACATTAATGGAAAGAGGATAGAAAAGCAAATGTACGAAGTTTTTAAGGGAGAGGTTTATTGTGTAATTTGATTTAAATAAATTATTTTAAGGTTTACAATTGGATTTTAGCATGATTCTTCACACATATACATTATGGGTCTGGAAAATTTTTCATTAACTCTTGAATTTTGAAACTTGTATACATTACTTTATTTTCTTGTTAATTATACTTTTTAATGCATTTGTTGAAGGCATTCATCTATCATTACTAACTATGAAAGCTTGAATATATTGGAATTTTTTGTTTACTTTGGGACAAATAAAGAGGTAAGTTTGAAAGTGTGATAAGTTCCTAAATTGTCATAATTTTCTTAACATTGCATGGAACTTATCATATGAATATTGATTTTATTTTATTTTTTTAATATATAAAATTAATAAAATTTAGTTAAGTTAATATTTAGTAATTTTTGGTTTTATTTCCTTAATTTTCAATTAATTTTTTGTATTTTTGTATTACTTATGTATAAATTGTGTTTTGTATTTTTATCTAAATTTTTAGTTTTTTAATTTGTTTAACATTTGTTAGTAGATTATAAATAGTAATTAGATGAATTTTATATTTTTTTAAGGTTAAAATTACCCCAAGAAGATAAGTTTAGAAGTCTTTGAATATAAAGCAACAAGAGTTAAAAAGATTTATTGAAAGAGGATTGAAAAAAAAAAGAAAAAAAAAAGAGAAGAAAAGAAAAAGGAGAAAAAGATGACATTCAAAATTGTTGCTAAAGAAAATGTAGTGCCGCGACAACAAATTTAAGCGCTGCAGTGCTTTTCACGGTTGCAATAAAAAATTCATCTACGTTGCAACACAGTTCGAGAAAAATGCAAAATGCACCTTTTTAGCCGCATTTTTTAAGGTTTTAAAAGGTTTTTAGCACTTCTTTAAGAGAGGCTGTCATTTTGAAGGTTTTAAGGAAGAGAAAGAAGAGTTTGGTGCTTTATTTGCCATGAGAGAAGCTTGGATTTGAGAAAAATTTATAGATTAAATTAATTTTTCTCTTCTTTCCTTACTTTTCTTTGTATTTCTTTACCCATTTAGTTTATGCTCTGCTC
Source organism: Erythrophleum fordii (assembly GCA_032878935.1). Taxonomy (NCBI): domain Eukaryota; kingdom Viridiplantae; phylum Streptophyta; class Magnoliopsida; order Fabales; family Fabaceae; genus Erythrophleum; species Erythrophleum fordii. The sequence continues at coordinate 12,762,691 of JAVQMF010000058.1, forward strand.
TTAATGTTGTTAGTTCTTATAATTGTGAGTTAAATTTGTTGATTTGGGATTGTGATATACTATAGGTTGTAATATGTTGTAATTACTCTATTTATTTGTAATTAATTGTATAATTTAATTACTCAATTCTTGTGCTTCATGCTTCTAAGTGTGTAAAAACTATTAAATAATTTAAGTAACTTAAATGAATTTGCAAAAGAGAGTTTAGAACTTTACCATGGATTGGATAGTGAAGGGTTCATGAAATTTGCAATATTAAATGGATTAATTTACCTATAGGATAAAAATATATCTACTGGTTTCACATAGTCATATTAGGACATATTTTCAATTAAACTTTTAAATCAATTGTATAAGGAATTATAAATTAGTTAGAGGAATGCCTATATGTAATTCAGAATATACTTGTAGGTAAATTAAAGTCATAGGCTATTAATGACATTAAGAGCAAGATGAGGAAAAACAATTAGTTCATATGAAATGTTAAGAGAAATTATCCTAAATCATTTTGTTTTTCAATTTCATCTACAATGATGTCTTTCTTTTATTTTATTTTTTTATTTTTTATATTTTTAATTTAATTTAATTTAATTTCATATCACCTTTTATTGTTGGTTTAATTTAGATTATTATTGTTGTGATATGTATATTTGTGTGAATGTTTTCAAAAAAAAAAAAAAAGGAACATCACTAAATAAGAAACGGGATATCATGACTCATGAGTATTATCCGTGCACCAAGACCCAAGAAGCTCAATGGCATACCTGGCTAGTAGACAAAAGAACAGGTTAGAAACGCTATCTGTTCTGTAAAGAGAAAAGGGGAAAGACCAACTGGATCTTGAGTAGTTACTATTATAAAATTTACAAGCAATTATAAACAAACAACATATATTAAACTTGGATTCAGGGGAGAGTGCAAGGATAAAGTTGAAAGATGTAACCATACATTTCTTCATCCAAACTATCTAACCTTTTGCATTATTTTTTCTAGCCACTAATATGGGAATCACCCCCCCCCCCCCCCCCCCCCCCAAGAACAACAAAGATGCCATTGTTCTAATTGGTTTTCCATACATTTGAAAAAACATAATTTGATTTATGCTAATAGCTTGGACTTATATATTGGATCTGGATTGAAACCCAAACCTACTAAGCTGCCTTGCATTCTTCTCTTTTCACATGGATTTTCAGTCATTTTATCTGAAGTTTCAAAATCAAATGCTTCTTTTTTCACTCTTTTACTGTATCATTTTTCTTATTAAAATGGGGATAATAAGGAAGAAAAAGTAGAGGTAGGACTGAAATTGGTTTAGCTAATATTAAAGATTTCTCACAAGTTATTCAATCTCTTTAATATTAAATCATGTTTAACGGCTTCCTAACATATAACTTATTTTGTTAGAATTTGCCAATTTGAATTATACTATGACGTTGTTCTGGGGTATCCATGACAAGAAAGGATTATGCCTTATACTTGTGGACTAATTTTGGACGTGGCTCGCAAGAAAGAGATCTGCTACTATAGTACCATTGTTCAAGACCCAGAAGTATTATAGGTTATTTTATATTCACGTTAACACCGGAAGAATAAATCAAACTTGCTATTAGCTCAAGCTACAAATGTGATCTATGAAGAAGCAATATTAGATTTGTGAATTCTGTGTAGCTAGAAATTTGCATGTAAACTCTTCTTGGCCTTACTTTAAATCAGATATAAATAATTAGAAATTTGTGTCTAAACTCTTTGATTTCTAGGTTTAATGTAGGATAATGAAATAACACTCGTCAAACATTTATGAGAGTCTTAGATAATCTTCTTATTATATATATCATACTCATAATTGAATATGCTCTTAGTTTTTTATGCCAAAAATAGAAATTGAAGTACAAACGAGAAAGGGCTCTGAATCAAGCTTGCATCATGATAATATCATACTGGACGAATTCATAACTAGGAGACTAATTAACAAAAGAAACTAGGATGCTGAACAATAATAGATGAGGTGCAATCATGCACCTGTAATGGTTTCCTCTAACTTCACCTTCAATTATACGAAAATGTACTCAACCACATCTCCGATGATTACCTTACAACTAGCTAACTCTATTCAAATAGATTCCAAAAAAATAATGGAGCTATAGAGAAATTCTGTCAATTCATATAGAAAGATATCGACATTCAATCAAATTGAGGGAGAGTACTCTTGCTAGCATTTAACAGCATTATTTTTCAACAGTCTTTAGGTAACCATTCAAAAGGCATCAAACTAGATAAGATTGTAATTTGTCTTGTCCATTATCAACAAATGGCAGAACAATTAGGAACCACATATACAATATATCATGTAGTAAAGTTTATGGAAAGTACTATACAAGTGTTAGCATCGACATTCAACAAAAAAATAGAAGTCAGTCAAATAAAAATATCAATCAAACAAATATGCAAAGCAACTCTTTCAGGGGTAAAAGGTATTTGGCAAACGGATTTAGAATTGTACTTCAAACTCCCTTTATCCAGATAGCTTAAATAAACTTTCTTTATTTATTGGATCATTTTCAATAAGTAAAGAGTACCTTGGATCACACGAATCATTTTCATTCAATGTTCATTTAAAATAGATACAATAATAACGTAAGTCTTTTTTCATTAGGTGTCGGGTCTATGGATCAAATGATATCATAAAATTTTATCGTAAATGATGGTTTTAGATAAATTATTTAAGTTTAACTTTTTCTTAATAATTTTGTCTATAATTTTTCTTAATTTTTCTCTACCTTTGACTATTAAATTATTCTATATCTAATCTATTCTTTTTACTGTAACTTTTATAAGTCTTCTTTACATATGTCCAAAGCATATGAGGCACAATTCTATAATATTTTCTACAATAGGTGTGATCTCTACTTTTTTTTTTAATACATTCATTTCTAATTCTATCTTGTATGATATACCTACTCATCAAATGTAACATTCTCACTTCTGTAACATTGAGTTTATATTTTTGTTGATATCTTATTATCTAACACTCAATTTTCATATAACATTGTAGGTTTTATAATTATACAGTAAAATTTACTCTTAAACCTAAATTGTACTCTTCTATCACAAATAATATTCAAAACACTTTTCTATTTTATCTACCCTACTTGAATCTTACAGTTTACATTTTTTCTTATTTCTTAATCATATTTTATAATAGACCCAAGATATTTAAACTGTGTAATTTAAAGTATGGTATGTTTTCTAATTTTTATTATTACGCTAAAATTAGTGCACTTATTACTAAATTTATATTTTATATATTTCGTTTTACTTCTATTTAAATAGAATTTATGTGCTTTCAAAGTTAGTCTCCATATCTCTAATTTTTCATTTATTTTCTCTCTCAACTCTTCAAGTGAGACTCTATTATCTACAAAAAGCATACATTATAGCATCAATTTTTAGATATGTTCAATAAACACATTTAAAATTAAAGTAAAAATATGGGTGTTTAAAATTGACTCCTAATGCAGACTAATGGTTATCGAAAAAATTTTTATGGGTCCATCATTTGTTCTTACAATAGTTATAATTATGTCATACATATCATGAATTATTTAAATATAAGCAATACGAACTCTTTTTTTTCTTTAAAACTTTTTACAAAATCCCTCTGGCACCTTATCGTATGCTTTTTCTAAATTGATAAATATCATGTATAAGTATTTTTTTTAATTTTTAATATCTTTTTATCAATCTTCACAACGAGCATATCATTTCTATGATTGACTTTGTTGGCAATAAAACTAAATTGGTTTTCTACAACATGAGTTTTTTTTATAACATAAGTTTTTTATTATAATCTCTGTTCAAATATTTTCTCCCATAACTTCATAGTATAATTTATGAGTTTAATTTTTTTATAATTTGCATAATTTTGTATATCCCCCTTATTCTTATAAATAAGAATTAAAGTATTTTTTTTTCTACTCGTTTGACATTTTCTTGGACCTCATAATCTTGTTAAATTACTTTTGTAAGCTAACTTGTATTTTTTATCCTTAACCCCTTTCATACCTCTATATATATATATATATTATCTGATCCAATTACTTGTCATTTTTTATTCTCTTTAATACTTCTTTTATCTCTTATTCTTGAATCTTATTATAAAAGGTATAATTTTGATTCTCTTGTTTAGCATCTAGTCTATCCAAATGCAATAAGATCTCATGTCTTTCATTAAATAGCTCATGAAAATAACTTTCACCTGTTCTTAATATTTTGTTTTGTGACCAAAACTTATCCTTCTTTACTTAGTCCACATCTTTTGTCTTTCTTTCTTTACTTTTAGTTAGCTTGTAAATACTTATTTCTTGAACTTTGGCACCTAAGAATTGGTATAACCCATCAAATATCTTAACTTTCGTTTCCCTTACTATCTTTTTAGTATATTTCTTAGCTATCTTATATTCTTTATAATTTTCATCACTCTTACACAAAAATTATGCTTTATAACACTCTATTTTAACTTTAACTTTATCTTGCATACTTACATCCTATCATTAGAATTCTTTATCTTTAAGTCTAAAACTTTTTTATTCACCATATTTTTTTGTCACTATCACAATCTTTTTAGCCATCTCATCTCACATATCATTAGCACTTCCTTATGTCTTCCAAAATCCTTTTTTACAAGCTCTTTTATTTATCTTCATTCAATTGCCACCACTTAATTTTTAACACCTTATTTTGACTTTTATTTTTTACTCTCTTCTTAACTCAAATATTTATAAATAAAACTCTATACTAAATAATCAAGTTCTCTCTAAGTATGATTTTACAATCTGTACAAAATTTTTTGTTCACATTCCTGATTAAAAAGAAATCAATTTGATAGCATACCTCTCTACTTTTGTTACTAATAAAATGCTTTTTACACTTCTTAAAATAAGTGTTAATTATTATAAAATCGAATGCTAATAAAAATTTTAGAATAGTTTTTTTTTCTGCATTTACTCCCCTTAAGTCATATGCCCCGTGAAAACCCTTGTAACTTGTAGATACACTTCTTGTATGACCATTAAAATTCCTCTTTTAAGAAAATCATTTCTTTCTAAAGGTATTTTTTGAACTAAACATTTTAAATTCTGTCAAAATTTTATCTTAGTGTTATGTTTATAACTCTATTTGCGATGCATAAACATTAATAACATTAAAAATTTTCTTTTCCTCTACAAACTTTAACATTATTATTTTATTTCCTAACTTTTTTACATCCATTGTAACTTTTTTCAATATTTATTCAAAATTATACTTACCTTACTTCTATATTTAGTCTTACCGATATACCAAAACTTAAAATTTAAGATATGTAATTTTTTTATTTATTTAATTTTTTATAAACATATAAAATTAATCTCTCTCCTAATCATAATATTTATTTTTTAAAATTTATTTATAAGTATACATATATTCTAAATTTTAAAATAAATCTTACTTTTATGAATTAATCTCTTTACTCATATTCATTCATAAAAATATAGAAATGCTTACTTATTTTTCACTATACTTATGCATTAATACAACTCTTGTTCATTTGATATTATATTCAAATTATATAACATTACTTTTGAACAACTTAATATTAATTTTAACATATTAATAATCTATGACATGAAAATTTGACCAAATTTTACATTTACTCCCTAATACAATTTTTTTTTTTAAGTTTAAGACCAACTATAAAATAATTCGTATTAAAGCACAACATAAGCAAAATTTCATTTACAACTGATTACTTCGATTAATATTTAATAATCACATATGCCTTTTACAATGGGACAAATGGTGCAAAGTTCTAAGTTCTAACTTCAGGGAAGGTTGTGTTCATTCCATCCATGCCAGCCAACACAAGCAAACAACCAACCCTGCGTTTGGCTGTGTTAAACTGATGCGACAAACCCATCTCCCACTGCAGCAGATATATTAATGGATAATAATTTTACTGCTAACAAAGCACAAACGCGATACAGCATCTCTCTGTTTTATTTCAAAGAAATTTAAAATGCTCTCAAGGACTAGCAGAAACAACCCAGACTTACACTACTCATACTCATAATTTTACTGCTAATCGAGCACAAAAGTGACACACCATCTCTTTTTTATTTCAGAGAAATTTAAAAAGCTCCCAAGGACCAGCAGAAACAACCCAGACTTAAAACTATTCATTCACCATATTAAGGCACAATCTTGTATGCTTTGGTTTTATCTATCCAAGTTATCAAAGAATTCTTGGAGTTCCTGAATCCCAAAAAGCCATGCTCTTTAGCCTTGTTCATGCTATCTAACACTGCCTCCCCTCCAAACATAATATCTGCAAACCACCAGTCACCAACCTCTTCCAGCTTCGTGGGCTGCAATTGATTCTCTTTCACAATTTCATCCCATATTGGGCCCTTGTCCTTCATCATCTCCAACAACCTCAAATTGGAACCCTCTTCAAACCCGTATTCTTCTATCCCAAACTGTTCGGCCAAAACCTTCCACAAATGCTTCCACTTGAACACATCCCCATTGTTGCAATTAAAGGCTTCATTCCTCGCATATGGGTCCACCGCAGCCCATATGTGCTGCTCTGCGATCAAATCAGCATCTGAAGCAACAGAATAACACTCCCACGCCGCTTTAGTGCCGGGAAATTTCAAGGGAACCCCCTCGTGCTTACAAATGGCCGCGTACACACAAAGCGTCCCTATCAGGTTCATCAAACTATAAGGGGAAAACCCGAATATCACTTGAGGACGGTGAACGGACCAAGACAAGCCCTCCTTCTTGTCGACCTCTTCAAACAGAATGTCCTCTTGAGTGTAGTAGAAATTGGGTACATCGAGTCGGGGCAAATCCTCGGTGAAAGGCGGGTCATGGGGTTGGATCTTGCCAAATAACTCGAATGGGCCCACATAGTGTTTACCACCGGTCTGAAGGCATATGTGGCGGAGATTTGGAGCATTTGGGATGACGGCGCGTAGGACGTTCCTGAGCATACCCCCATTCACCTCGCAGTTCTCAGCCTCAGTGGGTAGACTGGTCCAGGAGACATAGAAGATGTGGGTCACATCGGTCAATCCGGAGAGCTTAGCTTCGGTGTCGTTTGGATCCGAGATATCGCACTGGATATATTCGATGGGATGATCAGCGTTCCAGTTGGGTCGAGGGCGGCGAGCGACGCCGTAGACTTTCCATGGTCCGCCGGGTGTGTCGGCGAGAGGTAGGATCTCCGCTAGGCTATTACCCACGATGCCGGTAACGCCAATCACTAGACCCACGCTCTGAAAACTTCGTGGCTGTTCATCTTCATCAAATTTCTTCTGCAGAAGCGAGATGGAAAATCAGAAAAATCGAAAAGTGAATTAGAAAAACATAGAATTAGGGGAATTAAGAAGAGGGAAAGATGCTGGCCTTGGCAGCGCCGATTGCTCCAGCCCACCACCAGCTCATTGTTCAGTATCCAGTCCGTATGCGTACGCCAAAGATGCGACGGTTCAGTCGTTCAGAGAGTAGCTGGATTTACAGTGTTTGCTTATTGAACATACCCGAAATATCTATGGCACGAGCCACGCGTCTGCACTTCGTGCCCGAGAAGCACGCCTCGCATTTTCATAAAACGCAACGTTTTGGTATGTCTATCCTTACCGTTCACTGCATCTAACAGATCACGTAACGACACATGGGCAAACTTAACAAACCCACTGTTTTAGTCGACCTTCAGAGGAAAAAATAATTCATCCCAGCCATCTGTTTTGAGTGATCTTGTCCGTCCATGCGCAGGGCCCAGATTGCGTCATTTTCACGCTATTACACAGCCCAGGTGGCCCTATTCTTCATTATCCTCTCCACTTACTTTCCGTGTTTTATCAAGGCAAGAAAAGCTTTGGGACTTTCTATCAACCTCCATGCGCAGGTCAGGAGCAAGGTAAGCACCTCGTAAAACTTGCAATCTCATCCAAGCATTTTGTTGACAATATCATCTGATAAAAGTTTTTTTTTTTCTCATAACTCTTACATCATTTGAAAATGGTGGGTTTAAAACTGGTCGGTAATGGTCATTTGTAGCTTGTGTATTAATTTGTTCACATAAGACTAAAAAGTTTTCCCTTTTGCTACATGTATAAATCTATTGTGTATTATATTATTTTGACTCTTAATTGCACATCATATATAAAACTTTTATATAATTTCTTGTATCAAGTTTGAACTAAAAAGAAAAATATGGGTAAAAATGCTATTTATAGTTACAACGATGGGAGAAATCATTTAATCAAAAAATAAAAATAAGTCATGAAAGGATTTTCATCATTTATTAAAGTGATAGTGAAATAGATAATTTGGTTAGATCATAAATTCTCTAAGCCCATGTTCATGTTTGGTTCCTATGACAATGAAACATATAAACACCTTTAAGTTTTGTGACAATGTTCATGTTTGATTTATTGTTCATGTCTAGCTATAAAATATAAAATATAAAATCATGACTAGTTAGTTCTTGTTTAACTTCCTATCATATCCATTTAGATTTGGAATGACCACGATGTTTTAAACTAAATAACCATAATTGAAACACAATATATTTCCATGGCTTTGACTCCCTATATATTAAAATAAATTCTTATTAAGAATTCACTTTACAAAAGAAAATGCAGCAAGCAAAATCAAAACTGCAAGATTTAACATTAATAATTTTATCTTCATGGTCAACTAACATAGATAATTTAATGTCACTTATATTGTTTACTTCTTTACAATTATTAATTAATAGGATTACTTTTAACCATGTTGTAGTAACAATGAAAAACAAATGCACATGTTAGGAGAGATGTTTGAGAATAATATTTCATACCCTTTTAAATGCTTGAAACAATAAAGGATAATTCTAAAACATATATAATTTTGATACAGTTAAACTTTATATACTTCATATTTTTTTAATGTGCTTAATTTCTATATACTTCATGTTTTTATTGGTCATAGTCAGCATTAAAATTTTATTCTTATCTTTAAGGATCATTTGATGGAATGTGATTTGAAACCTAGACTAAGCATGAAATTAAACAACCAAGAAGAAGCATGAAAATTTTGGGTTACATGTAGTGGGAGAACCAAATTTGGTATTAACAAATATAATTTCACTAAATGTAAAAAAGATGAATCTATATTTTCTTCAGATATGCTTGCCACAAGAAAGGTTTGCGAAAATAGGACAAAAAGGGTGATATACCACCAATCCTCATCTTGAAATTAGGGCCAATTGTAAAGTAAGAATAGTTGTTGTCCTTGTGGATGAAAAATATAAGATTAATGTCTTTGTTGAGGAATATAATAATCTACTTCATCTCTCAGAGACAGCTTACATGTTAGCATCCTAACATAGATTGACCAAAGCGCAAGCCCATAAGATTGAGGTGGCAAAGAAATCTAGATTTTAGCATAAAGCCTTCTTTCAGTAGATGAGCAAGCATGTTGGAGAAATGCAAATCTTGGGCTACATCTAGAAGGATGCAGGTAATTATCTTAAGTCTAAAAGGTAGAGCATGGAGTATAAAGAGGCTAGATGTTTGTTATGGTATTTTTAGGAACAATTGGCAAAAAATCAATCATTTTATCATACTTCTTATATGGATATGGAAAAACATATTACAAATATCTTTTTAGGTGGATGTGCGAATGTTGATTAACTATACCTAGTTTGGTGAAATTGTAGTATTAGACATAAAATATAATACAAATTGTAATCACAAACCGCTTGCAATATTCTTTAGACTTAATCATTATATAGGATTAGTAATTTTTAGGGCAGCGTTGTTATATGATGAAAGCATTGAATCCTTTTAAGTGGCTATAGGAAACTTTTTTGAGGCACACAAGCAAAAAAGGCTTCTAACTTTTTTGAGGCACATAAGCAAAAAAGACTTTTAACTTTTCTGAGGCACACAAACAAAAAAGGCTTCTAAATGTTTTTATAATTAGGATTAAGTAATGGCTAGTACATTATTGATATTTCGACATTATTATAGTTTATATTCATCATATGTAGTCTTATTAATAATTTATAGTGGATAATTTGATGATGTTGAGTTTATTTTATATTAAGTGAGCTAAAATTAGATTAATGGATTTTTATTGCATTCTTATTATATTTATCTAATAAAGGTCTAATTATTTTTATTTGTTGTTTGCAAGTTAGAAGATTCCTAAAGAGATTTTGATATTATCTTATTAAGCCACTAAAGGATTTGGATGTTATCCTATTGTTACTTCTATATTAGTATGGGATTTTTTGTTTATTTTGAACCGTTGGATATACGCAACTCATCTTAGCTTACAGATCTTTTTTGAGGAAGAAGGCAACGTCATCTATTTAAAAAGGAAAACACGTTACCATAGAACATATTCCATCTTCTCTATTTCTTATTCTTGTTTTTGTCTTTTTCATGGCTTTTTCATTTTTCTTGATAAAGAATTTAAGTTCATATTTGTATAGAACTCTTATTTAAATTTTGGTTTTAGAAGTATTTCATTTTTATTCTCTTCATTTTTATGTAATTATTATTCTGGTTAGATGATTTTTATTGCATGTATTCTGATTTGTTTGATCTATTTGAGAATATAATTTGATTATATCAATTGATTAATCAAACAAATTCATTCTGAATCACGTTAGGATTTTGCATGCGTATTTGGTTAAGTGCTAAATAATTTGGCTTCATATTATTGACAAAAACATGGTTGCATTCTGATCAGTAATACAAACTAATTAAAATCTTGAATAGTAATTTAGGAATATTAATAAAAAATAACCAGATGATTAAAATCAAACTAGAAGCATTTTTAGGTGAGAAGGATAAGGAAATATTAGGGGAAGAATTTTGTATTGGTTACACATCATTTTAATTGAATTTCATTACATTTTGTTTTCGTTAATTGATTTACTATTCAGTTTAACTAGTGTAACTTTATATTCAAACATTCAATCATCATAATTCTAGTTTTGTTATTTCTAAACTAATTGATTTGATTAATAGTTCCATAGGAGATGACCTGGTAGGCATTATATTGCAAACTAGTAAAAATTTACTAATCTAGGCCAATGCAATAACTGCGAGTGAATAATATATTCTTTGCCAAGATTTTGGTACTGTTGCCGGAGAACCAACTAATCATAATTAATTAGAATATGAAATTGCTTAGTTTTAATTTTTATTTTAGCATATTTACTTAGTGTTTGTGGCCAATTTTCAATGTTTTTGGTGTTTCGCGACTATTTTGAGTAATACTAACATAAAGGGTGACTAACTCCAATTGAGTTGAAACTTGGTATATAAGTTTTAGGTGTTGTGAGAATTCAAAATTGCAACTATGCTGCGTGCTATGCTACTTTTTTGTCAAATTCCATCATTTAGATCGCTTTTTTTTTTTTAGTATTTTTTTCTTTTTAGTAAATTTTCTAATTTTTTTGAATTTATTTTTATTTTTCTTGATAATTTTTAGGTGTTTTCTTTCATTTTATTTCATTCTTGATGTATGACAAGATTTTTCAATAGAAATTTGGTTGAGTTTAATCTAAAAATTGAGAAGAGTTTTCATACATAACTTAAAAATCGTAAAATTAAAGAAACTATGACTATTAAGTTAATTTTAAGATAATAGACAATCGAAGCATAGTTAATGGTTCATAAAAGTGTTGTAGAACTAAGCAAGCAATTGGTAGATCTTCGTTCGAATAAACTGCATATAAATAATCGTGGCAGTATGAGCATGGCACCATCGATGAAATTTGTTGCATGGTCAAAAGGATTCAAGAAAAGAGATGGCATGAGGAAAAATAAACGACTAAAGAATTGTGTCGAGAAACTACGTAAAAAAAGAAAAAGAGATTTACTAATAGAGATTCATAAACTTGTAGAACCATGGAATGGATATGCATTTATATCTTAATTTTTTTAGTAGTTCAATAAATCTTAATGTTGCCTTTCTTTTTTAGGACACTCAAATGCAAGAAAGCTCCTTCACTATCGCGCTTTGAGCATCAACTTCATTTGCACCTCCAAGATATGCCATGTTCTCTCAGACAAATGAGAGTGAATTAATTTATACAAAATTATTGGTGGTTGAAGTAGTTTATTTAACTTATATGATATTATTAGATATTTGGTGCATATGATGTGATCAATGTTTATTTATAATATAGGTACCAATAGATTCTCTCATGCTATCTCTAGAAATATTGGAGTTTAGTGGAGATATCTCAAAAAGCTATAAAACACTAAAGTAATCACTATAATATTGATAATAAAATAATCATTTTTATTGATATCAATATGTTGCTTACAATGAACATTTTAGTACAATATTCCTTTTTGGTTTACAAAGTACATGCTATCTTTGACTTGATATATTGTAAAACTATTACATTTTCTTATTTACATTACAGCCTAATCCTTAGCATTTCACTTGGATTTATCCAAAAGTATCACTTCTTATATGCCTATAGCACTTCTTGCATCTTCTTTCAAGTGTCAACAACAAAAGGTCTTTACTTATCTATTCCTTTCTACATACATAGGTTCAATAAGCCAAATTATAAGAGAGACAAGTTATAAACATGTTCAAAGAAATACTCATTATTATTAGAAATATTAGTTCAGCTATCATATTTTGTAGTTAAGAATTTCATGCATGTAAATTTTTTTTAGTATTATGCATGTAAATTCTTTTCCTTCATCTGAAGCAATGTATATGCCAAAAATTCATATGGGATGCAAAAGTTAATTATATTTTGTACATTTTAGGAAATTTCAAATATGCTATAAAATTATGTTTCTTCTAAAACTTCTTCATCCATACTTAATGAAACAAGCAAGCAATGCTATTATTATGACGGTTAACTAGTTTAATCCAAGGTATAAAATTAGCACTGCAAAGAACTAGAATTATTAATTAGACAAAACCCATAGTTTTATTACTTTGGAGTTAGGTGCAAGACTTAAGTCATTATAGGATTGTAATTAGTGTTCTGATAACTATAGTCCATGCTATAAGACCCAAGTCAATATAGTTTATTTACTTTAGTGCTTTAATAACATATGCCAACGTTTTTTACACCTTTTGTTAAATTGTGATTGATGTTTATAGGAATGCTAGACAACTAATAAATAACCATAAATGTATTGCAACTAGATTAAATATACCAAAAACAAGAAAGCTTAGGGCATATAAATAAACCAATTTCTAATTTGGTTTTGTAGAACATATTACTAGGCGAAGGAACTCATGGATCTAATATACCAAAAATTTATTTAGCCAACTAATTAAACCAATATATTAGTTCAATCAATAATTACCATATATCAGTCAATAAATACATTGCCTAGCTTTCATGCAAAATGTTTCAAATGCCTAATTAACTAATTAAAATAATCAACCTCATCAAATTAGTTTAACCAACCAATTAAACCACTAAACCTCACAAAATCACCATAATTAAACTAAGAAAGAGATGAAACCATTAAAATCCCTCTAACTCACTATTAAATTAAGCTGATGTCTATGCAAACGCTATAGTTACCATATTAGATGGCTGAATTTGTAATGGAATCAACCTTTAAGCTTTATAATACTCACTTCAAGCATATCAAACTTGAGGAGCGACTTTGCTCAAAATAGAGACATGGACACCAGTTGGACAAGGAAATGAATTTCGGGCAAATGGTGGCTATATAATAATAGTGAAACATGTTGTTTTTAGCCTTTCAATGGAAGGATAGGATCAAACTCAACAAACAACCCAGGTGCATTTTCAAGTTCCTTGCATGCATTGTGCTTTCACATCCACTGTGTCACACCATCACACATCATATACTAGAATATGCTAAAACATGCTAAATTAAAAGATCTTGTACTACTAGCCGAAAACCTTGTTAACAAGGTCTCAGATTTTATAGTGCAAATTACAAGATCTTGTTAACAAAATCTTAGACCCTGTTACAAGATGTTATCTCAACCTTTACTTTAATAGGGTTTAATGCTAATTTAATCATAGTATGTTTGTTCAACTAAAAGTATTACCAGGTAAGGCATAAAACATTGATCTTCAAGAAATTTCTTACCTTTAATAAGGGAAATAACTATCATCAAAGACTAAAATAATTCAATTTTAATCATATAAGCCATGTGATCTTACCAATATCATCTTCTATCCATAATATGCTTAATGGACTAGAAACACCCCAAGGAATCATGAAATTGAGCCTAAGGTCAAATATCAAAAGTTAACATAAGTGCATTTTTCCATGCTATTCATATTTTTCCTTAAGTTTCAACACTTAGTTTTGGCTATATAGGGTTCATCTTGAACCATAAGGGTCTAATCCTTAGTTTTTCTTTTTCTTGATTTATTTTCATCATAAACAAGTTTGTTTACACTCATTTTAGTATGTTTAGCTCAAGAACTACACAAAATCTTCATAGGACCTGAATTGATAGCATGCACATAAACTCTGCTCTAATTTCAAAAATTCATAACTAATTTTAAAAAATGTTGAAATCAAGCATATGATAGTTTTCTGGAAAGCTATGAATGTTAACTAATGATAAAAATAGTTCCAAACTAAGATAGTAACATTTAACTCGTGAAAAGCAATAAAACAATACATTAGGTCTGGGTAGGGTCTTGCAGCTAAACTAAGATTTCAAAAATTCATATCTTTCTTTACACAAGTCCAAATGGTGTGCTCTCAATGGTTGTAGAAAGATTATGATGCCTACGATATGCCTATAAAATTTCATGAGTATTAGACTTTAGTTGGTCCTCCAAAAAATCAAAACTAGATTGTCTAGAAGCATAATGCCATGATAGTTTTTACATAATTTGACTAACTTTGAAAAATATAAGATATTCCTCAGAGCTCTAAAAATTCTGTTCTCTAACTCTGTGAAACACACTCAATGAGATCTATATGGCTACCAAATTTCATACCCAAATCATTCATTTTCTCTAGTTTTGGTTCATGTGCAAAATATGGCTTAGTTTTGTACCATAATGGGATCAAATTGCATCAAATGGCCTTCCAAACATACCTAACAATTTGAGCACATCCAAAAGCATAAACACAACATGTAGAAACATCCTAAATGATTTAAATCATCATGGAGCTCAAATTCACCATCCTACATGCATAAATACACATAAATATCATGGCTCAAGGATGTCAAAATTATTCATTCTTATACATTTGGCTCTATATTCATTACATATAATATATTTTTGTACTTTTACACATGCTCAAAGGTTTACAACTCATAATTAACTTATACATACATATTTTAACATCAATTCACATCAAAATTTATACTATTATCAAAGTATCATCACTCATGCTCCATGGCTCCCATTCTTTGCTCTTTGAATTTCACCTAGACAAAGTTAGATGTAAAGTAGGAGAAAGTGAGATTCAAAGAATCTAAATAGTTCTTTCACCTTTTAAGTAAGTATACATGGCATATTATCATGTCAAAAAACACAAGCATGCACCAAAAGTTTCCAAGAATCAAATATAAACATGTTTTCAAGATCACCTAAACATGTCAATATCAAAATCAAGCTCCAGTGACATTTGTTTTAGCCTCATCCAATTATTTAGAACTTTTGGATTAATTTCCCTATTTTTTAGAGACTTTTGATTTATCATTACTCATTCCAAGAGACTTTTGGCCTTGTCTCACCCATTCTTAAAGACTTTTAGCTTCACCTCGCCCATTCCAAGGGACTTCTGGCATCACCTTACCCATCAAGAGCAAATCACATTTCAAACACAATTCAAGAAATATAATGTTACCATACAATCAAACCAATAGCTAGAGGCATGTTTCATAGTTCAAACAAACACACAAGCATTCAATGACAATCAAACAATCAAGAAATACATACAATAAAGGATGGAAAGCTACTTTTCTCAAGAAATACCACTTTTCTTTTTTGGTTTCCCACTTTCCTCTCTTGGCCTCACAAGTATACTAGGGAGAGATTTGATTTGCTTGGCCTAGACATATCAAACAACACACAAAGGTATCAATAGAATCATCTTTAGCCTTACACAAGTCTTATATAAGCTATTTCTAGCTTTAGGCAATCATATGACTCCATACAGTAGCATAATGAAGCAACTCACACAATTTATTATTTTGGCTCCAATTTTTCACTCAATCTAAGTCATATGATTCTATTTAAACTCATTAAAGTTGCCATAAACTTAAATCAAGAAGCCTAACACCAAGCTACCTCTTTATGTATAATGGAACCTAAACTTTCACTTTTCAAGATATGGTTTCTAAATTCAAACCAATGATTTCTTTAGTGTTTATTATTCATTTCTAGGCCATTTATATCCTTGGAATAAAAGAAAACTCTCCCTAGATACCTCATCGATCCTTTGTTTGAGGCATGTACTCATAAAGGAGCCTATAGAGTTCTACTTATTTTCCTAGTCAATTTATCATCCATAAAGCTTCATAGATGTCTTGAGAACTCACACATGGTTTTAAACAATTTAAATCATCACTAAAAAGCTCTATAAATCCCTAGATGCAATTATAACCTTAATGTTCAAAACTTGTTATCTACGGCCTCTCATGGTTTTCTTTTTGCATAATCTTACTATTTACATTTCTAAGCACTGGTTTCTATTAAATTTTCATCCAACAAAAACTTTATTCTTACTTTCTCTCTCTAAGCTAAATTATGGAAGAGGAAGAAGACCAAGGAAATGGAAATATCATGGCTTACATCATGCCTCATTTGAAAGCTTTTTAAGTGGTGATTTTTGTGTCATAGTTGTTTGCTTCGAATGTTCACTTTTCCTCAAGAGGTCAGCCATCAAACTCTTCCTTTTAAGAATCTTTTTGCCTTAGTTTTCTTTCTCTCTCCTCCATCTCTCTTGGATGCCATGGTTGGTCTGTTTCTGAGCTCAAGTGTCGTTTTGGAAGGGTGAAAAAGTTGACTTGATTAAATTAAAAGGTAAAGGAAGATTTTTATAATAATTCTAGTAATACTGATTATGTCCCTAAACTTACATTCCTTCATTCGAAATTATGGAGTTTGGAATTATCCTAAATCATTCAGTTAAAGTTTTGGTAAACTCTTTGTCAAAAATGCACACTAAGAAGGTTTAAATCATTGTGATAGATCTCATGATTTTTTGGGTCTTTGAGAATCTTGAAAAACTCAACTTTTCATTAAAAACTTTCTCTTTTAAGTTTTTTAAAATTTGTCTAAAATTACAAAAATGTCACTGGCCTCTATAACTCTATTTAGCTATTTTGGCTCTAATTATGGGCTATCTTGAGGCTCTTAACTATATATTTAAATATTATAATTAACATCTACATCTTAAATGGCTTGAGTTCACTTTACTTTGGGGTCCTCATTCATTAATCAATTGATTCCGATTTCATTTTCTCGTAGTTCTTATTGGCTTTTGCTAGGCTTGTGACCCTTGTAAGTATTTCATTCTACTCTTTAGAAATGATTTTGGATTTCTAAATCATAAGATATTACACACTGGATCACACAAATGGCCTAGAATGAAACCAAAATGGTGCATTTCAAGGCAATGCACAATGAGATGCACAAATAGAAAATGTAGACAATTGGAATGCCATGAACCACTACATCTCTGAGAAGGACTAATTGATTTATCATGGACTTATCTAGAGAATCTATAGGCATTTTTGTCCTTTCACTCTTAAATTAAACAATATTCTTTTGACATTTTTTTATGTTAAGGATATGAAAAAAAATAAAAAAAAATTATTCTAATAAAAAATAACGTATTACTTAGAATATTTAGAATATAAATTAATTTCTTTAAATAATAAGAAAAAATAAGGCATCTTGCAATTGCCATATAAAAAATATTAGCATTCAATCAAATTAAGGGAGAGTAACCTTTTTAGTATTTCTTTTGTAATTCCTAAAGAGCTTTGGAAGGTTGTATGGAAGTTAAAGGTTCCCTTTAGATAAAGCATTTCATCTTGAAAGTTTTATCAAGAGTTATTGCCTATAAAGAAGCACTTTTTAAAAGAGGGTATGCTTGAAGCCCAATTTGTCCAATCTATTTGAAAGAACTAGAGACCATTAGACATATGATGTTTCTTTGTCCTTAGGTGGTAAAGGCCTTATTTGGCTACCTTTTGTCCATCACAATGCATAAAGAGAATATTGTTAGTTTTGAAAGATGGTGTATGGTTATGTTAGTTTCAAGTGCAACTATGGATGAGTATGGTAAGGCTTATATTGCATGGTTTTGTTGGAATTTATGAAAGGACAAATGTTTAAGAGCTTTTAATTATGGAGTGGTTAACTTAAGGAGGGTGATTTTTGTCACTTTTGTTGGCCTTAATGAATTTTAGGTGACAAATGGTTTCTTGAAAAGTGATCAAGAAGAGGCTTCTACTGCTAACAATGAAGTAAATTAGAGGCCTCTCCCTATTAACCATTTCAAAGTTAATATTGATGGATCATTTTCCCCTAAGTGAAAAAAAGTAGGTATAGGTGTGATTTGTAGGAATCACAGCTGATCCAAGAGTGTGAAGAGGTTGTGTATGTTAATTCTGGTTTTATGGTGGAAGTTATGGCTTTCAAAAAGGCTTTACTAATGACTTCTGAACTTCTTGATGAAGATGGTTGTGGAAATGGATTGTGCTGTGCTCTTTAAATATGTGACAAAAGGAAGCCAACTGGTTGCGATTGGAGATGCACCACAGTTTTATTGAATGTGCTAGCCTTCTTGAACTTTGAGGTTGATGTTTCTTTCTCCCTGATTCCACATCAAGGGAATAGAGTTGCTGACTCAATAAAAGCATCTATTACAGAAGGGATATGCCTTGATGATAGATGTGTTCACCATCACCCCTTCTAGTTGAGATTTTTGCTTAAGATGTCTTCAAGTGCTACAAGTGCAAATCGAGAGGAAATTGATTGAAGATTGACTTTATTTTGGTTTCAATTTGTCTTTGTTTGTTTTTATGTTCCTCTGACAAGTTTTGTTTATTTTGTTTCATTGAAGTTTATGTTATGTCTACCTTTCTAGCATTTTAACAAACAAATTAAATATAATACTATCCAACAATCTTAAGGTAATTGTGAAATAATTTTGGAGAGTGAAGATTCAAGTCTTGTACCAAAAAAAAATTATGTGTATTTGAATATTTAAAAAGAACATGTGTTGTTTAGATGACACTTATATTAGATGTTTTATTTTTAATATTTGATAAAAAGGAGGTAATTATGAAATTATGAAAATTCATAAAATTTAAAAGGCATTAAAATATATTAAAATTGTAATTTGCCTTGTTTATTATCAACAAATGACAAAACAATTGGGAACCATAAATATAGTATACCATTCAAGAAAGTCCATGGAAAGTATTATGCGAGAAAAGGGAAATCAATTAAATAAAAATATTAACAAACAACTATATAAAACAACTTTTCCAAACATAAAATATACTTAACTATAGGCTTAGAATTTCACTTCAAACACCTTTATTTGGATAGCTCAAATAAATTTTAAGAGAATTACAGTTGAGGACCCACAGTCAAAAAAAATATTCTGAAAGACCTGTTACCATATTTAGGATAGATTATAACTGATTTTAAGTAAAACCTTATAAACTTAGTGATAATAGATTCTTTAGAATAATTTTTTTAAACTTTGGGTCCTTAACTGTAATTCTCCTATAAATTTTCCTTAATCAACAAATTATTCTCAATTAGTAAAGAGCACCAAGGATTAGATGAATCATTCTCAATAATTTTTGTATGAGAGAAGAATGGATTTAGGATTAAATTATTAGGAAAATAAAAAAATAAAAAGAACTAAAATGTTCATGTACAAAGTCTAAGACTTATTTCATTTAAAATGATATGGAAAATTGAAAGAAAAAGTTAAGGAAAATTGTATTACAAGACAAATCATGAATTCTAAAAAAAAAAAAAATGCATATTTAGTCCTTTCAAAGTTATGGTACATATTTTATTTTCTTAATTTTGTCATCAAATGTATCTTATATATTTCACATTGAATAATAATTAAAAAAAATTAAGATGGTATTTAAGTTATGATCTATTGTCATTTTATAAATTACTTTTTTGAAATGAGTTCTTCTTACAACTCAAGGTTATCAAAAGATATTTTAATTGAAATATTCAAATTGTGTTTACAAAAATATTTGATTTGATTCTTGTTAGTAATTCATTATTAGTAAGTATTCCTTAATTTGGTACACTTGCTTTAAAGTTAGAATAAATTACCTTGCTCAAATTTTTTTGAATACTCAAATTTTTTTTGAATACTCATATTGATTCATAACTTATTGTTCTAACCATGGTTGAACACTAATTGAACTGGTAATAATTAAATATATATTTTTAAATTTTTAAATACTTTTTTGGCCAATAAAATTTTTATAAATTAAAATTTTAATATAATAAATAAATACTAATAAATTTAAATATTTGATTACAAATTTAATATTTTTTAAGATATTTGAGAAGCCTTTTTTTAATTGAAAAATAAAAAATACCTATGATTAAAAGTTAAAGGTATTTAATATTGAATTTTTGGAGTTCCTAACTTATTTTAAGATTCCATGTATTATTTGAAAAAAAAAAAAAAAAGCAAATGATAATGTTAGCCAAACACTTTGATAATTGAAAGGAATGTTGTCAAAATATGGGATATAATAGAAAGCAAACATAAAAAATAGCCAAGAACGCATCTTTTATTTCTTATATATCCTCTTTTTCTTAAATTTCTTTCTATTTCAATCTCCTTTTTCTTTCTATGCCTTCTATTTTTAATTTTATTAAATTTATTCAAGATGAACTATTCTATTTTGTAAGAAAAAATCTTTTTAAAAAAATTTAATAACCTGTTCAATCAATTTTTTACTGATTTAATTTTAACTAGTTCAACTTATTTTTGACCAATTCAACCTATTTTTGATTGGTTCTTGGTCAAACTACTCGATTTAGATTGGTTTTGACTACATTGCAAGAAAGAGCATTACTTCATGCTTAATTTCATCTGAAGGTGTAAAGGAAAATATACATGTGGACATATCAATTTTAGTGTAGAGAAATCTAAGTCAAGTTTTCAATTGTGAATAGTTGTAATTTGTCTATACCAATTACATCCATCTCCTTAAAAATTGTTCCAATAATTGTTATGTATTCAAGGGCTGGGGGGACCCCCTTCCGCCTCCCTAACCCCTTTGCATCCATCACTACTTTTAGATAACTTCTATTAATAATTAATAATCACTTACACCTTTTATAATGGAACAAATAGAACGAAGTTAAGTTCTAGCCTCAAGGATGGTTGTGTTTATTTCATTTCTTAGCCAACACAAGTACATAACCAACCTTGGGTCTGGTTATGTTAAATTATAGTGACAAAATTCATAATTTGGAAAAGCCCAAAAGGAGAGGTTGCATTAGGTTTTTGAAATTTTGACTTTTTGAAAATTTCTTCAATTTGGAAATCTAAGCTTCCTGCTAATTTCTAAAAATTAGTTTCTTAAAAATGAATAAAGTAGGAAGTAGTATTCATACATAATCCTTTTTTATAATTGATAATCCTTTTTTATAGTTGAAATTCTAAAATCAAGTTTTTTCAACAACCCAAGTATGAATCCTCAGTTTAAAACAATCTTCCTTTGAATTCCTTATTTAGAAAAGTTTATAGTTTTAAAGAATTTGAAAGATCAATGTCGAGAGAGAATCACACAAGTTTTATAGTGTTTTAAACTGAAGTAATCCTACATCCATTCCTTAACACATAGAGTAAGATAATTTTTATAGCAAAGGCAATCATTAATAAATTACAAACTAAACAACCCTTACACCAAAGGCCAATTACTTAGCTTTTATCAACTAATTAACAAAGTAACTTTAAGTGATCAACACAAGTGATTTTACAACTTATATATACAAGGTAACCCAATCACTGGGGCTTACTATAATGAATTTTACGACCTTAAGGAACTTATGGTTTTAGCAAGAATCTTAGAAATTCAATTAGTTAGAATGAAGGAAGCAAATACAAATATAAAGCTTACTAAGAGCAATAAGAATAACTAGCTTAAATATATATAAAAAGGAGTAATACCTCAATAAGTACTCAATAATAGATGAAGAAATGAAGACTTTGTAAATGTTTGTTGTGTTCTCTTCTCTCACATCTCTTATCTTTAATGCAACTTCTTAAATAACAATGATGAGGAAATGGTTCTTACTTACTACATTCTTTTTTTTTCAATTGATAATGATTCTTAACAACTACATAATTTTTATTTAGCGCACCAACCATCCTCTACATCCTCCAATGTGCATCTTACAGTTCAAATTGCCTTAAGTTGAAGCATGAATATGACCATTATGTTGAGTAGATCATATCCATTTGCTTTATTAAATGGCTCTAAGCTTGCTACGTCAACCTGACCCTTGGAATGTTGCGTTTAAATTTAGCAAGACACCATATTTTGTTGATTTATTTGTCTTCTTTGGAACTAAGCCTTCTTTCCTTCCTCTCAAAACCTTTATCTCCATTTTTGCACTGGAAAGTTATGTTGTGTCTGGGTTTTACTTCTGGGAATGTCATCAACTAAGCTTAACCTTCCATTCTCATATAGAAGAATAAATGGAGTCCATTGCTATCTTTTGTATTATACAAGATATTTGATAAAAGAATTTTAGAAAGTATCCTACCACTATCTTTTATGCAGAGCTACTACATTATAAGCCTGAATAAAACCCATTATCTCAGATAAGACTAATATAGCAACATATTTCAACAAGACAAAACATGTATACTACAAAACATGAATGATGAAAAAAAATGAATTTCCTACAACAAACTAGAATTCCATTCATGTGTACATATAACAAATAGTCCATTCAAAGTGCATTCTTAAATCAAGGAACAAAGTGCTTTATAAGACCATAACAAATCCTTATGTCAAGAAGCAACAAATCTTTTTCTGTCTCACCTATAGCACAAATTGGAAAGAATTACTTTTACTTTCCATCCAATAAGACAACCACCTTAAGAAATCTTCAAAGGAAAATAGTGCACACAAGCTTATTATAGATATCAAGATTAAGACTTTGAAAGTGTATAGTGATGATGAGCCCCTTATGTCTCCCATTTCGATTGCTTGGTTTCATAATAGACGAAAATGAATAAAGCTATAAGAAGAATCAATAAGGTTCCAAGGTTTTAATGTAAACCTTCTTTGCAATCATTTGTTTTTACCAATGATAAAAAACATCACAATGTTCTTGATACCCTAAGCTACTATTATAGTGACAACTAAGAATTATGAGACTTACACTATGGTTCCAAAGCTTAAGGCTTTGCCATGTTAGATGTTAGTGTGTCAGGCTCCAATAACCTTCATGATAGTGCTCAATGATAGTAAGAGCATGGCTAGTCCAATGCTTTAAATGATGAAACGGTCAATATGACTAGTGATTTCATCCCTTAAGTCCAATGATCGTCTTTCCATTCACGTCTATATATATAACAAATAGGCCATTTAAGGTGCATCCTTAAATAAAGAAATAAACTACTTTATAAGTTCACAACAATCTTTGATTTCTCTAAATGGATTCCTATAATTCTTTTGTACAATAATTGAAGGGGATTCTTTCCAAATGAAATTTTTGGAAGCAAAATCCAAAAACACTAGAACTTCTCAAATGTAAAAATGGAGATGAGAAAGAGGAAGGAGAGGAGGCTTAGTTCCAAAGAAGACAAATAAATCAACAAAACACATTATTTTACAAAATTAAAATGTAGCATTCTAAAGATTGGGTCATCATGGTAAGCTTAGAGCTATCTAATGAAGCAAAGAGACATGATCTACTTAACATAATAGTCATTTTACACCTCAACTTAGGTAATCCAAACCCTTAATATTGTCTTCATTTATTGTTGATTCAACTATGGCTTTCCTCTTCATAAAGACTTGTTTAAGACTTGATGAGAGTAGAAGGTAAAGTGTCTTTATAGAGAATGTCTCATAAGTTCTTTATGTATCTCTCCTATTATCTATGTTTTGAAAACCAAACTAAACCAATCGATTTGAATGAAAAATTAGTAAGCTAGTTGTGGTTTCAATATATTTAAACCATAAAATTGGCTAACCAAAATACAAGTTAAATTGATAATAAAAAACTAGTAAAATCAATAAAAATCAATCTAGAATAAGTCAAACTCGTATAAATGTATATCTATAAAATGGCTAAGAATCTAGTAAAAAAGAGGAAAAGGATGACAATGACAAAGACTTAAATGGGAAGTTCAACTTACTAACACAATAACATGCAAATGGGACTTTATTTTTAGTAACAAGGATGACATTGAAAAGAAAAAATATGCAAATTTGAATGACACTTTTTCTTTACTTTGTTATGTTTTATTTGGCTGAAATGGGAAAGTACAATTGCAAATAGTAATTGTAGGTTGCTAACCATGAATGGCACTTTTGTCCATTAATTAATTATTAAACTAATTAATAAATTATATTTTAATAATATCAAATAATCAATTTACTAATATGCACTGTTACCTGAAACCATACTTAAAAAGAGATTTATCCTATAGCACTAAAGCACCCCTAGTTAAAGTTTTATTAATTAACCTAATTTGATATTATGATAGATTCTCAACATTCCTTAGGTATTATGAGTTGTAGCTTCTGCTCTTTCTTTTGCATTTCTATTAGGATCTCTAATTTATCAATAGATCCCTTCATTCTAAGTTTAATCTACACTTATCTCCCAAAATTTTTAGCAATTCATATCAAAGCCTTTGACATGCTGCTGTATATGCAATTTTTATTTTGGGAAGTTTTCTCATATGATTTGTTCTTGAATATATGATTGATCTAAGATTAATTTTATTTTTTATGAATGATCCAAGATTAAAAGATTGATTTGATTGTTATTTGGAGTTAGGAGTTATCTTTGTTTGCATATTTAGGTTTGTTGCTTGATTTTCAATCGTATGAAATTTTCAGATCTAAATATATTATGTAGGCATATCTAGTTTGTGATAGTTCTTGGACATAGTACTTCATATCTGACTATATGGAATTATCGATTTGCTTCTAAGTTTAATTTTCCATAATGTTATAATAATAAATAAATGAATAAATAAATTTGGAAGAAACTCATTAATAGTTCATCATATTCTTGGTTATAATCTTTTACAGTGGCTTATTCTTGAGCCTATAATATAATATTTTGGATTCTTTAAAACTCGTTGAGTATTCATTGAATGAAAGAATGTCTACAATATGTTTTGTGGGGTTTTTTTTCCATTTCCACAAAAAAAAAAAATCAAAAGTTTTGATCCACATTTCAACTCATGTTTTGGAAGCTCAGATTGTGCTTTAATGGTGTAAAATGTCATTTTAGTAATTCAAAAACATAAATCAATGGTAAATTGAAAGAAAGAAGGAAAAATTTTCAAATTTTGTTTTATGAGACTTTTAGGTTTGCTCATTAAACCATAAGTTTTTTTATCTATAATGATTGATTTTTGTTATAGATGCATTTTTTATTATTTTTTGTTGCTAGATCATGCTAAAACGTATCATTTTTTTGCTTGGAAATCTCTCTAATGGCATCAAATTACCATTTCTGTGTGCTACTAAGCTTGTGAAGAAAAAGATGATATTTTACGACTTAGCAAGGCTTATGTGCCCTTAGCGCATAAGGGGTGTGGGCCTATTAAAAGGACCCATCTTAGCAATTCTTGGGCCACTTGCAAATTTCCCCCTCCTCTATTTAATGGTTTTTTTTTAATTTTTCAAATACCTAAACTATGAGTTTTTATTTTCCATAATATTCAACTCAATTTTTCAAATACTTGTTGTTTGAATTTTAGGTCAATTTTTTGTCAATAATTTACTTGTATCCTTGTACAATATATTTTTCATATTTTCATTAGTGATGCATTTTTGGCATATCAAATAATTTTTTGATGATTCATGCACTTTTATATGCCTTGTTATGATAAAATTAAAGCCCAGTTTTTGTATAAATTTTGAGAGTTTAATTTTGGTAATTATGGTAATGGAAATTCGACACCTTCTAATCATGTGCTCACCTATCATGGATCCAATTATAAGGATGTGTCAGTAAACTTAATTGAAATAACTGTGGATTTGATGTTACTTATAATTATGCATGGTTTATTTTGCTATCTTGACCATTTATTATGCATATTTGAATATCATGTCATTTGTTTTGCATGCTCACATTTTGAGTACATTATTGTTAAGAATAATTGTTAGTGTTAATTATTGTAGATCATGATTGAGTAATTTTACTTACTATAACAATCATTTTGGCTATTGACATCTTGTGATTAAAGGCTCACTTATCGTAGGACCAATTATAAAGGTATTTTTTGGTTAATTTATTTAAGATATTTTATTTTTTTAATTGATATATATATATTTACATATACATGGTAATGCCTGTATTGGTTTATATTGCATAATAATTGTTAGGTAAATTGCATTGGCAGTGAATGTACATTATTGGTGTAGTATTATCAATGTAATATATCATTATAAAGAGCTTTTGTATATTCTATGAATATTTAAGACAATATTCATCAACATTATAATTAAGCAATTTTCACATGTAAGTGATAAATATCCCATAATATTTTAATTCATAATTAAATTATGAAATTTTGTAAGAGGCATATTAGTCATTTGTAACAAATATACATTTTTCTATGATAAATCATATAAACTATGTTTAACCCTCAATAATAAATATTTATTTACTTTTTAACTTTGATTATTAGATTATATAAGATATATTATATAAGTAATGGATATACCTTATTAGTGTGACATAAGTTAGTATAATTTTGATAATATAAGATTTACGATAAATGAGAAATTTTATAAAATCAAAAGATTAATTGTGTGAGATTTTTGTATCAAGGATATTTTTTAATCTATGACATTATCAACATATTCTGTTAGTATTATGGTACATTTCGCTTAAGGTCTAAATATTCCATGTACTTTATCAGTATAGAAATGTTGTAGGCATTATTTTTGTTATCATTAAGATACCTATTGAGTTTTTTTGGTTTATTATAGTTTTGGGACCTTTAGGGGAGATCATGATAAATAATGGTTTTGTAATTATAATTATATTAGCTGAATTTTAAAGAAAACTCTTGTTTATAATTATATTGTACACATAATTCATATTTTCTTATGCTGTTGCTATTCCACCTAAGGTGCCCATATAATTATTATTTATGAGAACTCTAAATGGGATCAATGGTGAGGACTTTATAACTTGAGTTTCTAGATAAATGCCTTGTTTGATTCTTACTTGAGATAATTGATTAAAAACATGTCAAATGCTTTTAAGATTAGGAAAGCAAGATCTTGTATTTTGTATTCTACTTAACTCCATTTAATAATTAATAAGATATCTTATCATGATTAATAATTTTCAATGCCTTGATATATTCTTTTGGTTTAATTAGGGTGTTCATTGGGTCGTTAGACTCAATGGCATACCTTAACCCGACTTAATTGGGTCAAGCCAGAACAAGCAAAAAATATAAATAGATAAAATTTTAAACAAAATTATATCAAATCGAGCCTGGTCACGAGCAAAAACATGTTCTGCTCAACCCAACCCAGTAGTTACCTTTAAAAAAAAAATCAATATTTTGTCATATTATACCTTTTTTATTCTTATTTCGTTTGACTCTTTCTACATATTGTAGCTTTCATTATCCATTTAAACTCTCCTTGCTTCTTAATTGTTTTCATTATTGACATGAATACTTATTGACATTTCTTTTGTTGAATAATGAAAATACACATGTTTACCTAAAACTAATTATGCTAATATACCTTATATTTTACTTAATAATATTAGGTTATTTTCTTATTGAAATTATTTTACTATAAAAAATATGAGAGTTCTAAAAATTTATTATTTTGAAATATATACTTATAAGTCTGCAAAATAATATTTTTATATTACAAGTATTAATTTATAAAATGGGATTTATTTGGGTTGGGTCAGGCCACGAGTATAGAAATAAGCCCGATATCTTATTCAAGCCATGTAACACCTCAAAATTAATTAAGGTGTTAATCATGGATTTAGATTAATTAAGAATAATTATTATGGAATAATTGAGCAAGCTATAAGAATGAGAATTATAAAGAGATAAATTATTAATATATGTTTAAAATTTAATTGGGTTAGAAATCTCATTTAGCCATAAATTGAATTAAGTAGGTTATGGTTAGAAACTAATGGAGGGCCAATGATTTTAAGTGTAAACCCAACCTTTTAATGTGAAACTTGGCCAAAGAGAGAGCACTAATGATGGCCCAATCTAATTTAGTGAGATAGAAGTCCAAGACTCGACTTATATAAACTCTTATAATTAGCCCAACAACCCTTATGCAGACCCAAAGCAAATAAACTCTTAAAATTTAGCCTAACCTAACTATAATTCTATAGCTCAACTCATGAAACTTAGCCTAACAAAGCTTAAATCTGAAACTCACTTGGAATTGGACCTTTGGGTCAGCCTATAACCCATTTAGGACCCAACTTAAACCCAACTAAAATTCTAAACACATGTAGCCCCTCTACACTTTGCTGAAACACAAATACAAGGAGCAAATTCGGAGGTCCAAAGGGAAGGCTAGGGTTAGCAACAAAATTCCATTATTTTTCATTCCTAGAGCAAGATTCAGTCAAGGTAATAGTTATATAATTTAATCCTCTATTATTTCTCTTTGATTTGACCTGATTGGCTTCTCATTTGGAACACTTTCACCCACACTCAAAATCTAAAACTTGCTATTTGATATTTTCATGGTGAAATTTCGTACGTTGAAACTAGGGATGTTATTAGGTAAGTATAAACTCTTCATTTTAATGTATTTTCTATTGATTTAAGGCCTCTATGGTTGATTTGTAATATAAGTATTAATTTTATACGAATTTGCTTAGGTAGAAGAAACATTTAATTCGAATTTCACTCTTATAATAGTTGGGCTGAGGTAGCTTTATTGATTGGTTCTCTAGAAAATTATCTGTAAGTGAGGTAACTGAGGATTATATTAAATTCTATCCATATGCCTAATTTAATTTTATATCTACTGTACAATTATGTTTTTGAAATGCTAATGAATTGGTTAGCTATCTGTTGTATTGTATTTGGACTTTGTGAGTCCATAGTGGAGCTGTGATGCAGCTGTCACCCGTGTATGTACTTCGATCGAGCACCGGGTTATGATTAAATCTCAAATGCATTGAGTTCTGGTTGTACTCATTAGGAAGTGGGTGCCATGGACGGACCTCTCTTGGTGTTATTAGCTTTTAACATGTGAAAATATTATTGCTAGTATGGGATAGTAATCATAAATAGCCTAATTGTTTCATTTGCTGATAAACTGATATGATTTTGATGCTCATTTTGATTCATGCATATATGTTAATTAAATTGGAATATATGAATGGACTTTGCCTTTAGTTACTGAGATTTACATCTCACCCTACTTCATAGGATCATACTTTCAGGTGAATGTTCTTCAGGTAAAGATAAGGGGAAGCAAGTGGATGAAAATCCATGAGCTCCAACCATGTGTGGAGAAGGCTATACTTAAACTGATTGGAATAGAGTAGATGCTAAATTTTATATTCCTTTTTGTATAATATCATCATATAATCATGTTGCGAAGTGTAGATGTTTGTATTTTGATTATTTAAAATGTATCTATTGAGGAGTTAAGCCTTATTTTAACTTGGTATTAGATGTATGAACTTATAACATTTGTTATGAACTTTGTTAAACCTATGATATGGTTTACCATTTGGGAAATGTAATTATGTGATACATTAGATGTAGACCTAAATTGGTAATACATGAAATCTTTAATGGAATATATATTTGAATGATAATTGTTAGTAGCTTATGAAATTCTTGCTATCATTAATCTATGAACTTATTGATATATAATAGTCGGGTGAGTAAGAATTAACATATAAATCTTAAACAAGTAACAATAGATAAGCTGGGTAAATTAGGTAGAAGAGAGTCATTAGAGCCCCACAAATTAAGGTAGAGTGACTTTAGGATGTCACTATAAGGAAAGTTAGAGTGAATGAAATAAAACTTTAGAAGTTGTAGGACCACAAGGTGTTTCACAGCGGCCAATAGAAGCGAAATTGCTTAGGGAAAGTACCAAATAGCAATTCGTTGTGGCGAAGTGGAATTAGTGGTGGCGAAATGTGAGAAGCCAAACTAAAAGTCGTCCAAAAAGCAATTAGCTGTAACAAAATTGGGATTGGCCGCGATGAATTTTATGAAAATGTCTTAGGTGTTCCAAAGAGGAATTAGCCACAGCCAGTAATAAGAGGCGAGTGAAGTAAACTCCAGGAGGTTCTCTCGTTGTGGTGAAACTCCAACTCGCTTCACTGTAAAGCTATAAGAAGTGAACCCAAGAGTAGTTGGCCATGGTACGAAAGTATTTAGCTACGGTAAAGGTCTTGAAACTTTTATATTAACCTAGGAACATTGATTTTTCCTATAGCAACATTTAGGGATGACTTAGAAGCACTTGTAAGGGGTTCTTGAGAATTGAAAATCAATGGGTAATAAATTTAAAGGCTTTTAATTGGCGATTTGTTTCATTCATGTACATGAATACTTGTAAATGTTTAGTTAATAATTCTAATAACATTAAGGTTCAAATTTTCTTATTTTTTTTTTAAATTGATTAATTTTGATGGTGATAGACCTCGATTTATAACTATCAATTGTATGTTTAAGTTTAATTACCATGTTTAAAGTTAGGGTTGTCACAAGCCAGGTATCTGGCCTATTAAATATCCAACCTAGCCTTACCCATAAATAACCCTAAGTTTAGTGAAATAATTGAATATTTTTTTACAAAGGCAAGTGAAAGCAAGTTTTTTCTTTTTAATGAACTAGGATCTTATAGTGTCTTTTCAATTTTAAACACAAAGATTCATTATGATAAAGCTTGCTATGTTCTTGACTTGTCTTATAAACCTTTTGTTTAGTAAGATTTTATTATGTGAGTAGAGTTTTTTACCCTCACTTTTATGTAGATGTGCCTCCTTTTAAAAAGGGCCTAAAGACTCAATAATTTTGTATGTCTTCAATGATAAATAAAATAAGTCCTATTTATTTTACTATGTTAGTAGTCTAAGAGTTTATAAACTTAATAATTGGTTGTAAAACTATTAGTTATAAATGGGTTTTTAAGACTTACCATGGAGTTACAAAAGAAATTATAAGATTTAAAGTTAAACAAATTAAAATGGCTATAATTAGCGAGAAATGTTTGATTATATGTGACTTCTCGTTAGTATCCATTAAAGAACTCTTAGAAGGACTATGGCATTAATTGGATTTCATTTTAGGACTTTACCATATGGATGTTTGGATTGGCTTTTTTATGTTAAAGATTGTTTAAAGACATTTACATGGTTCAACAAGATGGTTTTTTAGAATTATAAAAAAAACACTTAAGGTGTAAATAAAATGCTCCATCTATAGGCTAAAAACAAGCTTCTAAGCATTATTTTTTAAAATATGATAAGGTTATAGTCTCTCTTGATTTTGTAATAAGCATTTCATATCAATGTGTCTTTAAAAGATTAGATATATTAATTCTTATAATGTATGTTAATGACATGCTACTTTCTTGTCACTTTTGACATGAAAATATTATTAAGGCCTCTTTTGTTATTAGGACACAGATCCATCAAGATAGGTCTTGTAATGTTTTGAGTTTATCTTAAGGAACTTTGGCTAACTGAGTGTTTAAGAAATTCAATATGCACTCATACTCCTTTTGTGATACACTTATTAAGATAGGTTATCTAAATCTTAGTGTTCTTAATATTACATAAAAAGGACTAAAATGGAGAGTTCCATTTTGGCTTCCCTTATTGGCAACTTCAAATTTGTCCAAGTATGCACTTGTTTGGACATAACCTTTATTAATAATATACTTGGTAAACAGTTAAGTAATCTTATTTAAGATTTTTGGGAAACTTGCTTAGAAAAATCACCTAGTACTAATAAGATACATGTGATTCCAAGTATAACATGTTGACTTAAAATGTATATGATCAACTTGTAATCATTAGCCTAATTGGATTCATATTATGCGATTTGTGTAGACAAGTTGAAATATACCTTTATATGCATCTTTTGTTATTGTAGAGGAGTTATTTTGTGGAAAAGGTGCCAAATAGACATTCACAATTGCATCAATCTCTTTATAAATCTCATTATGTCTAGGGAAACTTTTTAATTAAAATATGCAAAATATACACTTATAGTTACCTCATTTGGTTGCTGAATATATTACTTATTGTGAGGTCATTTTTAGGTTATATAGTCAAGGAAATTAATTTCTATTATACATATCTTTGAATGCATATTTTAGATATTGACTATTTGGTTGTAACAATAATTTTGCTATATGGTTCTCTTAAAATCAAAAAATTCTAATTGCATTAAAATTTGAGATTAGATCCTTATATTATTGGAGAAAAGATTTGTAAATCTCAAGCTTATATTTTTTATATATTATAGATAATATGCTAGCTAACCTAGTAACTATAGGCTTACTCGTTTGAGTCTTTTGAGAAACTTGTGACTCTTGAACATTGTGAGATTTTTTGTTAATACCTTGATTTAATAGAAGTCTAAGTTATATTTTTCAAAGACACTTTGATGTATTTTAACATTTAGTCAAACCAAGTGTTTTAGAGTTTTTTTTTGTGGACTATTCCATTTATTCAGTTATGAAACTTCGTTGGCATTATAACATTATTTTCTGCATCGAATTCAATGCTCTTAGTTTGTTGTTTCATTTTTAATTTTGGTAGCAGTGCATATTAATTATTTGATGTTCTTAGTATATTATGTTGGGCTAGTCTTACTTTATCTAAAATTGATTAATGTTATCTAAGTAAGAGATTGTTAAAAAATTAATTGATTTTTGAATTACTATTAATTAATTATTAGACTAATTAATATATTATATTTTAATAATCTTAAATAATCAATTTAGTAATAATTACAATGTAAATGGATTGTATTTGTTTATGTTATAGATACCCTATAATTAATAGGCAATCTATAAGCCTATTTAAGGAACATATCTTAACTCATAGCCCATTTAAATTAATAGTTATATTTGACACTAGATAGGGTTTTAATAGTTAACCTAATTTGCTATTCTGATAGACTCTCAAGATTCCTTGGGTATTGCGAGTTGTAGCTTATTCTCCTTCTTTTACATTTCTATTGGAAACTCTAGTCAGCCAATAAATCCTTTCATTCCAAGTTTGATCTAAAGTTATCTCCTATTTTTTTTAATAGCTTTTTCTTTGGAAATGAAAAGATTAGTGCAACGCACATGGGTATTTAAAGATGGTGTTTGGCAATTTGATTAGGCCATTAAATTAGACCTAATTATGGATTGAAAAGCTCATATGACGTATTTGGCCTAGCTCAAAAAATATAGATATAAGCTTTCAAAAAAGCCAAAGAAAAAAAAACTCATTTTAAAATTGGTTAAACTTGAACTTTTTTTAAAACTTGGCCTAGTAAATTTTTTTATTTATATTTTAATATTATTAAGTTTCATTCATTTCTTTTCTATTATTAAGTACTTCATTAGTTTAGCATGATAATTTTACCTTTATCAAAAGATAGATTTTATGCTATTGTAAGTTGATGTTGCTTGAATTAATAAAATGGTTTATTAAAGATTTGGATAGAATAACTCTAAACAAGGTTGGTTTGAATATGTTCAATTTCGTTCAATTCTAAATTGAATATCTCTCTTTTCATAAATAGTTTGATGAAAATGATTTCAATAAAGAACACAATTTTGTTGCCCGCCTTATACACATGCTTCATAATAATGACAAAAAGAAATGATAAAGGTATACATTATTATGTTTAGAGTCAATTGTATTTAAAATTTTATTTTTCTTGAATATTTTTTAGATATAATAATGTTATAATAAAGTTGCATAAATTGAATTTTTTTAGTATTTAGGTATACGTTAAAGTCTAAAAACTTAGCATAAAAAAAGTGCAAAAGAGTATACAGGTCAAGTTAAGATAAAACTAGGTCTGAATTTTTGCTATAGTGTCAAGCTCGAGCCTATTTTTTTAAAAACATTTTCTTCACAAGCTCGCTTGATTTTAGTCAAATTTGATCCATAATCAAGTTTAATTCAAGTGTAAAGCATTCATATCACAACACATGAAAAAGTTATTCTACTATAAAAGATTTTTTTAGTTTTATATTTCATTATTTATTATATTAAATATTTAATATAATATATACTATATATATAATAAAAAGATACATATTTAATTATCACAAATTCAATCATAATTTAATTACATTCAGGTTAATGAATTATAAATTAATAATTTTATCAATTCAACTATAAGTTTAATTTTAAAAACATGATTTTTTTAATCACTTAATTTTGCCTTTAGAATATTAATAAGGGAAAGACTAAGTATAGTAGGTTGTCTTTTCTTTCTTAAGCTATTAGATTTCTTTTCCAGCATACCTTTCTAAAACTATAACATAGTCTTTTAGGAAAAATGTGTGGTAGAAAATGTTCAAACTCATTTTCCTTTTAACTTGCTTTGACCTAATGAATATTATATTTTAAAGCAAGAAAAACATAATTAAACATGCTTAAAGTCATATAATCTTATTAGGCATTCTTAAACCTTAACTTTTCACTTACAAAAATAGAGTTCATAAATTCACTTTCTCAAACGATAGATTAACCTCATCATTACTTACTACATATCCAAATAGTTCATATTATCTTATAACGTGACCATGACTAAATCTTAAAAGCTTTCTCTCTTTTTAATCTTAATTCTTTCTTTAAGGTACATCATCTTTAAAGTACATTCGTTATACATCTTGAGCCTATACTCTTGGCCCAACCATTGCTAACATATATAAGATAGCAACTTAGATTAGAGTCAACGCCTTAAAAATGGTCTCTATAATTATTAATACTCCTATGTACTAGTAATATTACTCTTGTCTACTCTGTAATCCTATGTACCCTTAGGCTTAATCATGTAGCTTCACAATTTCTTACATAAACTTATTCACTAAGTCTACTCTTCTTTTGTTAGTCTTTTCCTTTTTGACTGAAGAAGTCTCTAACTTCCTATCTTGTATTCTTCCATTACTAGTCCTGTAACACCCCAAAATTTATTAAGGTGTTAATCGTGGATTTAGAGTAATTAAGAATAATTAATAAATGATAATTGGGCAAATTAGTGAATAAAAATTTTAGAGAGATAAATTACTAATATGGGTTTGAGAATTAATTGGGATAGAAATTCTATCTAGGCCTAAATTAATGAATCATAATAAGAGGCTAATGGAGGCCCAATGAATTAGGTGCAAACCCAACCCAATTTAATGTGATAGTGGCCCAATAACCCTTGTCAGACCCAAATTCTTGAGCTCTTCAAATTTGGCCCAAATCCCATTAAACTTCAGCAACCCAATGCATAAGGACTGGCCCAATAAAATCCTGTAGCCCAACACTTAAAAACTGGCCCAACAAGGCTAAAAATCTTAAGCCCATTAGGAGTTGGACTTAGAGCAACCCATGACCCATATATTTGACCCAACTTAACCCCACTAAAACCCTAAAAACTGACCAGCCACCCCCCATTCAGCAAAACACAAAAAACACAAGGAAAATTCGGAGGTGAGGAGGAGAGGCTAGGGTTCTTTACATAATTCTACATTTTCTCATATTTGGAGCAAGATTTAGCCAAGTTAATAGTTATACAACTTAATCCCCTAATATTTCTCTTTAATTTGGTCCGATTAGTTTTTCATTTGGAGTATTTTTATCATACCCAAAATCTGAAATGTGGGTGTTTGGAGATTTTTTTGATGAAATTCGTAGGTTAAGGTTAGGGCTGGTATTAGGTGAGTTTAAACCCCCCATTTTGATGCTTTCTTTGTTGGTTTGAGACCCCCATAGTTGATTTATATTATAGGTATTAATTTTGTATGAATTTGCTTAGGATTTTGGGTGGAATATTGAGATTTCTGGTAGAGGACACTTTAATCCGAATTTAGGATTTGTGGTGGTTGAGTAAGTGTTCTTTAGGTAGTTATTAACATTTAAATTCTTTGAACACTTGTTGTAACTGTTAGTGATGAATTAGAGTAGTAATTATCTGATGCTATGATTATAGGGAGACTCTGTACCATTGGTGGCTGTTGCAAACTTGTCTACAAGTGAGGTAACCAGGGTTTATATTAATTCCATGCATGTATCTGTTTAATTTCGTATTTGCTGTACATGAATGATTTGAAATGTTGAATGAACTAGTTGGCTATCTATGGTATGATGATTAGACCTTGTAAGTCCATAGTGGAGCTGTGGTGCGGCTGCCACCCGTGCATGTGCTACGATCGAGCACTAGATTATGATCAAACCCCAGATGCACTGAGCTCTAGTTGTACTCAATGGGGAGTAGGTGCCGTGGACAGGCCTCTTCCGGTGTTAATGGCCTTTAACATGCGAAAATATGATTGCTAGTATGGGATAGTAATAATGATAGCCTAATTGTTTCATTTACTGATATGATTGATATGATTCGGATGTTGATTTTAATTCATGCTTATATGCTAATTAAACTAGATTATATGGTGAAATTGCCTTAATTACTGAGATTATTATCTCACCCCGTTTTATGGGATTACAATTTCAGGTGAAGGTTCCTCGGGTAAGGATAAGGGCAAGCAAGTGGATGAACATCTATGAGCTGAGACCTAGTGTGGGGAGCTACACTTGGTCTGAGTGTAATAGAATAGATGCTAATTTTGTTAAGTCTTGTATAGCATCATCATGTATCTGTATTGCCAAGTGTAGAAGTCTGTATTTTGATAATATAATGTGTACCTATTGAGGAGTAGGCCTTACTTTAAATTGGTATTTGATGTATGGGTTTATGATATCTGTTGTGAACCTTATTGAACTTATGATATGACTTACCATTTAGGAATGTAACCTTAAGATATTGATATGAATCACTGATGTATGGAACCTTTAATGGAAAGTATATTAAATGTTAAATATCAATGAGGCATGGATTGTGTTATTGTTATTCCCTGAACTTGCTGATATAGGATAGTTGGAAGAAATGGAAATTTACATTTGAGTTTTAAGTTGGTAATGGTAGAATAGCTGGTTCATAACTACCCTTAGAGTTGCATAAATTAATGTAGGATGGCCCTAGGGTGAGACTGGAGGAAGAGAGGAGAGTATGAGTCCAGATTTTCAGAGTGTAGGATCAGAAGGAATTTAGCCGCGGCTAAAATCGAGTTGGCCGCAGCCAATAGAGGCGAAGTTGCCTAGGGAGAGTGCCAGAGAGGAATTCGCCGCGACGAAATGTGAGAGGTCGAACTGGGAGTCGTCCAGAGAGAAATTAGCGGCGACGAATTATGAAATTGCCTGCGGCAAACTTTTAGGAAAATGTCCCCGGCATTCCAGAGAGGAATTGGCCATGGCCAATATCGAGAGGCGAGCGAGGAAGTTCCAGGAGGCTTCTTCGCCGCGGCGCCATGTAGGTTGGCCGTGGCGAAGCTAGAGTTGAAGAAAGGGATAAAACAGAAAGGAATTGGCCGCGGCTAGGAGTAATTTGGCCGCAGCGAACATGCTGAAATACTTATATTAACTAGAAAACCTTGGTTTTCCATATGTTAATCACAAGAGATGATCTAGGGTCATTAGGATGAGTTATAATTGAGGAGTAATAGAATCCAAGGCTTATAAATGGATGTTTAATTCCCTTATGAACATAAGTGTATGTAATCATATGATTGACGACTCTAATCACCTTAAGGTTTAAATTTCTCCACATTTTCATAACCTATGATGATTAATCGCATGTTTAACCTTAATTATGATGGTAAGAAATTAGGGTCGTCACAAGTCCCTTCCTTAATTACACCCTATTGCCTCTAAATATCTTCTTTAATTGCATAATTCAATCTTAGTCTTCTATGCCCTTTTTTGCCTTAAACTCACCATCAAGGCAGATGGACTGCTCTTTCTAAACTAGTTTAGCACTTGGTGGTCTATCTATTAGGTTTAGGCAACTTTTTACAAGGTATTTAAGCATTAAGGACTAGGGAATTAGAATTACGAGATTTTTTGGAATATTATTTAACTAAATATCACATTAAAGGCTTTTTTCTATCATATTCATTATTGGCTAGGGTCTCTTGTAACTAAATGTAACAACCTAATATTGATTTATAGATTCTAGCTGTTAATCTAGCTTAGGTTGAATAACTTGTAAAACTGCTACCATTGGGTCTACAATAGGTTACTCCTTAGCCAATCCACCTCTCTTTGTACTCACATCTGCTTGCTAAGCTGGATCATAAAGTCTTATAACACTTTTAATTTCCTCCAGTTATACATACAACCTCCAAATCGTCTTAAACCTTAAACATAACTTAAATATACCTCCTTCATCACTCAATTAAACATCATAATCTCAAATTAACTCAACTTGAGTTCTTAAATCTTTGCTCTGATACTAAAAAGTATTAATCTTATTATAGTAAATATCATAATCTCAAATCAACTCAACTTAAGTTCCTAAACCTTTGCTTTGATACCAAAAAGTATTACATCTTACTATAATAAACTTATTTCGCACCACTATTGCCGAATACAAGGAAAAATATTCGCAGCAATACTTATAGCAGTAAAATTTTAGCCATTAAATACCTCAAATGAAACTTTGAAAGCCAAAAGTGGAATTCTTTTCCATATTAATTAATAACTCTCATACAAATTTGCTTTGATATATATGACCATGATACAAGTCCCATTTACATAAAGGAACCATATAGCCTACTTTAGCCATAGTCACATAATATGGCCCTAAATTTCAAAAATTTATAACTTTGATTTATGCAAATTAAGTGTTCATGAAAAATTCATGATTTAAGCTATCTACTATAAAAATTTTAAATTGAAATGAACCCATTTGGCCCTTCAAAAGACATGAAAACTAGGGCTGCATTAGTAACTATATATGACAACTTTTTAGAGCCAATTTCAAAAAAATAATCAAATATTCTATAAAACTCAAAAAAATATAAATTTTAACTTGTTACAAAGTTCTATAAGTCTTTTGATTGCTTTCCTACCAAATTTCAATCCCAAACTAAATCATTTAAGCTAGTAAAGGTGAAATTACATTTTATAGCTTATTTGGACAAAATTTTAGTTTCAAAGTGGTCCAATTGGATTCTAATATGCAATCTCTCTCCTTGAGCAAAAATCAATCCATTCATACATTATTTCTATAGGGGGTGAATGCATGAAATATGTTTAGTTTTTAAAATCCACTATCTTACTTATACTTATACATTTAGAACTAAGGACATATCATAAGCTAAATCATGTTCTGATTATATATATGTACATTAATTTGACATCTATTCATGGTCTCATACTTGTACATGATTTGCCACTACATCTCATTCCTATATACATCATGATTTGCTACCATTCTTTAACAAAGTATACATCAAAATGACATGTATATCATAAGTATTATAACCATACATTTCTAAAGCTTTATATTCTTCTTTTGCTCTTCCTTATTACTAGCTCCACTTGGCATAGTTAATGGGAGATAAAAGGGATAAGATTCTAAGAAAAATCTTAGTAGCTACACTTAACCCAATTTAATGCATGTAATAAAGAATTCAAGAGCAAAATGTAAGCATGTAAGATCACAAGCATATAAAACAATATAAATATAGAATTGGGATGAAACTTTTGTACTCATTTAGCTATGGTATAAAAATATACTAGTTAGACTCATCTTTAGGCTAAGGACGAACTATAGCATTCAATTCCTAACCATTCTTGCTTAGAGCCAAACATATTTCATACATGCATAAAAATTCATGCTAAAAGCCAATTCAAACATGAATTCAGACAATCATAAAGCAATCAATACACACCATGCATCTCAACTTAAATGCAACCAAATGCATGTAAGAAAGGGAAAGTAAGCTACCTTTTGAAGCTAAGGATATTGACCTCTCTTTGGCTCACTTTCTCTTTTTGTTTTACTTCCCTTTGCCCTACACTATAGTAAAAGTAGCTAGCTTATTTTGTAATGCCTAAAACATTGAAATAAGCACCAACATGAGTAACTAATACAAGATTCCAACAAATCTCATGCTATATATCATGCTCTCTAGTTCTCTTAAAGAGTTCTTTAAAGCCTTAATCTTATGGTTCCATTTTCTAACTTAGCTTTTTACTTGCTCTATCTCTTAAGACATCCCATTTAAGTTTCTTAGAAAGCCTAGGTTCCCATCATTCTTTAGCCTTCGTTGGTTTTTCATATTGCCCTTCATTTAGGCCCAAAATTAGGGTTTTCATATAGAGCTTTTCTTAGCTATCTTAGGATTCTTAGATTCTTAAATTAAGCCACAAATATCTCTTTTACTGTTTGTTTGGTCAAACATTATTTTCAAGGTCATTTTCTCACTTAGGCATATTGAGACTCTTGATGCCTTTAACCCTTCGGTGAGACACTTCAATTTTTTAGCTTCTTAACTTCATTAAAACTTCATACATAACTCATTTGGCTCCCAAGAAGCCAAATGGAACCATTAAATACAAGCCAAGATTTGAATCTACTCATTTAGGATTTTCTTTGATCTTAAAGTTTGACCTTTCAAGAACTAGTTATTTCCATGAAATCAATGCTTCCATTCATCTTTATAATTCTCATTAAGACCTTTAAATATCATGGATTCATTAAACAAGATCATCTACCTAAAAATCTAAGGGGTAGCAGAAAGGATGCTACCATGCACTCTCTTGGATTTTTCTCCCTTTTCTTACCATTTTTCTTGTCTTTTCTTGCTATGGCTTATTTCTATAGGATCTAATATACCATAAATGATTTCAAAAAAAAAGTGAGAGAGTGGGTTTTCTCTCTCTAACCGTGATACTTAAGGGGTTAGGGCTTTAAACACATATATCTTTATAGCTTGATACATACCTTATTTGAAAACCCTCTTGAAGTGTTTCTTTTTATAATAATTGGAATTCCCATTAAAGCTATTTTTTCCCTCTTAAAAAACCTCAACTTCCTCCTTTTGAAATTCTAAAACCATAAATTGAAAGCTCTTGAGGAGATGATCATTCTTTCTAACTACCAAAAAAGCAAAAAGCATATAGAATTACAGGAAAATTCTTGCTCTTTCTTTTCTCTCTCCTCCTCAACCATGAGATGTCATTAGAGAGCAATGTTACTGTTTCAAATAAGAGTGAGGTCAATGGAAGACTAAGTGGATGAAGCAATTATAATATTATTTAAAAAGCCACCTTTTTAACAAATTTAAAAATATTTGTTACATCTTAATTTTTCTGTATTTTAATTTTCTATATTCTAGCTCAATTTTTTTGGAGATTTGAGTCCATAATTTATTTTAGAATGTCTTAAAATCCTTAAGCCAATTTTCTTGGATTATTTGGACTTAGAACAGTGTAAAATAGCTCAAAATAGCATTGTGGTGCAAGGCTTTTCATTTTTCATGCCATCATTGTTTTAACTTATTTTATACTTTTTTGAGTTTTTTTGTTAACTCATTTAATTCATGCATAGAAAGAAGTGCCCTCAACTTTCTCCATTTTGCTTTTTATTTAACTCTAAGTATTTTTAATATTGCCTATTCTTACATAATTTAGGAACTTTGGCCAAATTGGGATCTTTTAGTTAAACTCTCCATGTTCTTTTACCTTAGGCTAATGAGAATTATCCTTATCTCTACTTTTTTTATTTAAAACAAATCTCTAATTTTTTATACCATTTTAGTCAAAATCATGATTTTGCCACTGCATTTATTTTGCTCTAATTCTTGCCTCAACATATATATCTTTTTAAATAACTCTAAGATATAGGATATCTTAATATCCTTTATACTCATATACTCTTCTCTACATTCATAATGGCTCACAATAGCTTAAAATAATTTCATTTATACCCTATGCCACAATTATCTTGATTTACGTATAATTAAGGTTTTGACCAATTTTATCAGCTATGATTAATTTGGTAACATTGTTTAATCATATAATAATTAAAAATATCTTTCTATTTTAATATACCACTAAATATTTAAATTCCTAATCTTCGCTTATTGCATTTCAAGTATTTTTTTTGGTTGCCCTAAATTGGGTTTCAACTATTTTTGAATATTTTCTTTCATTTAGTTGGAATTTTATTTTCTCTCACCACTATTTATAATTTTATCTCAGAGTTTAATCCAATATAAAAGTTATAGACATTACATTCTATGCATAAAAGGAAAATTAAAAATCAGTCTCTAATATTTTAAAACTTTATGGACTCATAACAATCTTATACCCTCTTCTGGCTCATTATCTAAATTTAAGAGTTAAGCTCAATCAAAGAAGTATTGTTCCAACAAATAAATATTTTTCATCATAAGATTTTGGTCCAACATTTTGGAATACTATTTTGGATGTCCCAGTCCAATAAGCATTTTGGCCATAAATTTTAGTTTTTCAAAAATTATTCTCTCATTAAAATTATTTTTTATGTTTAACATAATTACAACAGTTTTTAGCCTTTGATTAAGGCAAAACTCATTTCCCACTGCAGCGGACATATTAAGGCATAATAATTTTACTGCAAATAGAGCACTAACACCATCTCTAATGTGTTTTATTTCAGAGAAATCCAAAGAGCTCCCCTAGGACAAGCAGAAATAATCCAATTTGACACTATTCTTTTACCAATATTATTAAGGCACGATCTTGTAGGCTTTGGTTTTATCTATCCAAGTAATCAAGGACTTCTTGGAGTTCCTGAATCCCAAAAAGCCATGCTCTTTGGCCTTGTTCATGCTATCTAACACTGCCTCCATACCCAATATAATATCTGCAAACCACCAGTCACCAACCTCTTTCAGCTTCGTGGGCTGCAGTTGATTCTCTTTCACAATCTCATCCCATATCGGGCCCTTGTCCTTCATTATCACCGACAACCTCAAATTGGATCCTTCATCAAACCCGAATTCTTCAATCCCAAACTGTTCGGCCAGCACCTTCCACAAATGCTTCCACTTAAACACGTCCCCATTGTTGCAATTAAAGGCTTCGTTCCTCGCATATGCGTCCACCGCCGCCCATATGTGCTGCTCTGCTATCAAATCAGCATCCGAAGCAACGGAATAGCACTCCCACGCCGCCTTAGTGCCGGGAAATTTCAAGGGAACCCCCTCGTGCTTGCAAATGGCCGCATACACACAGCGTGCCAATTAGGTTCATCAAACTATAAGGAGAGAACCCGAATATCACTTGAGGACGGTGAACGGATGTGGATTAGTAAAGTAAATGATGTGGATTTCCTTTTTCTTGGTTTGAAAAATATGTGGATTAGAAAGGCATAAAAGTCCATCCATCTACAAAATGGGTTTGCCAGCACATCTTATTACAAAAACAATGGACTTGTTTGCAGGTTCAGGCCTGATCCATTGGCCATTCCCGTTCCTTCGGTCAATACTCAAAAATAGAAAATGGCCTACTCGTCAATACTTATTGTTGATTCTAATCATACATCCATCCTACTTCTCTGCATAGTTATTGGAGTTCTATATTGTACACCAACCATGAAATTAATTATAGACATAATTTCTAATTGTTTAA
Organism: Erythrophleum fordii; assembly: GCA_032878935.1. Taxonomy (NCBI): domain Eukaryota; kingdom Viridiplantae; phylum Streptophyta; class Magnoliopsida; order Fabales; family Fabaceae; genus Erythrophleum; species Erythrophleum fordii. Next base: position 12,806,648 of record JAVQMF010000058.1, read on the forward strand.
TTTTCATTAGATAACTAATTAAAATTAAATATTCTAACTTGCATATATACTTCCGAGTGGTGCAATGGACCAAAAGAAAAAAGTTATAAATACGAGTAGTGAAGCAACATCGAACAAAAAATAGCGAGGGAGGTGAAGTAAAGAATATTTGTTTTAAATTTAACTACCTCCCTTGTAGAGTTGACAACTTGGATCACTTCGTTTTGAGACCAAAGACATGTTTTTCTTTACAAACATGTGAAATATTATTCAATTTAATATTTTTGTCAAACGCATTTTATAAATCAAAATTAATATCAGAGATCAATTCTGAGAAATTTAATATTAGATAGCATTTATGACAGTAAGTTATAAAAAATGCATTAAAAAAAAAAGTAAGTTACCAAAAAAAAAAACCAAAATCTTTTAGCTCTATTATTGTAAATTCATCAAATTCGTTTTCAAACCATATTATGCCCAAATGTTTTGTAGTTATTAGGAGCATATGATAAGTGCGGTTATTTTAGTTTTTGAGGTACTTTTATCAGCTTTTTTTAATCAATACAAATAAGAAGAAAGAAACAACAGTAATATTATATTAAAGATGGCAACGTGATCCTCTTCATAATTCCCTGCGCGGTGCAGGGCCTTTTATAATTTGCAATTGTATTCAGTACCAGTACCACTCCATTTTTGTGCATCTACGAATCGAGGATTACATTGAAGAGGAGCTGTGCGCCGCTCGATCGAATTCTATCTCCTCCTCTTCATGTAACAAACCTACTTAGATCGGCTTACATCTGCGCGAGCTACAACAGCTTTCATTACTCTCCTTGCCCATTCCGTCTTTCTCCTATTCCCTCCTGCGAGAAGGGGTTCTTCAATAATGGTGGACAAACCTGGTAAAAGTTACCAACAAATTTTAGAAAAAGTGATTAACCTCACTTTTAGAGTTGGATCCAACTTTGTGGGCACCATGCTAGAGTAAACAAGGCCGAATCAAAATCAAATGAGATTGATGCATCGAATTCAAGTTTTTAACTCTTAAAATCAGCTTAAATTATATAATCACCTACAAGTACAGAAAATTTAATTATACTTACGAGCCTTTAATTGAACATGGATAAAGATTTGATCTATTCTTCAAGAACTAAAATAAAAAAGAACAAAAATTAGAGAAAATTTTAAAGTGATAATTATCAAATTCTCTAATAAAAATAACTCATATGATATCAAGATCTTCGACAAATCTTTTACACATGTTATAAAGAACTTAATAACAAATATATAAGTGATTTTTTTTTTTAAAGGTATGATTTCCCTCGACTAACAAAAGGTCAGCCTTTAATAATAATAAAAAAGAAGTCATAATAGGAAGTGGGGAAGCACCTGGAAGTAGCCATGGGAGTTGGAGGCTTGACCAATTGGATGAACACTTTGAGATGTGTCAGATAAAGCAAGACGCTTGGATTCTGGGATAGAGCGAGGGAATCTAGAATTAAGGACCTTCCTTTCCATCTTTGCTATGGGAAAAAAGAACCTGAATGGAGATAGCCAACCTCCAGGTTCCCAAGGTATTTATATTGAATGGATGGGGCCTACTGAGGCACTGACTTATCAGTATTGAAGCATCAACAAGTTAATTCACTCAATAAAGCCATTATCAAGTTAATCTCCTTGCTTAACTTTCTCCATTTTGTTTTTTTTTTTTTTGCTTTTTATTTAACTCTAAGTATTTTCAGTACTGCCTGTTCTTGCATAATTTAGGTACTTTGGTCAAATTGAGGTCTTTTGATTAAACTCTGCATCTTCTTTTACTTTAAGCTTGGTGAGAGTTATCCTTATCTCTATTCTTTTCATTTAAAATAAATTGTTAGTTTTTTGTGCTGTTTTGATCAAAATTATAATTTTATCATTACATTTATTTTGCTATAATTTTGGCCTCAACACATATATCTTTTTAAATAACTTTAAGATATAAAATATCCTAAAATCCTCTATATTCATATACTCTTCTTTACATTTACAATGGCTCATAATAGCTTAAAATAATTTTATTTACGCCTATGCCATAATTACCTCGATTTATGTACAATCAAGCTTTTGATCAATTTTATTCGCTATGGTTAATTTGGTAATCTTGTTTAATCATATAATGATTAAAAATATTTTTTTTATTTTAATATATCACTAAATACTTAAATTTCTAATCTTTACCTATTGCACTGCAAGTATTTTTTTTGTTACCCTTAAATTGGGTTTCAACTATGTTTAAATCTTTTATTTCATTTAATCGGATTTTTATTTTCTCTCACCACTATTTATAAACTTTATCTCAGAGTTTAATCAAGTATAAAAGTTTCAGATCTACATTCTATGCATAAAAGAAAAATTAAAAATCAGTCTCTAATATTTTAAAACTTTATGGACTCAACAATTTTATATCCTTTTCAGCTCATTATCTAAATTTAAGAGTTAAGCTCAATCAAAAAAGTCTTGCTCCAACAAATAAATATTTTCCTTCATAAGATTTTGGTCCAACATTTTGGAATACTATTTTGAATGTCCCAATCCAAGCATTCTGCCCATAAATTTTAATTTTTCAAAAATTATTCTCTCTAAATAATTACAACATTTTTTAGCCTTTGATTAAAGCAAAACTCATCTCCCACTACAATGGACATACTAAGGCTATGTTTAGTAAAAGAGATACAACATTTATGGAATGGAATAGGGAATGAAAAAGTTGAAAATGCATGGTCAGTGCATAGAATACACACATCCCTGGGAGAGGGCTCTCCCACAAACGCAAGAGTCTCCTGTACATAGGTAAATGCAAGGAGAAAGCTCTCCCACTTGGGAGACAAAATTATTAGACTTTCTTGCTCCTAATTTTTTAATTTTTGGATTCTCATTTTTTATTTTTAAATTTTTGGTTTATGATTTTTTGTTTTTTTTAAGTTTAATCATTTTTTTTGAGTTTATTTAATTAAATATAAATAATATTTTATAACTTTTTTATTAAGAATCATTTTAGATATTTCCTCATATTTTTTTATTTTTATTTTATTTATATTTCATTAAATATTAAAAAATAAAAACATTTATATTTTTTTTCTATTATATCAAAGGGACATGATTATTTTTTATTCTCACTTTATTTTTCATTCCTACTCTATCCAAAACTAATTTCCTGTGCTAAGCAAAGCCCGAGGAATAATAGTTTTACTGCAAATAGAGCTCTAACACCACCTCTAATGTGTTTTATTTAACAGAAATCTAAAGAGCTCCCCTAGGACAAGCAGAAATAACCCAATTTGACACTATTCTTTTACCAATACTATTAAGGCACAATCTTGTAGGCTTTGGTTTTATCTATCCAAGAATTCAAGGAATTCTTGGAGTTCCTGAATCCCAAAAAGCCATGCTCTTTGGCCTTGTTCGTGCTATCTAGCATTGCCTCCATACCGAATATAACATCTGCAAACCACCAGTCACCAACCTCTTCCAGCTTCGTGGGCTGCAGTTGATTCTCTTTCACAATCTCATCCCATATCGGGCCCTTGTCCTTCATTATCACCGACAACCTCAAATTGGATCCTTCGTCAAACCCGAATTCTTCAATCCCAAACTGTTCGGCCAGTACCTTCCACAAATGCTTCCACTTAAACACGTCCCCATTGTTGCAATTAAAGGCTTCATTCCTCGCATATGGGTCCACCGCCGCCCATATGTGCTGCTCTGCGATCAAATCAGCATCCGAAGCAACGGAATAGCACTCCCACGCCGCTTTAGTGCCGGGAAATTTCAAGGGAACCCCCTCGTGCTTGCAAATGGCCGCATACACACAGAGCGTGCCAATCAGGTTCATCAAACTATAAGGAGAAAACCCGAATATCACTTGAGGACGGTGAACGGACCAAGACAAGCCCTCTTTCTTCTCAGCCTCTTCAAACAGAATGTCCTCCTGGGTGTAGTAGAAATTGGGTGCGTCGAGTCGGGGCAAATCCTCGGTGAAAGGCGGGTCATGGGGTTGGATCTTGCCGAATAACTCTAATGCGCCCAGGTAGTGTTTGGCACCCGTCTGAAGGCATATGTGACACAGATTTGGAGCATTTGGGATGACGGCGCGTAGGACGTTCCTGAGCATGCCCCCATTCACCTCGCAGTTCTCAGCCTCAGTGGGTCGACTGGTCCAGGAGACGTAGAAGATGTGGGTCACATCGATCAATCCGGAGAGCTTAGCTTCGGTGTCGTTTGGATCCGATATATCGCACTGGATATATTCAACGGGATGATCGGCGTTCCAATTGGGTCGGGGGCGGCCAGCGACGCCGTAGACCTTCCATGGTCCGCCGGGTGTGTCGGGGAGAGGTAGAATCTCCGCTAGGCTATTACCTACGATACCGGTAACGCCAATCACTAGAGCCACGCTCTGGAAACTTTGTGGCTGTTCATCTTCATCAAATTTCTTCTGCGGAAGAGAGATGGCGAATCAAAAGAAATAGAGAGACAGATGAATTAGAAAATCATAGAATTGAGAGGGGAAAGATACTAGCCTTGGCAGCGCCAATTGCTCCGGCCCACCACCAGCTCATCGTTTGATGATGGAGAGAAGAGTAATGGTAATTAAGTCACACTGAGAGAGAAAGAGGAATCAAGACCCAAACAAGGCTCTATCTGCCGCCGTGCGAATCCGTATGTGGCCAAATGTGCGATGGTTCAATCCTGGAGCGTGGCAGGCTGGCTTTAATACCCGCGACTGCTGAAAATAGGACATGCCTATGACATGTGCCCTGACATCTCCAGCGTAGACTAATGGACTAGCTGTTGGTTTATAATTTGAGTTCGATAATTTATTATTTTTATATATCACAATTTAATAAACGTAATTTTTAATTTTTTTATAGTTAAATCAAACATACTCTACTTTAATTTTATGAGAATAAATTCTTTTATATAATTTATACAATGTTTATTATATTTTTATAAATATTATTTTTATTTATTAAATTATTTTTTAAAAAAATAAAAAACAAGTTTTATTCTATTTATTCTAATTTATCCATTTTTTATATTTTTCACTCTGGTTATATTATTCTACCAAAAACAAGCCGTAATATGGACTCCAGCCGTGACACGGTCTGTTGATGTGCGTGGCTGCTGAAAATAGACGCACGTCTTCGTCCGTATTGGCGTCCTTTCCGATCGATAGCCTCGCTTACCAGCATATAATCCAGTCTGGAAGGGATTCCTATCCTCGATTGTTGAACCAAATTTCACTTGAATTGAATAGTAAGGCCCAGTTCGAGATTGAATGCTTTCCTTGGACCAAAACTGAAAAATAAGGAAGCAGACCAAAGCTGGGGAAAATTCAATTTGATCTCCTTTTATGATTTATTACGATTTAATTTTTTGAAAGTTATAATAAATTTTTTTAAAAAAATATTTTTTAAAAAATTTAAACTTGTTAACTGAAATTTTGTATATTAATTAAACGAAGTTCGTCAACATCCCAAAAAATTAATTATTTGATCTATGACCTATCAGTATTTGTTGCCGCACCTTTTTTTTTTTCTTTTTTTTCAATCAATAATCACTAAGAAAACTTATATCCAGCCTTGTGGGGAGAAACTGAATTACAGAAGATTCTAGATTTATTTTTTTTTTGAGAATCCGTGATGATTTTGTAAAGTAAGACCAAAAAAAAATTTAAATGTCATTAGAATAAAGTTATATTATATGTGATATTAAGGCTTGTGTTTGAATATTATCAGGTTAATCACAAATAGTGTTGAGAGAAACAAAATACCTACGTTAAATAAGGAAAATTAAAAAGACTAGAAATTGTCTTCAATCTGTTAATTAATTTTCTTTTAAAAATAAATTTAAACTTATCAATATTTTAAAGTTACACTTCAAAGAAATATTTCCAATTTTTTTTCATCTCTATGTGAATAGATTTACTTGTGATAAAATTGGAAAAAAAAATTAATCGAAATTTAATATAACGTAGTATTAAAAAAAATTTAAATATTCAAAATTGATAAAAGTTTTGTATGAAATAGGTTTATTGCGCTCTTTTCCTTTATAACAAGATCAATAAGTAAGCTGCGGATTTATGAAAATATTAGGTGAAGAAGGTAAGACACAATAACATGATTAGGTACTGCATGAGGTAAGTTGGCCAAAACTCAAAATATGGGAGCCGTTTCAAATCAAAAGACGGTCGCGACCCGCGATTAACCTCCATACCTGTATATGAGTACATGGTTAAAGATGAAAATTCTAAAAAAGAATTAAAAAAGACTAATGAACATTAATCGGGTAAAAGGTGAAGAGTAAGTCGATTCTTATCCCTAAGGGGTGGACCTTTTTTTGTGGCCCATAAAGTGATGGATTAGTAAAGTAAAAGATGTGGATTTCCTTTTTCTTGGTTTGAAAAATATGTGGATTAGAAAGGCATAAGAGTCCATCCATTTACAAAATGGGTTTGCCAGCACATCTTATTACAAAAACAATGGACTTGTTTGCAGGTTCAGGCCTGATCCATTGACTCCATGGCCATCCCCGTTCCTTTTGTCAATGCTCAAAAATAGAAAACGGCCTACTCGTCAATACTTGTTGATTCTAATCGTACATCCATCCTACTTCTCTGCATAGTTACTGGGAGTTCTATATTGTACACCAACTATGAAATTAATTATACACATAATTTATAACTGTTTAAATTTTTATTAGATAACTAATTAAAATTAAATATTCTAACTTTCATATTTACTGCAGGGTGGTGCAATTGACCAAAAGAAAAAAGTTATAAAAACGAGTACATCAAACAAAAAATAGTGAGGGAGATGAAGTAAAGAATATTTGTTTTAAATTTAACTATCTCCCTTATAGAGTTAACAACTTCGATCACTCCGTTTTGAGACCAAAGACATGTTTTTCTTTATAAACATGTGCAATATTATTCAACTCAACATTTTTATCAAACGCATCTTATGAATCAAAATTAATATCAGAGATCAGCTCTGAGCAGTTCAATATTCACAAACTAGATAGCATTTGTGATAGTAAGTTATGAAAATTGCATTTAAAAAAAAAGTAAGTTACCAAAAAAAAAATCTTCTAACTCTATCATTGTAAATCATCAAAATCTTTTTCAAACCATATTACACCCAAATGTTTTGTAGTTATTAGGAGCTTGATAGAAACGAATTAAACGAGCAATGTAATTTAGATAAACAACGAAGACTTCCTTTTCGAGTCAGCAAGGTGACTCCAGAAACTAATCTGCTTATTCCATACCCTCATTCTTTTCTTACGCTACTATATAAAACAAGAAAATATCCTCCTCCCCATACCTAACGTATGCTTCCCTATCCCGAAACATTCCTTTACTAACAACTCAACTATTCCCTTGTGATTATATAAGGCATTATTCTATTATTTTATTATTTGGTTGACTTTTACCCATGTATAAATCATGTGACCATATTGGAACCTTTCTCTTTCTCTTCTGTGTAGTGATCATTGTAGTATCCGTTGGCCTCTGTCCTTCTGTAGTATTCGTTGGTCTCTGTCCCTCTGTAGCTAACGTCACTTCTTGAGTTGTTTCAATATCCCTTCCGTCGAAAACAACCTTGTCCTTAAGGTTGAGGTTTGGGTAAATCTCTTGCAGGGTTTGATAATCCTCCCAAGTGGCTTCCTCCTGAGGACACTCGGCCTATTCTACCAAAACTTGATGGCGAGTAACTCTTGTGACAATACCATCTTTGTAGTCCACAATTGCTGCGAGTAGGAAGTCCAAAGGATTGTCTATTAGTAGAAGTTTTGGTGGCTTAGTAGGAGGAGTGCCTATGAATTCCTTGAGCAGAGAGACATGAAAGACAGGGTGTAATTTGTTACCTGTTGGCAGTTTCAGTCAATACACTACTGATCCCACTTGTGCTTCAAATTGAAAAGGTGGGAGCTAGCTTGAATGATAATCTCTTGGCTACCAATTTCTATTTATATTTATGTAGTTTTAATAGGACCCAAGCCTCTGGTTAAAATGCTTTTTCAATTCTTTTATGATCTATTGCCTTCTTCATACATTTTTGAGCCATCTCTAAGTTAAACTAGAGTTGGGTTTATAGTTTTGTTATCTGTTGCAACATGCTGTCAACCACTTCCACCTTAGAAACAATAGGCCTATAGCACAGCAAAGTATTAGAATTGTGTCCATATAAGGCTTGGTGCGATGTCATTTTAATGGAGGAGTGATATGAGGAATTATAGAATAATTTGGCCCATACCAAGTAAGAATACCAATGCTGTGGGTGTTGATTGACAAAAGTTCATAAATATTGCTCTAGGCATCAATTAAGTGCTTCAGTTTGGCTGTCTGTCTGTGGATAAGACAAGGTGCTATAGTGTAAAGTCGTTCTACTATTTTTGAGAAGGCTAATGATTAAGGAATAAAAGATCTCTATTGGTAACGATAGTTCGAGGAAAATCATGGTGTTTAACCACTGTCTCGATAAATAAGTGTACAACTGATTTGGCAGTGTATCCTGGTTTCAAACCTCCAAAATATGCCACTTTTGTTAATCGGTCCACTACCATCATAATAGCTGAATTTTCATATGACAGTGGCAGTCCTGTTATGAAATCCATGGTAACATTCAACTATGGTTTTGAAGGTATAGGCAATGGTTGCAAAAGTCCCTTTGTTTTAGAGGTCTCATACTTTGGTTGCCGACATATGACAGAGTTGCGAACATACTGCTCCACTTTTGCTTTCAAGTGCCTCTAGTGAAAAATTTCAATAGTCTTCCTAGAAGCCTTCAAAACTCCTGCATGTCCAGCTATTGGGGTGCAATGAAACTCATGTAGGATTTGTCTTTTGAGTAAAGAATTATCAAGGATATACACAAGATCATTATAGTATAAACCTTTTTCCTTGACTGAAAAGCTCTTGGGTAATAAGTTGATGATGTATTGTTGGTGTAAGTGTAAGAGTTCCTTGTCTTTCTTATTGGCCTATAGTATGCTCTCCCATAAGGAATTTTGAATCATTGTGAAATGTAAAACCTCTCCACTTCCTTCTACTGTTCTAGGCTCATGGACTCGTGATAAGGCATTTGCAACTTAGTTAGTCTTCCCACTTCTGTACATGATTTCATAATTAAACCCCATGAGTTTTGCTAGGTAAAATTGTTGCTCTAGGCTCTATATCACCTGATGCATCAATTCTTTAAGACTTTGATGATTTGTCTTGATTGTGAATCTTCTTCCTAATAAGTAATGCCGTCACTTCATCATAACTTGTGTAATTGCATACAACTCCCTCACATGAGCAAAAGCAAGAGTCAATCGAGGTGTTAAGGACTTGTTGGAATAAGTAAGAGGACAACCAGCTTGGGACAAAATAACCCTTACACCAGATTTGGAAGCATCTTTCTCTACTACAAATGGTTTGGTGAATTATGGCAACGCTAAGACGGGAGCCTTGGTCATTTGAAGCTTTAAGTGCTCAAAGGCATGTTGAGCCTTGTTATCCCAGTGAAATGCATTTTTCTTTAGGAGATTTGTCAACAACTAAGCTAACAAACATATTGCTTGATAAACCTTTTATAATACCTAGTTAATCTAAGGAAACCTTTGAGTTGCTTCACATTTGTAGGTGTTGGCCATTCCACCATAGCTTTAACTTCCTAGGATCTGCATGTACACCCTTGTAACTGATTATGTGGCCCAAATACTCCATTTCTTTTTGGTAGAAGAGACACTTTGATCTTTTGGCAAAGAAATCATTTTTTCTTCAGAGTTCTTAACACAATTTCCAGATGTTGTACATGGTCCACAAGTGTTCTACTATAAATCAGTATATCATCAAAAAACACAGCAACAAATTTCCTTAAGTATGGTCAGAAGAGCTGGTTTATGACAGAGTGGAAGGTTGTAACTGCATTACTCAACCCAAAAGATATCACAACGAATTCATAGTGACCAAAGTGTGTCTTAAATGCTATCTTATGTATATCCAGATCCCACATCTGAGTCTAGTGATAGCCTTACCACAAATCAAGTTTAAAATAACATCTTGATCTATGAAGCTCATCCAGACTCTCATTTATGGTAGGAATAGGAAATTTATCCTTCACCGTGATATCCTTGAGTGCCCTATAATCAATGCAAAACCTCTAGCTTCTATCTCATTTTTTAATTAGTAGAACGAGTGATGAGTATGGGCTCTGACTATCTTTGATGATTCCCATCCTAAGCATTTCCTCAACTAGTCTTTCTATTCAGCTTTTTGGAAATGTGGGTACCTGTATGGTCTCACACTTACTGGTTTTGCTTCAAGCAAAATGAGAATTTGATGATCAGAGCTCCTTCTAGGAAGTAAACCTGTAGGTTCTGTGAATACTTCCTTGAATTTTTTTAAAATATCAACAATCTCTCTTAGTATATTAACATTTTCAGTAGCCTCTAGCTTAACTACTTTTTGCAAATGATATAATGCTGTAATGGATTGCTCTCCCACCATCTTATTTATTTCCCGACAATGCGCTGGATGTTTCTTCACTATAGTATTTTCTTGTAATTTTATCTAAATTCCTTCATAATGAAATTCCATAGTGAGGTTTTTATGATCAATAAGCGCAAGTCTAAAGGATTCTAGCCACTGAACTCTAAGCACTATGTCAGAACCTTTTAAATCCAAGACATATAAGTCAATCTTGAACTGTTGTCCTTGAATTTCTAATGGTACTTGTTCGCATTTTTCCTACACAACAAATAAGATCCACTGCCTACTAATACTTTAAACGCCTTGATGGCTTCTCATTTGATTTGTAGCTTCTGTGCTACCTCATTTTTTACGAAATTGTGAGTACTTCCATTATCGATTAGAATTCTCAGTTGCTTCTTGTTGTGATGTCCGAACATCTTCAGTGTGCTAGAATGAAATTGCCTTTCTAGAGCATTAAAACTAATCTTAGGTTAGATCTCATTAATATGCTCTTCCTCCTATTCCCCTTTCTCGACTTCTAGTTATGGTTATTTAAACATTTCTTCTACCTCCTTTTGACCTACTAGTAGGTAACACACACTCTTACATTTGTGACTAGGGTTGTATTTTTCATCACAGTAGTAGCACAACCCCTTCTCTCATTTGTTCTTTAACTTTGCTGCTGTTAACTTCTTATTGGGTGTAGATATGGCTTGATTGGAAGCCTGGCTTGCTTCAGTAGCTACCTTTGTGGAGTTTCCTCAATTTTTGAATTTGAAGTGGTTGATAGATTTTTTCTAGTTGTAACCCATCCTGCTATCGATGCCATGGTAAGGAATTTTCTAGCATTTGTTTTTACTAAAAAAGAAGGTTTTAAGGTTACTTGGAACTTCAGATGTTTTTGCTCATGCAACTTAGCTAAGGATACGGCATGAAAATATGACTCGGGTTGTGCCAGTTGCAATTCACACTTGAGATGATCCTGAAGTCTGATTATAAAGAAAACTAACAGGCCATTGTTCAGGTAGCCCTATAACTTTGGTAGAGAGCTTTTCAAATTAGCTCTGATATTCATCCACACTTCTGGTTTGCTTGAGCTCCTTAAGTGTTTCTTTTAGACCATCATATAGAGTAGACCCAAAGCAAAGCAATAAGGCATTAAGAAAACCATTCCAATCATGAATGAAATTATTCTTCATTACCCATTTGTACCAAGAATAAAATAGGCCTGACATGTTAAATGATGCCAGCTTGACTCTTCGATTTTCTGGTACACCTTAGGCATCAAAGAATTCTTGTATTTTGAAAGCCCAATTTTTTACATCCGTTCCATCAAAATGGGGAATATCTATCTTCAAGTTATTTCTTATTACAAGCCCCTGTTCCCATTGGTTTAAGTTGTTTTCTCTTACCATTGAAGTAGGTGTAGATGCTGAAGGTTGATTCGGGTTCTGCAGCAGTTTGCACATCATTACCTCCATGCTATGAATTGATTCTCGATACCCGTTCATCGTCTCTTTAATCCTACTCATTCGATCATCTAAAACTTTAGTGGTTCGCTGAAGCTCCCCTTGAGCTGCCTCTAACTTTGAGAAACGAGTCCCCTCTACCATACTAGATTCTTTCAATGAAAGCACTAAATATTGATAAAAACAAATTAAACAAGCAATGTAATTCAGATAAACAATGAAGACTTCCTTTTTGAGTCAAGAATATGACTCCAGAAACTAATATGCTTATTCCATATCCTCTTTCTCTTCTTATGCTACTATAAAAAACAAGAAAATATCCTCTCCCTCACACTTGACACATGCTCCCCTATCTCGAAACATTCCCTTACTAACAACTCAGCTATTCCCACGTGATTATATAAGGCATTATTTTATTATTTGGCTAACTTTTACCCATATAGAAATCTCATGACCAAATTGGAGCCTTCCTCTGCCTCTTACCTGTAGTGACCATTATAGTATCCGTTAGCCTCTGTCCCTCTGTAGTATTTGTTGGTCTTTGTCCCTTTGCTACCAGTGTCACTTCTTGAGGTGTATCAGAGCTTATGATAGGAGTGGTTATTTTAGTTTCTGAGGTACTTTTGTCAGCCTTTTTCTAATCTGTATAGATAAGAAGAAATAAGCAACAGTAATATTATATTAAAGATGGCAATGTGGTCCTCTTCATAATTCCTTGCGTGGTGCAGGGCCTTTTGTAATTTGCAATTGTATTCAGTACCAGTACCACTCCATTTTTGTGCATCTACGAATCGTGGATTACATTGAAGAGCTGTACGCTGCTCGATCAAATTCTATCTTCTCCTCTTCATGTAACAAACCTACTTAGATTGGCTTACGTCTGCGCGAGCTACAGCAGCTTTCATTACTCCCCTTGCCCGTTCCGTCTTTCTCTTATTTCCTCCTTTTGCGAAAAAGGGTTCTTCAATAATGGTGGACAGACATGGAAAAAGTTACCAACAAATTTTAGAAAAAGTGATTGACCTCACTTGTAGAGTTGGATCCAACTTCGTGGGTGCCATGCTAAAGTAAACAAGGCCAAATCAAAATCAAATGAGATTGATGCATCGCATTTAAGTTTTTTACTCTTATGGTTATAACCAGCTTAAATTATATAATAAAACCTACAGGACTAAATGAACTTACCGGGCATGATGAGACCTCTGTTTTTCATCACCATCATATGATCATGTGGTTGTTTTTCATAGTTGCCACCATGACCATTAGATTCTTCTATCTTTTCCACTATTGACCTCTTATGTGTTACAGTTAACTTTGAGCAAAGAGAGCCAAAAAGCCATGTGGCATCCATCTGTTTGCATAACATACGTGCAGCATGGTACAGAATCTTGATGCACCCATTCATCAACATTATGCAGTCCATCAGGCTCTCTTTGGCCATCCATTTCATGTTATAAGCCTGTGACCTCCTCCAAAGGCTCTTGCCGTGTGTGTTTGTTGGATTAGGAAGGCTAAGAGCTCGGGTTGAATCGCTGATGGCTGAATCTGGATCCTTTAGCACTAGATGACATTAAGCCCTATTACTATACAGCACCATTCTCTCTTTCCTATACCTTAACAGGCAAACATCTAGTGCTTCAGTTTACTCCGATATAGCTTCTTCTACCTCCCCTAACTAGAACATGCGATTTGCTTGTTGCTTTATTAAACTTATCAAAACCTTAGTTTCCTCTAATTTTTCTTCACACATTAGTTCCTCTTTATTCCTCCTGTCTGCCTCCAAATGTAGCCGTTCCTATAATGGTTTTGCAATACCATGTTTATATTCCATAAGGAGATGATCATTCTTTTTAATTATGAGAAAAGCAAAAAGTAAGTAGAATTACCTCAAAATTCTTGCTCTTTCTTTTCTCTCTCCTCCTCAACCATGAGATGCCATTAGAGAGTAATTTTGCTGTTGCAAATGAGAGTGAGGTCAATGGAAAGGCTAAGTGGATGAAGCAATTATAATATTATATAAAAGACACCTTTTTAACAAATTTTAAAATACATGTTACATCTCAATCCTTCTGTACTTTAATTTTCTATATTCTAGCTCAATTTTTCTAAAGATTTGAGTCCATAATTTATTTTAAAATGTCTTAAAATCCTTAAGCCAATTTTCTTGGATTACCAGTGTAACACCATAACTTCTAGCTCAAGTTCGGGTTAATCGACGTTGGAAAACTTACACCGGAGGGTCTTTACCAGTCCCAGGGCTTCCCATGATTTTCGGGGCCTCTGAGAACCTTGGGCAACTCAAAATTTCTATTTAAAAAGCCCTCCTAGGTGTTTTTCCAAAATTGTACTTATTTACGAAAATGCTACTGGCCTTTCGACAAATTTTTCAAATCACTCCGACCCCAATTTCTGGGCAACTCAAGGCTCAAATCCTCATTTTATTCAAATTTTATTTGGCCTTGAATCACTCATCTCAGGGGACTTACTTTGAAAGCGTGCCCGTTTCCATCGTTTAACGAAAACTGGACATTACAACCAAGACTCATAATAATGTAAAATAGCTCAAAATAGCATTGTAGTGCAGGGCTTTTTATTTTTCGTGCCATCAATGTTTTGACCTATTTTATATTTTTGGGTTTTTTTGTTAACTCCTTTAATTCATGTATAGAGAGAAGTACCCTCAACTCCGTCCATGTTGCTTTTTATTTAACTCTAAGTATTTTCAATACTGCCTATTCTTGCATAATTAAGGAACTTTGGTCAAATTGGAATCCTTTGATTAAACTCTATATGCTCTTTTACCTTAGGCTAATGAGAATTATCTTTATCTTTATTTTTTTTATTTAAAACAAATCCCTAGCTTTTTGTGCCATTTTAGTCAAAATCACGATTTTGTCATTACATTTATTTTGCTCTGATTCTAACCTCAACACATATATCTTTCTAAATAACTCTAAGATATAGGATATCCTAAGATCTTTTATATTCATATACTCTTATCTACATCCGCACCGGCTTAGATTAGTTTAAAATACCTATGTCACAATTATCTCAATTTACATACAATCAGGGTTTTGATCAATTTCATTAGCTATGATTAATCTGGTAATCTTGTTTAATCATATGATAATTAAAAACATCTTTTTATCTTAATATATCACTAAATACTTAAATTCCTAATCTTCGCCCATTGCATTGCAAGTATATTTTTTTTGGTTGCCCCTAATTGGATTTCAACTATTTCTAAATCTTTTCTCTCATTTAATTGGATTTTAATTTCCTCTCACCACTATTTATAACTTTATCTCAGAGTTTAATCAAATATAAAAGTTTTAGATATTACATTCTATGCATAAAAGGAAAATTAGAAATCAATCTAATATTTTAAAACTTTATGGACTCATAACAATTTTATACGCTTGTCGGCTCATTATCTAAATTTAAGAGTTAAGCTCAATCAAAGGAGTCTTGCTCCAACAAATAAATATTTTCCTTCGTAAGATTTTGGTCCAACATTTTGGAATACTATTTTGAATGTCCGGTCCAATAAGCATTCTGGCCATAAATTTTAATTTTCAAAAAATTATTCTCTCATTAAAATTATTTTTTATGTTTGACATAATCACAACATTTTTTAGCCTTCGATTAAGGCAAAACTCATCTCCCACTGCAGCGGACATATTAAGGGATAATAATTTTACTGCAAATAGAGCACTAACACCATATCTGGTGTGTTTTATTTCAGAGAAATCTAAAGAGCTCCCCTAGGACAAGCATAAATAACCCAATTTGACACTATTCTTTTACCGATATTATTAAGGCACAATCTTGTAGGCTTTGGTTTTATCTATCCAAGTAATCAAGGAATTCTTGGAGTTCCTGAATCCCAAAAAGCCATGCTCTTTGGCCTTGTTCATGCTATCTAACACTGCCTCCATACCCAATATAATATCTGCAAACCACCAGTCACCAACCTCTTCCAGCTTCGTGGGCTGCAGTTGATTCTCTTTCACAATCTCATCCCATATCGGGCCCTTGTCCTTCATTATCTCCGACAACCTCAAATTGGATCCTTCATCAAACCCGAATTCTTCAATCCCAAACTGTTCGGCCAGCACCTTCCACAAATGCTTCCACTTAAACACGTCCCCATTGTTGCAATTAAAGGCTTCGTTCCTCGCATATGGGTCCACCGCCGCCCATATGTGCTGCTCTGCGATCAAGTCAGCATCCGAAGCAACGGAATAGCACTCCCACGCCGCCTTAGTGCCGGGAAATTTCAAGGGAACCCCCTCGTGCTTGCAAATGGCCGCATACACACAGAGCGTGCCAATCAGGTTCATCAAACTATAAGGAGAAAACCCGAATATCACTTGAGGACGGTGAACGGACCAAGACAAGCCCTCTTTCTTCTCAGCCTCTTCAAACAGAATGTCCTCCTGGGTGTAGTAGAAATTGGGTGCGTCGAGTCGGGGCAAATCCTCGGTGAAAGGCGGGTCATGGGGTTGGATCTTGCCGAATAACTCGAATGAGCCCACGTAGTGTTTGGCACCCGTCTGAAGGCATATGTGACATAGATTTGGAGCATTTGGGATGACGGCCCGCAGGACGTTCCTGAGCATACCCCCATTCACCTCGCAGTTCTCAGCCTCGGTGGGTCGACTGGCCCAGGAGACGTAGAAGATGTGAGTCACATCGATCAATCCGGAGAGCTTAGCTTCGGTGTCGTTTGGATCCGATATATCGCACTGGATATATTCAACGGGATGATCGGCGTTCCAATTGGGTCGGGGGCGGCGAGCGACGCCGTAGACCTTCCATGGTCCGCCGGGTGTGTCGGGGAGAGGTAGAATCTCCGCTAGGCTATTACCTACGATACCGGTAACGCCAATCACTAGAGCCACGCTCTGGAAACTTCGTGGCTGTTCATCTTCATCAAATTTCTTCTGCGGAAGAGAGATGGCGAATCAAAAGAAATAGAGAGACAGATGAATTAGAAAATCATAGAATTGAGAGGGGAAAGATACTAGCCTTGGCAGCGCCAATTGCTCCGGCCCACCACCAGCTCATCGTTTGATGATGGAGAGAAGAGTAATGGTAATTAAGTCACACTGAGAGAGAAAGAGGAATCAAGACCCAAACAAGGCTCTATCTGCCGCCGTGCGAATCCGTATGTGGCCAAATGTGCGATGGTTCAATCCTGGAGAGTGGCGGGCTGGCTTTAATACCCGCGACCGCTGAAAATAGACACGCCTATGACATGTGCCCTGACATCTCCAGCGTAGACTAATGGACTAGCTGTTAGTCTAATTTGGCTCTACGCGAATGGATTTTTTTATATAATTTATACAATATTTATCATATTTTTATAAATTTTATTTTATTTATTAAAATTTTTATTTTAATTATTAAATTATTTTTAAAAAATAAAAAATAAATAAAACATATTTTATTCTATTTATTCTAATTTATCCATTTTCTATATTTTCACTTTCGTTATATTATCCTACCAAAAACAAGCCGTAAGATGGACTCGAGCCGTGACACAGTCTGTTGATGTCCGTGGCTGGTGAAAATAGACACACGTCTTTGTCGGTATTGGCGTCCTTTCCGATCGATAGCCTCACTTACCAGCATATAATCCAGTCTGGAAGGGATTCCTATCCTGGATTGTTGAACCAATAGTAAGGCCCAGTTCGAGATTGCGCTCGAGATTGAATCCTTTCCTTGGACTAAAAATTAAAAATAAGGAAGCAGACCAAAGCTGGGGAAAATTCAATTTGATCTTCTTTTATGATTTATTACGATTTGATTTTTTGAAAGTTATAATAAATTTTTTAAAACTATAATCCGGTCTTTTTAAATATATATTTTTTAAAAATTTAAACTTGTTAACTGACATTTTGTCTATAAATTAAACGAATTTCGCCAACATACCAAAAAAATTAATTATAAAGAAATTATTTGATCTATGATCTATCAGTACTTGTTGCCGCACCTTTTTTTTCAATTAATAATCACTAAGAAAAATTATATCCAGCCTTGTGGGGAAAAACTGAATTACAGAAGATACTAAATTTTATTTTTTTTAGAGAATCCGTGATGATTTTGTAAAGTAAGACAAAAAAAATTAAATGTCATTAGAATAAAGTTATATTATTTGTGATATTAAGGCTTGTTTTTAAATATTATCAGGTTAATCACAAATAGTGTTGAGAGAAACAAAATACCTACGTTAAATAAGGAAAATTAAAAAGACTAGAAATTGTCTTCAATCTGTTAATTAATTTTCTTTTAAAAATAAATTTAAAATTATCAATATTTTAAAGTTACACTTCAAAGAAATATTTCCAATTTTTTTTCATCTCTATGTGAATAGATTTACTTGTGATAAAATTGAAAAAAAAAATTCATCGAAATTTAATATAACGTAGTATTAAAAAAATTTAAATATTCAAAATTGATAAAAGTTTTGTATGAAATAGGTTTATTGCGCTCTTATCCTTTATAACAAGATCAATAAGTAAGCTGCGGATTTATGAAAATATTAGGTGAAGAAGGTAAGACACAATAACATGATTAGGTACTGCATGAGGTAAGTTGGCCAAAACTCAAAATATGGGAGCCGTTTCAAATCAAAAGACGGTCGCGACCCGCGATTAATCTCCATACCTGTATATGAGTACATGGTTAAAGATGAAAATTCTAAAAAAGAATTAAAAAAAACTAATGAACATTAATCGGGTAAAAGGTGAAGAGTAAGTCGATTCTTATCCCTAAGGGGTGGACCTTTTTTTGTGGCCCATAAAGTGATAGATTAGTAAAGTAAAAGATGTGGATTTCCTTTTTCTTGGTTTGAAAAATATGTGGTTAGAAAGGCTTAAGAGTCCATCCATTTACAAAATGGGTTTGCCAGCACATCTTATTACAAAAACAATGGACTTGTTTGCAGGTTCAGGCCTGATCCATTGAATCCATCCCGTTCCCTGTGTCAATACTTAAAAATAGAAAACGGCCTACTCGTCAATACTTATTGTTGATTCTAATCGTACATCCATCCAACTTCTCTACATAGTTACTGGGAGTTCTATATTGTACACCAACTATGAAATTAATTATACACATAATTTATAACTGTTTAAATTTTTATTAGATAACTAATTAAAATTAGATATTCTAACTTTCATATATACTGCCGGGTGGTGCAATGGACCAAAAGAAAAAAGTAATAAAAACGAGTAGTGAAGCAATATCAAACAAAAAATAGGGAGGGAGATAAGTAAGGAATATTTGTTCTAAATTTAACTACCTTCCTTATAGAGTCGACACCTCGATCAGTCCGTTTTGAGACCAGAGACATTTTTTCTTTATAAACATGTGAAATATTATTCAGCTCAACATTTTTATCAAACGCATCTTATGAATCAAAATTAATATTAACGATTAGCTCTGAGAAATTTAATATTAGCAAATTAGATAGTATCTGTTTATGAAAATTGCATTAAAAAAAAAAAGTAAGTTACCCCAAAAAAAAAAAAACACAAATCTTTTAGCTCTGTTATTGTAAATTCATCAAATTCGTTTTCAAACCATATTATGCCCAAACGTTTTGTAGTTATTAGGAGCATACGATAAGTGTGGTTATTTTAGTTTCTGAGGTACTTTTGTCAACCTTTTTTTAATCTGTACGGCTAAGAAGAAAGAAGCAACAGTAATATTATATTAAAGATGGCAGCGTGGCCCTCTTCATAATTCCCTGCGCGGTGCAGGGCCTTTTATAATTTGCAATTGTACTCAGTACCAGTACCACTCCATTTTTGCGCATCTACGAATCGTGGATTACATTGAAGAGCTGTACGCTGCTCGATCGAATTCTATCTCCTCCTCTTCATGTAACAAACCTACTTAGATTGGCTTACGTCTGCGCGAGCTACAGCAGCTTTCATTACTCCCCTTGCCCGTTCCGTCTTTCTCCTATTCCCTCCTTTTGCGAGAAGGGGTTCTTCAATAATGGTGGACAGACCTGGAAAAAGTTGCCAACAAATTTTAGGAAAAGTGATTGACCTCACTTTTAGAGTTGGATCCAACTTTGTGGGCGCCATGCTAGAGTAAACAAGGCCAAATCAAAATCAAATGAGATTGATGCATCGCATTCAAGTTTTTAACTCTTGTAGTTATAATCAGCTTAAATTATATAATAAAACCTACAGGGCTAAATGAACTTACCGGGCATGACGAGACCTCTGTTTTTCATCACCATCATACGATCATGTGGTTGTTCTTCATAGTTGCCCCCATGACCTGTAGATTCTTTTGTCTTTTCCACCACTGACCTCTTTTGTGTTACAGTTACCTTTGAGCGAGCGGGGCCAAAAAGCCATGTGGCATCCATCTGTTTGCATAACATACGTGCAGCGTGGTACGGAATCTTGATGCACCCATTCATCAACATTATGCAGTCCATCAGGCTCTCTTTGGCCATCCCTTTCATGTCATAAGCCTGTGACCTCCTCCATAGGCTCTTGCTGTGTGTGTTTGCTGGATTAGAGAGGCTAAGAGCTCGGGTTGAATCGCTGATGGCTGAATCTGGATCCTTTAGCACCAGATGACATTGAGCCCTATTACTATACAGCACCATTCTCTCTTTCCTATACCTTAACGGGCAACCATCTAGTGCTTCAGTATACTTCGATACAGCTTCTTCTACCTCCCCTGACCAAAACATGCGATTTGCTTGTTGCTTTATTAAACTTATCAAAACCTTAGTTTCCTCTAATTTTTCTTCACACATTAGTTCCTCCTTATTCCTCCTGTCCACCTCCAAATGTAGCAGTTCCTGTAATGGTTTTGCAATACCATGTTTATATTCCAGAAGGAGCCCCTTCATGATTGTTTCCCCTACGTTTGATCTATCTCCAAGTTTTCTCAGTTCAATCAAATCAATGAGATATGAAGCCACGATATCCATGACTTTGTACCTCGTCTGTGGGTCCTTGAGAAGCAATAGAAGACAATCAATACCCAAATATTGCCAATCGTCCGAAGATCTTGAGAGGTTACCCAAAGTGTTGATAACTTTTGGTGATTCAACAATCCTTTTCCTTCCTATTTTGCTATAGCATAAGATTCTAATCAATCCAACCCCAGCTGGTGACGTGTAATTCACCAATCCACCCCACATATCACACAAATCTTCCAGGAACACCATATTAGTAATGAGATTCAGGGACCTCTCTTTGCAGGCAAAGCAATTTAACAAATGAAGAGACCAGCATTGAAGCTGACTCGCCCATTCCTCGGCCTTGCGATTCTCCATCTCCAATCCCCCAATACCTCTTGTCAGCAATTTCCTATGGTAGTCGACCCTTTTTTTAACATCCTTCACCCCTAAGAATTTAACAAAAACCACTTCCAAGCATGTGGAAGCCAAGTTCTTGGCCAATTTCACCAACTCTTGTTCGTATTCTGCTACCGCCCTAAAAGTACTCGCGTAACTGGCCAAGTGTCCTAGCGCTCGAACAGCTACTCTTTGCTCAACCCAACTCATCTTTCCTCTCAGAAGCTCCATTAGTGGTGGTATCACACCAGACTCCACAGCTATTTGTGCAAACTCCTCTTTATTCATGGTGTAAGAACCAATAATATGAGCAGCATAATAGGGTATGTATATATTTTGATTCTTAAGAAGCCAGTTTCTGTCCTTTATACCTTCGTAGATGAGATTTGCCATGCACTCGAAAATGCCAAGGGATGGGAACTCTGGGTCATTGGGTTGGTTCATGGCAATATGCCACAGTCCACTCAGCACCAGAACATGTTCTTGATTATCTCTAAGAGGCATTTCTTTGAAGAACTTCCCTATTTCTGCTCTTTTCAGGGATGTGTCTGCTTCTCTCATGGTGCAAAAGAAACAACACGGGCTGGTGCAAAACTCATCCTGATTAGACTCGTCGGACATATGATGGCTGGTGTTATATGGAGTTTTGGGGATGGGAGTGAACACTCTTTTCTTCTTCATTAGGGAATCCATGGTTGCCTCACCCAAGATTGAAGGTGATTGGGAATTTCTTAAACAGTAGGTTTTAGGTACTTTTAAGCGAATATCCAGCGGGATTTAAGTTCTAATCAGTGGAAAAGCCAAGTGACATGGTAACACCTAGCGGCCTATATATAATTAAACAGCAGGCTTTTATAATTTGATCTATTAACGCAGTCTCCACAAGAAGCATTGATATTTATCTCATAAATTTTACTAAATTCACATTCAAATAGCTTTGGCATGTCATAACAATGTTTGGCTATTTTAGAAAATTCTATTACCCACCAGCCAGCTTCAGCCACTAATTTACTAATACGTGTGTGAAAAACATTTGATACACTGCATAATGAAGTAGTTACTTGAAGCAGATAGACTAGCCAAGTGAACTGTGTACGCTCATGGTTTCGATTATATTGCACACCTCTATAAGCCAAGTCAAAAGGATAAAATTGAGAGACAATTTATCCATACTCTTGGATGGGTCTATGCTTCCTTTGACACACGTTAATTTTTTTTAATCCGTGTTTGGATCTTCTCTTACATATTTAGTGCTTCTCACGTCAGAAAGGGAGTGGTCCTCATTTCCATTCTCTATGTTTCAAGTAAAAAGCTGATCCCCCACAGTACTCTTAAGTTAGACTTGTGAAAAAGCTTTTTCTGCCTTTAGATTTTGTCCTACTTTCCTTGCTTTTGCATTTCCTTTCTCGTACAAGAGTTGTTTTATCCTCATGTGACGAAGACAAAGTGATCCAGTTACAACAAAATTGTCTGATTTCCCATGCAAAATAGTCATTATGCTGTCCAGCATCTTGGATGTGGGTTAAGTTCATTTGTCAACACTCAATAGCTCTAATGTTCTACTCCTATGCCTACAATGTAAAGCCCTTGTTTAAGCAAAAAAGCGTAGAAAATGCAGTTAAACTTGAAAGTATGCCAATATTTTACCTCACCTTTAGCCCACAATTCTCTCTGGTTTCTCGAGTTAAAGATTATGACAGTTTGAAATGTAAAGTGAAGAGAGATGAACCACTAACCTGCTAAAAGACGATGAGGGACCACATTTTCAAAATGGTGAACAAGTTCCTTCAAATCAGAAGCAGAATGTGGTCCCAGCGCATGGTTAAACTTAGCACCTCCGAATAAATAAGTACACAACCCAGAATAAAGATTTAAAACACAATTAAGTACAAGTGGTGGTGGTCTCAAGAATATGCGGCTGCCATAGGTGGAAAGCAGAACAAGTTACTTAGATTTTAGTTTTCTTCTTGGGTGTGTTTGGTATGGGTTTTTTTTTTTTTTTCTAATTTACTTCATAGAATTAAGTTCTCAGAATTGAAAATTACTCAAGCACTTAGTAAAAAAATACATTTGGTATAGGTAAAAAAATATAATTAACAAAATATTTGCATTGCCTAAAATATTATTATTTCCTCCATTTTCTGTTGCTACAACTTTTAGTTTTTGATTCTACGAATAGTATAATGACACTCTTTGAGTTTACATGTGTGCATGTGCATAACTGTGATGTTGTATTATGAATATGTGCACATGCACAAGTTTATGATGTTATATTATGTCATAATATATGTGAGTATGTACATATATATGTTTATGATATCATATTATGTGTATGTGCGATCACACGCATGTGCATGATGTAATGTTATGTGTGCAATTGTATCATGTTTGTGAGTGTATGAATGCATTGTACTAGATGCCAAGTTGTGTGTGTATAGGTGTGTATATGTTCTCATGTGCAAATACACTTGTAAAGTTATATTGTGTGTATATATGTAATCACACACACTAGTACACGTATTCATGCCTTCATGTTGTGCTGTGTGTGAGCATATGTAATATTGTGTCTCCAATGTTTGCATGTGTGCGATATCATCTCACATGTTTTTGTATGTGTGCATTTAGTAATATATGATTTGTGCATGTTTGTGAGTTATATTTTTTTAAAGTGTTAAAAAGTATGTCTAAAATAGTAAAACAAAACTAGAAGTGAGAAGGGTATTTTGGTTTAGAAAAAAAAAAGTAAATATAAATAAAATAGGATAAAAAATAGAATACCTTGTAGTATTTAAGAATAAGTTATTCGATTTTAGTGGATAACAAATTTACAAAGAAAATTAAGATTTCAAAATACTTAATTAAAAAAAGGTGAATTCTTTAATACATCCTCGAAAGTAGTTGCATGAATGCAATTATTATGTGACATACTATGAGAAAGACATATAACAATCATGCATCAAAATATATTGATAGGGGTCAAAATACAAATACAACGAATTATATTAGATTGACATTTAATTGATATATTTTAACACATTATCATCATATTTCTTATTCTTAGTATATCACCTAATGATTGCATCAGTGGTTGCACACTTTTGAAAATACACTAAAGAGTTTAAAAAAATTTATACCAAATATAGAAATTTTATTTTTCCCACTATAATTTCAAGAGAAACCTAAAAGAATCCCCATACTCATAATTTTTGAATTTTTCTATACATCTTATGCCTAAATAGTTTACAAAAATAATTAACTAATTAAAAAATTATAATATTCATACACCAAACATTACCTTAAAAAATTATGTCAGGCACGCTCCTAAGAGTCGTGTAACTATACGATGGTGGTTAAGGTTGGGATTTCATTAATTTTGTTTGTAAAATTGGCATGGAAATTATATACATAAACGCATGGTAATCTGAACACATCAGACTATATGCAGAAACTGAGCATGTTTGGGTTGGATGGGATTAGAGTCTCAAAGGGGTTGCGGTATTCAAGTCCAAACTCCACATGGCCCTCATCTCCATGAGAAAGTCTCGTTAGTCTGCGAATCAGTAGATGAGATGAATATTGATACTTGGAAGAATCTGTGTTTGGATCTTTTTTATTTTTTATTTTTGAAATAAGATAAATATAAAATCTATGAGACCTATTTGAATAATAAATCTCATTTGAATATTACAAGATTCATTTAAGTGATAAGTCCCATTTATTTTATGTTTATTTCTATCTGAAATTGATAAGAAATGAAAAAAAAAAAAATAGAGAGGATCCAAATTCTACATTCACAAATCCTCTATTGTGTCCTTCTAGAGAGTAAGTTATCAAAAAAAAAAAATTAAAATTGAAAAATAAAAACTACTGTGGCGCCATACAAGAGGACCATAGCACATAAAGCACGGCTCCTCTACATAGCAGCGGCTCCGTACTCAAATTCTACCAGAGTTGCTTAGCCCCAGCCATGAGGAGTTTAGGACAACCCTCTTATCCACTTGTAGACCTGAAATTGAAGAGATTTGCAAATTAACATAATTAAGATGTGGTAACACATAATTTATTGCGTATCATGACAAAATCCCACAAAGATTGTTGCTTTACAGTCAAGTATACACTTTTGTAATAAGCACTCATCTAACGATAGGCGCAAGGCTTTGCTGGACATGCCGTGAGATAGCTTGATGGTCTGCTTGAATCCTCCATATATGGCTCTTTTGATCCTCTAAATTTGTTTATCATAATTTTCTTATAAATTTAAAGAGAGAAAGAGAAAGGAAGAGAGAGGGAAAAGAGAATGTATGTGGATCCCATCCATTTTCTCCTCTCCTTTCTTTGTTTTTCTCTAAATTTACAATAAAAAAATTTAGAGGATTCTTTCCTGTTACAACTGCTTGAAATTGCGAAACTACGATTCAGTATAAGGCTGCCTTTGATAAGGATTTTGTTTTGCAGAGCATTTTCTCCTCTCCTTTCTTTGTTTTTCTCTAAATCTACAATAAAAAAATTTAGAGGACTCTTTTCTGTTACAACTGCTTGAAATTGCGAAACTATGATTCAGCATAAGGCTGCCTTTGATAAGGATTTTGTTTTGCAGAGCTTGATCCCACGAAATATTGAACTTTTTCGCTGTCAAATTTTCTCAAAATCTACGTGGATGGTGAAAAAAATTCATTTTACACAAATCTCGAATGGATCTAACACTATAAAAAAGCCAATCTCCCTAAGAAATGAAGCTCTTTATTGAAGAATTGTATATTAAATCGTCAATATGATTATCATAAATAGAGGATGACAAGAGGAGAAAGAAAACACACTGCTCTTACTGTCCAGCAGAACCGCGAAAGCGGATGATCAACTGCACAACTCGCCAAATTCCTTGCAAAAGATTGCAATTCTATTTTAGTTTGCTGTTCAGTTTTGCTTCATTCTCTCGGGGATAAAATGTTCAAATGATAGAATCAAAATTAGAGTTTATAATTCCATATAAAAAATATAAAATCCACACTTTATATTCCGAAACTACAGCCTACGGGCTGCATTGGCGTTAGTTCCCAGCTCTAAATTGAAAAAATTATGAAAAAATTCCAAGTTCAATCGCAACGTATATTTGCAGTTATGCGCTGTGGGGATCCTAAGTACATTCAGCAAATACGCGGTACATGGTACAGACTCATTGTAATGTCAGATTGCATGACAGAAAAAGACATGACTATACTCTAAACACATCATACAAGAAAAGAAAAACTAGGCCGAAATTTTGAAACGATACATATACTTTTTTTCTCCTAATCCGAAACATGGTAACGTAGCAAATGTTACAACCAACTGGCAGATTGTAAAAATATACGTCCTTCACAACAGCAGTGCTGCAGGACAAATTTAGCTTCTACTTAATATGGCAATTTCCATGAAAGATAGGAGAAAATTCCCTTGAAAGTACCACCAGCATTAAGAACTTACATACTAGTGCCTTGAAACTCAGCCAAAAATTGTCAGTGATGAATAATAGGTTATGACAACTGTAATTGATCTTCAAGCATCACGGATGAATGCTTTCGCAGGAAGATCTGCAGGAATCATAGCAAATAAATGATCAGCAGATTCCCAATTTCACACATACGGAAAACAAGTGGAAAAACAAGCCTTGTTCTGCATAATTATCCACCAAAAAAACCCAGAGTATTAAAATTCACTTTTTGGGATCTGTAACTGATCATTTCTATTTACAAATTTGACGAGGCAATGATCCACAGCAGAAAACTCTCTATCTTATCTTTTACCTCCAGAAACTCGTCAGTCCAGCAAAAGTGTTAAGACTAGAACCTATGATAACCAAGAGCTGTTTACTGAGAGAATAGGGACTTCTCCTTCGCTAAACATCCACCGTCCAGTTAATGTTACTGACATTGCTTTCATGAGATTTGTGTAGTTGTGCAACTTTGGCATTGTATGCAGCTGCTGCAACAGCTGTTCTCACCCTTTGACCTTGAGGTAGCTCACAGGCTTCACTCATAGACGCAAACCTTAGCTCAGCTGGAGGAATGAAACAGTCCAATGAAAGGCCAGGGACATTGAATGCCACTTCCTCTATTGTCCATGCTTCCTCCATCCTGGTTTTTGTGTGGCTCATTGCCGTTTCCCCAAACCTGAAAAGCGTTACTACAGAACGACCTGAGTGAGCAATCATAACCCCCTCAACAGGCCTGTAGTCATCAAGAAATGAATTTATAGTGGTCTCCCAATAAACTGCATCCCCTCCATTGTTTTGAATACGGGTCAGATGTGAGTCCTCCAAGTGAATAAGAAGTCCTGTTTTCTGACTGAAGTACCCAAACAAAACATGCCTTATGATTTCTGCTGGGCCTTCACTCCTGGCTTTCAATGTCGAGGGATCTGCACAGAGTTTGAGGATGAAACAGTCTTCTCCATTAATTTTCTTCTCTCCGATGCATCTTGCATTGATAAACATGCTTGCAGTTGTTCTAGGGTCAAGACCCTGTAGATAGAATGAAAATCAAGGTTATCAATTGGGAAAGCAGAGAAAGGTAGGGGAGAACAGATAGGGGGGAATGGAACAGAACATGTAAGTTCACCTGAAGAGCTCGTCGCAGAGGCCTAACTGGCCCCTTTGCTGCATGTGCACCCAGCCAGGGTGTGTGCCGCCACACAAGCTTCCCATTGCAACCAGCATGAACCTTGCTACCACCAAGAGCAAGCTCCACATACCACATATCTGGATTCATCTGCCACAAGACAAACCCACCCGATTCTGCAGCTTTGGAGGAATTCCGACTCTTTACAACCTTGTTAGCTGTCTCAAACTCCCAGGCTATCATTCTCACCTTTCCCATGGCATAAGCATTGGTAATGGAATTTTGAAGCTTTTGCCCTCCTGAAGCAGCTGTGTACTGCTGCAATATGTACTGAGCAGAAGAAGTTTCCTGCAATGACACCCAATTAGATTATACCATACTCTGAAGATCTCTTAAAGTGCAGGAACAGAAACCACCAGAAGATCAACACCCCTTCCTCTTTGCTTTTGTTTTTACCCTCAGTTGGCACACTTGCATACCAATTTACTCCAAATAAACCAAATAATACCCAACACAAAACCAAGCAGTCAGATGCCTAACATCATAGAATTTTAGCCATAAGTGTTTACTGCACCCTGTTAGCACAAATTAGTCCCCAAAATACTATGAACCATGAAGAGGTCCATTAATGTTCCCTCTGAACCTAGAATAAGATAAAGGAAGAAAGAATGTGTTTTTAAAATCAAGTCCTTCTTCCCTGTAGATATTAAAAACAGATTAAAAAAACTGTTAAACTGCGTGGTACTCAAGTTCATCACTTCATCTTTCCTTCAGATGTGAAAGCGCTTTTGAAATATAAACGAAATAAGCCTTTATTTAACCTTGATTGGGATTGATTGTCCTCCACTTATGTTGATCAACGAGAACCAATGAGGTCAAAAAATTTTAGACAAATCCAAACTTAAATCTGCTCCTAACCCTGCTGCAACTATATCCCACCATGTCAATTTGGGGCACATTACATCTGGATTCAAGTCGTCACCTTTCCCGCATACTCACAAGCCCGGACCCAAATAAAGTGGTCGAAACTCCAGCTGAAAAAAACACAAACTTTGGAAGCTTTGAACTATACAACTTAATCTACCCGAGGGAGTTTCTACCGTATCCAAGAATATAAGCAAACTCCAACAGAACCATTCGATGAAACAATACAAAGGCGAGGACTTAAATATGGAAGATTAAACACTACAATAAGCTGCGGCATGTGTATACAATTTCTAAAAATATAAATGAAGCGAGGGCGGTGAAAGAAAGAGAGTAGAAAGTAGAAACTCACAATGGGAATGTCTTTGATGCTGAGGTGAGGAAAAGGGTCAGCGGTGGAAACATGAACGGGGGCGAGTGGGGCCCCCAAGACTCCAAGCAACAATCTCAGATCGGACCTTTTGCAGGCGGAGGAGGAGGAAACAGAAGGTGTCCTGGCGAGTGGGCCCTTCATCCAGTGTCCCCACCGTCCTTCCCCTCTGGAATCTTCAGCATCGGTGCCATCAGGACCCTCCTTCAACGGCGACAATGCTTCCACCGGCCTCAAGCTTCCCGATCTCGCAATGAACAACTCGGGTGGCGGGGCATGGTGCTTCTTCCTACGCCGGAGCAAACTCGACATGGGAGAAGCAGCCCTTGCCGGACTCTTGGCCCTCGACCTTCCTGGAGACAGCCCTCTGACCACCTCTTCTTTTAGCGCCGAAAAAAACCCTTGCTTCCTCTCCATTTTACACGTTTAAGCTTGTGCCCAGAAACCCAGAAGTAGAGAGTGGTGAAGATAAGGAATCGCCGTGTGGGTTGAGACTCAGCGATGAAAAAAGAAGAGAAGAAGTGAAACAGTGAGCAAAGAGCCCACTGAAAAAAGAAAGGAGGCAAACAGTGAGCAAGTGAAATGAAAGTGTTTGAAGAGAGAGAGAGAGAGAGAATGGCGTTGTGCAGAAGGAAATAAGGTGTATTGGATCTGTTTGTTAAAGAGAACAAATGGAGACAATCATAAACAATTAAGAGAACAAAGGGAAAGACGAAAGAGTGAGCAGCAGTGGATTGTTTTCCATGGTGGGTGTGGATTGTCGAGTATAGGTTGTTAGAGGATGGGGAATACGACAGCCAGTAAACGACGAAACCTGGCTAGTTGGTATATCAGATCCCTGACACTAGATAAGGTGGAGGGCATGAAATCAAATGCCAATAAACGGCGAAGCCTGGAAACTTTAGCGCCGTTAGCAACGGTCAACAATACCCTCGTACGGTAAAATAAAGATCACCCTCCACAAAGCTAATGCCATGATTTTGGAATACTTTATGCGCGCAGAATGCAGATCAATTATGGGAGTCCTGTTCAGAACATCCCCCAACCTCAGCGAGCATGCGCTTCAAATTTACACATTCTTTCATTTATTAATCTAATTTTTTATATAATTTTTACGTCTGCCTTCACTTATTTATATTTATACTTTCCCTTAATATTATATACTTGCTCCTATTCTCAAATTAAATGCGCATAAATCAATTTGATTCTAAACTCGCAAGTGTATTTAGATTAAGGAAATGTACCTCTGAGTTATACTTTGATGATAATATTAGTATTTAAAATTTAAAATGTACTATTTTTTAAATTATTTGTAAAAAGTGAAAATATTAATTATCAATAGTTAAGTGATCAACACTTTTAAGCTTTTGAAAATTAATTTGAGTTATTTATTTTAAGATAAATAATTTTTTTAAAGTGGCATTAATAGTTTTTCTCAAAATCAATAATACAAATTGACTTTTATAAGCTCAAAATTAATTTTGATGTTATGTAATTATTAAACATTAAATTTAACAGATGAATAATTGTTTCATTTTTTATGATATTTCAAGAAATAAATTGATACTTTTTTAAGTCCAAATAATAATATTATAATTAGGGTATAATTAAAAAGAATAAAATATAATTTTCTTTTACATTAATGACCTCTGAACTAGAGTATCGTCTGTGTGAAAAGTGTTGTAAAGAATAGGTGTTGCCATATAAATGTTGTAATTATCTCATTCTCTTAACAATATATAGCAGCTGCCATATTATTAGTTTTAGGAATTTTAAAATGTTGATTTGATAATATAGTAAGCATGAGTCTCTGTAATGTTGTTCTAAATTCAGTAGTCACAATATAATGAGCAAAAAAAATTGTGTGGGGGGGGGGGGGGGTGCAACGTTTACAATCCTTACTAGAAAGAGCAATCTTCAATTCTTCATCCCTTTGGCAATTTCAACGTAACAAAACTTTAACATGCAATGGGCGCTAATTCAATTTGGCTTGGATTATATTGGGAAGTACTTAAGAGTGTTTTTGTCCCAAAACAAATCAAATTGTGGAAAGGTAAGGTTTTCCAGCCAAGCCGCATTTAGGTCATGAAGATCACCATTTAGGCATCTACCAACTACTTTGGAATTTTAAAAGTAGGTTGCTGAGCTATGCGAAGAAAAAACATATATGGTTGTCCTGAATCAACCCTTGCTCTCCCTTGGTTCAAATGTTGGGTCATTTGTTAGGTAGTTTCATCCACAAGAGAAAGTAAACAAGGAATGAGTTGTCGAGTCATAGCTTGGTGCTATACAATTCAAGAGTTGGTGTCCGTCGAGTGGATGTGTGGGACTGCAATCAATCCCATTTGAGGTTGTTCTTTTGACTCCAAGTTTGCATTTTGGCAAAAAGACGTCCAGTGGGCACCACCCACTACATCCAACCTTTGCTTTTTTCCAAGCACTCCTCTTAATTGCGTCGCTAATCACGGGCACTGTTACCGCTTTTGCTGTTTTTTTTTTTTCTGTATTATATGCTATAACAATCTAATTACTTTTCAACTTACAAATACGAATTAGCTTCCTTTATTACCTGTCTTTTAGAAAACCAATCCCATCCATCACGTTTCTATTTTGTTAAATCTCAAATAAGCCTCATTAATTTGATCATTTTCACATCTTAAGGTCTGATATGGCTGCTGCTGCCGCCTATATAGTTGGGCCATTAGATCATAATTATATATACTGTTTTGTTTTATAGAATAAGAATGGTCATGGGCTGAGGTAGGTAGGTCTCTGTCCATCGCGAAGTCTTTAAGTTAATCAAATGACCAAAATAAAAAATAAAAAGGACTTATGACTGAAATATGCAACAGGATCTAATGGAGCAACTAAAACAAATTGAGACTTGAGATCTTTATCAAATCTCTGTATGTATAGAATCATAACCTATAAAATACGACGTAGGAATGATTTTTACTTTGAAAAATGAAAAGGAGAGGACAATATGCGAAGATGTGACGTGGAGGAATGGGGTTATGATTATAGGATATTTCATGATTGGCACGCGTAGCACGGGGGACCCTTTAGGAGCCTTCTCCTTCACTAATGTCGTCCTCCATCTCTATATATTCTCTGTAACCCCCCCCCCCTTCTTTTTCTTTCCCTCCTTTTTGTTTTTAATGATAATAAATATCAAGAAGAAATACAAAATCATATCATGCATCTAATATCGTCTATATGTATAATTCTTCAATCAATATTTTGTACCCACACCTCTCACTTCATGTGGTGAGTGCAAATGAAATTATACATGGAAACTAAAGCCATGCAGATGCAGTTTGTATAATATAAAGACTGAGAGATGACATTTTTTTTTCTTAATATATTATGGTTATGATATATGAAAGCTCGGTCTAAGTTTTTTCTCTTAAGACAGTGTTCCTTTATATTAACTTGTGCATTTAAAATTTTATTTTTAGAATCTTTTCAGAATTATTAAATCATTTTCAATTAAACTAATTCATTTGGACATGAAATCTGATTCTTGATCTGTCAAGCTTGACTCCTTTTGGAATATCTCACAGTCCAACTTCGCGCTTCTCGACAGAATTCACATGCAAGTCGCCTGCCAAAAAAACAGACATATATAGAGCCTTGCACTTACTAAACCAAAACTCACAAACTCACGACACCAACTTTAATAAATAAAAAAAAGTTTAGGATAGAATCTGACTCTGCTTAACTTTAGACCTGGACAAAGATTCATGCTGCTTCATTTCTTTACTTTTTTCTACATAGCCTACTATTTGTTAATAGTTTGTCCTTGTCATCTTGATATCATAGTTTTTTTCCAGAGGGAGAAAAAAACCAAAAAAAAAAAAGGCTAAAGTATACATATCCACCGTAAAATGCATCCATCACTACCGCATAATAAGGCGTGAAAGAATATACATTATACGATACTTATTAATTTATAAATTAGTATTTATTAATTATTGTGGTAATTAATATATTATATTTTAATAATATTAAATAATTAATTTTATATTTAATATTATCTAAATTGATTGGATTCATGTATTATAGATAATATGTAATAAGTTGAGTTATTGATAAATTTATTTAAAAAAAATAAGTTTCAACTCACAATCTATTTAAAATTAATTATTCTATTTATATTGTTAAAATTTATTTTTATGTACTTTGTTATATTCTGACAGACTCTCTCCCCTTTTCTCTAAGGTATTATGAATGGAAATAGTTTCCCTTTCTTTTCTCTGATATTTTCTACCCTGTGGATTTGTTCATATATAAAAAATCTGAGCACTAGTCCTGATTTCATGTTATTTTCTCCCTTGTAATTATTTTATCACCTACTTTCTCTGCAAACTACGAAATCATCCATTTTTGCTTCAAAAAAACAAACCGGTGCCTTCCTCAAAATACTTGCTTATCTATCTAATACCGTTACTTTTCCAGTTTCAAAAATTAATCTTCATGCTTATTTCATTAATTGTGATTTGTCAATCATCAGAAACAGAAAAATCATGGAAATCATTTGGAATGGATGAATTTTAAGGACTTACTTGATCATTAAGGGAAAAAAAAAAAAAACTAACACACTATTCCCAGTTCGCTACGCAAAACATTTATCATGGGCCCATAAGGTGAAGTCACTCTGAGCCCACATCAGGTGCTAGACTCTTGCTTGGTCATAAATTAAAAAAACAAGCTGCAGGCCCAATACAATTTAACACACGAGACTGTACTGTAGCAGCACGTGTGTCGTTCGGATTCGGGTTTTGGGCACCCCAACATGCTACCTGCTTGAACCTAAAGTAAAATAAGAAAACAAGATTAAGGAAAATGAACAAGCAAAATTGATAATGACACATGAATATATTGAATAATAGTTAATGAACTTGTCAAAAGTTTGGTGCCAGCCGTGATAGGGTTATGTCAGCCAGTGCCACACATCATTTTTAACGATAAAAGTTAACGGTCATAATTTAGGAATTTAATTAGAATGTTTCAGCAAAATAAAATTTTTACCTAATTTTAAAAAACAAATTAATTAAATGAAATATAAATACTGTACTGGGTTACCCTGAAACAGATTTAGATGTTTGGTTAAGAAACTGTGGAGAGGGAAAAGGTTAGCTAAATGTCCTTTTTTCCAGTCATTTTTATAAAAGATAAATCGACAGGATAATATGGAAGAGGAAGCATGGACCACGGCAACCACATGGGGCAATACGTGCAAGTGCTGAATGCGAAGATTTCCAGGACGACGAAACCGACAAAGAAATCCCAAACCCACAATCAATGATTCACTGTATAATCTCGTAACGTTATGCTTCGCCCATTAATAAATGAAATAAAACATGTGCCAATCATTAATATTGCGCAGTGATGGCGGAGTGCCACTCCCACCTCTTACACGATTACTTAGTACGTGTTTGGAAACACGTTGGGTTACCTGCGTTTCGGTCCAAACTAAGGTTTGCCTCCCAAAAGCCCATTTGGATTATGTTTGGATATACGTCCGACTCGCCGCACCATCGGTCAGGAGAATATGAAAACCACGTTTCCTTTAAGCATTTTGCATCTGCTTTTCACCAACGCGTTTTCATTGAATTAAAACCACGTTAATGACTCCAATGGCCAAATCAATCGTCCTTCACACCAAATCAGTCCGAGGTTGCATTTCTCTGTTCACTCTGTTCTCTGTTCTATCTTCTTTCCTCCTGCTTCAGTGAGTTGAAGAGTACTGGTTCAGCTTCAGGCTCGACGTTATTATCAGAGATCAACTTTGGCTGAACGTTTGATTCTCAAGCTCCCACGTTGGCTTTATCTCTCCAGGTCCGTCGCTCTCATTCTCTCTCTCGCTGTTTCCTGTCTTTCTCTCCTCCTATCCGTCGCTCTCGTTCTCTCTCTCTCTATTTCAAACGCTCAGTTTCACCGGGTCGATGTCGG
The DNA here is from genome assembly GCA_032878935.1 of Erythrophleum fordii. NCBI lineage: Eukaryota > Viridiplantae > Streptophyta > Magnoliopsida > Fabales > Fabaceae > Erythrophleum > Erythrophleum fordii. Next base: position 12,841,776 of record JAVQMF010000058.1, read on the forward strand.
AGACAGCTGGGTGCTCTCCTCTTCTGTTAGTTGTATGTATATTTTCTTTCTTTCATCAAAGTCAAGTAAGAAATGGAGGAATCTCTCCGTCTAACCTGCTAAAACTTGCTATAGCCCAACACTCAAGCCAGTGGGTCTCGTATGGTTGCTTTTCCTTATTGTTACGATAAGTAGGACCCATTTATCTTTCTTTCGGTTTTTCTGTGTAAAAGATAATGATTTCGTTTCTGCAGGTTCCGCAAGTTTTTTGTAGCAATGTCCAGTTATACATATATGAAGACACTTAGAAGGATCTTGTGCCTTGCTTGAGCAGAAGTCTTCTCAAGCTTTCACTAGAAGAGACATATTATCATGTAAGCAGTAGCTCTCTACCTCTATTATGCCGTTTTTTTCTTCTGTTACTTCTATCGTTTTGATTGTGTTTGCTGCACTGTGAGTTCTCCAGCTACAGTCTATTAGCTTGGAGTCTCTCTCTTGCTGACTATGATGAATAATTACGGAGCATTATATTTTTCTCTCCTATATCTCTTTCTATTTCTCTGAGGTGCAAGGCTTGCAACTTTGCTATGTCAACTTCCGTTAAATTTGTTTAACAAGAAAATCCAACACAAAACCCTGGTTAGTAACTAAACAGGTTTAAAGAACTAATTAATATATGCAGACGTTCAGAAGATAAATTCATATTTGGATGCAATCAGCCAAACAATTTACTTACATTTACAAAAGGATAACAGAAAATGTTGATAGAACAGAGTTTACTGGAAACCACTTGTCTCCCAAGTTACCAACACCTAATTATTTCTTTATACATGAAGCCGTCAGAGTCTCTGCCGTCATCATCATCAGCATCAGCAAATTTCCATTACTTCCTCTGAGACTTGAGTTCTTGCACCCTCTTCTCAGTATCTTTTAGAGTTTTTCCATAGATGCTGATTAACTGGGGAGAGTAATGTACAAGCTCAGTCTTCGAATAAGATCCTAATTCTAAACAGTAAAGACACTGCACTCTTGCCTTACCGTTTTCAAATGAGTATGACGTTTAAGTTATTGTGCAAACTCAATCACATTGATTAGGCCAAGAAAGTCGTGTAAAAATCCTATCAAGATGTTCATTTCTTTCGTCATTATCATCGAGAGCCTTCACATGCTAAATAGCCCCCAAAAAAATAAGGAGATTCGGATCTCTTATATGAAAAAATAGTTTGATATTATGAAGTAGACATAGATTATACAAAATTCATATACTCAGCAAGATTCATTATTTAAGTAAAACTCATCACTTAATATAAATTTTATATATTCTAATCTATATATGTTTCTTTACATGAAAATTATATATATATATTTATTATATTGAATTAATAGTTAAGGTATGATAATGAGTGAATGGCAGGGTTGGCTAGAGTGCCCGTGAGCATGATGATAAATGACAAGGACAATAGGAAACCCCACCTCTTAATTTTGATTTCTTAATTAGCTAAACAACAAATGAGGTACAAGTGAGATGCAGTACTACTAAAGAATCCAAATTAAGGTCCAACTTTTAATGACACCGTGATCCATGTGTTAATGTGAGGTTCACAGCACATGCCTTCATTATTAATTTAGCATATCCCCTACAGAAATACAAGAATAAATTACATATATTTCTTTTAAAATCTTGTTAAAATTATATAAATTTTACTTATATATATATATTTTAAAAAATAAAATTTTATCTCAAACAATAATTTTATTTGTTTACTTATTTCCAAAATTTTTTTATGTAATCTAAATAAATACATATATAACAATTAACTTTAAAATATTGAAAGATTATATTGACTCTATTAAAATAAAATAATTAAATAATAATAATATTTTAAAATAGTGATTCTACATATATTATTAAATCATAAGTCAATGGTTCTAAAATTTCTATTAATTTTACTGATGCATTAATGAATTAATTTGAACCACTAGACAATTAGTCATTATTAATTTGTTTGACTACCCTTTTCGGTAAAGTAATATGATTACCATTTTCGGTAATTTTACACTTAAAAGTGATTCTGGTATATAATATCCAAACAAAAATCAATTTTACTAGAATCACTTTTCATCTAAACTTTCCAAACATAAATCACATTCATGTAAACTCACTTTTACACAAAATCAATTCTACAAAACCAAGATTTGAAAAATCAATTTTACCCACCATCAATCCAAACACACACTTACTGGAGCAAAACTTTTTAGTGTCTGTTACTTTAAATTGTATTTCTCTTTCTTCTCTTGTCAAAGGGGACTCACTTTTACTTTTTTTTTTTTTTTTTAAGGAAAGTGAGTTTGGCAAAAGATTAGTGAATGTATTAATCGAATCAATGATTGGGAAACAAGTTGAGTCAGTAAAGAAAATGGGATATGTTTGTGTTGTGTATCAAAAACAAAGTACACATATGCCTGAAATTGTTGGGCCTAAAGCGATATTTCAGGTATGGAGCCTGCACATACACCGTGCGTCCTCACCTCATTAGCAATTGAAATTTTTTTTTTAAAATCTTTTTATGCAAGTGTGGACCATTCAATAGCGCTGGCACAGTGTCGTTTTGGTGAAAGGCGTAAATAAATATTGGATCCGATTGGGTTTCAGTTACGCCTCTGGCCCTCAGCCTGTGGGAACCGACCCCAATCACCAACCGGTCCTTTTTCTTCTTTTGTTTTCCTTTTTTTTTTTTAAATAACCTCTTGTTTGCACAACTAAAATCATGAATCCAATTACCCGATCAATTTTTCTTTTTCAATAATAGTTTCAGAAGTGTTTAATGTAGTTTTATTCTTGTACAATTATTTAATATTTTTAAGTGCTTTCAATACTTAATTTAAACAATTATATTTATTATATTAGTGGCTTGGCATACATTAAAGTGTACGTCAATTTTTTTTAGTTATTTTTAAATTTTAATATAAAATTGAATTATCATGCTTTTTATATTTTAAAATAATAAAATTTATTTAATTTCTTACTCTCTCATATGCATATTAATTAACTTTTTTTTATATTATAACATGTTTATATTTTATCTTATTTTATTTATGTGCTATTGTTAACTTACATATAATTTTGAAACCAGTAACTATAAAAACTCAAAATCATACATACTAGTATAGATATGAATATAAAATTGTAGCAACATCATTTAAAATACTCAGAATATCTTCAAAAATAATTTAAAGATCTCATATTATTGACTATAGCTTTTACATAAAATTTTAGAAACCAATAGGGTAACTTTTTATATCAAAATACATAGATCTTTAAAAAAAAAAATCAAATACATAAATCTTAAACACGTATACAGTTTATTTCACAGTATCTTATATTCAAATATCTTTAATAATTTCAGGCATACTGACATGTTTGGGCCATTGGTCCCATTCTTTCACATTCAATTGTCATTTTCAATATTCAATTTTATTTGGTACTATTGCACTTTTCAATATTCACATAATAATTAACAAAATCAGTTCTGTTGCACCTGGGGCAGCAGAAAGTCGAGATTTTTTGGGATTGTTATGATTCCTACTTTTAGTATCGTTTTACAGTGAAAAACATAATTTGTGTTGGGTTAAAATTTGTTTTTATGATTTTTAAAAATCGTAGTAACTTGTGAAAGGCATTCTAGATATGCTTAAAAGTATTCATAGCTAATGTTTCAAACAACGTTTATATTTTAACCAAATTTCATATATATATCTTGTAAATTTGTTACTATTAGTCTATATTACTGCCTAGATATATCTTCTTGTTTTCTTTTTCTTTTTTTTTAGGCTCATATTTTCATTAGCTTTTGACCAAAACATAAATTATCATTATCTTTTCATAAATACTAAATATATAAATCTGAGATTTTTTTATTTCTTATCATAAAAATATATTCTTTCAATTTAATTTCTATTTGTAATTCTCTAGCTGCTTATCCCTATGCTATTCATACATTTGAATTTAACCTTTAACTATGTTATTTTAGTAACTTAATATAATTTTTTTTTTTTTTAGATTTGTAGCTTTAAGAAGAGAGAGTTTCTAGCATATACCCACTATTTTTATTCTACACCACCCCAACAATTTTCAAAAGTCATTTCCATCGGTCAGTCAATCAATATGATCGATATGCCTTTGAAGGGGACTTTTATATAATTTTTTTATCAAACATTATCCTTTGCCTCTTCTAAAAGGCAGCATTTTCGCAACACTTACAACACAACAACTTTTGAACGAACAGAACGGCTCCCCAAAGATTTACCCCTTTAGATATAAGAATGAAATAAGTTTTTTTTTTTAATTGTCTAAATTCGAATTTAGATAGTATGGTACTTATCCCATCTCAGTGTATAAAATTTTATTTTAGTTCGAATATTTTTTAATTTAATCTCTTATAATTTTTTTAATTTAGTTCTCACATAGAGATATTTTTAATTTTAATAACTTATAAATAAGATAATTATCAATAATAATAATCTCTTAGATATGGATATTTTTTAATTTAGTAAAAATATATTATTGATAATTGTAAGGAATAAAATTGAGAAATATTTATATATAAGAGAGTAGATTAAAAAATAATAATTCTATAAGGGACCAAATTGCAAGGTATATTATCTATAAAAAATCAAACTGATAAGATAATTATATGAATAACAAAATTAAAAAATATATTATTTGTGAGAGATCAAATGAATATTTTACTCATATATCTAATGTATGTGTCTATATATATATACACACACATTTATACGCATTAGTCAATGTATTATAATAAAAAAAGAGTCCGAATAGCACTATGGAGATTTTGAATAATAGTTGTTTGAATCATTTTATTTGTTGTTATGATTACATATAAAAAAACTTATGTAAATGAGTTTTAATTTGAAAAGACTTGTTCATTAATTATGAGATTTTTATAAAGGTAAAGATTCAAATATTAAATGAAGATAAAAATATTTTTATCTACTAAACATGAATTCAGAAATTATAATACTTCACTTATAATCCTTACTTCCAAATGGTCAAATGAACTCTAAATGTGGTTGTTCATTAAAGAAAATGTTCAATATAATGGGAGTTTTTTCTCCTCACCTAGAGAATATTTCATTGTATTTACATGACAAGCAACCATATGTATGAAATGAAGCTCAATAAAAATCAAAATTGAAATCTAAAAGAGAAGGTGCTAGTTATTTATATACGGTTATGAAATTGAAAATTAATGTTTCATTTGATAGTAAGGAATGGTTTTTATGAGAATGTAAATAGAAATCGAAATAAGAATATAATGAAATTTTATCCAAAAAGAATCCCATTATTTATAAGATGTTATTTTGTTAAAAATAAATAAATACAAAATATGTGACCCAACAAGAGAAAAAATAAATGCCTGTTTAGTATGATGTATAGAATAATGCTTGATAAGATAAGATATAATAAGATAAGACTTGATAAAATTTTAAAATTATACAATGTTTGGTATTATATTGTATAAGATAATTTATCGTATAAAATAATATTATTATTTATTTGGTAATACACTATATAACATTAGGTAGGATAAAATGCAACCATTTTGATAAAAATATCTTTTACTTAAGATATACACTATATTTGTCTAAATTTATCGTATTATTAATTTTTAGAAAGAAAATATGCATGACTATACAGTGATACAAATAGTGCATGACAACCTGATTACCTAAATGATCTGATCTCGCTTGGTTACATCAGGCTAAATAATTAAAAAATAATTGGGGCAAACTAGATTGGATTTATCATGTTAGCCAATTTCATCCAATCTGACCTAATCCTACAGATTGTGTTTAAATATTTATTTTATAAAGACTTATATACAAATTTTATTTTTTTAAGGACAAAATATAAATTTATAATAACTTATATAAAGTTTTTATTTGTCTAAGAGTCAATTTATAAAATTTACCAAACATTAAATAAAAAAATAGCTTAATTAGTTTAAAAAACTAATCTAGTTTAGCCTTATACTAAATCAATTAAATACTAAATTAGTTTTTACATGATCCATCACAATCCTATTAAATTAAAAAAATTATTTTATAGGAACTTATGTAAAAAAATTTTACTAGTAAAATTTAATTTTATAGGGACTTTTATGAAAATTTTATTCTTTTAAGGTTATTTTATAATTGTTATAAAAAATTATTTTATAAGGACTTATATAAAAATTTTATTTTTTTTAGGATCATTTTATAATTTTATAATTTTTACCAAAAATTTAAAAGTAGCCTAACCAATCAAATCCCAACTACTATTAATTAAACCCCGTCAGGTCCAAGTATTAAATCTAAAAAAAGAAATCTAATGCAAAATCAGAACAAACATCGTGCTACTCTAATATCTAGCCCATGATCAATCCTTTCAGGTAAAGCTAAAACTTAACAAAGCCTAGCGAATGAATATTCTTGTGGATGAGGGGTTAAAATTTAAAAATATTAATAAGGTCTTATAAATCAAAATCTAATCAAGTTTAATTTCACCTCCTAAAGCATGATTAGGTTATATATCATTTTAATATACACTCTCAAGTCCACTATATAAAGCACTTTCTAAAAGGTTTATTTGGTTTAAAATCTAAGGCACAATGTAATTTTTTGTATTAACTTTTTAAAAATGTTTCTCTTTTTTTTAAAAAAGAAAATTTGTTTTAACTTTTTTTTCTCTCTCTTACATAAATAAGGATAAAAGTGAAAAAAGTGATAAATTTAAAAAATTTAAAATAATTAAGTAATTTTATTAAATTACATAAAACAGTTAAAAGTGTCTTATAATATAGACCAGAAAGAGTATAAGATATATATGATATATAAGTTTATATAATATATTATTTATACCAAACAAATAATAAATTTATAATATTATATTAATTTAAATTATCAGACGTTATACTAAATAGGCCTAAGAGTATAGATTATGAACTTGTTTTTTATACATAACAATATTCTACACTCTAAATAGGGCCTGACCCTTTTATTTATTTATTTATTATTTTTTAATCTAATTGTTCCTCAGCAAAAGCAATGCGCACTAAAGAACCTCAGCGTGGAGCCCACGTTCATTAATTTATCCCTTGGTGGTTTTACAATCGAATATTTATATTGGAATCCCATAACTTGATATAACATAAAAAGAAACAAAAATAATATTTTATATAATATGTTTAGTTAAATAAAAATAATAAAAATTTAAAAAAATAATTATAATAATATTAATATAAAATATTAAAATATAATTTTTGTTATATATCCTTAATAAAAAAATATTAAACTATTCATTCTATTTCTTGTAAATATCCAAAAAATAAAATATTTATTTTGAATTATTAATTTAATGTTCTTTTAATTACCTTTGATTGAAAATAAATAAATATTGAAACTTATTTTTTAAATTTGTAAACAAAAATTATTTTTCAAATGTAGACATAACTTACTACAATAAGCTCAAAAACATCTTTTTTTTTTTAATTTTAATTCCCAATTATGACTAGGATTCCATTAAAATATTATTGAACTCCTTTTCCCTCAAAATGAGGAAATTTTAACACTCATAAAATTTAATCACTTCTTACCAAACACATTTTTAATGATAATCCAATTTGCATTCTGATTCGATATTTCTATCTCCCTTCCATCTGCAGCCTAACACTTTGTTTGGATGGGGTAAAAAATAGAGAGGAGAGAAAAGTTGAGAAGAAAAGATGAGAGAAAATGAATTTTATTCTATTTGGATGCAAGAGAAAAATTAAGATGAGAGAAAAGTCGAGATGAAAATTGAAGTAAGTCTTACAAAAAATGTTTATCCCAAAAAATGGAGAAATTTTAAGAGAAAAACTTTGAGTAGCATAGTTTCGAAATTCCAACTGTAATATAGTAAGATATTTTTGACTAATATGCAATTGAAAACGTGCTTCAACTACAATTTGGTTAGATAAATTCTGACTGCATTACAATTGAGAGAATGTTTTTCGACTGCAATGCAGTTAAAAATAAAAAAGTGTTAATTTAACAAAATTATTTAATATTTTAATTAATTAATATTATAATTATTCATTAAAAATTTTATTATAAAATTATTTAATAATAAATATATTTTACAAAATAATAACATATTTTTTAATATTAAAAATAACAAATTATTTATATAATAATAAAAAATATATTCAACTACATTGTAGTCGGAATATATATATATATATTATATTTTTAAACATATAATATTTATATATTAATATATATATATATAGTATTATAATAAAATAATATATATAATATCTAAATATAATTAGAAATATTTATTATATTTATATATATTATATTTTAATCAATTAATATATATTACGATAGTATTTATAAAATTTTAAAATAAATACTAATACTTATTGTATTAAAATAATAATCTATAAATAATTTTTAATTTTAAATATGTGTTTTCTTTTAATGAGAAAATTTTGTTGATCTTATTCAAAAATAATTTTTTTTATTATTTAAACATTTTTTAAAATTGGCTTACATTTTTTATTATTCTTCTTATTTTTAAAAATATATATATGTAAAAATTTAATTAATTATATTTAAAGCATAATTTTCTTTAAAAATATCTTAAGTTATTAATATTAGATAATAACAATATTATTATTATATCAAATTAATACTTTTTTATTTTTTCTCCGTTCATCTAAATATTTAAATTTTTTTTTTTTTAACTTTTCTTTCTTCTCACTTTCCAAAGGCGGGGTAAAGGACAAAACTGTTAATGGTACAAGAAAATGATAGTCTGCCATTGGATTCCATTGTGCTACTGCTGCGGGGGCTTCTGGTCGTTGGGCCATTAATCACTCTCGTCGGCCGTTGGACGCTTTGGGAAAAAGGTAGAAAGTTACTGTTATATACATATGTAAAAATACACTCCCAAGTTTATATATATATATATATATATATATAAGCATCTCCAGAAAGATCAAAATATTCATATTTTGTACATATTTGCAAAAGTTAACTTTTTAAACTTGGATTTAGGGATGATTAAACAAAAAGAGTTTTAAGAGTTTGAATTTAAGGTTAAGAAGGTGGTACTTATCCCACTCCAAACTCTGAGCACCTGTGTGCCAACTTGAGAACATCGAAACTAAATAATTTTCAATTATGTTGTTTTATGTTTAAATAATAATGGTTATGATTTTTTTTTTGTGGTTTTACACAGACAAGTTCCAATTTGATAAAAAAATTACTGATTTTGAAATTTTTTTAGATAAATGGGTACAAGTTTAAGGAGTTAGGAATTTAGTAGAGAAGAAGGAAATTGAATTTTTTACCCATTGGATATGGGGTTGGAAATAGAAAAAATATTTTTCTTTAAGTTCCAAGATGAGACTATAATACCTCACTCATATCCTAGCATATAAAATTGTTAACTCTTAGTTATCTTAAATATTTAAAATAAATGTTTGTACTAGATATATAATTAAAATGTTATGATACATATTATAATCTAAGATATTTTTTGGTTACAAATTAGGTATAGGAAGTGAAAATGGTTGGGGCGAAGATTAAATTTAAATACATCAATATTTTCAACCATTTATTCTAACAAAAGGTGCCACCTAAGTCATAACTTTTTAACAATTTAAGAAATATTAATATGTGTCATTTATTTAAATGAAAAATATACAATCCCTTCTACAATTACGTTTAGGCTTAAATCTGCTTTAAATTTGTTTAGTTTCATGAAAATCATAATTTGACCTTTCTATTTTTATTTTATTTTAAGAAATTATATAATTTTGCCCATTTATCACATTTTTCACTCAAAATTGAACTCCAAAATTTGAGTGAAAAATGATAGTACCACATAAATGGATAACATTTAAGTTAACGGATTTTAAATCAGTGTTAAATTTTAAGATGATTTATGTGATAGAAGAGTGAAATTGAATTATTTTAAAAAATTTAGAAGACAACGTGGTCTATTTTTCATTTAAAGAAATAAAATTAACATTTTTATAATATTAAAAAAATATTTAAACTTAATTATTTTTGCAAGTAAAACTCTTTACTAAAATTTGGGCGATTGTGAACATTGACCGTGGGACTGAAAATTAGAGTCAAAGTTGACCTACGGTGTCCCAGATGGCATGATTTTCCGGTCCTTTTGAGTATGCTCCAGTTTACTCTTAGCTGTCAAAGATGCTGCGCTCTGCTGTCCCGCATAAAGATTTTTGTTTTTTGTTCCCGATCCTTTCGTTAAAAAATAATCAAGGTTTGTGTGTCCAACTATTACTTAGTTCACTCTCTAAATCTATAACATACAAATAAAAAGATCTTACTTGGGGAAAGGCTTACGTCCATTGCTAACATCATTTTTTGAACAGACAGAAACGAAAAGGAAGATAAGTATAATATGAATATATATATATATATATATATATATATTTTTTAATAAAAAACTAATGCTTTGAGATTCAAATGAGCCGTTGTCAAACGTTTAAAGAATATGAAAGTCTTATACGTTGCTCTGTTTCTAGTCTGTCTCGAATAAATAATACAAAAGGAGAGAATCAGAGTGTAGAATACGAACCCGACAAGCAAAAGCTGAATTAATACGAGGAAGATAGTGGGGGAATGACATATGAATCTGGCCTCCTTACAGTAACAATGTGAATCAATGATGCCGACACGTCACGTGAGGCAACAGACTTGATGGACAAAACAGCGTTCTCGTCCGAGGGTCTCCTCTCTTTTCCAGGGCAATCTGGAGTCTTCTAAACACCCCCCTCCCAAAAAAAAAAAAAAAAAATCACACCTCAACTTGCTTTAGCCAGCTCTTACGTCTCTGCCAAAGCAAACAGCTTGGGCAGGTCTCCACTTGCCCACATACTTCTTTACGAATTTCGTCCTCGTTTCTTTACTTTTACTTTTACTTTGTGTTTTACGTCCCTGTCATTTGTAGATTCCTTTCCCACAGACTCACCATCGTTCTTAACATTTTCTATATTTTCTTTCAAATTCATTTTTGAAATAATTACCTTTTGATCGTGGCCGATCCCATTAGTTGTCACCCGGATTGTTGTTTTTCATATGATGGTTAACCCCCAGATTTGATGCCCTGCTGAGTCCAATTGCCTAATGCATTCCCTTTTCTTTCTTATTTTGTCATTAAATGCATACCGTAAATGAGTAAGTAAATGGACAATTTGATCAAATTCCCGTAAGGGAATGTGAGAAAGCCACGTTGAAAGAAAATAAATTACGTAAGATATATATATAAGTAAACAAGAGTTAAGATGTGCTAAGTTCATGAATATAACTTTTTATAAACTCAGTTATTCACATAAATTTTTATACCAAACATAATTTAATATTTTAAATTTTATTTGCCGTAATACATAAGGGAATCCCAATTATATAGGATCTATATAGACACTTACATGGTGTTTTTGGCATTGATGCAATGTTAGAGGGGCTTGGAGTTCCACATAATTGGGCTTTCGAAAAAGGAAACAGAGCCAATCTCACGTGAACAAATTTAGGCGCTGTTGACAACTGATATAGATTAGTATAATACAAAACGAAGGAAACATGGCAACATAAAGCCTAATCTAAATACTCAAAAGAGTAAAGCCAAAAGCAACAACGCAGCATCCGCGCAATTCCAGAACTAAAACCGCTGGCCAGCTGTCTTCGGGTTACACTTTTGATAAGTAACTAATAAATTCTCGCAGTAACATCTTCCTAACCTTTCACCTAACCTTACATTTGTTGCTATAAAGAACCCCTTTCTCTTCATCCCTCACACACCACAACCTTCCTCCTCCCTCTCTGCTATATCCACTACTATCCTTTCTGCATCGCCTTACACTTCGGAAACAATATGAAGCTGTGCTTTGCAACTGTCCTACTTGTGAGCCTTGTCCTTAGCTCCTCTTTGTTAGAGGTCACAATGGCTGGTTCTGGTAAGCCCACCTCCTTCATTATCATTTTCTTTTTCTGGGTTAATTAAATTGTTATGGAGAGGAATTAATGATTAAGTGAATGTGGTGTGGTGAAAATAGCACTCTGTGACTCCAAGTGCGGGCAGAGGTGCGCTAAGGCGGGAGTGCAGGACAGATGCTTGAGGTTCTGCGGGATCTGCTGCGAGAAGTGCAAGTGCGTGCCATCAGGGACTTACGGCAACAAGCACGAGTGCCCTTGCTACAGGGACCTCAAGAACAACAAGGGCAAGCCCAAATGCCCTTAATTTCATTCGTTCGTTCGTTCTTTCTCCATACTTGCTTTCCGCTGTGGCTATCTCCATCTTGAGATATTCCGCCATGGACCCTTCTTAGCTTTTTCAAATAGTTTCTTCCATAGTATAAATTTGTTGTAGGAGTTTAGGTAAGAGATAAATAAGTTGGGGTCCTCCTGTACTTCGTCGTTCTATGTATGTGCACCGGGCTTTAATTTGTTTGATTCCATGCACACCATGTATACTGCATCGCTTTGTAATGAATAATTGAGTGTTTTTTCCCCAGAAACTGTTCACTTATTTACGTTTTCTCTTGAGTAATTTCTAAAAATAAGAATTTACTTCAAACTAACAATCTCTTCTCCTCTTATGTGCTCTGCTAGGGGCAAGTTTGATTATCTGTAAAAAAAAATTTTGTTATATATAACGTTTATTATATCTTTATAATTATTATTTAATAATATTTATTTTTATTTTATAATTAAAATAAAAATATAAAAATTATTTTTGATTCTTCTTTTTACTTTGTGTATATTTTTGAATTTTAGCCAATCAGCACAGTAAACCTTAAACTCTGGGGTTTATATATATATATATATATATATCAATTGAGACCAAATTTAACAATAAAAGAATAGATATATATGTTAATTTTAAAGCATCCATATCCTTTTTTTGAAAAACAAAGGTAGGCATTAGAAAGAATAATCTTCCACTCATCCAACAATGTTCGGTATGATTTAAATGCTTTGAAATCATTAGGCGGGGTTGGTAATCTTTTTTTATTTTTACATAATTTTTATGTAATATTTATTATATTTTTATAATTATTTTTAATATTATCTAATTATTTTGTTATTATTGTTTAAAATAAAAATACAAAAATTATTTTTATCCTTAAAATTATTTCTTTCTTCTCCTTTACAATCATCTGTTTTAAACATTCTACGAAAAATAACCGTAAATTTAGATCCCACTACCTGATTTTAGTAAACCATGGGGGGGAAAAACGCTCTCCAGAAAGCTCTCTGAAGAATAAGGTTAAACAATTTGTCGTACAGCATATTAAAAATGCAAAAACCAAAGCGGGGTGGACAGATCCTTTCAACGGACAAATTACAAAGCTGGTATCGGAATTGGTGTTGAAACTATTAATTTCTACATTTTTATTATGTTTGCTGTATTTATTAATTGACTGTATTTAAAAATAGCAATAAGTAAAAAAACTATTTGTTGCTAAAAAAGAGGGTTAAAAAAAAAAGACACTGGAATAAATAGCTCGTGGGCGAGTGTTGACACCTGACATGGGAAAAGTTAAAATAGTGTAAAGATTTTTTTTTAATTTTTTATTATAAAATTTGAACAGAGTGTAATAAAAAATATAAATGTGTATAATATTCACTTTTTTAATTTTTTAATTTTTGAATTTTACAAAAATTGAAATTTTAAAAATTTTAAAAATATTCAGACTCATTAAAATATCTGTTGATGCTATCACAGGCAGCCAAATAGATAAATACTAATTAGTTATGTTTTTTCTTCATATCAAAATTCAAAATATAAAAAAAATTTATTGATAACATGTCTAAATTAAAAAGAATAAACAAATTAATTTTAACATTTTTAAGTTATATTTAAATTCATTTCTTTTCAAAATTCATTTAAAATGAAAATAAATAAACAATATTTATTTAAATATAAAACAAAATCATATTAAAATAAAAATTTTCCTCTATCCAATCTCACATTTATTAACAAAGCTTTACGACCATGGGGGCTCAACGCAAATTTAGGCTCGAAGAGAATAGTATATCTTGCACAGCATTATTTTCTTTTTAAATTTTCTTGTCGGCATTTATTCATCTTACAATTCATATGATTTTTTACTTTAAATAAAATTTGGTAATAAATTTAGATATAATTATTCATTTTCTTTTCATTTTCACAATTACTCACTTGAAAATTAAATATAAATAAAAGTACTCTCTTAACTAAAAGTGTTCAAAATCAAATAAAATTATTCTTCATAATAAAGCAAACTACACAATAAGAAAAAAAGACCCAAATCAATTAATTTTTAGTTTTAATTAGTTAGTATTTGTAAATTTTTTTAACTGAACTGCAGTTATATATATATATATATATATATATATATATATATATATATATATATATATATATATATATATATATATATATGTTAATTGACTTACTTCGACTAAGTTAATAACAGACAAAAATTTATTGTACCGGATCTATTATCGATGGATTTTTCGTTCTCATATTATTAAATTTAGGTTTGAAATGTATTTTTTTAAAAATGAATATATTAAGACAAGATAAAAAAAATTAAAAAACTTAGCTCAAACCGTTCATTGTTCAAATTGAATTATAAAAAACCGATTACTTTTTTGGTTTTACTTTATACTATTAAACTAAATTAATTAATTTTTTCTAATACTAAATTAATCTCAATAATTTAATTGGCCAATGTAAACAAAAATGATAATAATCAAATCAAATCAAATCGTTGAAGCTATACATCATTAGAGGTATTCATTTGTCCAATTGGCCCGAGGGACCTTCCCTAACTCAACCTAATTAGGTCAAGTTAGATCGGGTCGAGTCAAAAATATAAATAAGCACAAATTCAACAAAACTATACAGGGTTAGGGTCAAATTACAGACAAAAATATGTTTTGTCTAGCTTGACACGATAGTTACTTTTCTTTTTTAAATTATTAACATCTTGTCATTTTATATATTTTTTATTTCTTATTTTTTTTAGCTCACTTTGTAGACTACGACTTTTATTATCTACCCAAATCCTCCTTACTTTTTTATTATTTTTGTCATTAAGATGTATGCTTACTAACATTTTTTTTATTGAATAATAAAAATACACATTTACCAAATGTTAGTTATGCTAGTGTAACTTTGTTTTGCTTAATAATACTGAGGTATTTTTTTATTAAAATTATTTTACTGATCAAAATATAAGAGTTTCAAAAGTTTATTATTTTGAAATTTATGTCTATGAGTGTATAAAAATATATTTTTATTGCAAGTATCAGATCATGAAAAAAAAAAAAAAGCTCAGGTGCCTCTAATCTGCACTAGTCCAATATAAAATAAAATTAGTTCAGGTCAAGCCGAATCATAGATATAAAAATAGGCCCAATGCCTTAATCAAATTAGGCATCAAACCTTTTAAATACTTTACCTAATTCTACCTATAAACAACCTTACGCATCACCATAGTGTTTACTAGTTAGGTTCTATTTAGGTTGCGATGCTTAAATGGCTCTGCCATTTTGGGCCATGGCATGATCGCTTGCTTCATACCATGGGAACCAAAATAGGGGTAGCCCTACGTAGGGGTGTATATGAGCTGGGTTGGGCTTTAGCAATGCTCAATATCCGTCCCAATTTTAGAGGAGCTTTAAAATTGAGGCTCGTTGCCCTAATCCAAGCCCGACCCAATTTAATATAGGGTAGGATTGGGCTAAACTCGAGTTTGATTTAATATAGGGTAAGAGTGAGTTAAACTAGACGGATGGACATTTTTTTTAATTTATCATAAAAATTAAAAATAAATTTTAAAAAAAATTTATATAAATCTTTATAAAATTACATTTTATTTTTAAAAAATTAAAAAATTGATATATATCTTTATAAAAAAAAATATATTTTTTAGATTTGATTATATTAATATATCTCTTAAAAGTTACCTAAATTTATTATGAACATTATAAAATAATACTTAAAAAAATTTTGAATATAAGTTTTTATAAAATTATATTTTATTTTTAAAAAAATTAAAATTTTGATATAAATTTTTATAAAAAACTATTTAAAAAAAATTATTTTTCGAGTCAAGCCAAATCCTTATTATTTTAAGGATTGGCCCGATGCTCGACCCAACCTTAATTTTTTTTAAAAAAAAAAATTTATGCCCAGCCTAACCTTACCTAATTTGACCAGTCAAGGCTGAGCCTACCGGGGCTTCGAGCCTAGTGAATACCCCTAGCCCTACGTGTAATGTGACAACTTTAACTTTTAATTATGGTAATTAGGTTTAAACATATAGTTAATAATCATAAATCAAGGTTTAGCACCATTTAAATTAATCAATTTAGGAAAAAGTAAAAAAATTTAAACCTTAATATTATTAGAGTCATTAACCATATGTTTATAAGCATTCATGTAAATGAGAGAAACCGACCCTTAATTAAAGGTCTTTAAATTTATTACTCATTAATTTTTAACTCTCAATAATCTCTTATCAATGTTTCCGAGTCATCCCTTGACGTAACTATAGAAAAAACCAAGGTTATTAGGTTGTTATGAGGAATTGAGTGCCTTAGCTGCGGCTAAATACTCTTCGTGTGACCAACTACTCTCTGGATCGCTCGACACATTTTCACAAAATTAGCCGCAACTGACTACTCATTTCGCCGCGCCCAATTTCTCTCTATTTCCTTTCTTGGGCAACTCCGTCACTTTTGGCCGTGGCTAACTCCATTTTTTGTCGCGACCAATTATTCTCTATCCCTAAAATTCTCAATCTATAACAATAATAGAGTAATTTCCTAATCTATCTTTCCTAAAAAAATCCCTAATTTTCCATATTTCCAATTCAAGAAAAGGGCAACCTATTATAGAAAATTAGACGTTAAAATCCTCCTTTAACTATGTCCACAAGAGGCAAACATTAGCTATCTCTAAAACACAGCAACATAACGACGTCGTATTACATACGTTTTGCTATTTTCATCCATTTAATAAGTCTGTATACAAATTTTAACATAGTCTTTTTCACACTAGTTAAATACATACCATTATTTTAGAATTACTTTCAAAATTGTGATAATCAGTTTCATACAAATGCAATTACAAGGAATTATTTGTACATGGAGTTTAGTGGTTCAAATACACATCGTCGTTATACTACAGTAAATTTTTCATGTAGGATATTTATACAGAAACCAACGAGAGGCGAGTAAGACAACACTAAATACTCAACTAGAGTCAGACTTCAATATTTAACATTATTCGGGAAATTACAACTAACTACGGTAAGTACATTATGTCGTATGGATACTACTTGAAATAAATTGTTAGCTTTATAATGAGATATAATCCCAATAGATAACAGCGTATTTATGATATACACACATAGGAACACTAAATATTAAAGAAGGTACAATCGATGCACAGTTCAGTATAAGAGCATGTAAATCCCAGGTAGTAGGGTACTTTGGTTCGTTAGGCTAATACACTTTGATCATTGGCCAATAATAGTGATTTAATACTCACAAGAGTCACTTTAGTGGGCATATATGCAACCATACACAGCATAAGAATTTCAAAATTCATTCAATGCAATTATGTATATAAATAAACAGACTATTATGTTAGCTACCTGTTTCATCATCATTGTTATATAGAGTTATTCCTTAACTTTCATTGCTTCAATTGCTTTTTCTAAAATTTTAGTCACACATTACCTTGATTAAGGATAGGTCAAGGTTAATATTTACACTTCAAGTGAGCTACTAATTCCCCGTATGAAAATTCTAATTTTTTTCAACTTATGTCAATATATGTATGTCCTTTGCCTAGTAATCGGTTGTGTGGTTCAATTAGGTGTCTAAATATCTCTCCTCTACTCTACCACTTTGTACCATTCTTCTTGTGCAATTTAGAACATTTCTAGCATGCTATCCCCATGGTTAATATACTCAAATGTATACATATTCCTATCCTCCCATTCTCTCGGTTTCAATTGGCAATGATGAAGCAAAATTTAGTCTCTTAGCTTTGATTTTCCACAACTTACTCCTAATGGCTTTTCCTCCAAAATGATGTTGCTGTCCAACCAAGATTAAACATCCTAATTAACTAATTTAATCAGTCAAATGAAAGTGGTTAAGAAGTCTAAATGTTTTCCTATACTTACATCTATTGATTCTCCTTGGAATTCCTTCCCACGTTCATGATTTCTTCGGTCCTTATAGCTCCATGGTTGTCTAAGTTATTTTTCCCTTCTTACCACTCTTTCTTTCAGCTAGAAAATGAGGCTAAGTGAATGATAATCAATGCAACTGACCAGCTCATGGTTTCCTACCGTTATTTGGATTCCTTCAAATGATTAAGCATTCATTCTCTCAATTTCTTGCTTGGTGTAAGGCTAGGTGGCAGCATCCTATCTATGTTATCTCCATCTAATACATATATTGCA
The DNA here is from genome assembly GCA_032878935.1 of Erythrophleum fordii. NCBI lineage: Eukaryota > Viridiplantae > Streptophyta > Magnoliopsida > Fabales > Fabaceae > Erythrophleum > Erythrophleum fordii. The sequence goes on from JAVQMF010000058.1 coordinate 12,860,306, forward strand.
ATTGGCCTTTAACTTCCGTAGCAACTAGCATATGAGCACTAACCCATGGCAATTATATATATATATATATATATTACTTTACAGCTGGAATTATTTATATACATTAGTATTCTAGTGGTTGCATACATACACATCTTTGGCGGAGCCTTTCAAGAGTAAGTTTGTAGTTTTCTTATTTTATTCTTCCCTCATTTAGTCTCTCCCCCATTATGCATGCTAGGTGTCTCTAGTTTAGGTTATGTAGGCTATTCATTTACATGCAATGGCCTTTCACTCCCCCACAACTAAAGGATTTTACAACACTAAAGGCAATATATATAAATATCATGGTGGAAGCATGAGGTGTGTGTGTACTTGGTTCATTAGGATTTCTTCCCTATCACCCTCATTTAGCCATATATATGTTGGTAATTCAAAGACTCATTTTAAGATTTTGGTAGCTTTAAGCTTACAATATACAAGGCTAATTGGGTTGCTACTTGGTCGAGTACACATACCAATATCCCTATGTAGGTGGAAGTGAAGAGATGCTATTATTAAACAAATGGTTACAAGCTTGTCTTAAATTATTCCTACTTACTCTCATATTAAACAAATGAATATGCTATTATCTCTTTAAGGTTTCTTAGCATCTACCCTTTCTCTCTAGTATTTATTAAACAAGTTAGTTCTTCACTAACTTGTGTCATGTTAGTAGTTATAGAAAATTTAGAATGTAACATGCAGATTGACTAGATTCAATAAAAAACATATAATAAACAACTTCTTTTAGTTGGGATTGATTTTAAATATTTTCATTTTATGAAAATTATATAATATATTATATTTTAATTATTGTCAATTTTTTTTTTTTGTCAGTCCAAACTACACCCATTCGCCTTCCTCACAGAATGAGTAACCCATCACTCCCTCGGTAACCAACTTCACAGCTACTGAAGAATCTACTTCTAACCAAATTTCTTCTGAAGTCTCGGCCCCAACCAACTTAAATATAATATCATAATATTCAACTTTGAAATTAACACTATTATGTAAATAAATCTGTATGTATAAAAAAGTTAGAACAAACAATAGTTCAAGTCTACCCGATTGAACGGTCAAATCTATCATATATACTTTTAAAATGAGACTGAAACAGTCGTCTTGTAGATTAAATAGGTAACGCTATTACAACGTCTAACTTTTTGTTTTCAATTTATTTTACAACTTTCCTTTACAACTATCATTTGGGTCCTTGAAAGGTATCTTTCAATGTTCAACTAAATTTAACACTTGTACAATATAATTTTTTTCAAGCTAATGATCATTTTCTATTATATCTCACAAATATGCTTACCCAGAAATTACGTCCAACTACTAGTTATAGCCTTTTAATCTTTCAAATCAAAATTTTCCAAATAGCTCCCGTGATAGACGGATACTTAACTAGTTGGTTTTTAATTTAAAAAACTATGATATATCGGGTCTTAAATTAAACAGATTATGATAAAAAATGGTGGATCAAGATTTAAATTTCAAATGTGCTAAAATTGATTGTTTTGCTAATAATTTCTCTTCTAAAAACATTCGACTATAACATTTCCTAAATCAAGAAGAGGATGAGAGGTATGGTTGAGTTTCTTGAAAACGGGGAAAGGGGCAGGATAATAACTAAAACGGGATCTGGCCGGTGCTTGAAAATCGAACTAGCCGGCATGTTTATGTAATTAAAAATCTCACAATTGGCACACTACAAATAAAACAGTTTAATTTGAGGGGAAAAAGGAAGTCATTAGAAAACATTATTAAGGGACCAGACCAGACCAGATTCATTTATTGGACGCAAAAATTACAGACTAGTAACAGTGGAGGACCACCACAACAACAACAGTGTTTATGTACGACACGCTTCTGCTCCCCCGGCCAAAATTATGTATAAATTGAGCTCCTATACACTTGCACATTATCTACCGTCGTCCAATCACAACTCTCCACCTTTCCACTAACTCCTCCTTCCGACCCACTCAAACTGACCAAATTCTGAAACAAATTACTATGGACGACTTCTATTACTGACACTGCCTAAGACATCGCCTTGGTTATCAAGTTAATGGGACAGAAGGTAAAATAAGAAACTCTCTAGCGAACTATGTAAAGTCTTCTCAGGAAAACATGTGATATAACAAATAATACATGTCTACATGTATCTTAGTTTCCCCCTGTCAAACCGAGCAAGCAGCTTTTTCCCAAAGAGGTTGCTACGCATCATTGTGGAATTTTGTTGAATCAGCCTCAATAGTGCATTACGAATGTGTCCCTACACCAAAAGAAAAAAAAAAAAAGGATTAGTATGTTGGATAGCATTATTAATTCCACAAGGTTTTAGAGCCCATATCGCATGTTCTGCATATTCCTAGAGAAGATGCTTCATGCAGATTTTTATCAGCCGACATCAAAGACGGCACTCTTCCTGAAAAATGTCTTCAGAGAAACTTGATGACACTTAGTTACAGGCAGCACATTAAACCAGCCAGCCCAATGCTAAGTTAAGCCTTTTGAAACAAATCCTACCCGGTAATTTATTCAGGCATCTAACGAAAAAGAGGCAGTTGCAATGCTAACGTAAAATAAACAAACAAACAAATAAATGTTTCCCACTTAAGCAAAGCGAGACAAGCAACATGGCGTTCCACCACAGTAGCTTGTCAATTGCCTAGACTATTATGAACTCCAAAAATTAAAAAATACAGATATAAAGATTTAAAAACCCAAGCGTTCTAGTGCTCTAACCTTGGACACCATCAGTGCTGATTTGATGACATAATTGCCAAATGGATCAACAAGAAGCCTTGAAACATTTGTATTTTGAAGCAACTCCAAAATTATTCGTGTTGAATACTCTTCCCCGGATTCTTGAAAAAACTTCTCCACAACATTACTACCATATTTGTTGCAGGAAAGAGAGACAAATTTCCCTTGCAGCTTTCTCAGTATAGATTCTGTAACGGTTGCTATTTTCAGAAAAATCAGATGTTGCACCACATAGTTGCTGGAAGTTGAGAGAAAATAAGATGCAGGTGAAATAAGTATAGTTAAATATTGATTTCGAAGGAGAGAATTTGATGGTTCAGTAAAAACAAACCCATAACAATCTTCTGCTAGGTGTGGGACATTTCGTATGATCTCATACATGAGACGATCTTTCATTTCTCCCTTAGCATGGTTAACACATTGCTGCAGCACACAACACCCACTTTTATCTGTTGCAATCTCAAAACAGTTGTTTGCCACTTCATTCAGAAGATACTGCGAAGAGGGACTAAAATCAGAAAATTTGAAGAGAGAAAACCACAGAAGAGTAATGTAACAAACCAGACCTTATCCAACAAGATTTGTGAACCTTTTTTACTTTTGTCCCTAGTTTCCTTAAACAAATGGAATCAGGGAACTTTTTAAAAATCCCATCGTCATTCCAACAAATGAATGAAATGCTTGTCGAAACAAGGGCATGTAGCATATGGATAGTCAGTTCATTTTCTTTGAAGCTATACAAATGTGTATTTGTAATCAATTCATGAAAATCACATTCCCTGTACCTTTGAAGTTTGAACTAAACTTTTGTCACTTAGAAAGCAAAGTGGATGAGGCAGGAAAAACATATGCAAAAGCCAAAGGAAAAAGTAGTAGTAACATAAAGGTAAATTGGTAAATATGTTATGCAGCCCAATATTGGTGACTAACTTACTGCTACAGACTGAAAATCCATTGCACCACAAAAGCTTGAAGATATTAAAAAAATATGCACACATAGCATAAGGTTTTTACTAAGTAATACATACTAGAACCCTGATGAATACAGATCTACTATTAATAAAGACTATGTTCAAGTATTGCCATCAGTGCATCAATAACAAATAATTTATCGTGCAATAGAGTGAAAATTAAATGTATTTAGCTGTTGCAAGAGCATAATATGCAGTATAAGTTACAGTCCACTAAAAGGGCTAAAATTGCACGAACAATGAAAATTTCAATGTCTTTGTATACACTAATATAAAACACTGTTTTAAAAGTTGTATTAGATTTTATCCCCAAGAAAAAAAAAATGTAGCAAAGACACATAACCTTCAATCATAAATCCACCTTGCAGTTCCTGGCCAAAACCAAAGTTATCTACTTTAATAATGCACACCAAATATGTTGTACAGTTGTTAATTAAACCCCTAGGTACTAGAGAATTATGAGATCAACAACCTCCATCATTAAATCCTAATTTTATCTAATGAGGATACTGATTTCCAAAGTTGTAATGATGATGGAAAAGAAATGAGTTGAACTTAGATGGTCACTATACTTACCCAAGTTGAATATGATTATATGAATATTATAACAAAGTACAGTACAAAATTAGGGACACTTTGAGGAAATAAAAATATATATTACCTTATTATCTTCATCTGGGAAATGTTTTAGACAATGCAGAATCACATGATGACCATTCATATCCTTAGTCAATGCAACAGCACCAGGGATTAGAGCCGAAGTAATAATAGTTCGTTGATTCTGGGTGGTAACATGCTCCAACAATTTCTGCACAGCGCGGGTTCTGCCATGAGTGAAGGAAAACCATTATATTCACAATTTAGCATTGAGACATGATGCCAAAATAACCAAGTCAAAATTTTTTAAAAGCAAAAGAGACATCCATTACCCATGCATGTTAAGACAAATAATGACAAGCTGAAAATCAGCCTCGGTCACCATTAGAATGATTTGAGTCCTCTGTTCTTCGGTGCAGACTTCCACCAGCTTCTGAACGACATAATTCCCGAATGGATCCAGCATCAACTCGCTCACGTGATCAATCAGCTCCAAAAAAATAAAAAAAATCTCCTCGGCTTTTAAGCCTACCATCATCTCCTGCAAAAGCCGACATCCATATTGATCCTTTGCTAATAACAGTATACTCCCGCGCAAATCACCTATAGATTGATGATTGGGAGGCTGCTGCAACCAGTGGGGACGCCTACCGTTGATATCAAACTTTGAAAGATTCGATCTGTTTCTTAAATAAAAACCACGGGAATTTTGTAGCAAATTAAAGCATAATTCATCTTCATTTGAAAGTGGGACAGTCGGGAGAGTCGTGCCGATTTCTTTTTGTCTCGCGAAACGCGAGGGAAGAAACCTATCATTGTTCGAAGAGTATTCGCTAGCATCCGATGTCGGAAAGGAACCCGACCAAAAGTTCTCTAAACCCCAGCTATCAGACCCCATCCAATAATTCTGCGATCGCATTCCCCCAACACTAGCAACACCTCCGTTATCCCAATCAAGTTTCTGTACTGCAAGATTGCTCTCCTGCATTTGCCCCATAGGAAATCCATGTCCATCCGCGCCATTAAGAACTGAGCCTTGCCTATTAAGGCCTACGAAATCAAAAGAAGGATATAAAGGCGAGTGATTATGGGATGAGACACCGAGACGGGCAAAAGCCTCCTCTAAGTTTTGATCAGAATGAAATTCGTAACAATGGTTTTGGAATAATGACTCGGAGAGACTTATTTCGGGCGAGGAAGATATCAAGGTAGAAGACTCATTCTTGAGGAAAGAAGGCTGCCGCCGGTTGTACATGCTTAATGGGCAAAGAAAAACTTATACGGCCAAGGGCTTTGATGAAGTAAAGAAAAAAGGGTTTAGAGAAAAGGTTTTTAAAGGGAGTGAAGAACTGAATTTTATTAATTAATATTTAGGAAATAGGAAAGTAGCGAATTTATAGGAAGAGCGAAAAATTAGAAGAAAGAAAGAAGAGGAAAGAGTTTGAGTTAGAGAAGGAGTGGAAGTGATGGAGCAAGGAGAGTCCTGGGTCAAGAGTATTCTGCATGCAATATTTGGTAAATCTCATGCGGGAATGCGAAACCGGAGAGAACAAAGTTATGTTTCTGTCACCTCAAAAAGTGGATTCTTCGTTGACCAGTTGCGTCAAAAAGATTATGGCCCCACATCCTTTTCAGCCCAACATCGTGTGGGCTTCTTTCCTCTTTCTCTTTCAGACTTTCCCATGAGCAGGAGGATTTTTTGTCAAGTAATCTCCACTCAACACCTTTCTCTCACCAACCCTCCAAAAACAAAAGTTACCTAATATTTTAATTTGAAAAAAAGCTAAAATATTACTAAAATAAAGATTTATTTTTTATTTAAAAAAAGTTTCTTACGGTGTATATATAAAGTTACAAACATTGCAATACCATATCTCATTGACTATAATTAATTTTTTTTATTTATTATGCTAAGAGTAGTTATTTTTCTTCTGAGTTTGTTTTGGTCCTTAAGAATTACTTAAGGTGAAATAAACATGAAGAAAAATAAAAAAAGAATTAAAATATTATTATTAATTATTTATAAATTATGAATTAAAAATAAATATAAAAATAATATTTTATTATGATTAGTACGAAAAACTAATATTTAAATTATTTTATTATCTTTAGTTATATTTTTGTAATTATCTTTTCGTTAATTTTAATTATCTATTAGGATTAGACATTTGATTTTTAATAAAATTAAAATTTTAAAATATTTATAACTCTTTCTTCTTCTCTTCTCTTTATTTTTTCTACATACCCTCCTTTTTTTTATTTTCTTTCCCTTCTTTTCCTTGCCTTACATCAAAACTTATAGATGCGTTAACATTAATTTTACAGTAGGATTATACATATTTTTCTTATTAGTTCGCCTGTTTAATTAGGACAAAAACACACTACTTAGTTGGGTTAGAAAACTCAATTAAATTCATCTTGGTCATTTATTCTAGTCATAGTGTTTTAGATGTGTTTTTCAGGCTTTTTTTTTTCAAATAAGATTTTTTTCTCCAAATAATTTTAAGAGTGCGCTTAGATTTAGTGTCTTATTCTGAATAATATATTTTCTTTTACTCTGTGCCATTGATTTTAAAACATATTTTAATTATTCTATGAATAAACAATAAAAAATAGTGAAGAATTATTTAAAATTCATAGCTCTTCAATATTTCTTACTTCATAACAAAAAAGTTAAAATAATCAATAAATAGAGGGACAACACCCGAGTATGTAATACATGCCTCTATGTTCTACCTAACAGATAAATAAATATGCGTCTTGATGGATTCTCGGGCTGTATAATAGTTATGTGTTTAGATATATAATATAATGATAATTAATATGCGATTCGTGTAAATCATGAAAAGATATTGTTTTATATCAATTTATGGAAAGGGAAAAAATAAATAAAGGAAAAATTGTTAATAGAAACCAATAGACTAAGTTAATTTTTCTTAGAAGCCTAATATTTTTAATTTATTATAAGAGAACAAAAGATCTAAAATATAATTTGTGATGGTCAAAGTACCCTTAATAATTTTTTTAATTATTTGTTCTACATTTTATTAGAGTTAAAAACAATCAAAATCACCCAGCACACACGGATGGGTTACCCGGGGACGATTTCCTCCATCATCGTACAAATTCTTTTGTGGGTTCATATTGTGTGGATGTATGGTGTTGCTAGGATTAAGCATAATAAGCATGGTTTTGATTTTGAATAGAGGGTCAAGCTATCCAAATCAAAGTTTCAATTGAGCTCGTTATCGCTAACGAAATTGAATACTACTGAAGCATTCATCAACATCACCATCACCAACCCAAACAAGGTCAACATGTATTTAAACCATTTTTCACTTTGAGTTGGATGACATGGAACATAGGCGAATGGATTTGAAGGCCTCTTCCATCCCTACCAATCCAATAATCTAGGTTGGAAGAAATGGGAAAGTAGCGAGGCAGTGATTCTATCACATTTTGCTTGGGCATAGATTCCATAACAACTCACAGCGCAAGTTTACAGGAGTATTAGAACTCGGTGGATGGAAGCCACTGGTTGAAACTTGAAGCTTGAGTTTTGAAATGGCACCAATCATGACGTCTCCAACAATGGAGACAAACCTACCGATTGCAAAATACATTGAATATTTTTGTTCTTTTTCATCTTTTTGGGGATTGGAGATTGCAAAATAAGTTTTGGGGCGTGAAAGGAAACACTACTGCTTGAGTGAATTTGATTGTTTTTAACCTTAATAATAAAAAAATTGGGAAGTCGTTCATTCAGAATATGTCGATCAACATAAGTTATATTTTAAGTCCTTTGATCATTTATAATAAAAAAGAAATATAAAGTCTTTACAAATAATTAATTAAATTTCTTAATCCTTATCAATAATTTTCTCAAAGATAAATGATAGGCAACAAAGATTAAAACCCTAAGACAAAAATTTGAGGAATCATCAACAATCAAATTTAATTTTATGCCATCCAATAATTTTTTTTAATGATGAACTTCTCAAAAAATTTACTGTTAGATTAATAATTCTTATCATAATGATTCTCTTGATATAATTTGAAATCATATTATACCTCTTCACTTAATCTAAAAATTAAAGTACAGTATATTGAAAATGTAAATCTTTTGTTAACTTTTTTATTATACACTTATGGTTATTTGCTTTTTATAAAATTTGATAAGAAAGAGAAATAGCGACGTGTTAATTACTTACAATTCTATGAATGAGTCAATGAGAATCACATCTTATAATAAAATATTGGAGGGTGTAAGAGTATCAAAATTTATACTAATTTCAATTGATCTCTCGTGTGTATATGTGTGCATGTATATACAGACATATATATAACTTAATTTCTCGAAAATATGATTATAAATAATATTGTTATAATTATTTAGTTTTCTCAAAATATTTTAGAGAATATTTCACGATAGTTTTAGGAATATTACATTTACATATTTGCTTCAATTATAATATTTTTAAGAATCATAGACAATTTCTAAAAATACCCTTCGCCGTTTTTTATTAAAAAATTAATAATCATTTGTGACTAAAAATTTTTTACCACAATGATTAATAATATCATTGGTGGAGATAAATGTGGTAGAGACAATAGAAATAATAATAATAATGGCATAGTGGTAGTGGTAAAATTAGAGGTGATGATAATAGCATTAACCATAGTGGTTACAATAGTAATGAAAATAGAAATAAAAATGGTGATGACAATAATAATAATAATAATAATAATAATAATAATAATAATAATAATAATAATAATAATAATAATAATAATAGCAATAGAAGAAGTGAATAATGAATTGAGATTAGACAATAGTAATGATAGAAATGCGGGTAAGGTAGTCGGAAAATGGATGGATAGTAAAATGATGACAAAGATAGTGATAATAATAAAAATGGAGGTGGAGATAGTAAAACTAGTAATGACAATTGAAGGGATTTTTGAGTATTTACTTATGTAAAAATAAATCTTTTCAAATCATCTATCCTTGAGGTTTGAAATGAAATTATAAGAAAAAGTTTGGCCCCATTTTTATGACAAATACACCATAATCTATAGAAGGGTCTAAATTATTTTGAGAAAGCTCTTATCTCTTTGTCTTGCTATTTTCTATGAGAGAATAGTTTGTGTACATTAATTTGTACCTTCAAAACTTTTTGTCAAATTTCTTTATTTTGTAACCTACAAAATTGTGTTATTTAAAAAAATAAAGAAATAAAACTAATTAAAATAAATAAATTATTAATTAATTAATATTCCTAAGTTATTAAATTATAAGTTAGCCTATCATGAAATATCCAAATTCTAACTGTAATAGTAATGACAATGGAGGAAACAATGATAGTTGATAAGAAACTAATTGAAATTAGATTTTTTTAAATGTAATGAAGAGTAAATAATTTAGTCTCTTACCTCAACCAAAATATTCCATCTCATGGAAATGTTACGTTCATACCTTTTAAATAGAAATAAAAATTTTAAATTATATATATATATATATATATATATGAAAATATAATATTCTTAAAAAAAATTACTTGCATGTTAAACAAAATTTTAACGACTTTATGTTTTGAAAAATTAAAAGTAGAAAAAACTTTCATTTACCAAATCATGTTTAAGTGCTAAGGCATTTTTCACTAATTGATCTTTTTTAGCATAAAAGAGAATCTTATAAAATAAAAAAGAAATTGATTAAATGAGTACCACCTAATAAGACTCCCCTATGTATCTTTTTGCCGTCGGACCTTTTTTTTTTTTTTTGGTGGGTTTTTTACATAGGACTTTTGTTTTTCTGGGCATATAAAAGGACTCAGTTTACATTTGTCGTGGTGTGACCTCAAAAAGTGGATGGGGATGGCAACTTGTAACTGATTTGACCTTCAAAGATTTGAATTTAGGAAATTGCGGTATCAATGAATGTGAAAATTCAAAAAATGCAGGTCAAACAGTCAAAGTCTTTTCCAATCCTTAGCGCAAGCAGAAAAACAAGACTTGCGGTACAAGCATCCGCTAAATTGGCATCATTCATATCGAAATCTGATGGTAATTTCCTCCTTCCTTAATTAACAATGTTTTGACTATAATAATAATAATAATAATAATAATATATTTATATATATAGTTCCTAATCAAAATCGTCTAACTTGACAAATGGGTTACTCAACTTGATTGCTCGACAATTTCTTACATGCCCTTAGGTGCACATACAATTAATGAGCATAATTAAATTCATACGTTTGGGGCTATACATAGAGTCAATCCTGGCCATTAATTGTATGTGCCCAGGCGACACGCAAGAATTGCCCGTGATTGCTCTAAACAAGCTATCAGAACCATGATTGTAGTATAACCAAGGTTTATTTATTTTTTGTAACGAAAAAAGTTTACTTATTTATTTTATTATTATTTTGAGGGTATTCTTAAAAGTTCAGACTTTGCTAAGGTTATTTCTTCTAATAATTTTAAGGGTATACTCTCTCGTTGACTAACTACACTTAAGATCAAATGTTACCACACAAAGTTTGGCTTGATCATCAGAAATGTGACACGGAGCGTAATAATGATTTAGAGGTGAACTCTACTTTCATACTTACACAATGTGTTAATAACTTCATGAATTCTATGACATTCAATTGTTTGATTGAGAGTTTTGAAGAGAGTAAGGTAAAGTGATCATTACTGGAGTAGTATGAGGTGGGATAAGAAAGATATCCACTTGATCAATTAGAAATTTAATGAAAAAAATTAAATAATATCTTACTTTTCTCTGATTGAATGTTATGATATTATTAATGGGATATGGTGAGTTTGATGGGTAGAATTTTTAAATTATCTTTGTAACATTAACCCTTTTCGAAGGATAGATAAGTGGAGTGGGTTAAAAAAAAAATGAAAAATTATCCCCCCCAAAAAAAAAAAAAAACTCACGTTGATTGGGAGTTTTAAAAAAGGTGAGGTGAGGTATTCATTATGGGAATGGAATAGAGTGATCTGAGGCAAGAAGGAGGAAACAGTTTGGCTTCTCTGTTGCTAGAAAAAGCGTGTTGTTTTGTGCTGCTGTGATTTGGATTATTTCGATTTTTTTTAAATCTCAATTTTTTTTTTTAAACATTTATGGTTGTAAGACTATTTCCATTTTACATTTTGTTTCTTTTGAAATCCAAAAAAAAAAATCAAAATTATTCAAATTTGATCTAAATAATTCAAATTATAATATCATAAAACAACACTGATTTTTAATAGTAGAAAAACTAAATTGATAGGGTGAGCAGATCCTCTACGCCATGGAAATGAGAAGCAAAAGGTGCTCCTTACAATTTGAATAGTTTAAATTTTATTTTATTTTTTATTTTTTTATTTAACAAGGAACAACACACAAAATGAAAATCATCTTTTAACTATTAACTTCTATACAAATGATGATTGATATTAAACAAATAAAAATAAAAATTTTGAATATAAATTATTCAAATTAAGTCTAAATGATTTAAATTTAGGCAAATGAGACACTCCTTAAAATGCAAAGAAACTAAATTTGTAGAATGTGTTAAGATAATTTCCAACACATTCTAACTTGGATGGAGATCATTTACAGTGAAAGATCCCAAAATGTCTTTACAATGTCTCACAAAAGCTTCCCTACTCACAAAGTGCCACTACAGAAGATTCCCATCCTCCTAACTCATCTCACCCCATTCACATTTTACTATTTAATCAATAGATAAGATACTCAAACCATCCCAATCCACCACACCCTTCCCCACTCTCATACCATCATCCTCCTAATCCAGTATTCCAAACCTCCAGTTTAAAGGGCTTTGAAAATTGAGTTGCAAAATGAGTTATAATGATTCTTTAAGAATCATTTGGTATGTAAAAAATTAGATATTAAAAATAAAAATAAAATAATTTTAAAGTTAAAAAATCACTTTAATACTTATACTTTCAATCATTAAATGATAATAAATAAATAATAACAAATAATAATTAAATAATGATTACCGGATATCCAAAATTATCCTTTTACTTTCATCTTTTCTTTAACCTACCAAAAGGGCCTAAATTATTTTAAAACACATCCACCTGTTAACTTTTGAACATTCAGTCAATCGTTTGGACGCTCAGATTCCCTCACCCCACTCCTACACGATCCTCCCAATCAAGCTCCTTTTTTATTTAAAAAAGAAAAAACGACACAACACAATAAAGTTCTTTCCGCGTCCTGTTTGGCTTGTGTTGTCAGTAGTCACCTGCGCTACGTGTGGGGAGAATGCTTGAGCTAGAAGAGTCGAGCAACAGGTCCAAGTCCGAGGAAATAAATAATTATGTGATTATTTAGCTTAAGATATGACACTTGTAGTTGCTGCATCTAGAAAGTACTGTTAATTAGATTCGAAAGCGCCTTAATAGTTTTCCCATTGTCAGTAAAATATACTCCATATATTCATACGGTCTACTCCCTACAAAATATGTCTGTAATCTCCCCTGCCATCCTCAGCAGGGAAAATCAATTCCATGTCCTTCAAAAAAGCAAAACGTGGCAGTTTTACTGATATTATAAACAATGTGTACATCAAAGAACAACGGAGCAGTTCTCGTCTAGTTATGGAAGGGAAGCGAAGGAACTTATCCCGCAGGCTGCAATAATGCTCTATCCACATCTTCCACTGAAAAAAAAAAAAGAATACGTTCATTTCATTTTGTCGACACATGGAAGGTAACCACTGCAACTACATTGCAAAAATGATCTGCTGTTAAAGGAGTGCTTTCCCCTATCTGAGCTCGTGCTCCCCTTAATGCATGTACCAAGGGGAGAGATATATTATGTATGCTTCATGGCTTATGAAGCACGAATCCTCATGCAAAATTGTCTAGCTGCAGTTTGCAGTACTGCTTCGAGTATTGACAGGATGTATGAATTCGTTAGCTTAATTCTCAGTAAAAGAAAATCCCCTGGGAAGTATATAAGCCCAAGTGGAAGGAAGAGCACCGCTCCATGAAACCAAATATACAATGAATAACACATACGCAGCTGTACAGGAGCAGACTGCCAAACCAAGCAGCACGCCGTTCACCTCAGAAACAAAGAAATCTAACAAAAGATACCCATTAATCACTATTATCAGCGAAGCAACCGTCCATGCCACACTCTGCCCACAAAAAAAAAAAAAGAAAAAAGAAAATAGACAGCATTAGATAGAAAAAAAAAAATGATTTTCATTAATCACTATTATCAGCGCAGCAACCGTCCATGCCACACTCTGCCCACAAAAAAAAGAAAAAGAAAATAGACAGCATTAGATAGAAAAAACAAAATGATTTTCATTACAGGAAATCAGTTTACTTAACCATGAGACAATTCCATGAAGCCTTAACAATTGAAAACTCTAGAGCAAGCAACAGTATAACCTGAATTCAAAGTATCTTCATCTATTTAATAGAAGGGAAGAGGATGGAAAATGATACAAGGAACCATTAAATCGTGAGTTTGGATGCATTATAATAAAGGAATGAAAGGAAGCCGAGAGAAAAAGATGTTCCCCATGGAAGCATTTTCTCCCCCCTCCCGAAGTGGGCAGAAAGAATAGGGAATGAAATGGCAATTTTATCCGTTTCTACAGAACAAACAGATTTTCCAAGCAATTCATTGTAAATTTTACTGAACTAATTCTACAGAATACAAAGCCAGACACAACTCAAAGTACGTCATGCTGGACGATAGTTGATAATATGTTGTCCTGCAGGACAAACATAAAAACCTACCAAAACATGTACTTAAGATCAAGCAGAAAAAACAAATCCAAAGTCCAGACTAACAACCGGCCAATCCACCAATGCATCTAAGCTTTGGCATAACAGGACAAGGGATAAAAGCAGATATAGACAATTGTGAAGCCTGCTACAGTAATACAGTCGCTTGATAAATTACTGCTGCTTTATTTCCGTTTCCACTCAGCAAACAGGCATATTTAATTACTTTTTATCGAACTATAAATGAAATAAATTCAAACCATAAAGCATGCAGAATATGCTTAAGAGATCTTATAATAAACAATGGATGAAATGAAAGAACAGTAAGATTATTAACTGACCTCAAGAACAGGCCCAACCCTAAAAGTCCCCATGACCTGCTCTTTGGAAACCAACGTGAGGAGAGGTATTAGTGCAAAAGGAATTTGCATAGACTGAAGCACATTAAGCCATTCATTCAAAACGTCCAATGAGGCTTCTGAAGTATTAAAAACAATAGCTACAACTATGGTTGGCACAATAGCAAAACTTCTAGTGATCAATGCCCTCAACCATTTCTCTAAACGAAGGTTGAGAAAGCCCCCCATTATGAATTGCCCAGCATATGTGCCAGTGATTGTACTACTCTGTCCGGCTGCCAATAACCCAATACCCCATATATAAAGAATGGGGAAGAGTCCTCCTCCATACTTTTCCTGAAGATACTGCCCTGCATTTACCAATCCTATGCTATTGGCCTGCTTTGTACCATAAAAGCCCTTAGCAAAAACTGTTGTGACAAATAGATTGATCATGAAGGAGACTAAAAGTGCAACGGATGACTCGATTGAATAGTAGTTGAGAGCCTCCTGTACTCGGCCTTTCTTCTGGGGATCAATCTTCCTTGATTGAACCAAAGCAGAATGAAGGAATACATTGTGAGGCATTATGACACAACCCACAACCCCCACAGCCTGGCGAATTGTCTTTGAGCCAAGTCTTGGAACCAAAATACCTACATGAAGGATCAAATAAAATTATACCTGTGAACATATCAAGACTGGCGAGAACCTATCTTTGGGAAGCACCCAAGGGAAGAGGGCTGCTATTAAGGAGAAGACACATATTTGTATAATGTTGAAATGGAAGATTATATTCAAACTTCGTCATTATAAAAGCTTGTACCCATCAAAAGTTCTTGTCCACTGGGTTTTGTGTCACCAAACATCCAGGCAAAAGAAAGAGCCATAGTTGCAATTAGAACTGCAAAAGCAGCTTCCAACTTCCTCACTCCATAGTTCTCAAGAAATAGAAAGATGAAACTGCTTAACAGCAGAGTAAACCAGAGTTAGGTGTGAAAAGTAGGAAGGTTCCAAATAATTAATTACAGACATAATAATAAACCAGAGCCAGAAAATAGAAACCAGGAGATGAGACCTGTAAATGGTAAGAGAAGGAATGGTGATAAATACATGGTTCTCTTGCTAACTCAATTGTAAGTTAAAACAAACATTTCAAGTTAATTGTTTCGATTGAACCACAAAACTTTTGGAATTACTAGACAGGTTCAAGATTCAAAATTCAGGTGAGTTAAAGCATTGGGCAAGTGGTTGCCACTCAAGTTATACTATGGAGTGGCCCAATAGAGGTTTTAAAAAATAAGCATAATTTGAAAAATTAACATCAAACCAGAAGCAATTGTAAGAGTTTGACAATATCATTAAAGAGAATGCAATTTTTAGCAGAAAAGCTTGTATTTTGACTATGAATTTAAGATTAATACCTAGAGACATCTAAGAATCAGTTGCTTAACTTGCCACAAATGTGTTGTCTAGATTCTTGATATAACCAAAAATTTTGAACTATTACAATAACTATGAAACAAAATGGCAATCATTTGCATATCTTTCTAGTGTAAGGTCATGAAACATGGTGCCTATGATCTTTAACAAAATTTGATCCTAAACCAATACTTTCCATTTCATAGTAAGAGAATAGAAACTGGATGTCGTCATTGTACAAGAATGGAGTGTTGTTGATGCTAGTAGAATAGAATTACTTCTTAAGTAGATTTATTAAAACTTTAGTTGCTACTTGCTAGTTTCTAGTAAATAAGAGCTTAACATAAGCAATGATGCCAATACCTCTATCCTTCCACATAAACTCCTATTCCATATCTAAGAGAAATCCAATTTGTTGCTTAGAATTGCAATTAAAACTCCAAGCTTCTCCATTTGGTCTGTATAAATAGATGTTTCACTATATAAAGGATTGGTCCGTGCCTCTACATTGGTGATATGCCTAGCTTTATGCTTTCACCTCAACCAAAGTCCCACTTTTCATCAAGGGTAAAATGCAGTTTGTTACCCTGTGGTCTAGCCTAATTCTACATTGGTACCTTGTAGTTTAAAAAATTTCAATCAAGTGGTTCAAGGTTTAAACCATTAACACATTGGGAGCCTGTGGCGTATTCCTTTAACTCTTTGACAAATAATAGCATGTTCACAATACATGACTCAAGAATTCACCTAATTTACCCAAATTTCATCCCCAAAATCCTCCAATTTGTCTTTAGAAAACCTATTTCCCAAATACTTTGAACCAAATTAGATATTTTATAGAAAAATTGAGCATTTGGACAAAATTAATGGCAAAATTAAGGATTTTGTTTAGGGTGCAAAATTTAGGGAAGATAATGTATTATGTATATTGAATTTGAGATTTTAATTGGTTAAGAGAGAAATTTTGGTCTTTCCTACATAGGGAATTAAAGATTTCATAAAGAAATTAAAAATTTAGGGCAAAATTGGAAATACAATTAAGGATTTTGTTTTACGGCCAAACTTTAGGATATTGTGTTATGTGTATCAAATTTGAGAATCTAATTGGTCAATAAAGGAATTTTTGTGCAGATTTTGTACGAAAATTAAAAATTTAAAGTAGAATTGAAGACAAAATAAAAAATTTCATTTAGGGATAAAACTTAGGAGATATTATGTTGTATGTGTGTAATTTGGAATTCTAATTGGTTAAAAAATAATTTTAATCTTCAATGCATAAAAAATTAAGAATTTTATAAAAAAAATTATAAATTTAGGACGAATTTTAACCAACTCTTTGAAAAAGTTAATTATATCAAAGTGAAATCGAGCCAATCTACACTAAACTATATTTCACCCTTTCATTAAAGCTACCATACCCATGGCTTGGAAAATCTATCCCATTAGTGAGTTTCAACCCATTAAGGAACGACTATATGATTAAAACTTACCAATGCAAGGTAGTGGATAAGGAAATTGGAGAAAAAAAAATGATACATTCTGAGAGTTGGAGACAAGAAGTTAAGTAAAGAGAGAGGGAAGTGCCTACCAATCCGAAGCAGTAATTAAGACTCCAGCCCAGAGCGGCAACACCCCGTGGCTAAGAATTTGGATAGCGATTGCACTCCCAATGACCTCCTGAATATCAGCACCAATCAAGGCAATCTCCGCCATGAACCAGAGCACGAACCGAGCCCAATTGGGATATTCCTCCCTGCACAGCTCCGCCAGATCCCGACCCGTGGCCACCCCAATCCTTGCGGATAGAAGCTGTATCAACAAGCCCATAATAGTAGCCCACATCAGTAGCCAGAGCAACGAGTAGCCGGCGATGGCTCCAGCCTGGAGATCCCCTTCGAGATTTCCCGGATCCAGAAAAGCTATGCTCATCAAGAATCCAGGGCCAGTGAATAGCCATAGTTTCTTCCACGAGAAAGACGGCGCCGTCGCTGAATCCTCATCATAGGAGTCCAAATCAAATACAAGGATCTTCTCCACTGCTTCATTTGCCACCTCTTCATCGCCCAATGAAGATGGTTGTGACTCCTTTTGGGGCTGCAGTAGCCGGTTCACTTCTTGGTTTTTATCGTCTTCTGGCGACCGAGCACTCATTGTTAAGCTCCGGAAGAGTACTCAAATCAAAAGTTTTTTAAGATTCCCGTTTAGAGCGAGCGCTGCGCATCAATGGCTTCCGTTGAAGCCGAGCTTCGTGCAGGTTGGTAAAAGCGATGGCTTCATTCTGACGTGCAATGCAGCATTTATAATTTTATATCATTGCATCGCGATCTTATCTTACGTGCCGAAACCAATTCACAAAGCAGCTGCGTAAACCCCGGGTAAATACTAATAGGTCCAATAGCAGAGCGACACGTCCACAAGATGACATTAATTTTTTTATTTGATGATATTGTTACTCTTCTTATTCTGCCAGAATAATCATTATTATGCTTCCATTCTGATTCCACGGAAACAAGGTGCTTGACGTGACCGAGAAATTAATAAATCAATCCACTTCTTTCTGCAAAGCTCACACCAACACGTGTTGCTATTGTCAAAGCTTACTCCAACACGCGTTGCTGTTGTGTTTTCCTTGGTTAAAAGAAGACAAAAGCCAAAAGGCATACTAGCTTCTCGCAAAAACAGTGGAAGCGTTATCAGCCACTAAACTAGAACACAAACGATAACACGAGTGGGGGGAGAACTTAACTTCGTGAGGCGATTGCAGAAGCTCGCTCGAAGCTTGGCTAAAGTATCAGCTCAAGTATTAGCCTCCCTCAGAACACGACGAAGTTGTACTAGCTGGTTAATTAATCTATGCTTGCTTTTAATAGTCTCAATTATTATACCATCTCCATTCTTACAATAAAGTTGTAGATTCTAAACAATATTTTAATTTTGTTTTTGTTTTTGTTCTTGAATATAATAAACTCTGTTTATAGTGTGCCTCTTAATTAAAAGAACTTGAACCATGAATTTGCCAATAGTTCCTCATACTTTCTCTTCAAATCCTCTTTGTGGAAATGGAGAAACGGGGACTTGTTTCGGGTATACTCCGCTTTTAATCTCTAATTAGTGAGAAATCATGTCACTGATACGCTAATTAAAAAGAGTAAATTACACTCAGGCCATGTGATGAATAGGTGACACTCAGCTATATTTGTGATCGTTATCTGTGAGATACGAAGCTCATCTTCCCTCCATCTGCGATAAGCATAATTTTTTTGGAGAAAGAGTATCCAATCTTCAAATAAAAAAGTGCTACATGGTGCTTCCAATCTACAAATAAAAAAGTGCTAGATGGTGCTTCACTATACATAGTTGATTTTGGCGTTCTACTGCAATTGCAACCATAACCAAACAGGCTGGAACAGTTTCAATGGTTCCCTTTGTTGATTCTCAGATGACTGCTCGGCTCATTTGGTTTCCAACCATGAATTTTTTTCATTTCAATGGCAAGAGCTTTGGCAAATGATTCAGCAAAATTAATTGGTCGCAGATAAAATAACATTTGGTTCTCCACTCAGAAAGCTATTGGTGCGAGAGTGACAAGATTGCATTTGCATGTAATTTGAAGTCCATGAGAGAGGAATATTTTCATCCCCATTTGAAACCACACAAGGAGCCTGTACTGTACCCCTTTTTGGAAATCAACTGGCGCACTTTGCCTTGGTCTCTATTCATTTTCAAGATTCAAAGATCAAAATTCGATGCATTGGTGATATTATCTTATCCGTAAAACCAATCAATGCTCAAAATCAATTCTTGGTATCTGGCTGTCTGGGACTGGGATGCCTATAAGGTACTGCTCACAAAACTCACCCAAACAGTACTATTTCCCGTGTCACAAAAGAAACTCTTCATACCTCAACCATTTGCTGAGACAATGCCTCATTTCTTCGCTAAGATAGCTTCATTCCTTATTGACGTTGTAAGACTATATCAGAAGAAGAATAATTCATACTACTTCACTATTTGCGTTTTTTAGGTGTTTAGGAGATTACCACTCAATGCTCATATATATTTCAACATGAGCATTGGAGGTAGACTAGTTTGCTGTTTCTTTGCAGGAAACACTCTCAAACGTCAGATAAGAGGACGAGCACAGAGCAGCAAGTAGCAACTAGCAAAACAAGGCAAGTTTCAATAGTTGAATCCGATTATTAATCTATTTTGTAACAACAAGGTCAATATTTGATGGATATTATAATTGGATAAATTAAGAGATCAAAGATACGAATCATATGTCATTATTAACCTTGTTACAACCAAATCAGATGTTAAGATGATGAACATCGTAAGCAAAAGAGGCTAAGCATTCTAACGAGACTGTAAGGCATTAACCCATCGTTCTTTATAAGCCCTCTCATTCCCCATGTCTCCCCGTAAAATATCTAATTTTTGTCATAAATCTTGGGTTCTGGGCCCAGAAGAAAATGTTAGTCTGGTTGGAAACCTGCGAGTGTAAGGCATTGACCCATGGTACAACGTTATTAGCATGACTAAGAAAATAGAATTCATCTGATTTGATTGAAAAATTGGTCAACAAGTTATAATTTAATTTTGATCCAACTGAGCTTTAAAATCAATAAAAAAAATTAGTGTGAATTGCATGGGTTTGATACTAAACGAATTTTATATTAATTTAAAAATTTTATATTAATTTTTTTAAAATCAAAGTTTTGACATTTTATTGTATAGATTTATGATATTTAATAAATTATAATATTTTTATATTTATCATATTTATATAATATAATAAATATCAAATATATATTTGATTAATAAAAATAATTATTTTTAAATTTTAAAAATTAAATTTTTAGTTTTTAACACAAAATAAAAAATGTTGAAATAAAAGTTTAAAAAATATATTTTCTATAAGTTATATTTTTAATGAAAGAAATCAATATTATCCTTAAAGATATTTTCATCATTCTGTGGTCTCAAAAAAGTTTTGTGTATATTTTTATAATAATTTAATTTAAACATTTTTTAAGGAAAGTAGGTATCAAATATATATATATATATATATATATATATATATATATATATATATATATATATATATATACTGGTATGTTTAAATTAAAGATAAAGGGGAATAAACGATAAATTTTAATATGAATACTTTCTTAATTTATATAATTTTTTTCTCTACTTTATTCTCCCTAATCAAAACATATTTTAAAGAAACAAAATATTAAATTTAAATTTAGCAGTATTGGTGAAAGGTAAATAGGTTTCGCCGGGGTAAGAAATAGCCAACATAGTAATTCAAAAATGCCTATACTACAGTAACAAGAGAAACATATATTGCAAAAGTTTTCGGCATATTTGTTTAGGGGGTGATAATTATCAGAATTAAATATGTTAAATAGTTTATTGTCCCCCTTAAGAATCCTTGGAGGGAGGGGGCAAAAATTGCAGGCGGATCCCTTGCAGACTACACTGATTTGCAAAGGAGGCAAATCATTCAACGCACTGTTTCATGCTCAGTGTAAGCTGCAGAGGATCCCATGTAATTTGTTTGCCAATGAGAAAATAATTGAAGGAGAAATTGCGGATGGACTTTTCTATACAATTGATTGATTTTACAACCCCATTTCTTATTTTCCAATTCGTAAAAATTTTAACTGGTAAAAATTCTGCAAACTCATTTCTTATTTTCCAACTGGATAAGCATCTGCGAAAAAATGGTGTAGTGAATTTTTAGGACATGACAAAACCAGGAAAATGGACCGATATTCAACAAAACTTAATAAATTTCTTCAAATCACAACATCATTTCCATATTTTGCCAACAATAAGGCTTACAGCTAGTTAGAAACAACTTATTTAGATTTGATTGAACAATTCACCTATTCACAGGAAGGTTGACAGTGAATTGAACAATTCAATTATGCTACATAAAAATTCACTCTATTCACTTATTAAGAAACAAATTATAGCCATGAGAGGGACGAATCAAGATTTTATTCAAAAGCAGGACAATCAGTTAGAGGTGCTATTGAAATTTCATGAAAAATAGAGCCACATTAGCACCCAGAGTAAATTTCTAAGCTCACACATGCTCATTCATAACTGTCCCAGAAGATTTAAAGCAATAGAAAGGATGGGTGATAGAAATTACCAGTAAAAAGACTTCAATGGTGCCAAGTTGAGAAAAATGTTGCTGATAAAATAAGACTCGCACAACTATAAATGTGGTCAAAACAAATTCTAATCAGACACAGTACGAATTTATTGCAGAAGTGGTGGTTAACTCAGGTTTTGTCAGTAAATCTTGACGGTTGAAAGGGAAACAGAGCCCAGAAGGAGATGCGGGCGACGTTCTCTCGAAGGAAGCACATTATGTAATGTTGGCTCGTATGCAAAAAATTAAGTATGAAAAAAAAATAAAAAGTAATTTTGTTAATAGATAATAATTTTAATGCTTTTTATTTTTAATAATTAAATAATAATTAATAAATAATGTTAAATAATAATTGAATAATATTTATAAAGATGAAATAGGTATTGTAAAAAAATTTATTCTCTCTCTCCATGAAGCTATCAAACAGGATGTTTGTTTTTAGACGAAACAAGAAAAATAGATGGCTGGGATTGAGGGAGGCAATCCACGATTTCATATAACTAAAATAAAAGAAAAAATTCTCCTATGAAATACACGGTTTCACGCGGCATGAAACGGTGCATCGAATGATTTGCTTCTCTTGCATATTTGCTCATATGAAAATTTATTTATTTTTATTTTTTTCTAAAAAAATTAACTTAAAAAAAATGCTGAAAGTCATTTTTTTAGAAATCAATCATATTTAATTTGAATTTTTTGTTAAAATTACTCTTTAAATGATTATTGTATAATAAAATATATACACCAAAAATAATGTTTGTATTATCTAAATAATCAATCTAGTATTATTTTTGTCATCTCATATTATGTAGTGAAATCATAAAAATGGAATTATAAATCATATGATAATTAAATTATTAACGCCAGAAGCCGGACAACTAATAAAAAGAGTGCCGTTGAGAAATGAGAAATGAGAAATGAAAAATGAATAAATAAATAAGAAGCATACAAAACAATAAACAAACACGTAGGGCCGCATTGGGCGAAGAAGGTGTTAAGTTGGGAATGAGGTCACAGGCTCAGGGACTTGGGCAAAGTGATAACTGAACCACAGTCGGATTCGAAGAAAACAAGAATATAGAAGACGTGGCAACGCATTCTGACATTGTTACTACTCTCTGTGTCTGTGTGGCAGTGAAATCGTCCTCGTCCACCACGCCCCTCTAAGCTAAAACCCCAAACTTAAAGTAGCACACCCCCAAATTACTACGAAGTACGAACAAACACTCCCTTCAATCTCTCCTTCTCTATTTTGCTCTCATAATCTCTATCCCACACTATTCTCACTTCCCCCCCCCCCCCCCCCAAAAAAAAATCTGCTATCGATATGATGTTCTGATGCATATTATCTTCCATGTTTTATTGGGACAGATCAGTACGTATTATCTCATCATGCTTTGAAGCAGGTTCCAAATGTCAGAAATTCACGTTATATGTTCATTTGATGAGTTTGCGAGATGAGAAATGAAGGATATATATGATGCACGATAAACTTCTATACAGTGGTTCACAGAGGTAAATAAATCCTTTGTCTTACGCAGGAATCTGTGCTAAAAATGTTTTACTGCACCATAAACCGCCATCCCTCTCTCTCTCCCCTCAGTCGTCACCTTTTCTAAATAGCCTGACACAGACAAAGCCCCTCCCCTTCATTTCTTCCCCTTTGTTTATTTTCTTCTCTTGTCGCCTCCTTAAGTTCCAGTTGCTTTTCTTTCTTTCTGGACATTTTGTGAGGGACTTGTGAGGGTTATAATATTTGCTTAATTTCCTACATATTTGGCCTCGATCCCTCTTCTCATGATTCACTGAAGAGTGCAGACTGACTTTTAAATGCATAAAAATTTTCTATAAAAGAGAGAAAACGGGAATCAACGTCCACTGGGTGAAATATGGGGAGAGTAAAGCTTCAGATCAAGAAGATTGAGAACGCAACAAATAGACAGGTCACCTTCTCAAAGAGGAGGAATGGACTCATCAAGAAAGCTTATGAACTTTCTGTTCTTTGTGACGTTGATGTGGCTTTAATCATGTTTTCTCCGTCTGGGAAAGCAAGTTTCTTCTCTGGGGGCAAAAGGTCAGTTACTCTTAAACATGTGCCCTTTACCATACCACATATCTGCTTCCGGTATTCATCAACATTAATCGGAACACAACTTATAATTCATTCATCATTAATTCATATATATTCCTAATATTCTTTATTAGAAAATATATTTGATAACCTTGTATCTTTTTTTTTTCCTTTGTGCATACATCTTGAAGCATTGAAGAAATTCTTGAACGATATCTTAATCTTCCTGAGCACGAACGTGGAAGGTATGACTCCGGACTCCCATCCCCTCAATTTATCTGAGATAATCTTGTGTGTTTCCGTGTCCTATATAATTTCAAGTTTGTTTTCTTTTTATGGTGTTATACATACATATATATATATATATATATGTAGTATCTTTTATCCTAATTATGTTGCTTTGCTTCCTTTGGTTTGGGTTTTCTTGGCACCGTGCGATTCTGAAGAATGCAAAATCAAGAGGTAATTTGGCCTCCCTTACATTATCACACGTTGCACTGGAAATGATAACATTTTAATGGCTTCTGGAAACTGAAATGATGAATTTTAATCCAATCTGTCTGCAGCATATTCAAAAGGTTCTTACTAAGTTGAAAATTGAAACCGATGAAATATACCACGCCCCTAGGTATTTTTATAAGTAGCGCTCTTTTGCGTTTTGGTACTGATTATACATTGAATAGCCATTTATTTTGGTTATGACTGGCAACTTTATATAACTCGTCATCTAAACTACACTTTCATTGCGAGGCAGCCCGATGACTACAGACTCTCAGCTTGAGGTATCTTCATTTACGAACATTGTATCTTATCTTGCATATCCATTGTTTATACTAGTTTACTGATGTACTCTGTTTGAACTTAGGATATTAAAAGGGAAATTTTTATTTGCATGTCTCGATTGAAAGAGATGGAGAAGAGGCTAAGGTACCCTTAACTTCACCCCGCTTGCTTCTTATCACCAATTAGGTCGTTAATCACATCGTTTTGTAGGATATTCGAAGGAGACCCTTCTGAAATCACGACACTGTGTGAGGCTGAATATCGTGAGCATGTCCTTCTGGAAACTCTAAAACAAGTGCAGCTGCGAAAAGTAAGTTTTTTTTTTTTGGGGTGGCCTAAACATCACCGGTGACAATAACTGGATATTTTATATACTTGTACCATACATTGGACACAAAAAGCTCACCAAAAAAAAAAAAAAATTATGTTTGAACAGCGAGCTCTGGAGGAAGAGTATATTTCTCATACAGCTGCAGCTCCACAGGTATACAAACAAACTCTCCCTTTTGACAAGGGGAAAGGAGGACCACCCCTCACCTCCTCCCGATGTATTTCCAACAAAAACTAATAAACTATTCATTTATGATTATTTCATCTAGAGAAATACAACGAAACCCGTAGATATAGATGTATTTGGTAGCGGAAGCCCAAAAAACTTAGTGGAGTGGCTTCCACACGGCGATCCGCAGGTTCAGATTCTGAACTTTGGGGATGCCAATGGCTTTCTTCCTCTCAGGTATTTTAATTATTTTTAATGGGAAGCTCATCAATTTGTCAATTCCTAGCTACTTCTAATTAGATGAGTATCACAAAGTTGATCTCTTGTTTTTGCACTCTCAGAGATCATCAACAATCACAGAGTACTGTCGTTGATATGTTATCGCCAACTTCAACGCTTGTGCATGCCCAAAGTCACTTGAGTCCCGGTGACCGTTTAAACCAGGATGCTTTTCGACAAGTTATTGACGTCAACTCCTCCCCTTGGGGGCAACTCCAATCTCCTGCAGGTACTAACTACCTAATCAATTGCGCGTACAAATATTCATAAATTTGATTAGCATTGTGTTTCAATAAAATTCCAACCCTGTAGCCTCTGTGTTTGACAATTTCATTAATGGCATTGGCCGGCTGATAAACAAGAAGTAGAATTTTCTACTTGGATTAAAATATATACAAGTTGAAGATAGTTTAATGTGATCGACATCTCATCTTATTGTACTAATTTTGCCCCCGTGAGGAAGATTATTTCATTCTTGTTTAGATTTCCTCTCTTCTTCATCCATGATGGGTATTTCTATGAATGAAAAATGAGAGGGAAAAATCATTGCTTGTCAAGGCGAGTGTAGGTTTGAAGCCATTGTTTTCTATTGGATGCTGGACATTGATTATTAGAAATTGTTGGCAGGAAGTGGATCTCTTCCAGTTGCAGGGACAAGGGAAGGACAACTACTTGAACTGTATTTTTCTCATTTTAACCCATCAAACATCTTAATACCCGATCACCATCTGCGTCAAACGTGATATGTGATCTCTCCCCAACATAATAGTGTTGCCTGCAACCTTGGTTCTTGAATATGAATCTCGACTTTCTTGTGATATAGTTAAGCTGTATATATGCTTGATGAATCTGACTCCAGTGATGCACTAATGGTAGTTTTTATGCAGCTTCAAAATTTCATCGTCATTTGTCACTATCGATCAATGGCATTGTTATTTGTCAATTTGCCATTTTGCATTCCCATTAAAATCTGATTATTTCATTGTTATTATACTGCTATAACGAACTCATGGCCCAGGGATCCGTCTCTTACAAAATATACCAACATATTTCATATCTAAAGAATAAATGATATATCAATGCTCCAACCCTGTTAATTAAAATAAGGGCTGATCTAACCTATGGATTAGTTCTGCAGTGACAGAGACAATTATTATGTACGTAAGTATATTACCATAGGTTCAAACATTAATTATGCCAATTTTCCGTAGTTATGAAAAAATATACCTTTAATTTGATTGAATAGGTTAACTGTGAAATAAAACTTCCAAAAAAAACAAATATGAAACTAAGCCTCGCATAATTTTCTTTTCTAGAAGTGGAATCAGCCCTGAAAAAAATGCCTGATGCCCAAAAATACTATAATAAACCCCGCTTTTATATATTGAAATAATTTTAAACCCTAAAACTCAATTTTTTTTGGGTCTTTTGAAAAAATATAAGAGCTCGAGCATTTCAACTTTAGGTCGTTTTCGAGATTTAGACATAATAATAAAATCTTATTTTAATGCAAATTTCCAAACAATCCAACCGAAAACTGTAATTTCAAAAAGTAACTCTGCTATGGCTTTTTTTTTTTTTTTTTGGGTGGGGCAAAACATACTTTCCCATTTAAAATCATGTCTTTGCATGAACAGACAGACATCACATGCTCTAGTCTCAATTAGACAAATACCCAAAAAATAAAAGGAAAGAAAATTGAAGCAGTTACAGAAGAAGACATCCATACTTGCAATTTATGTACCAATTAATGTTAAATTTACTGTCAATTAATGGTACAATAGGGATATTCTGCAATACACATAATTGGTAGATTACCAAGTTGTAGGCTGCCCTTTAACCAAATTTGAATTATTATTTAATCTACTTAGCTTACAACTCATGTAAAACTAATGATTCTATTTAATATTAGCTAAAATCTGCAAGGAATGCAATCACTGTGTGTTAAGTTATTATTTTGAAATGTGTTCATCTCATGTGTTTTATTTTTTAAGAAATTAAAAAATTTTAGTTGTGAAAAAAATGACATTTTATATTATAAAACCTATATGTTTATATTTAGTGTATACCTAGTTTTTTTTATATTCTTATTCAAAAAGTCACATTTAAATTTTTTTAAAAAAATTATATTTTATGACTATAAGTTAAAAATATTTATTATTTTAAAGATTTAACAATTTAAAAATTTTTATTCTTACAGTTAATTTTTAAAATATAATTTTTTTATTGTTAAAATTTTTTCTTATAATTAAATTTTTATTTTTATAATTCAAAATTTTGATCACTTAATATATATATATATATATATATATATATAATAGACACATGTCAAACTAATTGCTTGACACATGATGATTACATGGTGGCAGTCACTACCGTGATGGCAAGGAATTCATAATTCCATATTCCTTTTTATTGGTATTTTTAGGTTGAAATGGATCATAACATCTTATATGATATGATCTAAATTAATCTCTTAATTTAATTTTTGTTAGCACATGCAACTATACAGTGCAGTTTTTTTTTAATTATTCTTTAATTGTTAATGCTTATGTTTAGGTATATAATTACTCTTGACATTGTAAGTTGTTATACTTAGATGATGTAAAAAGAGAGTAAATATAAAATGTTGATAAATAAAAAAATAATTTTTGTATATTTATTTTTTAAAAAAATTTATTACAAAATAAATATTATTAAATAATAATTATAAAAATACAAGAAATATTATAGACAATTAATTCTTCTCGCTCACACGCAACAAAACGGTGGAGTTTGTTCACCATGATGAAGTAATTTTTCAGGACCACTACGTGAAGCGTTCAAGGCCTTTTTCTGGGTTTTTTTTTTTTTCTTCGGACCGTGCAATTATTGGATAGTGGAGCGCGCAAAAGGAGCCCGCCTCACGAAAACCAGTAAAAATAACAAAAGCACAGAACATCTGAATTTTGAATCAAGCGGAATTCGCCAAAACCTAAAGGCTAAAATTTTCGACGGACGCTGATAGCGGCATTCCAATTCCAAAGCATTTTCGTTTTGCTTTCGTTTCAAAAAACAAAACCAGACATGGCGCTCTTCCCTCTTTCTGATTATATAATACTCAATTTACTCGTTCAGATCCTCATCCCCAAATCTGCGTACTCGCCCTCATCTTCCTCCCTCTCCTCTCTATTCCAATCAAGAACCACCTGTAGAGGCATAGGGAGATGGAGACTCGCGCAGCAAAGAGAAGAGCAGAGGCCATGAGCTTAGCCCATAATCAATCACCCAAAAGAAAGCGGGTGGTGTTGGGGGAACTTCCCAATTTATCAAACCTTATTGATCCTGTAACTTCGAATCCGGCGTTGGAGCCACAAAAACCGAAATATCGAAAGAATACGAGGGTCAAGAAGGCTGTGGCGACGAAGGATAGTCTCTCTTTGGGGGATCCCAAGTTGGATGATGCGAAGGTTGAGGTGAAGAAGGCAGTTCAGATTGATGCAAAGTCAGGCACTGATGCGAATTTGGATGATTTGCAAAATAGCGAGCCTTATGTTTCGGACATTTATCAGTATCTGCGCAAAATGGAGGTAATGCCGGGTCTTCTTGTTGGTTTGGTTTTTGTAAGTGGAAGCAAGTTTATTGCTTGCAATACAGAGGATGAGTCGTTACAAATTGACGTTTAATGAGACTTGGTCATCGCTATTACTGATTAGCATAACTGGTTGTAATTCATACATTTTATATTTCTTCGACATCTCCGTTTTGGTTTGATCATATGGTTGTCATTGAACTCAAATTCTTGGAGAATGGTGCCTTGCTAACTCGTTTTGGCGTTTCAATTTGAACCAACTCTGACGATTACTTGTCTCTTAGATGGAGCCAAAGAGGAGACCAAAACCTGACTACCTCGAGAAAGTTCAGAAAGATGTTACCGCGAACATGAGAGGAGTATTGGTTGATTGGTTAGTAGAAGTTGCAGAGGAGTACAAGCTTCTCTCTGACACTCTTTACCTCTCTGTTTCCTACATTGATCGCTTCCTCTCTGCCAACCAAGTCACTAGGCAGAGACTTCAGTTGCTGGGTGTTTCATCCATGTTCATTGCATCGTAAGACTTCAGAAACTGCCTGTAGTTCTGAGAATGCTATTATCTTAATCTGCATAAACATCATAATTCCATTTCATTCTAATACTTAGGAAGTATGAAGAAATTAGCCCTCCGCATGTGGAAGAGTTTTGCTACATCACCGATAATACATATAGAAAGGCAGAGGTAAATGTGCACTTGTTTTTTCGTCTGCTATTAAATTGCCTTCTATTTGAATTGGTGGTTTCCATTTTGTTTTTTTGTCGATTGTCCCCTCACATTTGTTCCCTTGCTTGCTGCTAACAATGTAGGTCGTAGAAATGGAGGCTGCTATACTCAAGTCCCTAAGTTTTGAAATGGGCAGTCCTACCGTAAAGACGTTTTTAAGGCAAGGATACTCTGAAAACGTTCTTGATTGCATTGCTTAAGGAAATGTCTTAATTCCGATTGAATTACATTGGACTGATTGGGTAAATCTAATTGTTGGTGCAGGAGGTTTGCTGGTGTTACATGTGAAAATCGGAAAGTGAGTTAAACTAATATTCCACTGCTCTTTTTCGCATTTGAAAAACTGTGAAGTTGACTGATTGTTTGCCCTTTTGCTTTCAGACTCCAAATCTGCAATTTGAGTTTCTTTGCTGCTATCTTGCCGAGTTAAGCTTGTTGGATTATAATTGTATTAAGTTCTTACCTTCTCTGGTGGCTGCTTCAGTCATGTTTCTTGCCAGATTTATCATCTGGCCCAAGGTGCATCCCTGGGTAAGTATTTGATCTTGAGTATACTAGTTTAACTCAGCTTTTAAGGAATGAAGCAACTTAAAACCTGTATCATAAGACATTCATCAAGTGGATTGCCTGTGGCAGCATTCAGCCCTGCAAGAATGCTCGGGATATAAATCGGTTGAGTTGAAAGAATGTGTGCTTATCTTGCACGACTTGTACTTGGCGAGAAGAGGAGGGTCTTTGCTAGCTATACGGGAGAAATACAAACAACACAAGGTAACTACTTGTTTTCACCTTTCTCTCATTGGATTACCTTGCTTTGAGTTATAAAATGGTTGATTGAGTGAGCTAAGATCTTTCATACGAACAGTTCAAATATGTGGCAATGCTGCCTTCTCCTCCGGAGATACCAATTTCTTACTTTGAAGCAGAGTAGTGGCGCAACGCGGATCAAGGTACAACACAAATGCTTGATTCGAGCATTTCAAGATTATTATACTGGTTGGCTTGAATAGGGTTTGTGGTTGAGGGGGCTTTTCATATCTATAATATATTACGATTTGCTTCAGGGCCAACTGAGCTGTGTTAGACTATGTTTTGAGTCTAACTAACATGGTGTTGGTGTGTTTTTTGTGCAGCAGGGAGTTTTCTGACTAAACTGACCTTTAACGTCATGAGATCAATGAATATTGATGTCTTTCCAACGGCGAACTTGGATGGATCTCCGCTTGTGCAATACGGGAGGGGGCTTAATTGCCATTCCTATACATTGGTGCAAAAACTAGTCTCCCGATTACAGAATGCTGATTGCCATCTGCTTCTTTGATGATTTTTAAAATGTAAATCAAACACTGCCAAGCCAAGTGCCATAAATTGACGTCCTTCACCTTGGGAATTTTGATATAAGTTTGATGGGTGTATTTCCTTGTATTTATTTTTATCTTCAATTGATAGTAAAGAGCCGGAAATCCGAATGACGCATAGAGATTTTTAGTTTTTTTTAAGTGGGGTCTTCAATGCAAATATTACTATCTTTCATATTTCTTGTATGGTTATCTCGTAAAATCAATTCTCCATGTCCTTTACAATGATCTTTGAAGTATTTCAAGTTGCCCTTGACATGAAAGGATAAACAGAAGAAAAAGAGAAAGTATTGGTTTTTATAAATGATGTCTTCGAAAATATGTTGTGGAAATAAAATGAAGTTAGCAATAAAATAGGAGTCATGCCTCTTAATTATTAGTATTTTTCTTACAATTCGAGTTTTTTATTTGTTCAAATTTTTTTCTCAAATGATATCACACTTTTTTAAATTGTGGCGTGTTTAAAGTTAAATGATTTTTAAAAGAATTGAATCTAGATTTTTGATTATGTCTTTCTTATCAAAATCATAGATGATACTAAATTATTATGTAAGATATAATGGCCAAAGTGAGACTGAAATTTTGTTTAATTTGTGATAAGTATACGACAAAGTGAAGTTTGAGAGTTTTATTTTGGTAGTTGACACAAAAATATTGATTTCATGTGAAGAAGCTTTAGACTGAAGTTACAAATAATTTTATTTCAATTTTAAGCATTTGACAGATAATTTTATATAACATTAATTTGATAACTAGTTTACTCAAACTTTACTATTTAAAAAATAACTCTTCATTTTAAATTTTATACATTTATACATCCTGTCTAGACATGCAATCATCCAAAATCCTAAAATTGAGGTATTTTAGGGGGTCATACTTTTAAATTCAAATTCAACTAAATCCTCATACTTTATAAATCAAAATAAAGTAAATCCCTAGACCGTTTCCCTACATTTATCGTTAAATAAATGAAATTTTTTAACGGATAAATTAATTTCAGAAAACAAGGGATTTATCTGTATTTTAGGAGAAGTCAAATAAGAGTGATTTGTTAAAACATACCAGTTAATTCGTGAAACTATCCAATGATTATTAAAGATTATAATAAATCAGAGTGGGTTTTTGGGTCACCAACATAAGGAATCATGCTTTCATAATAAAATTCGAATTCAAATTTTTTAAAAAAGTACATAACTTATCACATGAGTTGTATTATTTATAACTCCTGGATAGTACATATATGAAAAGAGTTATACCATTCATTATCTATATAGAGTAAGACTTCTATCAAAGTTAATATATATAATAGATAATAAAATATTATTTATGAATTTTTATTTCATAATGTAAATTTTTTATTTGAAAAAGTCATTTTAACGTCATATTGAAACTTCTATGCCAAGAGCTCAATTTTTTATGTCATTTTTTCAATAAAATTGTTTTATTACAAGGTATAATACTCCATTGAAATTCCAATAAAAAAACTAATGAATTTCATCGGATTTTCTTTTTACGTTTTTGAAATTTGTTTAATGCAGTTACGGAGTTTACTTTCATCCTCATGGTTAGTTTTAACAATGGCAATTTCAGTGAGCGGATTAGAGTGTTATGCGAAAATTGTGTGCGTAGTTTTTCAAAATCCCGCGTTCCACAAATAATGAAATATTATCTTCGGGTTGAAACCAAGGAAAGGAGGGGAGGGAATATGCAAGAGGAGAAAGAAAAAATAAAGGGGAATCTGAGGAACAGTGGAACGCAATCTCAGTAATCAAAATTTTGACTTTGTTTTTGTTTCTTTGTTCCTTTTATTTTTTGTTTTTTTTGCTCTTAAAAACCCAAGGAGGTTGGGTCCGGGGCTGCAATAAGTTTGGTTAAAAGTTCAAAGCTTTCTGGTTCCCCCGTTGCTGAAATCTGAAATGCCGGTGTGGGCGGGAATCAAAGACGGTGCAAAACTTTCAAAAACGATGCGCTCCCATTAATCCTTACAACATTTATCTCTTCTTTCTTTCTCTTACTCTTGAAACCCATTCTCATCACCATGGCCGACCAAGAGAATTGCGTGAGGGTCACCCGGGCAGCCAAGAAGAGGGCTGCTGCCGCCATTGCTGAACAGCAAGCTGCCACCAAGAAGCGCGTGGTGTTGGGAGAGCTCACCAACTTGTCAAATGTTGTCGTGCCGGAGAAACCATGTTCCAGGGAAGAGATTCAAGGGGAGAAAAGTAGTAGAGTCAAGAAGAAAGTCAGAAAAGTGCCACCCACAATCACGACGACACCGTCCAACCTCAATGATGTAGATGAAAAGTTAGATGATCCCCAAATGGCTGGGCCTTATGTTTCTGATATTTACGAGTATCTCCGGAATATGGAGGTAAGAGAATGCGGGTTGATATGTCGCTCGCCTTGTTTGGTTTATTTCTGAACCGAGTTTTATGAGTTGTTATTACAATCTTAAGAATAATTCATGGAGGTCACTATTCTTGTTTATAAGGGGAAGACTAAAAGATTAAGCTGTTATTCGATTTTCATTTGTAAGACTGGAATCGTTGTTTAATCTAGAAGTAAAGAATAGGTCATATTTTAACCCAGCTTCTTTTCTGGTTTTCAACATGTGAATGGTTGACCCTAGTAAATTTCTTACATATATTTAGCATCCTTTCTTCATGGTTTGTTTGCTTTACTGATGAGCACTGTAAACTTTTGGTGAATTGGATACAACTGGCAATTGACATTAGTGTTAGGGTTTCAGTCTATATTAAACTTTGCAAATCAACGTCCATAATTTGGACTTCGATTCGTTATTGTCATTGTGATTTCTGGAAAATACCGCCACAAAGTTCTCAGATTCTAAAGAACTTCCATTTCTCTATATGGTGCCACTTTCACTAATTGTAACTTGCTGAGTCAGGTGGATCCCGGAAGAAGACCGTTACCTGATTACATAAAAAAAGTCCAGAGAGATGTTAATCCTAATATGAGAGGCGTTCTGGTAGATTGGTTGGTGGAAGTTGCAGAGGAATACAAGCTTGTTTCAGACACTCTCTTTCTTACCGTTGCTTATATCGATAGGTTTCTATCTTTAAATGCTCTCAGTAGGCACAGGCTGCAGTTACTGGGTGTTTCTTCGATGCTAATTGCATCGTGAGTGATTGAATACTTTATACTTCTTAAAATCGAGATACAAATTTGTTTATTACTCTCATCCGGCGTGTCTTCCTGCTTACAATTTTTTATTTTAATTGCGCGACTAGAAAGTACGAGGAGATCAAGCCTCCTGAAGTGGAAGATTTTTGTTACATTACGGACAACACTTACACCAAGGAAGAGGTGATTTTCGTCTTTTATTCTGCTTCCCATATTTTACTTTCTTTTTGCCTTTATTAACTCGCCTTATTGATTTTGAAGGTTGTGAAGATGGAGGCTGAAATATTGAAGTCATTGAAATTTGAACTGGGCTATCCTACAGTAAAGGCATTTCTAAGGTATGAATGATTGATTCTTCTTTTCCTGTTTTGAAAAACATTTTCTTAGTTATATAATTTCTCATCATATTGGCTCATCGTAAATTTTTACTGTGTCTGCAGAAGATTCTCTAGAGTTGCTCAGGAGAGTTATGAGGTAGTATGTTCTATAATTTACGTAGTGCCACACTTTGTCACTTGTTGGGCGTGCCGAATATGGGAAGTTCATTAATAGACTAACATTCCTTTCTTATGGCATAGAATTCTGACCTCCAGTTTGAGTTCCTTGCTTACTACCTTGCGGAGCTCAGTTTGTTGGATTATAGTTGTGTAAAGTTCTTGCCTTCTTTGGTGGCCGCATCTGTTATATTTCTAGCCAGATTTATGTTAAGCCCAAACATTCATCCTTGGGTAATAACTGAGTCTTGTAACTTTGTCTTACAGTACAACATTAATTGTGGAGTCAATTACTGAATGATATAAATTTTTACAGAATTCCACGCTCCATCAACACTCTGGGTATAAATCATCTGACTTGAAGGAATGTGTATTGATCATTCATGACTTGTATCTAAGTAGGAGAGGCGGGTCTTTGCAAGCTGTAAGAGAGAAATATAAACAGCATAAGGTAAGATTTTGCAGTAATCTCGACCTTTTTTCTTTTTCTCCTTGGATGACTGTAAACTAATGTATCTTACGCAAATGAATTAAGTTTTCAAGTTTTTCATCCCAATTTTTACGTTGGAGAAAGTTATTCTGATTTCAATTGCATTGGTTCTTTTGAAAACAGTTCAAATGTGTTGCAACAACGCCTTCTCCTCCGGAGATACCTCTTTCTTATTTTGAAGTTACAGAGACAGATCATTAGGCAATTGG
This sequence comes from Erythrophleum fordii, assembly GCA_032878935.1. Taxonomy (NCBI): domain Eukaryota; kingdom Viridiplantae; phylum Streptophyta; class Magnoliopsida; order Fabales; family Fabaceae; genus Erythrophleum; species Erythrophleum fordii. The sequence continues at coordinate 12,895,989 of JAVQMF010000058.1, forward strand.
GACTTGGCTTTTCTTGCCATGACATTGGTTTCAACTGTTGACAGAGGCTGAGGATGCAAGTTTTAAAATATCAGAAGACGTGATTTTTTGTTGCACTGACTGATGATCATTGGAGTGGTTGCCATAATGCTAAGCCATTATTTGTCAATGTTGGACTCACTGACTTTACGGCTTGTGATTTAGTATTTCTTTATCAACGATTTTGCGTATTCTTTGGGAGAATTCCATCAGTGTTGGTTTATTTGTATGTATAGGGAAATGCTTGTGCCATTTTTCTCCCATAATTGCTCTTTTCTCCAATGAACGAGCTGTCTTATAATTTAGCAAGCAATTGGTGGTGGGATGGTTTCTTGTACAGAACACTAGCTTCAGCTCTTATTTTCCCCCATGCAGAGAATGTGATTGGTAGCTTTTTATTTTTTTTTATTTTTACTTTTTTCTATCCTATTAGCTATTATAGCTTCATGTGGCATTCACGGTTCCTAGCACGTTTTCATTTTGGTTTCGCTATAGAATGATTTGAATGGCATCTCATGGACATGGCTCGCCTGAATCGCAGAATTCCAACTTCATATATTTAGGCTGTGATCACTCTAGTTCTTGCAGTTTTAATGTGGACATGGGGATCAATTCTTCGAGTTAGAAGCAATCTCATTGTTGATCGGCGGGATTAGCAGGTGCTTAGAACTGAAATTATTTACTCTTATTTTGGTGAAAAAAATATATGTAGTCCAATCGTGATTACAGAAGTCTTAGAAAAACAATCGCGGAAGGTTCAAAGCTCAAGAAAGACAGATTATTTTTTATTATATAAAGTTTGGACAAGTCGTACTGTAAATAATCTATCTATAGTGTGGTTTTACACGGGATTGTGTGTCAAGTATGATTTTTGTGTCCGTATATGCATGGACATTTCATGATTTTTTTTTTTTCCTTTTGACCCTGCAATTTGCAGGGGAAAGTAGCTAATTAGTAGTGAACTGCATCATATTGCCAATACAAGTCAGTAAATAAATTGAGCTCATTATGGGGTATGGAAGATGTGATGCAGAATTTTCTTTAGAAGCAGTGCTTATCATGGGAGTTATTTACAAATAAGTGAGTCCATCATAAAATGTGCGATTTAAACACGACCCTTGAAATCAAGTGACACTCTATCGGTGTGCTTAAGCAGATATTGCTTGCCAAAAAGTTCTGCGATGTGTCTTTCATGGTAACTCAATTCGGACAGCTGACAGTTAAAAGACGTCTTTATGCAAAATTGGCTCGGTGATGAGGAGCAAAAGGAACTGGAGAATGCCGAAACTACATCAAATGTAACTAATCGTCATTCTGGCATTTTACATAATTGTTCACACAGTTTTTCTATTTATAGTCGTAGAAATTATTCGAGAATAAGAAATTAAGCATACTTGAACTCAATTACCAAACGAGATATTGAAAAGATTTAAATTTCTGCTAAATTTTATTCCAACGGCAATTGGATGCAAACTAGTTCCCATGTTCACAGATTCAAATGGTCTTGATTACCGGAAAAATTGCCATAGCCCTTCACAAAAGTAAATAAAATTATAAATTGAATAAACTTCCACAAAATAATAATAAATTATTAAATTATGTTATCAGATGGACAGAAGCTAAACCCAACTGAATTTCAAATTTCTAGAGACTTACTACTCTTGAATTTAAATTCATTAACCAAAAGTCAAGCTCAAACCCAGAACAATAAATATGCCACCACGTATCATCCAGCACACTAAGCGGAGCATGCCCAGCATGCGCATGCGAGGAAAAATGCGGCTACCCAAGTATTTCGATTCCACCTCACCAATGAACTGAGCGAACCCAGGCAAAAAAGAGTAGGCCAGAATAATGTAGCTAGTGGCGCCGAGCAGAAGCTATTAGTAATTAAATAAAAAAAAAATAGTTGGGTAATTAACAGTAAGAAAAGCTAGGCTCTACATTCGGAAATCCAAGACACAAACAATATTGTTTGAAAAACAAGCAGCAACTTTATCGCCGTCTTTGTTCCAACTAACTTCAAAGATCCCACCATTTCCGGTATATGTTTTTACAACTTTGCCCTCCTTCACAGACCATATATGCATGCATTTATCCATGGAGCCACTTGCCAGATACTCACCATTAGGGCTGAATGCAACGGAATATACAGGATCCCTGAGTTGCAATATAAAGCAAGTATCAATATCATACTTTGCTAAAAATATAACATGCCCATACCTTGATCATTTTCAAATTTCAAGAAACAAATTCTGATATCTGCTAAACTTAGTTAGACCCCATTTCCAATTAATTTGAAGATGCCTGAATATCGATCTTTGAGTTTGACTCATTCTGGCAACAATGGTGAACTTTGTACCAAACAGAATCTGGCTGAATTTTGCATGGTTTTATCTTGTTTTTCCTTCGCAGTTGAAAAAGTGAGATAGTATGAGATCTGTGAAAATCAGGCTTATATGAAAGACCTTCTCCCTGATTACTTCACATGCCCACCACACTGGTAAATAAGTTATTTGTGTCCTGTTCAAACATTTGCATTTTACCAGTTTAAGTGGAGGATGAATAAATAGTTGGGTTGAAAACTTCAAGGGCCTAGTGATATGAAATTTGGCACGGTGCATGCATGTCAAATACAATGTTGCTTTCTCCGCATCCCCCCCCCCCCCCCCCAAAACAACAAAAAAAAAAAGGTTAAAGAAAAAAGAACAAATGTTGTTCAATTTTAGTGTACGTATTAGCATACATGTATGCGTGCATCCATTCTTACATATGCATATGAGTGGGAGGGTGTGTGTTGCAATTTGATCTAGTTTACGCACCGATGACCATTTAAGCTGTAGAGTACTTTTCCTAGATCCACATCCCACAGCTTTACTGTAGAGTCAAAGGAGGCACTGCTTAAAAGAAAGTAGTCCGCGGTATAAGATTCTGTTGGTTATTGAAAAACAAAGTATTCACAAGAAATTACTTCTGTATATCTTATTGACAAATTTATGCATCAGAATAGAAGCATATTTACCTGGCTAGAACTAATGGCTGATTGGGATTGCTTGTACAGGGCCCAGTAGGACTCCACCGAATGGTATATATCTCCTAAAGGATCATTACTCTGTTAAGAAGAGAATTGAGGGCAAATATGGGGGGAATAAAAAAGCATATCTGTCAACATGTTTGCATACCTTAACATGTTCCTTCAAATCATACAAATACTTGTCCTGCTTCAAACTCCAAATCTGCATCATTATTTCATGAGTAGTCAATTGAATGTATTAAAATCCTTAAAAGCATAATGTCAGGTTTACACTTCCCCGTGGACATTTTCATATCAAATGAGTATCCAAGCAATACCTGGCCACCACACGTAGAAAAGAAAGTATTCTCTCTCTCTCTTTTTCTATGTCTGTGTATGTGCTATATAAATCTAAGTTATGAGACTGTCAATGCAATTGAAAAAATAATAATAATAATTAATTAAAGTCTTACGTAACTATGTCCAATTATCTTTCACCACATCAGACCTTTTTCTCTGGTCTCAAATTTTTATAAATTAAGCACATGCTCCAGTCTAGAGTGTATGTAACATGACAACCAAGTAGACCAATCTAATAATTTCTTGTTTGATTACTTTAGCAGTGTGATCATCTGAGCAAGAGGCCAGAAGAGAGCCTGTTGGATCCCATTTAATGGCATTAACTTCACCCTGAAACAGAAGAGATTCAGAAATCTTGATTAAGATTAATACAGTGAAAGAACGTTCCTTATGGCCAATGATAAATAAAACATGTACCATTTTATTTCGTGATGGAAAGTCACGATGTCATTTCCATTTAAGAGTTGGTACACATATTACAAGAATCATCGGAGCAAACTAAATGACCAAGGAGATACCTGATGCCCTGAGAAAGTTTTGATTGGCCGATTCTCTCCAATTTTGCATACATATATCATGTTATCCGTGGAACATGTTGCAAATGAGACATTATTTCGCCAATCTACATCAAGAGTTGGAGCTGGAACAGTTCGGGAATAATTAATAATATGAAAACAACCATAGGGATAAAGAATAGTTTTTTCATCGGGAGACATGCAGAAGGCAATTTACCAGAGTGAAATTCAAATTGTTGTTTCCATTCCCCAGTCTTTATATCCCATACAATAGCAGTTTTATCCACGCTGCCACTAAGAAGATAATCCCCCTTCTTGTTCCACTTCAGAGAAAAGATTGGACCTTTATGCTTGTTTAATGTGCTCCTCAAATCTCCTAAATAATCTCACAGGCAAGACATAAAGCAATAACATAAGCGGACAAGAATCACAAGATCCACAGTTATATAAAAGCTCTTACCATCTCTACTCCATATTCTTGCTTGCCCATCATATGAACCAGTTGCCAGTAATGTCCCATCCCCCTACACAATAGAAGCATAGTGGAAACATTTCAGCCGGGGTAAAAAGAGACAGAAGAAAAGGAGGAAGAAATTAAAAGTTTTTAAATAAAAAATGCAGGGAAAATCAAGACTTGAATTACCATTGCAAGATATCTAACTCAAGTAAAAGTAAATTCTACAAAGAAAGAATTGTAAGTATGTAAACCACTATAACGCTAAATAGACTCACATTCCAGTCTAGTGTTGTCACATCCTTGCTTTTCTCATTGGTTCTTCCTTTAAAGTGCCTCAGCACCACAACATTTATAGGCTCATTTTGTACACTAGTGTTAAAAGGTCCTTCTGTAATTTTCCAAATCCGAGCTGTTGAATCTCCAGATCTAAAAGATAAATAAAACATTGTCATATTTTTCTTAACATGAATATGTCCAAGAAGAAAAAGGAGGGAAGGGGGGGGGGGCTTGAGTAATTATGACAGAAGTAACATCAGAATCGCCACTTCTTTGGATTATTTTAATACAGAACATTTGGCCGCAGTATTGTGACAGAAAACAGATTCTACCAACATGCCAAGCCTATGCTATCATACTATTTCTCTAAAACCAAGTTTGAGTTATTGCTCATAAAGATATAGTTGAAAATAGATGGAGATGAGATGAGCATGGCCATAAATTTTTTTATGCACGGAGAAAGCAATATGCTTTAAATTCAACACCAAAGAGAATATTAGTAAGATGAAATGGAAGATTTTTATTGATAGGAAGAAAAAACTCTTGAGCAAAATCCAGAATATGCCAGTTATAACTCGTTCATGACATCAATTAATAACCACCACCTCAGATTTACGAATACAAATATTTGAGGTCCTGGATGGCTAAAAAAATATTCCCAAATGTGTACCCATTTTGAAGGTTGCCGTTAGGAGCTTAATGAGCAGAACACACAGTTTAAATTTGATAAATCAGAAAAATAAAGGAGGACAATTATATGAACAGAAAAAAAAAATTATAAAAAGAAACTATTTAATTAATTCAAAAAGCATGGATGAAACTATTTAATTAATGGATGAACGCCATTAGGGAGGGAGCATTTCTGAAAAAGCTATGTCTCCTTTATAAAATTACTTGTACTCACCCAGATGCAAGAAGTGAACCTGATGGATTCCATGCACAAGCAAAAACCTGTCAGCAAAAGAATAATTTCCAACAGGGCATACAATAGGGGGAAAACAACAAGAAAATCAAACAGATAAGTTCAAACCTCAGAGGTATGACCTTCCAAAATTTTTACATCACAAGTTGGAATCTCACTAGGCAAGAGTGTGCAGCTTTGGGAGATCTCCATTGGCTCTGGCCCTATACCATAAAAAATTTTACTTGTAGTTTAGGATGCTACCGTCAAGATTAATAGCTAATGATAAAAAGTGAAAGAAAACATTTATAAAATATATTCACCTCCAAATGTTCCATTTTCTATATTTTCGGCTATAATCTTATCTTCATGCTTCTCAGCATCGTGTTGCTCTGGGTATTGTATTTCTTTATATTCACCCTTTTCTTGCTCTATTTCTTTCTCTAGCGTTATTTTATCAATTTCATGTTCATTTTCCCTTTCCCTTCTCTCTTTGTCCATTTGCTGTGCTTGTTCCCTAGCAGTGTCTTGACTGAAATCATTCACCTTTTTATTTGCTTCAAACTTATGTTGACGTAGATTTTCCCTTTTTGCTTTAACCATATTGTGTAGTTCATATGGGTCCTTCGTAATAAGGTCAAGAGGTTGTAGAAATGAGAAATCCTCATCCGTGTCTGCATCACTCTGGATATACCTAACATAGACACCAATCAGCTTAAGGTCCTTAAGCATACGTGATATGTAAGTTACACACAACTGAAATATAACAAGAAATAAAATTCTTACACCACTCAAGTTTGCCTCCAGCTCAATATATTGAATTCCTTTCTGTATGAATGTTACAAGAGCGCCTGGTGGAACTAAATTACCATCAATTCTGCTTTTATCAATCCCTGCCTCATACCCGAAAGCAAATGCTGAATGAGTAAAACCTGAAACGAGGCAAATATTAAAAAAGATGAGAGAAAGTTGAAATTTTGGGGGTAAAAAAGAAAAAGAACAACAACAACAACAATAATATGTTAAACTTTACTTTCTATCAGGAGTAATCAACAAATACAATTTTTTTGCACTTGCAAATACTAAGATGTAAAAATCTATGAGGAAGCCAACACGAATTTACTTCTCCATAGGCTTAAGTCGCTACATGCAGAAACAAATCGAGCAAGAGAAGTTGCCAAAGAAAACAAAAGCAAAAGTCCAACGCATATTCATTGCATTAAATGGGTCCAGAAAAAAAAAAAAAAAGTTCAGCGACAGGTTTATTTTAGCATAGGGCAGAGAAATTATTAAATCCGAACACTTCCGAAACCATTGTTTCTATATCTAGGGCCACCGCTATTTTTAAATTTTCTGTCCCTAAAATGTTTACACAGTAAGGTAAAGAAAGAGTAGAAAAACTCCTGACTTCTTCGTTATAGCCTTATAGGTCCTCACATTCTGTGATGATTAAAAAAGGATTGGATTAAATATACAAAGAAAAGCATCAACCTGATTCGTGAAGGTAACGGAAGACAAGGTAGTTTAACTCCGCTGAAGTGATTGAGATCATCGTCGTCGATTACTGGTTTGAGCTCAAGCTTTCGTTCCTCATAACGGATTCAGAAGAGGGGAGAGCTTTTGGGACCTGGGGGAAACAGAGGGACAGAGCTGTTGGGCTGGGCTCTTGAATAAATAAATTCAGTCACAGGAGTAACCAGGCCTCCTGATCCATTTATTTGAAAACAAAAATTATATGCAATTATTTTTATTTTTATTATTAAATTTTTTAATTAAAATATGACATATGATAAATATATAAGTTTTTAATAATAATATAATAAATATATGATTATAATTCTCCAGTTAAATTATACACATATTATGTAACTACATAAATTTATATGTTCTTAATTTCAATCTCATCGGATTAAAATTGATTAAAATTATTTTTAAAAATAAGAATGATTGGATAAAAATTTTGTAAAATTGATTTTATATGATGGTTGGATATTATCCACTTTATAAATTCAATAAGTCAAATTCATTGGTGGTTAATAATTTAAATATTTTATGTTATATAATAATTATATTTTTATTAATTGCTCATTCAATTAATGTTTCTCGACCCTTTTCTTATCTTTTTGAGTTTTTTAATGAAATAAATTAAAATTAAATAAATGTAAAAAATTTATCTATTCAAACATTGAAATGGTTTGGTTGTGATCATTTTAATTGAATTAATTGTATAACAATTAATTTGGTTGATTTGATTGGAAAAAGTGCTAAAATTAATCTAAATCGAATTGATGTAGACACATCGGTGTAACAGACCTCAACCGGTTCAAGCCTTCAATGTCTAGGGCAGTCATGGTTAGGCCACAAGCCCAAATAGGACAAATCTCGCCTCAAGCCACATAGAATAATTCATTGGGCTCTGTTTAGTATTCACCAAATGGGAGAAAGCTTTCCATTAAATGAAAGGATCTTTTTCAGGTCTATCGTTTTGCTGGGCTAGAGGTGATTAGTATAATTATATATTATTTAATGAAGTTAAATTAGTTTATCACGACTCAATTATACCTAACAATTTTTTATTAATAGTTAGTTGCATCAGGCTTTATATATATATATATATATATATATATATATATATATATATATATAAAACAAGAGTATATATATAACTATTTTTTTTAATGCAGAGTCATAAATTTTTTTTTAATATTATGGGACAAAGAATTTGGGGCTCTACTTCTTTTTTCAATTTTTTTAAATTTTAAGGGATGTAGAGCCTGTGGCTTACGTCTCATTTTTATTTTTTTTAAAATACTTAAATAATTATTTTAAAATATTTTTTAATTTATTTATTGTTTAAATTTATATAAAATTTTCTCAATTATAAAAAAAAATATTCATTTATATTTTGAAAAATATAATATCTTAATTTTTATATATAATTTTTTTAATCTTGTAGTTGTAAAAAATAAAAAAAATAATATTTTTAAGAAATATTAATTAATTTTGTTTAAACTTGTAGATATTAAATTTTAAATAACTGTTTCAAAAAAAGTTTAGATAAGAATATAAAAAAAGACTGTATAATATTTTTAAAATCATTTTGAATTTATTTATTTTTTAAATTTATAACAATTCTTTTTATTGTAAAGAAAATTTTTTATTTGTATTTTGAAGAATATAATATCTTAATTTATATATATAATTTTTTTAATCTTATAGCTGTGAAATATTTATATTTAAAGAAATATTAATTAATTTTTTAAAAATTTGTAGATATTAAATTTTAATAAATTGTTTTTAAAAAAGGTTCAAATTAGAATTTTAAAAATTATAAAATTATTTTAAAAATTATTTTTTTGATTTATTGATTGTTTAAATTTATATAATATTTTTTTAGTTATAAATAAATTTTTTTATTTGTATTTTAAAAAATATAATGTCTTAATTTATGTGTGTATATATATATATATTAATCTTGTAGTTATGAAATATTTATGTTTTAAAAAATATTAATTAAATTTTTTAAATTTATAGATATTAAATTTTAAGTAATTATTTTTTAAAAAATTCAAATAATAATTTTAAAAAATTTAAAATTATTTTTAAAATAATATTTTTAATTTATTTATTGTTTAAATTTGTATAACATTTTTTAACTATAAAGAAATTTTTTTATTTGTATTTTAAAGAATATAATATCTTAATTTGTATATATAATTTTTTTAATGAAATATTTGTATTTTAATAAATATTAATTAATTTTTTTAAATTTATAGATATATTTTTTATTTTTTATTTACAAAATAAAATTTTTGTAAATGAAATATAACAATGTGCTTAAAAAATAATTAATATTATTTATTTATAAAGTAACTAAATTAATTAATTTAATATTATTATTTAAAAATGTTGTTTATGCAAATATAATTTCTTAAATTGTTTGTTAAATTTGTTAAAAATATAACAAATTAAAATTAAATAATAATATTATAATATATATATATATTATGTGTATGTGCATATAATTGTATTAATTAATTAATTTTTGGATAAATTGGTAAAAGGAAATGAAGTACTGTGAAAAATATATTTAAATGTATAATTCAATAATACAAATGAGTATTAAATTTGAAATATATAAAAGTAATAATAATATTATTAGTCATCAGCCCCGCATTGACTACTTCCACACTGAGGCCTCTCCTTATTTGTTAGGGTCAACATTGTTGTGGCTATTCTTGCTCTTACTCTTCATCCTTAATGTCATTTTTACGTTCTTCCTCATCTTCTTTTTTAGACTATTTACTTTTCAATTGATTATGAATGTGTTGAGAACTAAAATTCTATTTAGGGGATTAAACAAGTGGAATTGGTTGATTTGGGGTGAAGAAGCCTTATTGAAGTTGGTAAGACACCTAATATGCAAAAGAAGTATTGTTGTACTCAGCACTGAATGCAATTGGATTTGTAAACAATGATATAAATGATACCTCACTAGATTGCATTGGCTGTAGTGATGGTGTGGATAAGGATAATTTTGTATAAATGGACGAAGGTAATGATAGTGTATAATCAGGTGTAAAAACAAAAAGATAAACCTATAACTCCAACGTCTATAAATGGTGGAAAGGAAGAAAAATCAACATATCCACCGACTATCTGTGGTAGAACAAAAAAAGGACCAGTACAATCATAATCTCCTTATATAGGGGCTATTGTGTAAGATAATAATGACATATTTGCATGATGGTGTGGATAAGGATAACTTCATATAAATGGACAAAGGTAATTATGGTGTATAATAAGGTGCAAAAAAAAAGATAGACCTATAACTCCAAGGTCTATAAATGATAAAAAGGAAGAAAAAACAAACATCTCCATCAACTATCTGTGGTAGAACAAAAAAAAGACCAATACAATCGTAATCTCCTTATATAAGGGCTATTGTGTAAGATGATAATGACATATTTCCATGAACTCTACCAACGTCGCCACCGACATCGATTCCTTAGATGAGAGGAACTTATAGCCTATTTTTCGTAGTCTTGTTTGTGGCTTTAGATGTTTGGGTAAATCAGATGTCAATAGAGCTAGTTAAGAGACAAGTATAGCTCAATATTCCCCTATGCATGCAACATGATTTGAATATCACCATTTGCCCTTTATATAAAGTCCCTATAGTTAAGCGTCGACGGGTTAATGATAGCAAGTTTGTATAATCTTCTAATACATCAGCCTATGAAAGAAAAAAAATAATTGTAAAAAACAAAATACACACACACACACACACATATAAAGAAATAAAATATAAAAATGAGAACTACGTAAAAGTTATACCACAAAACCTTAAAAACCACTAGCAAGATAGATCTATCATCACGTATGTCGCTAATACCAACACATATAATCCAACATGCGATCTAGTAGTCTATCGATAAGGTTGTTCAATACCACTACTTGGAGTTATTAATTCCAAGTTGCAATCAAAACTACGTGCTCTTCCTACTAGTCTTTGTGAACATTTTCTCTTAATTAAAGAGTGTGCAGCGATTCTATGTTTAATGATTTTTTTGAAATATGTTGCACCTTATTGAACTAACGAAGAACACAATTAGCATGATACCACTCAACTATTCAAAAGCATAATATAAGGACAATCAGTATGAAACCAAATTACCTACATAGAAAAATATGGTTACTTTGTGCTATAATTATAAAATGAAAAACAAATAAATACACAAAAACAAACCTTATCATTCATCATTTGATTTAATAGTATCATACATTGTCGCAAAGCATCTATAGTCGACAAGAGATATTGTGGAACATGCCACCACTTGTGAGGGATAAAAGAATACACATTAGTTTATCAATCATCAAAAAATATAAAATAAAAAAATATTAGTATATACCTAAAACCTAGTGGGAGTCTAATAGGATAGATAGCCATCTACAGATTGGGTTATGGGGGATTACGTGGAGCAAGGCAAGGGAATGGATCCTATGCCCATAAATGAAACAGAGTTAAACAACCACTTATGTTGATCTTTTCGTAATGAGTAACATTATACATTTTTTCTATATAAATAGACTAACATTGTTAAACCCCAACTATAACAGAAAGTATATTTACATAACTTTATATCTAATCTTATCTGGCATCAGGTACCCCCCAATTAATTGGATATTTGTGCGTGTGAATTGGTGAATAATATCATCATTTGTGTCATTTGGTAAGTTGTCAAATGTATGTGCCAGTTAGGGAATACTCAACCTCTATCTATCCAGTGTCCTCTAAGGCGATGTCACACCAAATAGCTCATACCAAATAATTTATTGTAAACAACTGGCCAATTATAGTTTGTTTTTCCATATACTACATCCCTTGTACAAGGTAGACCTAGTTGGATAGTGATGTTTTGTAGTGTAATCGTACACTCACCCCTGGTGAGGTAGAAGGTATGTGTCTTTAATTGCCATCGCTCAATAAAGGCCGACACGAACGTGATATTGAAGTCAAAATAATTGAGTCGTGAGACATTGTAAAAACTTACTTGTATGAGATATGTGACAATAGCTAGAGGGAGATCTAATATATGATCTTCCTATGCTATTCGCCATATATGTAGAATTCTATCTTCCTATGTCATTGTATTAGAAAAACTATCATAAATTTAGTTAAACCAATAATGGATAACAAAGTAAACTTTTAATTTACCCTTATTTGCCAAACAACTTGGGACACATGGCGAGATTTTAAATATAATAGGAACTTATCCTTTGATCTATGATGAACAACACTGTGACGAGGGTTCATAATAGCCATCAAGAATTAAAATATCTGCCAATGATAATGCAACACAGATACATATGTCAGAGCAAATCAAATCATAAGTTAGTAATGCAACACTAATAAGTCAATTCGACATTTGTACCCTAGTGACACAAGTGAATTGTCACTTTTAAATTGATGATTAACAATTCATACACAATCAAGTTAAATCATGTAAAAGTGATATGTAATTTACAAATATATCATTAACAAGTTATACACCGTTAATTTGAATAAATTATTGTTGATAGATAATTATGATATAAATGATAATGGATAATGAATATATAATTCACTCTTATAACTATAACTATCTTCGTGGCTGAAAGAAGGGACATATGGCGCGATTATGTCTAATTTGTTTTCATAGCCCATATTTTTTATTATTCCTAAAACTTTTTTGCTAATTCATTTCATTTAGTATTAGTGGAAACTTTAGTCGACCTTTATCTCGAATCATGAAAAGGTAAAGAACCATCTGAAGTCCACTTATGTAAGGCCAATAAATTTCTCCTCCCATTGGATGAAATTTAGTTTTGTAAGCATTTAGTATTGTTCTGAGCCAAAAGATAGTGTGCACAAATTGTAAGGGAAGACATATTGATAAGGAAGTTTTTGGAGTTGGAACTCGCCACAAAATCACATGTTTGATTTGTAAGACTAACCTTAAAAGTTTGTCCATATTGTTTGTTTAATGGATTATAAGGCTTTTCAACCTTGAACTCTACAAACTTTTTATCAAAATTATAGACCAATAAGGCAGATGTTTTATAATTCTAGTTAAAATTTTTTTATGGATATCCTCATAAAATAAATTGCTCGCTTGCATCTGGGCAGATGTGATTTGTGTCTGCTCAACCTAATATCTATTCAACTAATACATTGTTGCTTTGACCAAACTAATTATAGGAAAGAACCTAATATATTTGAAGACACCGTTTATACACTTTGTTAAATTTATTATCCTATGCCCTCAGCGATATCCATTGATGTCATATGCATGTGAACACTTACTTTTCGATATCTTATATCTAATTTGTCACATTTGAATGTAACTGTCATATTTGTGCCAATTGTTCGTTAACCAAGTGTCACTCATTCAAATATTCAATGTTGACAAACTTCTTTTTTAACCACTTAGTTCTAAACGTCATATTCAAATTACTTGTAATATGCCAGAAATAAAATATATGATGTGCGTAGGATGGTTGCCAATCATTTTTTGGATTTGCAGTTGCTGCTAATATTCTTGGATGACAATTAAATATCAAACAAATGTTTTACTTGTTTGGCACAACTTGCTGCCTGAAGTTACAAAGAAATCACCTTCACGCTTCATGCATTTCACCCTCAATGATGGCAAATGCAAGAGGGCAACTTTTCTTGTCCTATCATATGAGTTAGGATGAGAAGCAAAATGGACAACATCTACTATGTCAGAATCAAATTGTGAGTCATAATTATTTGTACTTTAGGGCTGGCCAATAGACGAGAGGGATAACAGCACAGGAACCTCACCTTGGGCCACATTTAAATTTGTATCAGTACTTGATAGATTCGCATATATATCCGGTGTGCTCAATTGGTTTAAAAAGTTCTGATTGTCTTCCCACATGGTTTGGATATCAGAATCATCTTTCAAAATGTACGCCAAGTACCTTGTAGGATTATAGGAATGAAGATACCTATTTACTAACTTAGACACATTAATTTGAAGCCAATTACAACTTTTCGCCCACCACCTTCTTCAACCTATTGAGAATAATATTTGCGTTAACTCTTAATTTTTTTGTATATCACATACAGATGTCGCATCTTTTTTGCTATCATAAATTTTTTTCATTTGCGTATATGCATATGATTTCCTTTCTTGAACTCATTATGATTTTTATCATAGAATTAGTGTAATGACACATGAAAAAAATTCATTAGTCATATTTAAATACATATATCAAATCATATATTAAAAAATATATGTCTATTTTTATTCAGCTACATACAATAATATTTATACATGTCTACATTAAAAATTATTTATTTCACTTAATTTTATTTTTATTTTGCTTATATATTTATATATATATAACATTGTATTTATTTTATATAATATATCTTTATAAAAATTTATGTCACACTCATATTATAAATTTCATTCTTTATATATATGTATATATATACATGAATTTTTTCATAATTTTTAATAAAAGAAAATATATGTAACTGCTTTTCATTACTTCTTTTTTATACGTATTACAATATGTTTATTCATATATAAAGTAACTAGTTTTCATATCATCTATATTTTTCTCGATGTATTTTTTTTATCTAATTTTTTGGTCATTTATTCACAAATATATAATTTCTTTCATATTTTAACTTACCTATTTATTTTTATACATGTTATGCATTATATAGATTTAAAAAATATATATAACAATTTCTTTTATTAAGTTTGATAGTCAATTAGTTAACCAAAAACTTTTGTTTTTCATTTTATAGAAATATAAATATAATTTATGCTCAAAACTACAAAATAATATAATAAACCAAAAACTAAATACTCATAGAGAAATATATATATATATATATATATATATTCAATTTTTTTAACTAAATATCAATAAATAAACAATATAAACTTAGCACATTAACTGCATAAATTTACAGATAATACATTATCTCAAAATTTGTTTTTTACTTTTACAAAATTATTAACTAACTAACAATGTAGTTTATTTAACTTTTCCCTTCCGTTGAATCACAGAATGATTTTTTCCCTAAACATACAAAAATATCACATATAAAAAATATAAACTAAATATATGCAAGTCTAAATTCATTTACAAATTTTAAAATATTAATTCCAAGTTAAATAAAAATACTTTAGACTTTTTTTTCCATATCATATATTAAACAAAAAAATATTTAACAAAAGCTTAATATTTTTTCATTATATAATATTTTAACTTAATATTCATACTTGAAGATATTGAGGAATTCTTTTAAAATAATTTGCTCACTTCAACTTTGCTCTTCCACTTGTTAACTAACAAAATGGGAGATTACTTGATTTCTTCTACGATGAAAACAACAATAAAAAATGAAGAATGAAGATGTGGGGAAATGATCGCATAGAAGGAAAGAAAAAAGATTCAAAGAAAAGAAAGAAGTTACAAATTTATAAGGAAAAAATGAAAAGGAAATAACGAACCAAGAATATGAAAGAAGGGAGAAGGAATGGAATACAAAAAAAAATAGAAAGAAGGAGAGGGAGGAAGTGCAAAAGATAAGGAAGGGGGAAGAGATGATAACGGGGAGGGGAGGGGAGAGGGGCTATAGAGCGTTGAATACTGCAACAAAGCTGTAGCATAAAAGGGGACCCAAAAATTTAAATTTTTTTAAAATTATTATTAAGGCTCCGTTTGGTTCAACGGAGGGAAGGGGAGGTTATTATATTTGGACAAATTTACCCTTTATATTATTTTAATTTTATTTTTTATAAAAAAATTATTTATATCAATAATTTTTTTTAAAAAAATTATAAATTCTAATATTTTTTATTTTTAATTTCTGATAAAAATTTATTTTAATTTTTATTAAATATTAAATATATTAAAATTTTAAAATTTTAAAAAAGGTAAAAAAATAAATTAAAACTTAAAAAATACCCTCCCTCTTCCCTCCCCTCCAAAACCCCCCAATTTGGAAGGGAGGCAAATTTGGCTCCCTCCCCTCCCTTTTCCTCTCATTTTATTCAACCAAATACCTTATTCATCTTCCCCTCCTCTCCCCTCCAAAACCTTTTAACTAAACACACCCTAAAGGGTCACGACATCCTAGATATTGTGACCCTCTTCATTTCTTTTTTTAAAAAATAGGTTATGGCATTGGAAATAAAAAAAAATTAAGCATCTTCGGAATACATTTTTTCAGTTGGGATATATTTTTTATTTTTTTATATTACAGTCAAAAACTCGAATATAATGGGCATTTTATAATTTTCTTTTTTCCTTTCCATTCCCTCTATCAAATAGACTTAAAAGATGTTTGAATCCAGTGGACATTACATCTCCATGGCACCTTCTTGGCATCTTTTCTTCAAAATCAAGTTGTATAGCATTTACACACACGCGTGCGTATATATATGTCTTTCCGTACGATTCAAAGGATATTGATGGATACTGTTGGATTTGTTGGAGAATATGTGTGTGTCAAAAGGGAAAGAGAAAAAGAGGAGTCCCACATTGCTCAAATAAATGAAGGCCAAAGGGTATAAATATTAACATGTGATTATGGAAGAGCAAAATGGGCATAGGAGGAGAATGGGCTCGCGCGCATAAAAAGCTGGGCCAACATAGTTGAGCACAGTTAAAATTCGGCGATTTGCCTCCCCTGCGTGCAAAAATATACGCGGTGTTGGATAATTTTTACCGTTGCCAGAATTTATTTTTTGAAAATTAAATATTTTCAAATAGTCTTCCAGAAAAGTCATAATTTTAAGGCTTCGGTTATGAGTTCATTATGTGAACGTTTCTGAATGTTAGTCATCATTTACCGGTAATTATTAATACGTTTTTTTTGTTTTTATTATCTGATTTAATGTTATTAATCCTCATGTCGAAAATCGCCCAACATTCAGAAACGTCCTCATTAATATTATTAAACGTGGTCCAACGTCTCGCTACTCTTGTGCCTATAAATACCGCGTTACTCATTGAGTTTGATACACCACAGCTCCGGACAACACTCGAGCTATTCTCTCCTCTTCTTTTCGTCCCTGAGTTTTTAGTTTCTGCTGTTCTACTTTCCTGCGACACCACAGAAGAATCTGTTCAATCCTGGGGAGTGCCGTCTTGTGGCAGAATATCTCTCAAGGACAGTGTCCTTGTGCACGGCTCGGATTTATTTTATGCTAACAAATTCCTTGTGCAGCTATTAATTTTACAACAATCTTGAGAGATATGGAGTCACAACAAAACAATGCTCCTGCTTCTGATGGCCCTACCGATGCTAGTCTTGGTCCTACATCCTGTGTTCCGTTCACACTACCTCCAATGCCACTGTCTAGGGCACCGCCAGATATTTCAAAAATTGAAATGTTTGATGGCAAAAACTTTTGAAGGTGGCAAGAACGTGTTTACTCTATCCTTGACCTATATGGAGTTGTTGCTGCATTCACACAATCTGAACCTTCGCTAGATGTTGACCAAAATCAAAGGATTGCTTGGGAATATGCCAACAAGGTATGCAGAAATACCATCATTAACACTTTGTCTAATGATTTGTTCGATGTTTACTATGTGTACAAGGAAGCAAGCAAAATTTGAGAATCATTAATTGCCAAATATACTGCTGAGGACGTTAGGAAGCAAAAGTTTGTTGTTGAAAATTACTATAGATGGGAGATGACCGATGACAAGGATATTAAGCTGCAAATTAATGAGTACCATAAACTGCTAGAAAAGTTAAGGGCAGAAAAAATCAACCTACTTGACGAGTTTGTTGCTGGAATTCTAATTGAGAAGCTGCCTGAATCATGGAAGGACTACAAACAACAACTGAAACACAAACAAAAACAATTGCCACTGTTGGACCTAATCACTCACATCATAATCGAGGACACAAATCGAAAAGAGATGCAAGCTGCAAAAGGTAAAGAAATGACCTCAAAAGCAAATTTGGTGGAGACAAAGTAGTATGCCAAGAGGTATGACTCTAAAACAAAGCCTGACTACAAGCCTAAGAGTTCTAACCCCAAATTTAAAAAGAAGGGAGTTGCTTTGTTTGTGGAAAACCATGCCACCATGCTGCTCAATGCAGGAAGAGGGTTAGAAATAACAATTCTCCTAGGGCCAATCTGGTTCAAGGAGATGAAGAAAATGAAATTATTGTAGCGGTCATTTCTCAAGCTCTCTTGGTATCCAATGTGAAAAAATGGGTGGTAGACTCTAGGGCTACCAGGCACATTTGTGCAAATCGTGAGATGTTTGCCTCCTATAATCCTACCAAGGAAGGAGAAGACCGTGTTTACCTTGCTGATTCCCAAACTGCAAAAGTTCTAGGAAAAGGAAAGGTTGAACTGAAACTCACATCTGAGAAAACTTTATCACTCAGTGATGTTCTTCATGTGCCTGATGTTAGAGCCAATTTAATTTCTGTAGCTCTATTAAGCAAAGCTGGGGTTAAGGTGTCATTTGAATCTGATAAGATTGTAATGACAAAGAATAATGTATTTGTAGGGAAGGGCTATTGTACTCAGGGGCTGTTTATATTCAACATTGCTGATATGAATGAAAATGCATCATCTTCTGCTTACTTGCCTGTCTTTATGGTTGATACTTTTGATATATGGCATGCTCGATTAGGACATGTTAGTAAGTCATATTTAAAGAAAATGCAAGAACTTGGTATAATTTCTAAAATTAAAAATGATTGTCTAAACAAATGTGAAATTTGTGTAGAAGCTAAGTTAATCAAAAAGTCTCATTTTTCTGTACAAAGAGAAACTGAATTGCTTAGCTTGATACATACTGATTTAGGTGATTTAAAACAAATTATGGCAAGAGGTGGCAAAAAGTATTTTGTAACTTTTATCGATGATTTTTCTAGATATACTAAAATTTATTTATTGAGAAATAAAGATGAAGCTTTTGATAAATTTTTTTTATATAAAGCTAGGTAGAAAATCAATTAAATAAAAAGATTAAAAGGGTTAGGTCAGATAGAGGAGGAGAATTTGTTTTATTTAATGACTTTTGTGAAAAAGAATGAATAATTCATGAAATAACTCCTCCATATTCACCCGAATCAAATGGAATAGCAGAAAGGAAAAATAGAACTTTAAAAGAGATGATGAATGTTATGCTTGTAAGTTCTTCTGCACCAGATAATTTATGGGGTGAAGCTTTGTTATCTGCATATTTTTTACAAAATAAGATACCTTATAAGAAAATAAATAAGACACCTTATGAATTATGGAAATGATACACTCCAAATTTAAAATATTTGAAAGTGTGGGGGTGTCTTGCAAAAGTTTTATTACCTGATCCTAAAAAGAGAAAAATTGGTTCTAAAACTTCTGATTGCATATTTATTGGATATGCTGAACATAGTGCATCATATAGATTTCTAGTTTTGAAAAGTGATGTTCTTGATCATAACATTATTATTGAAACCAAAGATGCAGAATTTTTTGAAAATATTTTTCCATTGAAAATTCAGCATATGTCTCAAACAGCTGAAAATTTGCCTTCTTTACCTAAAGTAAATGAAAGTGAAGAAAATTTAAGGAGAAGCAAAAGACAAAGAAAAAAAACTTCTTTTGGAAATGATTTTTATACTTTTATGTTACAAGATGAGCCATCAAATTTTTCTGAAACAATTTCATCTTCTGATGCTCATCTTTGGAAAGAAGCAATTAAAACTGAAATAGATTCACTAAATCAAAACAAAACTTGGGTTTTAGCATACTTGCTTCTGGGAGCAAGACCTATTGGTTGTAAATGGGTTTTGAAAAAGAAATATAATCCTGATGGATCCATTGATAAATATAAAGCGAGGCTAGTAGTTAAAAGATTTACTCAAAAACAAAATATTGATTATTTTGATACTTTTTCTCCAGTTACAAGAATTTCCTCTATTAGAATTTTGATTGCTTTAGCTTCAATTTACAAGTTTTTTATTCATCAAATGGATGTTAAAACTACTTTTTTAAATGGTGATTTAGAAGAAGAAATTTACATGGTACAACCTGAAGGGTGTGTTGCTCCTGGACAAGAAAATAAAGTTTGTAAACTTGTTAAATCATTATATGGATTGAAATAAGCACCGAAACAATGGCATGAAAAACTTGATCAAGTCTTAACAAGTGATGGATTTTCCACTGTTGAAGTAGAAAGATGTGTTTATATAAAAATTATGAATGATGGTTGTGTGATTATCTATTTATATGTTGATGATATGCTTATTTTTAGTACAAATATAAATGTTGTGATAGAAACTAAGATGTTTCTTTCTTTTAAATTTGATATGAAGGATATGGGTGAAGCAAAGGTGATATTAGGTGTTAAGATCATAAGAAGTGAAAATGGTATTTTACTATCTCAAGAACATTATGTTAAAAAAATTCTTAAAAAATTTGTATTCTTTGAAAAATTAACTGTAAGCACTCCTTATGATGCTAGCACCAAATTAGTTAAAAATAAGGGTGATCCGGTAGCTCAATCTACATATGCACAGATTATTGGAAGTCTATTGCATTTAATGAATTACACCCGACTTGATATAGCATATGCTGTGTGTAGATTGAGTAGATATACTCACTGTCCAAGTAGTGAACATTGGTTAGCTTTGGATAGATTAATGAGTTATCTGAAAGGTATCATGAATTATAGTATATGTTATAATGGATTTCCTGCTGTATTAGAAGGATACAGTGATGCTAACTGGATCTCAGATTCAGAAGATACCAAATCCACTAGTGACTATGTATTCACTCTTGGTGGTAGTGCAGTAACCTGGAAATCAGCTCAACAAAATATTATAGCGAGATCCACTATGGATTCAGAGTTCATTGCTCTGGAGTTGGCTAGTAATGAGGCTGAGTGGTTGAAAAACTTCTTAGCAAATATTCTATCAAGTGGAAAACCAACACCATCAGTGTCATTACATTGTGATAGTCAATCGACGATAGCCGTTACTAAAAATAAGACCTACAATGGCAAAAGTAGGCACATTTATTTAAGACATAATATTATAAGACAGTTGTTAAAAAATGGAGTTGTATCGATCGATTTTGTAAGGTCAGAATTAAATCTGGCAGATCCCCTAACCAAGCCTTTAGGGAAGAAACAAATTTTGAAAACATCGAGGGGAATGAGACTTAAGCCAATTTGAAAATTAACAGTGATGGTAACTGATAAATACATATTTTTATCTATTTTATTCTCCTAAACTTGGACATTTTAATGATCAAATGTGGCTTTAGAGGTTTAATTAGTTGAAATTTGATTTTAATAGCCATTCTTTGCATTCTAGAAAATAAGTCACAAAATCTTGGATTTTTAATGCATAAATTTCAATAAATAATTTTGAAGCTTTTCCTACTTAATCTTTCTTTCCTTTCTTGGTGTGCAGATCATTGGGTCTTCTTAGTTTCATGCATGGGATGGACTTCCACATGTGGCTCCATTTATAGCAATCACACACCAAAACAGAGAAGCATGAAGCCACAAGTTGAAGCTAGAAGAGTAGAGCCAACGTGGAAAAACTGGAGATGACTGGAACGTGAAAGGAGTGGGAATACATCGAGCAGAGGCTGAACTTGAGAATGAGTTAGATAAGAGAAACACACACACATGCAGTGGCTGGAACTCGAGGAAGTCTGTGAAGAGAAGAAGAAGAAGTGCTGGAAGTTCTGGTTGATAATGAATGCAAGGCGTGATTCCAGAGCAGCTGAGCAGGTTCTACGTGGCAGAAACAGAGAAGAAAGAATAGCAGGCTACGTGGGAAGTAAATGAAAAGAATGCAGCAACGCTCCAAAAACATGCAGAAGCAACGTGGCTGAGGCTTGAGAAATACGCATGAAAACATGTGAGGAAGAAGAATGCACGCTGGAATAAAATAAGCAAGGAGTTTCACGTGGGAAAACTGCAGAATGTGGAAGCCTGGACTGAGATACACAAAGGAGAAGAAAACGAAGAACAAGGAGCTGACGTTGAAGGAGAAGGCGAGAGAAGCTATGATTTCTGGTTTGAAGAAGAAACACGAAAAGAACGAAGCAACCATGCAAAGAGAGGTAACGAGAGAAGAAGCTAGGAACTGATATCAGAGTCTAGAGAGTTGAACAGGGAAGCAGCCAACGTGGAGAACATCACGATGGAAGAGCTGAGGCTACGCCTGGACAGCAACGTGAAACAGAGACAGTAACGCACGAAGAAAGAAACACATGCAAAAGTTACGTGCTGTGGCTGGAGTTACGTCTGAAAGCATGAATCAGAATATATAAAGCAAAATAATAAAATAAAAGGAATGGGACCCACACTTTATACACACATGAAGGAGCTTCAGATTTGGAATTAAGAAGGCTACGGGCTGACGTGGGAATTGAGCTGGAAGATGAGGATTAATTGCGTGATTTCAGCGTGCAAAATCAGAACGAGGCGAGACGGCAGAAACAAAAGGAGAGGTTCCAGCGCTGAAGAAGAAGAGTTTTTTTTTCTTTCTCGATGGCTGCCTCTTTGATCGATTCTCCTTCATTTGATCCCTCCATGGCAGCTTGAATTCCTTGTGGTGGCTAGCTGAAGATTGAATTCTCCTAGATGAAGATTTGAGCTCTACATCTCCTATTGAATTTGGATAAAACCCTCTTGCCCAATCTTTTGATTTTAGCATTATTTCCTTTATTAATTTGTCTAGGTTTAGCTTTTTGGTTTAGGAATTTAATTGCTGGAATTACTAGATTGAATTAATTCTTGGATTGAACTTGATTTGAATTTTGGAATTATTTTTTATCATCATGTGTTTGAAAAAATTCCAGAATTAATGCTGTGCAATTGAACTATAAATTCCTCTTGACTTTAGGCTAATTGATGCAATGGTTATTGGGTTAGTTAGTTGAAACTTTTGTGCAATTAATTGCTTGAGGGGTTAATTAATCTAATTGGTGAATTAGCATCTTGAGTGAATTGTGCAGTAGCTTTCATAAATCAATCAAATTTAGTGTAGTGTGTTCTTATTCTTAATTCAATTAATTAGTTGTTTAAGGTTTCTTGTGGTTGCAAAATTCTTTGAACAATTGATGAATTGAATATTGGATGGTTATTCAAGAACCTTATGAGGAATGCACTAAAGAGCAAGAACTTAATCCTAAATTGGTAAGCTAAATAGAGCAAGGATAATTGAACTCTAGGGAATCCAATTGAAAGCTAGTTACCTCATTTACTTGATAAATCACTTGAACTTAGTTTTAGATTTCTAATTCTTGTCAATTAATTTTAGTTCAATTAAATTCTAGCATATCAAACCCCCAAGTTAGATCCTAATAGTAATACTTAGAATATTCTTCCATAAACAATTTAAGGCACAAACTCCTTGGGAAGATGACCTAGGTTGCACCATTATCTACAAATTTATTTTGCTACCTAGTTTTATTTGAGATTGTACGACACGATCATCAGTAACCCAACCTCTGTGATTGGTGATCCCATGAAAGAGGTTCATATGGGTAAAAACAAGTCATTTGTTAATTCTGCTAACACTTTATTATTTTGATCCATTCCTATAATATGAGAAAAAGTATTAGGATTCATTGTTGGCGAGGCTGAGCAAAAGCTCTTAATGATTTCATATTCCTTATGGATGGTGTGTTCATTGCAGTCACACTTGATGAAATCACTTATATGAATGTGGAGTGGGGCCGCTCCTATGAGATCATGGCAAAAATCTCTAGAGCATTCATTAAAACCAGGTACGCGCAAGGCCGTAGTTTAAAGCGCAAAACTGCGATAACAGCGTAAATTGTGGGGGTATAAATTAACTCTTAAGGCTTCTAGTATACAACGAAAAATTGTTGGTTCATAGAAGTTATAAGCTTCACCTACAATTTTGTATACTAAGCTTTATTAGTCTATAAATGGTTCATAGTCCATAAGACACCATATTCAAAATGTTTATACTCATATGTATAACTCAGATGATAGTGATCTTTTGACACACATGTGGTGAATTGTTGGAGAATATGTGTGTGTGTCAAAAGGGAAAGAGAAAAAGAGGAGTCACACATTGCTCAAACAAATGAAGGCCAAAGGGTATAAATATTAACATGTGATTATGGAAGAGCAAAATGGGTATAGAAGGAGAATGGGCTCGCGCGCACAAAAAGTTGGGCCAACATAGTTGAGCACAGTTGAAATTTGGCGATTTGCCCCCCTGCGCCCAAAAATATATGCGGTGTTGGACAATTTTTACCATTGCCAGAATTTATTTTTTGAAAATTAAATATTTTCAAATAGTCTTCCAGAAAAGTCACAATTTTAAGGCTTCGGTTATAAGTTTATTATGTGAACGTTGGTCATCATTTACCGGTAATTACTAATATGTTTTTTTGTTTTTATTATCTGATTTAATGTTTATTAATCCTCATGTCGGAAACCGCCCAACGTTCAGAAACATTCTCATTAATATTATTAAACGTGGTCCAACGTCTCGCTACTCTTGTGCCTATAAATACCGCGTTGCTCATTGGGTTTGATACACCACAGCTCCGGACAACACTCGAGCTATTCTCTCCTCTTCTCTTCGTCCCTAAGTTTTTAGTTTCTACTGTTCTGCTTCTCTGCGAAACCGCAAAAGAATCCGTTCAATCCTGGGGAGTGCCGTCTTGTGGCGGAATATCTCTCAAGGACAGTGTCCTTGTGCACAGCTCGAATTTATTTTATGCTAACAAATTCCTTGTGCAGCTATTAATTTTACAACAGGATTTCTCATTATATACACAATGTAAGAAAAAAAACTGTTGATTACTGGGGAAAGAAGCTGCCAACCGGATTCCAACCAATAGAGAATAATGTTTATTGAAAAAGTTTATAGAGGGTGTAGTCCTCTCTTTGTCTTGTTATATATATATATATATATATATATATATATATATATATAATTTTTTTTTCTGGTCAAATATACAAAGTGATATTAAACTTCCAATCAAATTGGATCAAAGGTCATTGGACCTCAAAATTGGATTCCTAAACTCTTCTAAAGCTTCAGAACTTCATTGGTCCAACTTCCTTCCGATCCGTTTTAAAATGCTTAATTGTACGTAAATGCAATATTAAATTGGCAGACTGAATATATTATATATATATATATATCTTTTTTTTTTTCTGGTCAAATATACAAAGTGATATTAAACTTCCAATCAAATTGGATCAAAGGTCATTGGACCTCAAAATTGGACTCCTAAACTCTTCTAAAGCTTCAGAACTTCATTGGTCCAACTTCCTTCCGATCCGTTTTAAAATGCTTAATTGTACGTAAATGCAATATTAAATTGGCAGACTGAATATATTAAGTAGCAATTTAATTCCAATTTTTTTATTTCGCTACTTTCCAATTAATTTTTATGCTGTCAATTTAATTTTGAAAAAATTGTTTTTTGTTTTCGAATTGTGGGACGCCTCCGTTGAGGAACAGAGAATTACTTCAGATTCCGGGTTCTGAGCACAGCCATTTCAGTTACAAATTCGAGCAGAAAAAACAATAGAGCCTCTTAACACTAATTTAATTTTTTTTAATTCTGTCCAAAAGAGGAAGTTGTTTTTTTTTTAGGAGAATAAAAAAAATCAATGGACAAGTCATTGTAGGGTGTCACCGTAGGAAGGGATTATGGCAAGGCCTGCGTCAATAGGTTAAATGCTAATTTTGAACTAAATCTGGTTTTATAATTAATTTTTGTTTAGATGGTAGAATACTACGTAGTAACCCCCATAATCAACTCCTCCCGTTGACTACATATTGTTGTTTCCAGAAAAAAATAGTTATAATTCGAGAAGGTTCTGATAGCTGATCTGTAAATTCAAGTTGAACAAAAGGGAAAAGGTAGGTTGTCACTGCCAATCCCACCGTTGATCTTACTTTCAAGGTAACCCATCGCTAGTGATCACGCCCCACCCCAAACTACCAAGTGTAGAAGTAGGCTACACTCAATCCTTTCTCACGCGGACTTCTCTTTCTCTCTCCGTCTTTTTTCGGTTCAATATTACCTTACTGTAACAATAAAAGATAACACATTAACTGTATAATTTCCCACGCAGTTCTTACATTTTTGGTTGTTGCGTTGTGTGGACAAAATTCATTTTCCCTAATCAGTGATCAAAATGAGCGACCCGGAAATCACAACCGCAATACCCGCACCGGAGCAAGACTCCACTCCACCACCGCCCACGGAGGCTCAACCCCAGGGCAATCAAGATCAACCCCCTGCCAAGCTCGACAAACCCGGCGGCATCTCATTCAGCATATGGCCTCCCACCCAGCGCACCCGTGATGCCGTTGTCCATCGCTTAATCGAGACCCTCTCTACGCCCTCTGTCCTCTCCAAGCGCTACGGCACAATGCCTCCCGACGAGGCTTCTTCCGTCGCCCGCCTAATCGAGGAAGAGGCTTTCACCGCCGCTGGTGGCTCTGCCTCTGCCGAGGATGACGGCATCGAGATCCTCCAGGTCTACTCCAAGGAGATCAGCAGGCGGATGCTCGACACTGTTAAGGCCAGAGCCACTTCTGCCTCTCCTGTGGATAACGGTGCCACTCAAACCCCCACCTCCGAAGTTCCTCCTTCGCCAGCTACCGAGGCGGCCTCCGTCGCTGACTCTGAGTCTTGAATGCCCATCATAGTTTATTAGGCTGTCTGGTAATGGTATGTTAGGGTACCCTCAACGAGGGATTATGTCTCATACCTAGATCTACCAGTAGAACTTGCTTATTTTAAAAGATGCCAATCGTGATTATATGCTATCTTTCGAACATCCAGTGTTTTTCTGGGATTCGCTTCCATTATGTACCAATTAATTTCTAAATATGCTATCCACCTTACATCACAGTTTGCATAACTTATTGAATTTTACAATTGATTTGTTCCCCTTCATCTATTTGAGAAGTGTGGAAGTAGAGAGATTGGGAATGGTGTTACTATGGGTTGTCGAAGTGTGAAAATTGTTTCTAACATTCGAATTTCATTCTGGCAAGTCGTAAGGAATCCTGAGCCCCGCTTGTGCGTGTCCGTGTGATTTTGTGTTCAACGGTTCAACATCTTGTTAGATCCAATCGAGTACTAGATACATTCACTTGTACGCCTGCGGGCTGTTGAAACTGCTTGTTGAAGAATTATTTTAGTTACTACAACAATGGTTTGTTACTTAAGTGATATTGTTTTCTCATTTCCTGAGCAAGTTGAGTTCTTGGTCTTCTTTGAAATACTCTTTGAGAGAAACGTTGATGAATTCTTTTCCTGCACCCTGTGAATAATTTATCTCTTTGATTTTTTATTTTTACATGAACCATTTGTGTGAAAGTTGGAGTTATCATTGATTTGAAATTACACATGCTTGTAACTGATAGCATCAAAGGATACAGAATTATATTTATGCTTTCCTTTTTCTCGTAATGTGATTAAACCCTTGCCAATTTGAATTTCTTTGGGCTTGCTATCAATTGCTATAGGACAATAGATGCTCAGAAATGTATTTTATGTATCACAATTTACTGTCTGTTTGTTTCCAAATACTTTGCTGGTCGTGAGCTGAAGTGGACCTGAATCTGTTGTCTATCAAAGTTCCATACAATGATGATCAATAACGGTGTTTGTTCTGTTCTGCAAGCTCTTTAGAGTTGATTGTGTCAATTATATATTATGTAATTGCAGCTATATTATCTAAGGGTAAAAGAGAACATTTTTTATCTCTCTACGTCCTATAGTAACGCATCTTGTAAATTTTTGTTCTTTGTCCTCAGCCATATGGCATGTAGATTTTCTCCTTTGGATCTTTTCTCTTGGGGAGGTTGACATCTCATACTAGAAAAACGCCTCTTTGTTTCTTGAAGATGGAGCTACTACTCTCAATTTATCCCTGCCAACTGTGATAACTATAGATCGATCTCTGAATGCTTAGCTATACCTGTGATTTAACAAGTTCGTGGATGCTCTTTGTTTCTTTAGGATTGAGTTACTCTGAATTTATCCCTGCCAACTGTGGCAACCTTAGATTGATATCTGAATGCTTAGCTATACTTATGATTTAACAAGTTCACAGGCGCTCTACTTTTA
Organism: Erythrophleum fordii; assembly: GCA_032878935.1. Taxonomy (NCBI): domain Eukaryota; kingdom Viridiplantae; phylum Streptophyta; class Magnoliopsida; order Fabales; family Fabaceae; genus Erythrophleum; species Erythrophleum fordii. The sequence goes on from JAVQMF010000058.1 coordinate 12,924,178, forward strand.
TTTTTATTTTATTTTTTTCAAAAGTTGTAATGTGAGCATGACCACAACACAAAGTTGTCCCCTTATACCTTGTGATTTTGCAAATATGATTCATGATTGGATGGTAAACATTCTTCTGTTTACAATTATCATATTATGTTTACAGGTATTGTCTGAATTATAGTAATATTCAGGCCGTGCTAAATTGTTATTTTAGTTACACTTTACCTTGCTTGATATCTCATTTGGGGCTTTCTTGTGTGATTAAAGCACAGCGAGCATAGGTTGATCAGTACTAGCGAAGGCATCACACATCCTTACGATCTTTATGAGTTTTTCTGACGGTCTAAACATTTATATGATGTGTGCTGCTTGTGGACTCATTTTATACTAGTTGCTAGTGATTGATAAGCGAGTCATGCTTGTCAAGGTTGTGTTTTGACAGACTGTAGAGAAAGTCAGGGATCTTGGAACCTAGATTATATTGTCTTACAAACTTTGATCTTGACTGGCTGAAATATTATCCTTGGGTGGCAAGTACTAGTTATAGGCCCTTCATAACCTTTATTTTTGCATTCTTTCATTCTCCCTCTGTTTTGAAAGATCATTTTGGGATCCTATTTTGGACTAAAACTCTATTGTTGTCCTCCACTGAGGGGGCATTCTCAATTTGGTCCTCAAGAGAAATTGTCCTTCACGCTAGATCGTGTCCCTCAAGCCGGTCCCTCTATTAATATCCCGCCCTTGTAACTTACAGAATGAGTGACTTGGGTTTTAGATAGTCAAGGGTACATGTGGAGTTACTTTCCACCAAAATACTCATAAAAAATCAACTTAGTTATCTAAAAGATGGATCTTTGGTTTTGAATAACGTGATAGAGTACTTAAATAACGTGTATATGCATTTACTGATTACACATCGCTATTAGCCGTGTAGGTCACCTATTCCAGCGATTTTGGGAGCTGGACTTTAATAAAAGGACTAAATTGAGTGACATTATTTAGTGTGAAGGACTAATATGAAAATTTGTTCCTCTGGATGACCTAACTGAGAATGATGCACTGTGTAGAGGACTAAAATCGGTTTTTTACTCTTTTGGATTTGGAATAGTAAGAGCAGCATATTTGTCTACATGCATGTTGAGCAAGGTATGATTGGCTCTGCCTTGCTTGCTCAGTTTTCTTGTCTCATCTTTATATCGTGGACAGTCTTGTTTGATTCTGTTATAGAACCTGATTGAGTGCAATTGGGTTTTAGTATTTTTATGCAAGAGAAGAAAGAAGGTTCAGGGATTTAAGCGGTTAAGGTTTCCATTGTATTGGCCTCTCTTGTACGCAGGCAACCTTTGGTGATTTTAAAGGTGAAAAATGACTTTTATATTCTTATTTTAATTATGTAATAAAAAGAAATAAAGACTACTTAGTAATGATTAAAATGATTAGATTGAGTGACATTATTTAGTGTGAAAGATTAATTTAATTTTTTTTTTCCTTTGGAGGACCTAATTGAGAATGATGCAATGTATAGAGGATTAAAATAGGTTTTTACTCCGATGGATTTGGATTAGTAAGAGCAGCATCACTGAACCTTCTTTCTTTTGTTACATAAAAGTACTAGAACCCAATCACACTCAATCAAGTTTTATAACACATCAAATAAGACTATTTACGATATAAAAATCAAATTGAGCAAGTAAGGCAGAGCTAATCATACCTTGCTCAACAAGCATGTATTAAGGTTTCCATTGTATTGGCCTCTCTTATGGTGAAAAGGGAATGGAAAAGAAAAAAATAAATTTAAGGATGAGAAATGATTTTTGCATATCTATTTTAATTATGTAACAAGAAGAAATAAAAACTATCAAGTAAAGATTAAAATGATATAATAGATATTGGAGAGGACTTAAATGAATGGGTTTGAGTTAAATATCAGGTCAATTCATTTAACAGTGCTCAAGCCTCAAACTTTGAGGCAAAAGAGCTCATCACTATTCTATTTATAGATAAATTTGTTACACTAGATTCAATACATAAGTGACACGTACACAGAGAGGATAATACACGTGAACAGAAAGAATACAAAGAATACATAAGAAGGTACATGAAGCATGAGCAGCAGAATAGCTAACTAACTAATATAATTAACGACTAATCCTAACACCCTTCTTTAAATGAGAGGGTGTAGGAAACAGCTTGAGTTTGTCATGGAAATGACTAAAGTGGCTTGGTCAAGTAGTCTATAATTTGACTTGAAGAGGGAACATAGCGAATATCTAACCTTTTGGCTAAAACCAAGTCCTGGACAAAAGGCACATCAATTTCCACATGTTTCGTTCTTGCATGCTATATTGGATTAGTAGCTAAAGCATTTGCATTGAGATTATCACATCAAATGATTGGTGTATCTTGTGAAGGAAAACCAAGTTTCTTAAGCAAATAATTTAGCTATGAGATTTCCACTACTGAATTTGCTAGAGCTCTATACTCAGATTTTGTACTAGACCTTGATACAACCTTTTGTTTCTTCAGCCCACGAAATCAAATTGTCGCCAAAGTAAATGCAATAACTAGCCATTGATTTCCTATCATCAATGTTAGTAGCTTAGTCTATGTTAGTGAAACCTATGAGACTTAGACGTTTACAAGGCTTAATATGCTTATTAGAGTGAAAAGTTCCTTTCAAGTATTTAAATATGCATTTCACTGCTTGATAATGAACATTTGTTGGTGTTGATAAGAATTGACTTAATCTATTGATAGAGAAAGCTATATCAGGTTGAGTTATTGTTAGATATTGAAGGAAACCAATGGCTTTCCTATAGGTCAAAGGATTAGTAAGAGGTTTTCCATCATAAATAGAAAGATATTGCCTAGTAGACATAGGTGTTGGACGTGGGGAAGAATCAATCATGTTAAACCTTTTAAAAATGTCTAGTGTGTATTTTCTTTTATTAAGAAAGATGCTAGCATCATCTTGATAAGCTTCTATACCCAGGAAGTAATGGATAGAACCAAGGTCCTTTAAAGAAAATAAATTATTAAGCTTTTAAGTAAATTGCTACAAATGAGTAGAATTACTTCTTGTAATCAGTATATCATCAATGTAGATGAGGACAAAGACAATGAGATTCTGATCTCTATACATGAACAAAGAATTATCACTCTTGGCATTGTGAAATCCCTATTGAAATAATGTAACTCGGAATCGATCAAACCAAGCTCTAGGAGCTTGTTTGAGTCCATAAAACACCAACTTGCAGACATAACTTGGCCTATTTTTGTCAACAAAACCCTCTGGCTGACGCATGAAGACATTTTCCTCAAGGTATCCATTAAGAAAAGCATTATTGATGTCCATCTGTTGAATGTCCTAGTTGAGAGAAACTACAAGAGTTAAAACTACTTGTATTATTGCTGCTTTTACAATTGAGCTGTGTGTTTCACCATAATCCACTCCAGGTGATTGTTGAAAACCCTTAGCTACGAGACGTGCCTTATACCATTGTATGGTACCATCGACATTTAACTTAGTCTTAAATACCAATTTTCAATCCAAAACTGTTTGATGTCTAGTGTAAGGCACTAGCTGCCAAGTTCTATTACATTGCAATGCTTCATACTCTTCTTGCATAACTTTGAACCAGTGAGGGCGCTGTAAAGCTTCTTAAACAGAGGTAGGTTCAATAGCAATAATTGAATTATGTGATAATTCATTTTGTAGTATACCCGTTTAGAGACACCACTCTTGCTTGGTGTCACCATTGGATGATTATTTATAAGTTCACCAATATCCTGATCAGAAGAAGACGAGTCTGGTGTTATATGTTGAACCTGAAGCATGGAATCAATAGGAGACTGAGATTAAGAAGAAGAAACATCACCAGATTCTGACAAATATGGAGAACCAATATTAGATTCTTGCAAAGTGGAAACTTTGTTGATAAAAACTGAAGAATGAGTGGGTGAAGTTTCATGATCATCAAATGTAACACCAATGAGTGTAGGAATAGTAATTTGCTGATTAAAAGTTGCATCAACACTTGCCCTTCAATCCGTAAATCCTGTAATAAAAGGAAAATGATGAGAGTTAAAAATGACATGCCAAAAGATATAAATTCAACTAGTGCTAATTAGGCATTTATATCCTTTCTGATTTGAGCCACAACCGATAAACACACATCTCTAATTGTAGAATTGTAATTTGTGTTTGTTGTAAGGCTTGAGACATGGATAATAGGCACAACCAAAAGGTTGTAACATCTTGTAATCTGGATTCTTCTTAAACAACTTGAAGTAAGGAGTTGCACCTTTCAAAGGCACAGTAGGCAGCCGATTAATAAAGAAAAGAGTAGTTTGGAAAGCCTTAACCTAATAAGAAAGAGACATATGTGCCTGAGTTAGTAGAGTTAAGCCAGTTTCCACTATATGGCAATGCTTGCGTTCAACCCTGCCATTCTGAGGAGATGTATAAGGATATGAGTACCATAAATTAATCCCATACTTATTAGCTATGCTAATGAAAGGTTTAAATTCAGAACCCATATCACTTTGAATTGTTTTGATTTTACTATGAAACTAGTTTTCAACAAGTGCCTTGAAGTGAAGAAAAGCATTAATAGCTTCAGATTTGTGCTTAAGTGGATATATCCACGTATAACAACTAAAATCATAAATAAAATGTATGTAAAACCAACAGCTAGAATTAGAAATTACTGGTGCAGGACCCTATATGTTAGTATGTATCAGTTCAAGTGGTGCTAAAGCATGAGATGTAGAATTGGAAAATGGTAACACATGAGATTTGCCTAACTGGTAAGCTTTATAGAAATATTTCTCATTGTCATCAGCTCTGATATCACATTTATTTAGCATTAATTTTAAAGTCTTATCACAGGGATATCCAAGTTTCACATGCCAATCTTATAACTTAATAAAAGTTAAAAATGTAGTAAGTGAATTTGGTAAACTTTTGCATTCAAACTTAATTGCTGGCCAATCATTAACCTTGTATAATCCTTCCTTAAGTATCCCTTCCATCAGTATTTGTCCTATCCTTAGGTCCTTCACAATGTAACCAGATGAGTTAAATTTAATACTAACATCATTATCAGCTATGAGTTTAGAAACACTCATTAAATTCTTTGGAGCAAATGGTACAACAAGTACTTAGTCAAGAAGAAGCTTACGATCAATACTAAGGAAGAAAGAAGAACTAAGACTTTTTACCATAGTTTGTGCACCATTACCAATTGTCAGAGTTAACTTACCATTATGTTTAGCACCACTTGAACTAGTTAGGATTTCAGCATTATGAGTTATGTGGCAATTAGCACCACTGTCCATGTACCACCAAGCTTTGTCATTAACAGTGCTTGGAGTGGCATAATATGCTTGGTTTGATGAGTAGGGATTCGAATTTCGTTGTTTTGGAGGCCCTCCATCGTATGAGCCGTCATACCAAAAATAGCAGGAGTGTGCCAAGTTTCCAAATCTTTCACAAATTTGACAGATAGGCTTGGAATTACAGAAGCCTTCACCACATGTTGACTGACCACCTTTAGTTCCTCTTGGTCCATGCCATAGGGCTCTCAAACTTTTTGAGATGCGATGATTAGTACGTTGAGCATAATTCAATGTTGGTTATATATTGAGATTGGAAAACTGATTGAGTTGTTCAATGCGATGCCTGAACATCAAGCCAATAAAGATTAGTTTTATCATACAATGCAATAACAATAGTATCATATTTTGAATCAAGGCCAGCTAAAGTTTGTGTTATGAGATCATCATTAGAAATAGGGCATCTAGTGAGAGAAAGATTATCAGCTATGCTTTTCATCTTTGCGAAGTACTCGTCCATTTTGGGATTATTTTTCTTGGTTCTATGAAACTCTATTTTGTACTTAGTAATTCATACTTTGGTGTGTGCACCAAACAACTCTTTGGCTCCTTCCTATAGCTCATGAGTTGTCTTGCAGTGAATTACTTGAGCTCCCATCTTGGTAGTCATTGTGTTTCTGATCCATCATAGCAGTAACTAATACAATGATCGCCATTCTTTAAAGGCTGAGTTGGGCATCACCTCACCATCTTGTAAGGTGTATTTTGGGGGAGCGGCTGTTGATCCATCAATGTGAGACTCCAACTTGTTACCTTTGATTAATGGGAGAACAATTGATTCCCACAGTAAAAAGTTGCTCCAATCTAACTTGGTGGAGCCAGTTTGATTGAATGAATTGAATAATGGGTTGATTTTATTTTGAATTGTGTTGATGGTGATTGTTAGAAGAGCATTGGAACTGGCGAGAATTTGAGCTGAGTCAGTAAATGAAGTTATGGTGAACGTTGAAACAGGTATAGCTCTGATACTAAATTTAAATATCAGGTGTATATCGTTTAACAGTGCTCAAGCCTCAAACTCTAAGGCATAAGAACTCATCACCATTCTATTTATAGGTAAGTTTGTTACACCAGATTCATGTATACGAAAGGAATAATACACATGAACGAAAAGAATACAAAGAATACACAAGAAGGTACACGAAGCATGAGTAGCATAATAGCTAACTAACTAATATAATTAACGACTAATCTTAATAGTTTGAATCATTTAACATATGCTATGATTTTGAATTTGGGAAGTATAGGTTTGTTGTGGTTTTTTGTTTTTTGGCTTGTTGTTTGGGGAGCCTTAAGTTCATCGTGGCTAACTATAATGTTTTTAACTCGAGATAACGATGGACATAACCTACATAAAGCTGGATAAGTCGAGGTGCGGACAATGAACTAAGTTTAATGTATGTGACATGAATGCGGGTAACATTTTTCCCCCTTTGTTGCATTGTAGAGGGAGAGCAGTTGACTCGACCACTTTTTTTATCACCCATTGTCCATGTTCATATATAAACCACCTAGATTAGCAAATCTTATTGGCATATTCGGAAGTGGGAATTAGGAAGAAAAAGTGGGAGGAGTGAAAATTTTTAATTTTATTTTTATAATAATTATTTAATATTTTTTAATAATAATTATTTAATTATTAAAAATAAAAATATTATAAATATTCTTTATAAATAATACCACTTTTTTATTTTTTCTCTGTTTTTTCATCTTTAATTATCTTTCCATCAAATGGGCATATATGTTTCGAATTTGGCTTTCTAGTTTTTATACATATTGGAGTTATCTTCGCGGTTTACAGGCAGTGCCTTGGTGTTTGTGCGGAATGCTGATTCATCTCTGGGCGTCATCAATTTAACAGTCCCTTCAATCACATTGATACCTATACAACGGCCAAATATGTACGAAATAGGTTTGCCAATCTTTCGGCGCCAGCTGGGATGTTGAGAACCCTTGATGCTATTTCAACGCTTGTCCGTTTAGGATGAAAATGAAAAAAAAAATTGTGAATAAAAAATAATTATCATACTCTTATTTTAAAATATTAATTATAAAAATATGTATTGTCAAGTAATAATTATAAAAATATAATAAATATTTTTTTATTTTTTTTCCTTTTTTTACTTTTTATCAAATAGGCGATTACTGCCAACTATCGGCGCTTAGTTAATTGAAGTACTGGAAAATTAATCATATATTTGTTTGCTTGCCATTTTTCTCTCAATTTAAGTTTATAATAATTGGGCTATGAACTTATTATAATTTAAAGAAAATTATAGATGTCTTCTGAATTTTATTAAAATTATATAACTTTTTTATTTTTAAAATTATACAAACTTTTTTTTTTAAAAAAGGTTGCTCTACTCTTTAGTTTAATTTTAAAATTTTTAATTAAAATATCTTCCATTTATTTTATTTAGTTTTAAAAAAAATGTATTTAGATTAATGGAGAGAATGTTGATTAAAAAATTTAAAATTGAATTAAAGTGTAAGATAATTTTTTATTTCAAAAGATGTTTATATATTTTGAAAAAAAAAAGATTTGTATAATTTTAGTAAAATTAAAAAAAAATGTATAACTTATTACATAATTTGGAAGGCGTTGTTTTTTTCACACCTTATAATATGTTTGGTATTAGCATTTCTATTTATAACACTGTTAAAAAAAAGTAAAAAATATTTATTATATTTTTATTATTATTCAACAGATTTTATCTTTTTTTATAATTTTTTTAAAATAATAACATGAGTGTCATTTTTCATTTCACTTTTACTTGTTTTTTTCTTTTTCATTCCTTTAATCTCCTTTCCTACGATCATTTTAAGTATCAAAATGCTTTATATATTAATTAGAATTGACAAGTGCTACAAGAAAAAAAAATTATAATGTCAAAAAAAAGAGAGTCAATACATAAAAAAACCATGTGTGCTTACATATATATATATATATATATATATATAAAAAGAAACTGCTGTATTTTCTTCTTTAAAAATAAAACAGCAGTTGCGGTAAAATTAGATGTAATGACTTATACCAAGAGAATTCAAAATCTATTTCGTAAATCTTTAGAAAGCCTGCGTCATGAATTTGGCTCTTTTTTCAGAATTGGCCTACCTGAATTCAGATATAACGACCTCTTGTAGGAGACGGAAAAAAATTCACGCAACTAACATCAGTACATTACTGCCATTGAAGAGGTCAAGCTTGTGATGGCAGGTCCATTGTCACTTCACTGGGTGGCTCATAGGTTGGAAGAGGTCAGAGGTGGGATAGAAATTAGCTGCCCAAAAACCGGAAGCATTCCGTTTTGATTGCGTTTCCACAGTGTTTTTCGCTTCCATTATTCGAATGTTAGCAGAACTGAAAGCACCTTTTTTGTATTGGCGTTGAAAAACTTTGAATGAGATATTCATAAAGTGCATGGTTGCGTATAAGAGATAGGGGAAGGTAGTTGAACATAGCGTCTGCGTCAATGCATGTGGTCCAGTTTTTGGAGGGGTCCCTGCATGAGTGGCTCCTGTATACCTGGGACACCTTCCCACCCAACATATCCAAGTCCTTCACCTCCTGCACATGTCGTTACCGGCGGTATTTGACCTTTGATTCTGATTCTGAATCCTTCTTTTTTCAGTTTTCATTTTTTTTTTTGGGGGCAGAGATAGAGGGAAGAGTTAAACCCTTAATTTTTTATTATTATTATGATATATGTACATGGATTCTGCATTGTGTTATTTTATAAACTAATGGATGGAAAATTATATTAATTACTTAGAAAAAGAAAAAGAAATTGAGCAAACTTGAATTTCTAGTTCTACAAGCCCATTAGGTTTCCTTGCTACGCGTATAAGTTGTATAGTTTGATTTGCATTTTAAGATTTTATTTGGTTCACAAACCTTTTTTTAAAAAGTAAAATCAACAATATTTGCAAATTCTATATTGGCGGATTTTTTTTAAAATATTTAACCAATAAAATAAATAATCTAAAAGAAATATAAATGATTTACAAGATTTGTTTTAATAGATTTAGCTATTTATTTAGCTCAATTATAAAGGAAATTAATATTTGATATTTCATAATTCATGACCATTTTGCTAATTACTTGTATGCAATTTTAATTTTTTGTTTTTTTGTTGTTGGTGTAAAACTAAGTCAAACCGTACAAGACAAACTTAACGGATGACTTTTTGAACGAAACCAGTAACATTTATGATTCAATTATGAGATGGTGCAAAAAGGCGGATTTAGAAAAAAAAAATTGTAAATTTTACCTAGTAAAGAATATGGATGTTTCATGGTTACAAACAATATTATGTAACTTATTTTCTAATTTCTCCTTTTCTACTATATAACTGAGAATGGAAGCTCTTAATATAAATATAATTATATTACCCTGCCAAAGGAAAAAATAGACAAGAGTGTCCTTAATATTTACTATACATGCAGGGTCAACGTTATTAGGCAGGGGAATGTCAATATCTCTACGACATCGTGATCTTATCATTGACTTCAATGCAGAAGGTTTGGTGATTCACCGAAAAAAGATGCAGAAGGTATGGTGAGGACCCAAAATTATCTGTAACCTCTCTTTGGAGTTCATACTTCTTTACATTGCTTCTTCTGTAGTAGCAATTAGCAACTGATCAAAACTTGCTTCTTTAATTTGTAGCCATCTCTTTATGTGGGCATCGCCAATTTTGTAAAACGCTACAAATTGAGGATGCAACAATGCATAGCTTACAAAAATAAAGATTTCCAAATTAAAATAATTGCATTCAAGAGACTGTAATGCATTGTTTTTACAGTGCGGATTTACAAACTACACCTACCAGAACCCAAAAAAGAATCCTGGAGAGACTCAATGTCTGTCTACTTAACCTAACCATACTTGTGCCAGGAAAAACAAAGAAAAGAAAGAACAATATATATCGCTTATATAAAACCAAGAATGGAAAAATAAAAGAGCGAAGGTTGAAATTCAAGGGGGTAGCTAATGGCCAGGACCCTTTCTACTTGGTCCAGAAGCTAGCAAGAACGCCAAGCTTCGTACTGAAGGACGAGTGCTGGAGTTGTTGGAAGAAACAGCAAAGGACGCCATTCCCTGAGACGACTCTGATCCTTTCATATCTTTGCAACCATGAGCTCCCTCTGTGCTTAGCCCCTCCGATCGAAGAACTCGGCAATGCACAAGGCTGACATGCGACGACACCACAAGCATTATGATACTGATACCCAACACGCCCAAGAGACTCTTCTCCATTGATATGTTTGTTTTTCAAATTTTCTCTCCGACTCTGTACCTTTGATTCGTTTTTCCTTCTGTAAAGGCCAGTTACTATATCTGTATACCAAACTCTTGTGTTGGCCCGAATGAGCTTCTAGCTAGTGGTTTATATAGAGAAATGTGCTGCAGGGGACGGTGAAGCCTTTTCCATGTGGGTCCTTAAAAGCTGCAAGCTGATTTGACTTTAGCAATTTTCCTATTCCGTTTCTTTGGACTAATATATTGGAAGAGTTGTGGGGATAGTGGCCTGCCTTTGGGTTCTCACTTGCTGAGAAAGAAGCCTGCTTTTGAAACTGTTGAGCGAGTGCTGTTAGAATTTGACTTTATAATACACAAAAGCGCATAATTTACTTGCTAGAACAAGTCACGACTCGGAAAAGGAACAGAACAAGAAAGGTTAGTATGGGCATGATGTTGCAAGTTCACGTTGAACCCATATGTTTCACACGGTATTTGATTCAAAGGCTTGAATTTACAATCTGTTACGCGGTGCATGCTCAATCTTTATTCTTATTTTAATATATATGTTCCCTTTTTTCCATGTCATAAGAGAACAACCATTTGGAAGCTTACCCTCAAATTAATAGCCTTGTGACACAAGTGTCAACGCGGGAAAAGAGTGCACGTTTGGTTGAGCTGTCACTCCTTTTGAGTTTTGGGTTCATGACGGTGCACAGGTAAGTGCATTTCGCCTTTTCTTATCAAACTCAAGGCCAGTATTGCATCAATCACTAGCCTTGGGGGCTCTGTAGGTTCCGTCCTTATGTGAAATTCTGAAGTCTGAAGCCATATGAGCAAACTTGGGGAGAATAAAAATGTCAAAATACATGGTCTGCTATTTGTGCATGATAAAAGCATATCCTCTTGATTCCTTAAAACAAATGAATGAAGTAGATCCAATGATGCCAGGAATTAAAAATGGTACTTCGTGACATCATGAATAAAAAGGAAAATCAAAAAGGAAATCTCTCCCCCGCTTTTCAGCAATTCCTATTTCAGTTTAATTATAAGAGAAACAAAATTTTCCATGGAGCTATCAAGAAAATGTGCAATAATTTCAACACTCACCTTTGTTTTTTTTTTTGGAGGAATAGTCCTTGAGATAGTGGTAGTTCACTTGGAGTCTTTACAGCAACAGTGAGCAGAATAGATGAGGAAGGTTTGGTATGAAATCTGACATTCCCAGTGCCGCAAAACTTGAATTAGGCACTGTTTCATAATTAAAAGTTAAAACAGAATGCCCCCAAAAGAATGCCATCAACTGCCTATTCAGACGACCCTTGATTGTTTAGGAAAGAGCAAAAATCCGAAAGGGTCTTTCATTTGTTTAATTAATGATATCCTCATATGATTTGACAATTGATAACGAAATTTGGATTGCATTTGTGGTGAAGTGAGAGATGAAAGGGGTTGTTTAGGGGCAACTGGACACCGAATGCTGGGTTCTTATGACTTTTGGATAAACCCATAACAGGGTTCATTAGTATACCCTTCGTATCACAAAAAAGTCATATACCAGCTTTAATGGTTTTCTGATTAATTAAATGATCCGCATGCCTTGGTGGTCCTCATCCTCAAACCACAAGTTTCGTTGCTTGAAACTACATTCCGAATTGATTTGTCCCTTCCTCTCCTCCCCACCTATAACAAAAAAGGGAAAATCTTTCCGTATTGTTGCCTAATTCCCCGTTCGGTAATAAGAATTGGGGAGGAAAAAGAACAGGTATATGAAAAAGTTGAAATTTTTTTAATTTTATTCTTATAATTATTATTTAATATTTTTTAATAATAATTATTCAATCATTAAAAATAAAGGTATTATGAGTATTTTTTATCTAAAAAATTATTTTTCTATTTTTCTATTTTTTTTATCTCTCCTTTTCTATGCACCAAATGGGCTTTTAATTTGTTTAATTATTATTGCATAATTTTCCTATCATATCTAGTTTATTGTATGTGCCAATGACTCAAAGCGAGTCAATCTATACTGCATTATAGTAAAACGTATTGTTTTTCATAATTTCTGTGGCTAATGTCCTTGTGAGCCATGAGGTTAATAAATTAAATTTGGCGATTCTAATAATATTTTATTTATTTTTTAATTCACAGCAGAGAAAGTTTTGGGAATGAAGTGTCAACCCAATGTGAAACTCGCGTGCTTAAACAAGCAAAGTTATCGTGGGCATGAAATAAAGGGTCCAAAGTTTAAGTTGCACTTTCTCAAGAAGGTTCATCATATGATAAATAGTTAAAATAGTAAAAAAACTAAATAAATGATTTTATGGCCAATAAAATTGTTAAACTTTTGAATAAATGATCGATCCCTTTGAATCATGGAATTTCACCTTTCATGGTTGGTGTTATTGCTTGAATAACTTATATATATACACAATGTAAATAAAATAATTGTACACGAAAACTTTATATAATTTTTTTTATAATTACAATGATTTTTTAGTATAAATAAAATAATACTTTGAGTGACTTAATTCCATTTGGATAAGAAAATTTAGAAAAAAAAAAAATCTTAACCATAAACAAATAATTTATAAAAAAAAAGAGTACCTACGTTTTGACACAATTCATTTTGCTTGATTTATTATGTTGTAAAGTAAGTTATCGTTCTATATCTTAAGAAATGTTCCAATTATAGTCCTTTTTACTGTTTAAAAAAATATATACACACACCTTTTTTAAACTAAAAAATAATTAAAATATCTTCAAAAATAACATTGATTTTGTTTATTAAAAATATAACATATTAAATAATATTTTTTCTCAAATTTTATTTTATGTTAAAAATTAAAGAATTGAATCATTTGATCTTTATACTTTACCTTAATTTTTACATTGATTTCTACAATTTAATTTAAAAAAAATTATTTTTATACTTTCTAAACATTTAAGAGTTAATTCCTATAATGTCTAATCCTTAAAAAGTTGCCCCATATTAGATCCATGTGTGATAACTCTGTGGTGACATGGCAAACGGAAGCTGGCCTGGTTGCCACAATGGAGATATGAGAAGGCTTAAAACGCTAAATATGATGAAACGAGAGCCAAAGTGTATATTTATTACCCCAGAAAATGTGCAGTCCATATTGCTTCGGAAAAACACTGACTGAATCTGTAGCAAGCTCCGCCGTTCCATAGAAGTCCTACTATACAACTTTACATGGGCTTTCTTTAGTTTTGTCTTTGTTAGTTAGTGCTAGCCACTGCCATACGTTGAGTGAGAGAGTGGCAAGATGTTGATTCAAAGATCATTGTCTGTGGCAATTTCTCTTACCGCAACAATCTCGTTCTCTTCCCGAGCTACAAACCTTCTTCGCATTCAGAAGGATATTACCTTTCCTCACTCGTCCTCCTTCAAGCCACGAAGCCTTGTTTTTTTAGTGCCTAGGAGTCAATACCAAGTTACACTTGTCACTCTCTTCCTTGCTAAATTCTTTGGCCGTAATGACCTCATCTCCTTCTATAAATAAAATAGAAAATCCTATAACTCAAGTTCCATTGATTAAATTATTTGAGTTTATCTTTTACAAATAGTAACTAATTTCATAATGCTTTGGCTTTAGTTATTAGCATTAGCCCTATTTCAATGTTTGTCATCGTAAACAATAACAACGTGTTTATGAGTATTAAACAAAAGTAATACTTACCTCTTTCCATTGCCATAAATACCTTTATATATGTGATTGTTAATAATCTTTTGAATTCTAAAGCCACTCCAAATAGTGTATGAGTATCACAATTATAAATCTAAGGACCTAGTACCTTTTCTATATATACATCTAAAGCCCCAACATCGATAGATGTCAAAAGAAGCAATGGATGAAATGGTTGTTACCAATTTTCTTAAAATTGAGCGGGTTATTAAACTGGTAAATGTATTGGTTCATGGTTTATTAGTTTGACCGAGATCGAATAGGTAATAGTTAAATAAATATATATATATATATTAATCTTAAAAATTTAGTATAATAAATCAAATATAATATAATATTTCAATGCAATTGACTTTTTTATTTTAAAATTTAAGCCTAAAATAGCTTATATATTAATAAATATAATTATCAAATATTAATGTGTTGAAATAAATATTGAAATCAAAATATTATAATAATTATCAAATATTAATGTGTTGAAATAAATATTGAAATCAAAATATTATAAAAATTAATTATTCAATATATTAATTTTTTTTATTGAAATAAGATGTTATAATGATTAAAATATTAAATTATTTTCTTTGGGTTATAGGTTCAACACTTAGTTATTTTTATTTAAAAGGTGCAACCCATAAATAATCTATATAATAAAATTTACACACGAAAAAGTAGTAGCACTCTTTAGGTCAACTGGCGCATGTGTCTTGGGGAAGCATTGGTATGAGGGTTCGATGCCAGACACCAGTAATAATATGCAATTTTTCAAAACAATCCATTAATAGTATATTTATATAAAGATTTACATACAAAAACTAACGATGCATTACAGCCCAACTGGCGAGAAGTGCTTTGGAAAACTAATATGTGGGTTCGAGTCCAGGCAACGACAAAGATTTGGAAATTCTTAAGAAAACCGATTCAAACCGATTTGTTTGTATCGATTTCACCACAAAACTGACCAGTCAAACTCGATTCTTAATCAAGGTTGATCCAGGCAACGGCAAAGATTTGGAAATTCTTAAGAAAACTGGTTCAAACTGGTTTGTTTGTACCAATTTCACTACAAAACTGACCAGTCAAACCCAGTTCTTAATCAAGGTTGATCAGTTCTAAAGAGTAATGGTCTGAGGTATCAATTGGACTAGATCAGACTTCAGTTCTCGATCTAACTGGTTGAACCAGCTGATACGGTTCAGTTTTAATAACCTTGGTTGCTACCATGAATTGCCATCAAAAGACCATTAATTGCCATGAACAGATCACTAATGAACATTGCAAAACTAGAAATATTATAGGAATAGAAGAGCAAAGCAACGTTACATTCTCCCACTTGGTCCATATACATAAAATATTTAGTCCAAATGAAGAATCAAAACACATAGATCAAGGCAACAAGTCTTCTAAGAATGAGTGTTATCTTTTATATATTACAATGTATTCTATCCTTCCACTTAATAAATAAACCTTAAGTTTACTTTGGGTCCAATGGAGATAGTTTTTCTTATACCTAAATGTGTGCATCAAAATAAGAAAATAATATAAAACAATATGAGTTTCATTACAAATGATATAAATAAATTATGTCTAAACTCACAAGTATAAATTAAGTCTCATTCTTAAAAAATAATCCTTAAAATTAAATGGTGGCATACTTTTTATTAAAGGATCAGCTATAATTAACTTAGTGCTAACATGCTTAATGGCCACTTTCTTATCCTTTGCATGTTCTCATATGGCCAGATACTTTATGTCGATATCTCTACTTTAACTCCTACTTTTATTATTTTTAGCCAAGAAAACAATAGTTGAATTGTTGCACAATGTCTTTAATGATATAGAAATTGAATTTACAATTTTAAGCCCACAAATAAAACTCCTTAACCATATATAATGAAAGATAGCCTTAAAACAAAAAACAAACTTAGCCTTTATGGTAGAAGTAACAATTAAGGTTTACTTCACACTTCTCCAAAAAATGGTCACACCAGCAAGCATAAAGATAAAACCTGATGTTGATGTTTTTAAGAATCAACACAACTAGCAAAGTTCGAATTTGAATAGGTAACTATCTTTAGGTTGTCAGTACATCTATAGATGAGCATGCAATTTCTAGTTCCTTTGAAGTACTTTAACACTTTCTTCATAGCTCTCTAGTGGTTTATACCTAGGTTACTCTAAAATTTTTTAAAATTCTAATAATAAAAATTATGTTAGACCTAGTACAAACTTGAGCATACATAACTCTGCCCATAAAAGAAGTATACAAAATGTTATGTATCTGTTCCTTTTCTAAATCATTTTTTGGACATTGATTCAAATTGAACTTATTTCTTTTCATAATAGGTATTACACTTGATGAACAATCCTTTATTTAAAACCTTTCTAAGATTTTTATTAATATAGTTTTCTTATGATATCCCCAAAATATAGCGAGATTTATTATTTTGGATCTTAATGCCAATAACATAAGATGTCTTACCCATATATTTCATATTAAAACTTTTAAAGAGAAAATTTTATCCTCATATAGTAACCTTTTATTATTGGTTACAAGTCGAATATCATCCACATAAAATACAAGAAAATAAGTTTCACTTGTACTTATCTTTTAGTATACATATTGATTCATGGTATTCTTTTCAAAATCAAAAGAAGAGATAATGTCATGGAACTTTAAATACCATTGATAGGATGCTTGCTTTAATCCATATATGGACATTGTAAGCTTGCAAATCAAATGCTCACCTTTATTAGAGGAGAGTCATTCTAGTTGTTTTATATAAACCTCTTTCTCTATATCCCATTGAGAAAAGCTATTTTCATATCTATTTGATACAATTCCAAGCCACAATATGCAACTAACGCCAGAATCATTTGGGAAGAATCTTTTTTAGATATAGGAAAAAAAGTACCTATGTAATTAATCCCTTCCTATTGAGTGAATATTTAACTAGTAGTCTAGTTTTATATCTTTCAATATTGTCTAACGAGTCCTTTTTGGTTTTAAAAACTCTTTTACAACTAATGGCCGTGGCACCAGGAGGCAATAGAACAAGATTCTAGACTCCATTAGAAGCCATTGAATTTATGTTATCCTTCATGACATGTAACCATAAGTCAAATTGTCCATAACTAATAGCTTGTGAAAATATTTAGGGATTTATTTCAGCACTAATATTAAAGTTAGATTCTTGTAAATATACAATATAGTTACTAATAATTGCTAACTTCTTTTCTCTAATTGACCTTCTTAACGTTATATCAACATTCTCTTAAAATGAAGGCTGTATAACAGGTTTTATTAGAGCACCATCAGTAGGTGGAATTATAGTGGTAAATTGTATAACTCTCATTTGTCTTTAAGGGATGTTATCAATACCAACCAAATATCACATGAAATGGGGTTTTTTCTCCTAGTGATTTGCTTTAGAAATTATGGTTCCCAATTGACTACTCCCATGATCAAGTCATTCTCAAAAAACTTGGCGTTTCTTAATTCCATAATCCTAATACTATGTGACAAACAATAAAAACCTACATCCTTTTGACCTGTTGGCGTGACCAATGAAATACACACTAATGGTCCTAGGATCTAATTCTTCTTTTATGGATTATAAATCATTACTTCAGATGGGCAATCCTTAATATGTACATGTCGTAAAATAGGCTTTCAACTTTTTTACAATTCAATAGGTGTTTTAGAAACAACCTTGGATGGAACCCATTTTAATGTGTACATTGCCATCTTAAATGCTTCAATCCATAAGGATTTAGAAAGTTTAAATCTATTAAGGATGCTTTTCACTATGTTCAACGACATTATGTTCTTCTTTCTACCACATTATTTTAATATAGTGAATTAGGAATGGTGTATTAGGCTACTATCTCATGCTCTTGAAGAAATTTTGCAAATGGACTTGGTACTTGTTAATTTTCAACGTACCTATTATAATATTCACTACCTCTATCTGACCTAATAATATTTATTTGTTTGCCACATTATTTCTTTACCTCTACTTGAAATACCTTAAAGGCATCTGAAACTTCATTCTTGTTATAAAGGAAGTAGGGATATATAACATGTGAATAATCATTAATAAAGGTGATGAAATACTTTTGATCTTGTGAGTCCATACCTAAACTACAAATATCTGTATGTATAATCTTTAATAGATCTGAACTTCTCTTAGCACAATTCTTAGATTTGTTTGTTTGTTTTTCTTTAATACAGTCAATACAAGTATGAAAGTTTGTGAAATTTAGAATACTAAATACTTCTTCACTCACTAACCTGTTAATCTTATCTAGGGATATATGACATAGCCTAGAATGCCATAACGTGGAAGAATTTTCATTTATCATGTTTCACTTAAGTTTAACATTTAATACAGATAGGTCATTAGGTTGCAAGTTGATTTGAAAATGACCATCAGACATAATACCATTCCCAACTAGTTTAGGTTTGTAAAATAACTTAAAGCTCATATCTAAAACTTGAAATGAATATTCAAAAGGTACAAATCTAAAACTTGAAATTAAATTCCTATAGAAACTAAGAATATAGAAAGTATTTTCCAAATTAAATATATAGCTAATACTAAGAACTAATTTACAAGTACCAATAATCTCAACAGTAGAGCTCATCTTATTACTTGAACAAATGTTTAGTTTATTGCCCACTGGCTTTCTATGCTTTTGAAATCCCTACAATAAATTTGAAATATGCATTGTAGAACCAAAGTCAATCCACTAAGAATTATGACAAATGTTAGCTAAATGAGATTTATAACAAAATAGAGATATTGAATTATCTTTCTTAATAAGCCAGGCTTTAAATTTAGTGCAATTTTTCGTAATGTGTCTTTGTAAAAAAAAAAAAAAAACACTTGAATTTTTTCTTAAAGTCCGATTGAGAGATATTAAAGTTCGACTAAGAAGATGCATTACCCTTTCTTTTTTCCTTAGCTTGGATGTTCTTTCCCTTTTAACCACATGTGCACTTTCCAAATGAGAACTTTCCCCTTACTCCATCAACAGTCTCTCCTTCTTTTGAACACACATGGTTAAGAGTTCATTAATGGACCATTTGTCTTTACATGTATTATGAGAGATCTTAAAAGGTTCATATTATTGAGGAAGTGAGTTCAAAATAAATTGCACGAGGAAAGATTCAAACATGTCTATCTCTAGTGCCTTAAGTTATGCCATAATGTCTCTCATTTTCATGATGTGCTCATGTACACCCTTAATTCCAGTGAGTCTCATTAATGATAATTGAGACATTAGGGTGCTTAAAAGGGCCTTCCATGAAGATTTGAATTGTTTATCAATAGCCTTCAGTAAGTCTTTCATATTAGTATACTCTTTAATGGAACCTCAAATGTTGAGAGAAATTTTGGTCTTTATGTACATCATATTTAGGTGATTAGATTGCTCCCATCGTTTATAAAGATCAAATTTTATCTTAGTACTGTTTTCATCTAGAATCGGTGATTCATCTTTCCTTAAAGTATAATTTATGTCCATCCATTATAACTAGAGGAAAATCTTCTCCTTCCAAATCTTATAATTATCACCATTTAGATGGGGAATCTTGGTTTAGATGTTAAGAAAATTAATTGACTAAAAAGCTAGAAAATTAAATATACATGTTAAGTAAAGTATGAGGCTAATTAATTGTATGTATTACTAATGTGAAACAAACTACAAAATCAAATAAAACTACTAGTGGGCTGAGTTTTGTTCAAGTGTAATCCCTGTGATAAAACTAATGAATTATCATTTTTTTCTAATCCTTGTGGGTAAACTAAGAAAGTTAATTTGTTATTTCACCCTAATTGATCATTTAAATATAATAGAAATTCCTGTGAGATAAAATTTTTTATATCTAAATAAAGCAATTACATGTTTTGCCCATTTCTTATGTGATTTGGTTTCCAATATATATATATATATATATATATATATATATATATATATAAAACTAAGCTAAACAAAAAATGTTGTGGCTACTTTTTAATTTAACTAAGTATATATAAATCACTAGGCACTTTAGATTTTAGTAAATAAATTTTTCCAAAATATATAAATAAGGAAAATAAACAAATAAATAACATAACATATTAATCAAACATAACATTAAGATGTATATTTATCGATTCATTCAAATTTCTCATTATATGCAATAAAACAAACCAAATATACTTCATACACAAGACAACTTTATGTTTAAAATAAATAAGAAATTAATAATTATTTAAAATAAATAATAATTTTTGAAAATAATTTCCAAAAATAGTAGTCAAGTACCAAAATTAACTACTATACTCCATTCCAAAAAATGGCAATTTAATAAAATGTGGATAGAAAAAATTTCAAAAAAAACTTAAAATGCGTCTTATATATATATGTAATATAAAATTGAAGAATAATTGGAACGTATGGATGTGTGTGTTTTGGATGCCAAGTGGTCGTAAGTTCTATTCTCCATGCAATCACTCCTATTTCTTTAATTTTACCTAAATGTAAGACACATAAAACCATCTTCAACCTCCAGTTGGATTTGTATTGGGTCCAAACCTATTTCTTTAATTTTAATTGAATGTAAGATGCACAAAACTATCTTCAACTTGCAATTGAGTCTATTTTAGGTCAACCAACTCAAATCAAATTCAGTTGATATCTAGTTATATCTCAATCATTTTAACTCTGTTTTGAATGATTTAAAAGCCAAAATGCTTATAATTTGATTTTTTACATATTTATAAATTTCTTTTTACCAAAACATGCAAAAAATATATATTCAACTTTTAATGTGAAAATTAGTCAAAAAAGTAATTTAAAATTACAAATTAGTACACTTTCAAGCTAGGCAAGGCAACAACGTTGCTTTGATATCAAATGTAAATAATAACAACTTATTTATGAATGCTAAATGGAAGTAATACTTACCTCTTGTCATTACCATCAATAATTCTGTATATGTGATTATCAATAACTTTCTAAATTCTAGACCACTCCAAATGGTGTGTGAGTCTCATAGCTTTGAATCCACGGACCCAACTCCTCTTCTATATATACATCTAAAATCCCAATGTCCTTATCAAGATGTAGGAAGAAGCAACAGATGAAATGGTTGCAGCCATGAATTGCCATGAATTGTTGGTTGCCATGAACGTATCACTTATGAATGTTGCAAAAACAAAAATGTTGCAGGAACAGCAAAGCAATATTACAATTATTTGAAGCATGAAAGAAAACAATAAATCTCGTGAATACTGCCATTGAACTCATGGGGAGTGGCAATTGGCTTGTGTGCCAGGTGGCCGTGGAGACGGTTCTCGCCAGAAGTGTCCTTTGGCTGTTATTAGAGATTTTTGGTGGAGTTCTAACACTGATGTTAGGTGAGTCGTTTGACACCATCAGTAAGAATGTTTACAAGTTAGAATTTCAACCATTATTCATGCATGATCTTAGAGAGATGAATCAGAAGCTGGATTTCAATCTTATGCGAATTCTGGAGTCTTAAAAGTACAACAATATATCATTGGTTACAGGGGGAATTAGAGATGACAAGCTATGGCATTTATGACAATGAAAATAAAAAGCTTTTGAATCTATTCGTTTAGGAGTACATTGATAAAAGATAAGATTATAAGATATATATCAACAAGTAGAGAAAGAGAAAGAAATTCATGTTTGAGAAGACACTATATAGTGGAAGGAGAAACAAAGGCTAGCCAGGCATTGAAAAGAGACTCGTTAACGTGGTTTTTATTTTAGCTTTATTGTCGATACAACTGTTCTCTTTTTTCTCACACCATGGACCTTAACGACAAAACTCGCTGAATGTGAAAAAGGGAAGGAGCTTGCTACAAATTCAGAAGATGAAGGGGAGAAATAGAAGTCCAAGACTGATGGAGACGAGAAGGTGAAGCCGAAAATGAAGGAAGCCCTGCCTCAACCTCTCTACATTTAGCGTTTTCCCAAAGGTTGGAGCTTGCGTTTCATCTGCATTTTCTCAAAGCAAGATGGACTATGCATTTTATGGGTAAATATACACTCTAGTCTACATTTTCTCATATTCATCATTTTAAGCCTTGGCAAATCTCCATCGTGACAGCCAAGTCAGCTTCAGTTTGCAAAGGAGTAATCTTTTAACATTAGAAATTGTAAAGATTATTCCAAAAATATTTAAAAAGTATAAAGATGATTTTTTTAAAAAATTAAACTGTAAAGACTAATTTAAAAATTAAGATAAACTATAGGGACTAAATAATTAATTTTTCCTAAAAATCATTAACTTTGTAATTTATTAAATTTACAAAGATGATTATGTTTATTAATATATATTAAACATGAATGTTATTATTAAAATTAAACTATTATCTTTAAATTAGTTTATTTTAAAAAATTATTTTAGAAAAATATTTTCTAATTTTAATAATTATCTCTTTTTTGTTATACGATTTTATAATTTGCTAAATTTAGAAATGTGACTTATATTGGTCTATTATATATTTAATACTTGTTATTTTATATAACTAATAAACAAAAAATTATTTTAGTCAAAATAAATGTAATAATAGCTTACTTTTTGTTGCAAAAAGGATAAATATAGTGCACGTTTTGGTTTTACAGAAAGAGAATATAATTTAAGTATTTATCAAGAAAAAATAATTTAACCTTATATTATAAGATTAATCTTAGATACGGTCTCTAGCTTTTTGACTCAAATATATTAAAAAAAATAAAACAAGCAAATGTATAACAGTAAAAACTAATTCTCTATATATATAATTAAATTATTTTTTAAAATTTTATTTAATTTTTTTTAAATTTGAAACGCAAAGCTTATAACTCTGTGTTTCCTTTTTTTTAATTTTTTTAAAAAATTTAAGGGACATGGAACCTGTGATTCTGCTCCTTCAAAAAAAATTTTTTATAAATTTTGCTGAGGGTCAATGTGACTCTCAAGGTCAGTTTTTTATTTTAATTATTTTTTATTTTTTTAATTTATAAAATTATAATTATAAAAATCATAAATTTATTTTTAGAATTATTTTTAAATTATTTATTATTTAAATTTGTATATAATTTTTTTAATTATTTAAATTTTAAATAATTATAAAAAATTCAAATAAAAATTTTTTAAAAAAATGATTAAAATGTTTTTAAAATTATATTAAAATTTATTTATCCTTTAAATTTATAAAAATTTGTTTAATTATTAAAAAAATTTATTTATATTAAAAATGATAATGTATTAATTTATAAATATAACTTATTTAATTGTGTAGTTTAAAAACATTTATGTTTTAAGAACTATTAATTAATTTTTTTAATTTTATAAAAATTAAATTTTAAATAATTATTTTTAAACGAATAAAAATAAATAAAAATTTTTAAAAAATTAAATTTTAATTTATTTATTATTTAAATTTGTATAAAATTTGTTCAACTATAAAGAAGAACTTTTTATTTGCATTATGAAAAATATAACGTTTTAATTTTTTAATATTGTAATTGTTAAATATTTATGTTTTAACAAATACTAATTTATTTTTGTCAACTTTGTAGATATTAAATTTTAAGTAATTAATTTAAAGAATTTGTAACAAAATTTGTAAAATTATTTTTTAAAATTTTTTTAATTTGTAAAAGAAATTCTTTGTTAATATCTACAAAGTTGACAAAAATTAATTAGTATTTTTTAAAATGTAAATATTTCACAATTATAAGATTAAAAAATTAAGATATTATATTCTTCATAATGCAAATAAAAAATTCTTCTTTATAGTTGAAGAAATTTTATACAAATTTCAACAATAAACAAATTAAAAATTAATTTTAAAAAAGTTTACTTATAATTATTCTTTTAAAAATAATTATTTTAAATTTAATTTTTATAAATTTAAACAACATTAATTAATAGTTCTTAAAACATAAATGTTTTCAAACTACAAAATTAAATAAGTTATATTTACAAATTAATACATTATAATTTTTAAAATATAAGTGATTTTTTTAATAATTGAAAAAATGTTATATAAATTTAAAGGATAAATAAATTTAAATATAATTTAAAAAATATTTTTATTTTTTTTTTTAAAAAAATTATTTGAATTTTTTTATAATTATTTAAAGTTTAAATAATTAAAAAAATTATATAAAAATTTAAATAATAACAAATTTAAAAATAATTCTAGAAATAAATTTATAATTTTTTATAATTATAATTTTATAAATTATAAAAAAAATAATTAAAATAAAAAATTGAGGGTCAGTGAAACGTTGACTCTGAAAGAGTCAATCTTAACAAAATTTATAAATTTTTTTTTGAGAAACGTGAAATCT
Organism: Erythrophleum fordii; assembly: GCA_032878935.1. Classification (NCBI taxonomy): domain Eukaryota; kingdom Viridiplantae; phylum Streptophyta; class Magnoliopsida; order Fabales; family Fabaceae; genus Erythrophleum; species Erythrophleum fordii. The sequence goes on from JAVQMF010000058.1 coordinate 12,948,868, forward strand.
CAAGTTCCACGTCTCTTAAATTTTTTTAAAAAATTAAAAAGGGTTTCAAATTTTTTAAAAAAATAATTAAATAAAATTTTAAAAAATAATTCAATTATATATATAAGAAATTAGTTTTTACTATTATACATTTGTTTATTTTGTGTTTTTTTTAATACATTTGAGTCAAAAAGCCTACAGTTTCTTATATTTTACTATTAAGTTATCTTATTAAAATATAAAAAATATATAATTTTTTATTAAAATGTAACAAGTTTATAATTTAATTAAGAAACTATATACTAGTTTACAAAAAATATATATTTATTATATTATCATTAAAAAATTATATACTTCTCATATGTTATTTAAAGAATTTAATAATAAAAATATAAGATATTTTATATAAGTCTTTCCTTATAGTATATGATATATCTAAGAGGAAAAGCTATGGTGTCTTTAAACCAAATGTAACTAGTAATTACTCAATTATAATCTATAAAAACAAAACACTCATCGTTTATATATATATATATATTGGTTCGAAAAAATATTTGGTATTTAAGTTCAAAGTGAATATTTTACATTCATATATTCATGTATTTAAATAGAAAGTAATAAAAAAAAATAAGAGTGTATATGAGGTTTGCTTTTTCACTTTACACTTATTTTTTTAACATGTTATATATATTTAGTTTGTAAATATAAAAAATCCACATTAATTTAACTTCTTATTTTTCCCTTTTTTTTAGTTTGGGAGCAATATTCGGCCCAATTGCTCCTCCGACAGATTATTGTGGCTCCATATGATGAAGGAATTTCTTCTTGAGCTGCTATCGATGCCTCCACTCATATCCTTGGGAGGAAGAGCCGAGAGGTGATGTAAAAGACAAAAAGTCCATGTAAACGAGCGATAGGAGAATATAAGAAACAAAGTTGGAGCTCCACTTTGTTTCGAGAAATTTTTATTTTGTTGAGGATTTTTCATTTCTTACGTTAGCATATTTTTTTCATAAAATTTTATGGATTATTGTGGTGTGTGTTGAGATGTATGATAGAGTTGGATAATAGTTTGGACTAAATTGTGTAAGAAAGAATCAATAATTTTGAAATGGTATGAACATCATGCTGTATTACTAAAAAAATGCACATTAATTGATTGACAAAACTACAGTAGACAAAAATCTTTAAAAAAAAAAAACTATTATTTGACAATTTCAAAGTCCATAAATAATTTGCTACTCTTCACTCGATCTTAAATAGGATTGCACATGTGTGATAAAGAATTATCTATGATCCATCAAGGTTCTTTTAACAATGCAACATTGGTGTCCCTTGAGATTAATGGATGAAGTTTCACCTACTCGTTCTTCATACTAGATTTAATTTCATAATATTTCAATTAAAAAGTTGTGCTTAAAGAAAAGGCTTTTTATATATATATATATATATATAGTTTATCTCTTTCTGTATAACAGATTAAACCTTCTAGAAACATGTAAAGTCGTTAATTTGATAGTCAAGTTTGTTTTAAAATGAGCGCGACCTACAAGCTGGGGATTTCACCCCATTCTCTTTGGCTTTAATAATGAACCAAGATGTTATGTTTATAAGGAAAAGATTTGGCTATTTCTATCATTTTATTTTATTTTATTATTGTTTTAAAGTTTTAATTTTTTGTTTGTATGTTTTGTTATATTTGTGTTTGTCTTTTTAATAAAATAGTACTTTGAAGGAAAAAAAAAAGTGGGGGTATAAAAAAAAGTGAATAGGAACAGAAGCATAAGGACAGGCCCCTGGAGGTGCAGGACAAATTGGTCTATTCACAGAAAAGAATCGAAACGCATTCAATACTCATCTTGTCGTCTTCCAAAAGCGTCAGAAACTGGTGGGGAAGCAGATCCTCTGCATTACTTCTCCAGTTCTCCTTCCCCTCCATTATCTTTTCACTCAGATCCTCCTAATCGTCATTTTCTCAACTTCATTTATTAACCCCCTTCAATCTATTCTCTCCCTTCAAATTCCAAATCCAGTACTCCCAGAAGGCAGCGTCGAGATTCTTAGTTGCGAACAAATAAAGGGCTTTTGCTTCTCCGCTTGTAATTTAGGCTTAGGGATGAAGAGGCCCCTTTCCGGTGATGGCGCACCGGCTACCGGCGACGATGAGAACATGAAGAAGGTAAAGCTAACAGAGAATGATGAAGAACACGACAATCGGGTGGCTGAAAACTCTGGTGGGTTTGGGTATTTTGATGAGAATCTGTTGTTCGAGGTGTTGAAGCATGTGGACGCGAAGACGCTGGCGATGGCGGGTTGCGTGAGCAAGCAGTGGCACAAGACGGCGCAGGATGAGCGATTGTGGGAGTTGATCTGCTCCAAGCAGTGGGCTAACACCGGCTGTGGCGAGCAGCAACTGCGTACCGTAGTCCTTGCGCTTGGTGGCTTCCGTCGTCTTCACGCGCTTTACCTCGGGCCTCTCTCCAAGCCCCAGTCATCTTCCACATCGTCTTCGCCTTGGGCTGCGATCCCGACGGTGATTCGATCGAAGCCACAAACTCGGCTGGGGAAAGACGAGGTTCATCTTTCCTTGTCACTTCTGTCGATTAGTTACTATGAGAAGATGAACTTCAATAAGAGGAACAGATGAATATTTCAGACGTTGGCGTTTCTGATTTCGCTTCTGTTATCTCCTTGTGGCTTTGGTTTTATTTTTATTTTGTGCAATATCTGGATTAGAGATACCAGATCTGCAGTATTATCTATTGTGTAAATTGAGAAGGAATTTGGTTAATGGATGAATTATAATTTGATAGATTCATGGATCGAATTTGTGACTTTATTGGGATTGATTTAATTGCTGGATGAGTGGATTTTGCAAAAGAAATTAGTTTTTTAAGCCAAATGAGAGAAAAGAATGGACTTCCTGGGCAAAAATGTGTGTGAGGGTATTCATTGCCGAAAGTGTTGGTGGGCGGTCATCGTGATGTCGCAACCGAATATGCAAGCAGACGCGAGTGAAGGATACAGTTGTACGAAGAGTATACCGAGTTTTTTATTTTTTTTTAAAAGAAATATATATAATTATTTAATTGTAAAGGTATTTAATTAAAAATTAAATAACAATTGACAATAAAAAATATATTTACATAATAATTCTTTAAGATTAAAAAAGTAAAAAATAATAATATTTTATTTCAACAATAAATATATTTGTACAATGACACTGTTATAAATATAATTATAAATTAAGCTTATAATTTTTAATAAAATAAATTAATATTATTCTGGAGAATTATTTAATTTTAAAAATTTTATGCAAATTTTTAAAATTGAAAAGTATAATTTAAACCTAACAAAAGAGAGAATAATTAAGCGTGGTAATAAATGTCTGGTTCTGCCTAGGCTTTCTGGCTCGTACTTCGGCCTAAATCGCAGAAGACACGCACATGATAGAAGATGCGTTTGGTCTACCATTGGCTCCTAAAAAAGCCTGACTTCACTCAATGGGCCTTCTTGATATTTGTCGCGTTGTTACTCCTATTCTTTGTTTTTAAGGAATTGACACTTTCCAACTTCTTCCATTTTCGCATATTCCCTCTCCATTTTGTTAGTGCTTTTTCCATGTATATTAAAATAAAAACCTTCTAGCCAATACACTGAGTAAATGCTCTATCTAAAGTTCTTAGTGTAGGCCAATTTAATGATATTTGTGGGTTGTTTAAATATTAAATACCTTGCAAGCATTACATAAGACATTCTAGTCATAGGATAGTTGAAAATTACGCAATCCTCCTTTGCTGGTGATTGCTACATGTCAAAATTTTGGAAGATTTATATTTTTATTGTTAATTTTTTTGAACAATAAATTTACATGTTGACGGTGGTAAACTTCAACTGGCTGAATGCAGAAAAAAATTCAGTATATCTATTTGTAACTAAATGGACTTTTTTTCTTTTTCCTTTAACCAAACAAGACCTGCATATAACTGAGTGGAATGAATGAATGAATGTAGTAAACACGGGACATAGGGAAGTGTTGTTCTAACATAAAATATTGTGAAATTTTAGTCCAAATCTCACTTCTTCGAAGGATAATGAGTTAAGTAAACAGTCCAAGTGTTAGACACCGGAAGAATAGGAAGTACATTGCGGGCTGCCTATAACTAAATGGTTAATGGGTAGATATTGTTCAACATCTATAGAAATAAATATCACATAAGTCCAAGTTCTACGTCAACAGATTGAGAGAGAAATTCTTCCGATATCATCGAAAAAGCTCAGTGATAAGATATCACATGCCTTTTGCGCATTAAAGTTGCGAGTGAGGATCATCCTATGGAACGCTTTTTGTTTGGGACTCTGGTTCAGCTCCTGTGACGTGATGATTAAATAGGAGTATTTTCATTTTAACTTTCTGAAGTTATGACATTTTTCAAATAGTTGGCTTAGTATTAATATCTTTTGGGAACTAATAACAAGGCCGACCCCCTCTTCTGCGTTGTATTTATTCGGTCTTACATTGTACTTACAATTTTACAATATCACTGCGTCTTTTTTTCTTCCCACAAAAATTTGTAGTTGAATATCTTAACCGCTATTGTTTCTGAGAGGTAGGCACATATTATTGACATTTTTTTAATATTTTTAATACTTTAAAATATTTAAATCAACTTGCCAGTCACATCGGCACCACTTGGGAATATGTTTTATTGCAATCTTTTTTACTTAGTGATTTTTAATATTTCACAAATAATTGAATCTAATGTGCCAGTCACATCATGCACCAATTTGGAAAATATAAACATGATAGTGGTATAGGTTCTGTTTATGGACAGTTCGAATTTTTTTGTTGCTGGATTATTTTAAAATTTATGTGATTATTTTAAAACTTATAAAAAATAATATTTTATAATTGTATACAAATTTTGAGAGACAACCAAAATGATGGAGAATTCGAACTCCGAACAGTTCAAGCTTTTTGAGACCACTGATATATTAGGATAAGGAGTTTTTAATACCAGAGGTTTGAAGAAAATTAAATTACATTTATAATGAAACTTAATTCAATTACACTTTTATTATTTAGATGTGTGCATGGTGGATTGAATAAAAATACCAAAGTCCACTTTAATATCCAATGTAAGGAAAAAAAAAAAAAAGAATTGAACATGTGACAAAATTCCAAGACAATTATGATTGTTTATTGGTTTTTTTCGACGATGGCATTGGACAATGAAATTTGAAAATTGATAAAGGATCCACATCAATGATCCTTCTCTTCAATACTCAAACCAAGTCCTTCTCCTAGTCTTGCATAACTGTTATATTGCCAGTGCCTCCTATTATTTCAATATTTTGTTAAAAGGTCAATGGACCCTGGAATATGGTAATTAGGTAAATCTAACTGAAGCTTGTGGGCCATATCAAAGCAATCGTGGCATTATTTATAGTTATTGATATTTGTCTGCCCAGTAGGTATTTATGTCTCAATTGGTGCGCAAAACGTTCTCATCTGGGATTGATTCCTTGGAGCTCATGAGAACAATATTAGCCTTGTTTCTCCTCCCTTTGCTTTTATGTCCTCAGCTTTCATCTTCAATAATCATTAGTATGAGTAAAGGCTCATCTTTGTCTGTTGATAAACTTGAAGATGTTATAGTGTCATCAAATGGCATGTTCTCTGCTGGATTGCAAGCTATCGGCAAGAATGCGTATTGCTTTGTCATTTGGTTCACCCAACCTCCTGGTCCAAACCCCACCTTGGTTTGGATGGCTAACCGTGACTTCCCAGTCAACGGAAAGCACTATACGCTTTCCCTCCTCAACAATGGTTATCTTGTCTTGATGGATGCCGGTGTGTCCAAGGTTTGGTTCTCCCTACATTTGCTTCTTTACGACAATGGTAATCTTGTTCTACGTGAAGCAGAGGATGCTGATACTATTTTGTGGCAGAGCTTTGATTTCCCTACAGACACCCTTCTTCCTCAGCAAGTGTTCACCACATATGCCAAACTTGTGCCCTCTAGAAGCCAGAGTAACTATTCGACTGGTTTTTATACTCTGTTCTTCGACAGCGATAATGTTCTCCTCTTCTTTATGATGGTCCCGAAGTGTCAAGCATTTACTGGCCAGATCTAAGGCTCACCAATTGGGATGCTAAAAGGTCTGGGTACAACAACACCAGGGTTGCAATGCTGGATACCCTGGGCAATTTCTTTTCATCAGATGATTTCACTTCCTTGACATCTGATTGCGGGACATTAGTGCAGAGAAGATTGAACATTGAACATGATGGTAACATTCATGTTTATAGTCAGAGCAATGGAAGAGAGAAATGGTCTATTAAATGGCAAGCCAAGTTAAGAGCTTGTACAATTCATGGCATTTGTGGCCCCAATAGTTTGTGTGCTTATAATCCTAGTTCTAGTCCAAAGTGCTCTTATCTTCCGGGTTATAGGATGAAGAATCATAAAGGTTGGTCTTATGGATGTGAACCAAAATTCTCTCTCCTGCAACGTAAGTGATTGCCGGTTTTTATACATAAGCAGTGCTGAGTTATATGGCTATGACTATACGGTGATGTCCAATTACACCTTTAATCAATGTAAGGATTTATGCTCGCAATTATGTAACTGCTGGGGATTTCAGTATTCCTATAGCAAGGACACAAGCGTTCATACTTGTTTTCCAAAGATGCGCTTGCAGAATGGATATCATATGCCAAAATTCAACGGTGATCTCTACTTAAGACTGCCTGCAAACAGTTTATATTCTTATGAGGAGTCTATTGAAGAATACAGTCTTGGTTGTCCCACAAACTCAGAAATAATACAGTTACAAAGAGCATATGAGGAAAGTCACGAAAACAAATATGCCAAGTCCATGCTGTGGTTTGCAGAAGGATTGGGGATATTTGAAATGTTGTGCATATTTCTGGTGTGGTGTTTCTTGATCAGAAGCAGACGTAATTCTGGAGGAGATGCACAAAACTATGTTCTGGCTTCTACTGAATTCAGAAAATTCAGTTACTCAGAACTGAAATAAGCCACCAAAGGATTTACTGAAGAGATAGGGGGGGTGGAGGAAGGATTGTGTACAAAGTTACGCTGTCTGATCAACAAGTTGTAGCAATAAAGAAACTGCGGAAAGCTAATCAAGGAAAAGGGGAGTTTCTGGCAGAAGTAAGCACTATCGGAAGGCTTAACAATATGAATTTAATTAAGATGTAGGGATACTGCGCTGAGGGAAAACACAAGCTATTGGTTTACGAGTACATGGACTATAGATCACTAGTAGAGAATATCAAGTGGGTTGGACAGGACTAAAATGTTTAATATAGCCTTGGGTATGGAAAGAGGTCTGGCTTATCTTCACGATGAGTGCTTGGAGTGAATTTTACATTGTGATGTAAAACTCCAAACAACCATACTCTTGGATTCTAATTATCAACCCAAGATATCTGATTTTGAGTTGTCTAAGCTATTCAATAAAAATGATAAACTCTTAAATTTCTCAAGAATATGAGGAACAAGAGGTTATATGGTTCTTAAGTGGGTCTTCAATCTACCAATTACCTCCAAGGCGGATGTTTATAGCTATGAAATTGTTATATTGGAAATGGTTACTGAAAAAAGCACATGGAACATCGTAGTCTAGTAACATGGCTGAAGGGAAAGAAAAAAAGGAAAAAAAAGAAAGAAAGTGATGGGACGTTTTAAGTGAATGAGATCTTAGACCCTACCATAGAAGCTGGTTATGACACAAGTAAGATGGAAGCTTTGGCTGGAGTGTCTTTACAATGTGTAGAGGAAAAGAAAAAGAAAAGACCAAGCATAAGCCAGGTAATAGATATACTTCAAAAATCTAGTCGTGAAAATGATAATAAGTTATCTTGTGGAAATCTTGACTCTCTCGGCTTCGTGCTTTCTATTTTCTGTGTACCAAATTGTATATATATTGTAGTAAACTTCATGTGTATCATGTATATTAGTTTCTTTTATGTTTTTCTTAAACAAATGTGCCATTTTCAGTCAATGATTTATGATGTTACATGTAGCCTCTTAACTTCAGAGTAGCATTGAATATTCATTGTTAAAATCTCCTAGTTTTCATTGGATGAAACTATCTGTATTCTTGTTAGAATTAATTTTGAATACTTTGACTAGATCTATAAAGGACAAATTCTTGCAAAATCTATTATTTCACACAGAGGCCAACTAGGCCCTAATTACATTGTAAAATCAATTTAATAAAAAAAATAGCTAAACGCAAATGCCCGTTGTCTTTCACCTTCTGATGACTAGCTGCCCTGCCTGCCCATTCTATTGGTTACTGTATTACGAACAGCCAAAATATCTAAGGAGTATTAAAATGAATCTAAAAAAGCTATAGATGTGGTGTTGGCATAAGTTTCTAAGCTTAGTTGTTAGAAATTTAGCTATCATCATCAATTTAAATTCGTAACAATTAACCTTATATTTTATATATATATATATATATATATATATATATATATATATATATTACAGTTATAAGTTACTTATGGTATATTTTTTATCTCTTATCATGTACCTATTTGAGTATTTTAAGTATTGTAAGGACAATTTTCCATAGTTTCCTTTTTTTACTTTAAACATTTCTTTAGTAGACTGCGCATATATCGAGCATCATGTTAGTGCATCAGAAGAAACAACTGTAAGAACGTCCAATGTAACTATGGTGGATAGAACAAAGAGTTCAAGTAATAATCAACTTCCTCAAGAATTGAATACAATGAAAATCAAGTTTTTTCATCATTTAATTTACTCTAAAACCTGTTTCTGTCCCAAAATTGATTTGCCATGTACTTCCATTGTATATACATAATTAGACTTTGACACATAATATTTTGCTTTCTTAAATTTAGAACACAAACACTTTATTGGTATGATTCCATTGTTTTCCTGAAGGTGATGTTTTTACTCTTTTCTCTAAGCATAGAACTATAAAGGATTTGCTGATTTTAAGAGGTTCTCGGTAAACCAAAAAAAAAAAAGGTAATATTTTTAGTTTAAGCCATTGCTTGCTCTTTTTGGAATGTGTTTTGTGTAAACTTTTCAGCAACAGCTATTACTAGTTAGTTTTTCTTCTTCCTTGGGATGAGGGGTCACTGGGCAAAATTATAACATGGAAATCTCTTAACAAAATCATAAAACTCTGGCACCCTATTATTGCTAGGCAAATGGCACTGTGTAAAATTAATACCTGAATCCAAAGCTACCTCCTTAGTTAATTTCCAGTTAAAGAATAAGCTGCAGGTGTAATCCCTTTACTCTTACCCTTAATTTTGATGAATATTTAGAAATTATTTAATGACAGCAAAAGTAAAAATTTAAAAACTTAAAAGATAGAGCAAGAAGGAATTACGCATACATATCATAACACACTATATATATATATATATATATATACACACACATCCAAAACTTTTTGTCAAAGTAGGTCTTATTAGCCCACTGATTTTCCCCCGAAGTTTTATATGTACAATACTAAGAGATTATTAGAGTTAAGTTAATGGAACTATCATATTACAATCAAAAGGGCTCTATGAGATCTACAACATATTTCTAAATCTTCATAATTTTAATTGTTTAGATCTTGCATATTAGTGTCAGGGGGAGTCGGTGAGATGATATGCTAGGTGTCTTCAATAAGAGTGATGTTATTTACACCAATAATCACTCGCACTTGCCTAAACATGGAAAGGTTTACATGCACCCATTTAATTTTCACTACTACTGTATGACCAATATCTTCACTATCTGAGCACATTGCCATCACAAGTGAGAATTTTATAATTCTACACATAAAAAAAAAAAAAAAAAAAACTAGTGATAGTCTAACTACTATGTGTGCAAAAACAAATTTAATTCCTTTTTATCTTATTTGAGGCATATAACAGATAATTATGTTGTTCATATATAAATCTTATATGAATATGATACAACTCATTTTACCTTTCATTTGTATGTCAAAAATAATATGTTAGTATTACAAATAAATAATTAAGATTGCATATTAAGATGTCTCCTAGTGTGAATCCACATCATAAAGCAATTATAAGATCATCTCTTTTTGGGGTTTTTGTTCTTCAAGAACTATGTCTATTAAATGGGAGATCATCTTTTATCGAAAATTCTATCCTTAAAAAATCATCTCTTATTGAAAACCCTATGTTTTTGGTACTGACAATTTATATATATTATAGTTATCATAAAACAATCATATCAAGGGTAAGTATAGAAACTTAATTGTCAACTCAATCAATCAAACAACTAACCATAAATACTAACCATCACATGAGCCATCAATTGCTTATATAAATTCTATTAGAACTCTTTGCTATTAATATAGTTTTTAATGTTTTTAAGGTCTCAATTGTCCATGGTTCATATTAGGTATATAATAATGGTCATTTGCGTATGGGAACTGTTAGGGGTCAATCTTTCATGCACAGGCATCATGGTCTAAGTACTTTAATTGATGTGATCTTGCATGCATAAATACAATTATTGGGTTAATTTTCTATGCATAGGATCCATGTAATACTCATTACTTGGGAACTCACGAGGGGAATTGCTTTGTTATATTCCTAGGCTTCTAGAAGAATTAGATATGACAACTTATGCATGCAGGCTATACTTATTAGATATAAGTATAGGGCACAAAGTAGACATATTATAGCATTTGCAAGAGTGCATGAACATATGGTATACACACAATGTAAAAGCACTGGTCACTAGAATTTAAAAGACTTTTATTTTTATAGATAATTAACTGATTTATATCCTACCAATCGATTGAAGGTCCTTAGATGATCGACTAGTATGTCATGATCGATTGACTAGTTAAAGGAGGGCAATTGACTGGTACCTTATAAAATTCTCCTTTTCTCTAAGGGGCCAATAATAAATTGGTCTTAGTTATCCTATTCTTCATTTGCAACTTTACTATTCATCTATCAAAATTTCCTTCCTTCATTATTTAGCCTTCTAAACATGATTTGAGCCATCAAACAATATTTAAATACATGATTAATGATTTAAATCATAATCCACAAACTTGGTTTCAAAGCCTCATCCATTCCAAAAAGACAGAAAGAAGAAAGATAGAGAGAGAAAACTCATAGGTCTTCCTTTTAACTCTTTGTAACCATAGTTTTCAATCATGAAATAACAATAAATCATCTAGACAACTATCTAAACTAACACAACCTAACATATGCAATCAATTTCTACCCATATAATTTTATATTCACTTTATTATAAGAGAGAGAAAAGAGAAGTAAAGAGAGAAAAAAAAACATTTAAAATTCTCGAAAAGACAAAAGAACATGTCTTATTTAAGCTTTTCTTTTTTGGTGGTTTCTTCCTTTGCCTTTATCTACAACTTTCAAAGCTCAACCCCCTCCTTTGTTACTCACTTTCTCTCTTTCTCTAAACGGCTCTCTCTCTTACTTACACTCAGTTTCTCTCTTTCTCTCACCTAGACACTCCTTGCAGCTGAAAATGGAAGCAAATGAACACTCTTATAAAGTCATCAAAGTTGGTTCATCTTCTTAAGTCTTGAATTATCTCTAAATGATTACTTTGTACATGATATTTTCCAAACTTCCAATCTTTGATTCATGATATTTGTAGCATGGTTGAGTTTTAGCAAAAAATGACCGTTATAAATGCTAATTGTAGGATTGTAATAATCATTTTTGACCAATTTAATTGTTCAAAGCTTGCCAAAATTCATTTAGTTAAAATTAAGTTTTGGCTCAAGAAAATTATATTTTGGCCTTGATTAAAATTGTACTTTAACATCAATTGAAATTTCATTATGACCTATAATCTTTTTATAATTATATTCTGACATCCAAAATTTACTTACATATTTTTATTTTTCAATTGTTTTTCTCAAAATTTTATGACCTTAGTGGCTTTAGAAATTTTGAATATTTTTCTACTTAAGCATTTATTATCTAATTATTTATTATTAAACTATTTAGAATAATTATTAAATAATTCCTAAAAATTACTAATAAATGCCTAATGACCCAAATAAAGTTTTGTTTTTATATAGTTTATCCAAAAAAAAAAGTTTCATTTTATTTCTGAACATTCATATTTTCCAAAATTCTAAAACTCCCATAATAGTATTTAAATGACTTTATTTATTTTATTTTATTTGAATAACCTAAATTAAATTTATTTTGAGGATGATGTTATAGTAGATGCTGTTAGGAAATCTTACTTTTTAGGGCAATAGATGAATTTTTCTTTAGAGAGAAGAGAAGAGAAATTTGATTTGAAGGAGAAGAAAAAATGGTCAAACCAAAAATTCCCTATACAATTTGTAAAGACTCATTTGATATGCAAAAAGTTAAGAATAAAAAGAAAAAGATAATTTTGTAAATAAAAAATACTTATAATACCTTTACTTTTAATGATTGAATAATTATTATTAAATAATAATTATAAAAATAAAATTAAAATTTTTCTAAAATTTTTCATTTCTTTCCTTTTTTTTTTTTTCCCTCTCCTTTTTCAAGTACCAGAGAGCCAGCCAATTTGCATGTCAAATATAGTGGCCCCCTTAAAATACCCATATGCAGAACACTGAAGAGAAGCCATACATACAATTTTATCCCATAACATACGTAAGTGCAAAGATATGCCCTTGAAGATGCGGACATTCCTATCTGACCAGACAAACCAAAGAATCTAATTGACTACACAATGCCACAAAATTTCGTTCTCCTTCTTTGTACCAAACCTTTTGAACTTAAAAATTTATTTTTCTAATACTTGATTATGTACTTTCCTCCATTTATTTTATGAATTCAGATAAATTGAAAGCCCTGCTAACTCCGAAATTATTTATTATCATTAGATGATTCTTATCCACTTACGCTGTATTTGACTGTAAATTCAAGGCTAGTGATTCATTAGTTGTTGTTTATTAGTCCTTTGTAGTCCTTTGGTTTCTTTTGCATTTTTTACTTCAAGTCAGTTGGTTTTTGCTTCGCTCATGTGTGAGGTCCTTTTTTGCACACAACTGAATAGTCTTAGCGTCTCAGCTTGCATTTACTTATCTGTTCTTTAATGGGTTCTATTCTATCCCTGCATTTTAATGGATATCTGTTGTTCCAACTTTACGCTTCGTTTGGATGGGGAGAAAAGTGGGGGGGAGAGAAAATCAGAGGGGAGGGATCGTGTTTTCCCTCGTTTGGATGGAGAGAATGCGCGGGAGGGAGGTGAAAACGGAGAGAAAATAAATGTGGGGCCCGCGTTTATTTTTTCTCTCCGAATTCGGAGAGATTTTGAGAAGAAAAGGAAGTACGCGTGATATATTATTTGTATTTCTGAAATTACCCTTTAAGTATATATATTTTTTAATCGGTCAGCTTGAAAAATATAAACGCAACCCTAATTTCTGTTGCCTCGACTATATTCACTCGACCTTTTTGTGAACTCCTCACGGCGCTCGCTAACCTAGTTTTGTCGATCAAGCTTTGCAACTTCGAGGAACAGAAGAAAGAAAAAAAATTTGCAAGGGTATGGGAAAAAAAATTCCCAAAAAGAAAGAAAAAAAATGAGACAAGAAAAAAGAGAAAAAAAAAAGAAGGAAAAAAGAAAGGGCAGAAAAGAAAAAAAAAAAAAAGGAGAAAAGGAAAAAGAGGAAAAAAAAAGAAGGAAAAAAATTTTTCAAAAAAAAAAAAAAGGGGTCCGACTGAAAGTCAGTCGGACCGACGGTCCGACCAAGGTGTAGTCGGACCGAAAGGTCCGACCATAGTTTGGTCGGTCAGTCGGACCCTTTTTTTTTTTGGAGATTTTTTTTTTGGAAATTTTGTTAGATTTTTTCCTAAAATTTTTTTCCCCTCGTTACAACTTTGGTGAGAAGGTTTTTTTTTTTCTTTGATTTTATTTTGTAATAATTCCTTCCTTTATTTTCTACTTATTTCTCTTTGCACTTTACTAGTACAACTTATTAGTTGTATACGATGAAATTATAATATTTTATAAAAAATTACAGTTAATTTAATTTCTATGGTATCTTTCTTTCCATGTATATGTATATAAACTCATAAGAAGCAAGCATTATTTATCCATAGAAATATTTAGTTCCATATGGTTTACATACAAATTTAGTTCCATATGTCTTGGCTTGCTATGGTGATTTATGTGAAAATTATTGACGTAGTCCATGTTGTCTTGCCTAGCATGTTCATTTACAACTAATTATTAAAATTAAGTTCACTTAATATAAAATTATTTCAACTAATATAAAATTAATAATTTATGTTAATTAATATGAAACTAAGTAATATATTTCTTTAACTAATTAATTGTACATTTTTTTGTGTTAATTTAAATTTATAAAAATATAACTATAATTATTCTCTAATTTATACGTGTATTGTTTGTATTTTTATGTAATATAAATAATCCTTGCAAATTATAACGTAACATGATCTTGCGGTGTAAGAAGGGTAGAATTGTAAAAAGAAAACTAACCACTTTTCTCCCCCCCATATTTTCTTTCGTCGCATCCAAACGAGGGAGGGAGAGAAATTTTCTTCTCAGTTTTCTCCTCCTCCGTTTTCGCCCCGCTTTTCTCTCCCCCCCTCCCCCCAAAAACTTTTCTCCTCCCCCATCCAAACAGAGCGTTATGGCTTATGGGACTTTCCAACTTTTCATTATTAAACATATTGATATAGCGTCTCATGTTATCCTAAGATTTTAAGATTGGACTAAGTATTGTCAGACTTCATTTTTACCTTAGCTTTTTCGTTATTGGCCCGAGTTTGTTATTGTTTCGTTAGATTATTTATTTATATGTTTACAAAACCTCATGACTTCTTTTCTTAACCCTTTAAATTATATAAATAGCACTACTTCATATGCATATGGACTTGACTCTCAAGTTCTATTTGATTTTAGTTGACTTCTAAACTTCATATATTCTTTTGGGCTTTCCAAATTTCTATCCATGTTTATGCAGAACAAATGAGGATGTCTATGCATGAGTTTTTACTTTAGAATTTTATGTTTCCTTCTTATTTACGTAGGAGAAACTTGCAATTTTTGGAAGTTTTGAATTTTTTTCAGTTTCTCACCATAATATAAATATATATTGTATTTCATTACATTCCATTGGTTATAGTGTCATTATGATAATGTGTTTGAGAACCTCATTGTATATTCTTTTGTTCCTATAGGCCATGTCAGTTTTGTTAGATCTTTTATAATTTGTTAGGATATTACCGTTTTTATTTGTCAAGTTGAAGAAATCTAACTTTACTTTCTTTGCTCAAAAGGTATCAGTTTTAACCCATAGATGCATATGAATTTGAACTGTTAACAAATAGTTGATTTGGGTCTCCTCTTTCTGTAGTTAGAAAAGTTGGACTTGGTAAAGTGAAGAAATTATAATTATTTGCATGATAAATTAAATTGTAATTTCACCACTTCTTGATAGGTATGAAGGGCAGCGTGACATGCTGTATAATAAGACATTTAATCTTGATCATGTTGCAAGCATGCATTGAACTTTTTGATGTGGTGAGTTCAAATTAAAAGCATTTTTTTGTTGGTTTCCTATTTATTTATAATTTTGATTACTTACAGTTGAAATGATGTAGGGATTATGGAACTTTTGGTAACACACAAGTAAATTGGATGATGCAAAGGATCCTGACTTCCAAATGAAGGTGGGATCCCAAAAGGAAGTCAAAGAATCTTGTGAACACAAATATCCGATCAAGAGTACTACAGTAAAGTATTATAAGATTTCCCCTGTAAATAGACTCCTTGGCTAAGAAAAATGTAAGTTCCTATTCTTAGTGTTAAACCACTGAGCAGGTCAAATGCAAGTCATTATTGTTAACCTATGTTGTATTAGTGCTAACCTATATAAAAAAAAGGTGTATCTTCATTTATTATAGTTTGCTATATCACTGCCAACCTATATTGTATTAGTGAAGTAGTTGATTATAGTTGGTTATAAAATTTGAACAATCTAACCTCTTTCTTTTCCTTATACAATTCAAACCAGGATGTTTAACGTCGCCATACCCTTTAAACACTTTTCCATTTCATGAAAAATGACACTGACTCTGCAAAATTAGCCAGTTGGATTCTTTGCAAAAGCATCTTTCATTGTCTTAAAAATTAAAGAGGTATCAAAGTCAAGATCATTAAGTAAATCCAATAATTGATATCCAGAGTGTGGAACCTATAAAATCTAAGATCTGCATGGACATTGAGCATACCATTCAAAATTGCAGATGCGATGCCTTATGACTACTAGTTCCCTGTTGAATAGGGTTGATTTGAAACTTTAACATTACCATTAACGTTGAGCATACCATTCAAAATTGCAGATGCGTTGCCCAATGCCTACTAATTCCTTGTTGCATAGGGTTGATTTGAAACTTCAACATTACAATTGACGTTGAAAAGGCTCGATCACTGCAATAATAATGGAAAATTTTCAAACAGCTATTATATGAATAAAAATTTAAAAAAATAAGTAAAATTTTTATGTTCTTATTATTAAATTTCCTAATAAAAACATAACAAAGAATATAATTTTTGAAAATAAATATATAATTTTTATAAGTAAGTATCATATAATTAATTTTTTAAAAAAATCTTATACATACTACATTTTTATTAAAATTTTAATAATAAAAATATTTAAAAAATTACATTTAAGTATAATTTATAAAAATGCTATTGTATTCATTTTGTATATGGAGTGGAGTATTATAGAGCAATTCTTACATGCACCGGGAGCGCCACGTCATTTATACACTTAATGATTAAGATTTACTCTGCACGTGAACCCTACCTGTACTATACATGAACCCCACCCATACAAATTAAATCTTAGTCATTGATTATTCTTGGAGTATGGTGCACTAAGTGCACCTAAGAAAAATTCAATATTATATGGCTTATTGATGTTTAAGCTAGGTCATCAGCTCATCTTTTGTGAGGATAGATAGATATTTTTTAAAACTTAGATTATTTAAATTTAATTTGAATGATGTAAATTTAATATTTAATTTTTTTATTTAAATTATTATCTTTTAAAATTAATAATTAAAAATTATCTTTATTTTAAATCCTATATTTTTTAAATATAAAAAATAAAAATAACAATTTTAAGTTGGCTGAATTTAATTTAAAATTTAAATGGCATATATTATAATGAGTAAATAATGAATTTAAAAAATGAATAAGGGATCTTTGACTGATTGTATCTCATTTTTGGCGAGGCGGCGTGTAGACTGGGTAGGCGAACCATGACAAGACACAAGTCATGGTCGATTGACAAAAGAAGTAGAAAGAAAGACTGAGCATTGACCGATTTATGTCTAAGTTTGACCTCTACATCTTTCCCGAGGGGAATGTGTAGTTAAAATTCACTTTAAACCTACCCCGCTCAGAATCAGCTAGCCCAGTCTGAGCCATTATGGCGTTTGTGAGTTCTGCTATGTTGCTAATTCTTTTCATTTCGGCTCTGCCTTTCCAATGTTCATCTTCATCCTCTAGCGATACCTTCTCCCTATCGGTGGAGAATCCAGAAAACGTTATAAAATCAAGAAACGACATGTTCACTGCTGGGTTTTATGCCGTTGGTGAGAATGCCTTTTCCTTTGCCATCTGGTTCACCGAACCTCATGGCAAAGACTTGACCGTCATTTGGATGGCAAATCGCGACGAACCCGTGAACGGAAAGGGCTCACCGCTTACCCTCCGCGACACAGGTAATCTTGTGTTAAATGATGCGGGTCACTTCGATGTTTGGGCTACCAACACCACCTCAACAACCTCTCCACAATTGCTTCTCAACAATGATGGTAATCTTGTTCTACTTGAACCTAACGGTGCAGTACTGTGGCAAAGTTTTGATTTTCCAACAGATACACTTGTCCCCGGACAACATCTCACCAGATACACAAGCCTCGTCTCCTCCAGAAGTCAGACTAACCGCTCTTCTGGTTTCTATAAGTTTTTTTTCGACAATGATAATCTTCTTCGTCTTCTCTATGATGGCCCTGACGTTTCAAGTATTTACTGGCCAGATCCCTGGCTTGTCAGCTGGGAAGCTGGAAGGTCCTCCTACAATGCAAGTCGAGTTGCGGTTCTCGATTCGTATGGTAATTTCAGTTCAACTGACGACCTTACTTTCATGACATCAGATTATGGCCCCGTGCTTCAGAGAAGATTGACCATTGATCATGATGGTAATATCCGCGTCTACAGTAGAACAAAGTGGGGAGAGAAATGGTATGTTTCATGGGAAGCCCAATCAGAACCTTGCAAGATTCATGGCATCTGTGGAGCCAACAGTGTGTGCACCAATGATCCTTATTCTGGTAGAAAATGCTCTTGTCTTCCAGGCTACAGGGTCAAGAATGGAAGCGACTGGTCTTTTGGATGCGAGCCAAAATTCCGTTTGCCTTGCAACTCAACAGAGTCTCGCTTTTTGCACATAGGCAATGCCGAGTTCTACGGCTATGACTATGGGTTCTTCGAAAATCACACCTATGATCAATGTAAGGATCTATGCTTGAAATTATGTAATTGCAAAGGCTTCCAATATACCTTTGATCGGGACAGCGGGATTTATAAATGTTACCCAAAGACGCTTTTGCTCAACGGGTATCTTTCCCCTGGTTTCCGTGGAGCAATTTACTTGAGACTGCCTGAACCTAGTTCTTTCGCTTTTGAAGAATCCATTATGAAATGTAATCATGTTGACTCCGTAAAGCTTGAAAGAGTGTACGCCTTAAGACCTGAACAAGTCTCAGTGAAGGTGTTTCTGTGGTTAGTGTTGGCAATTGGGGCCTTTGAAATTATGTGCATCTTTCTGGTCTGGTACTTGTTGATCAGGACGCCGAAAAAGTCAAGTACAGATCAGCACAATTATCATCTTACTGCAACTGGATTCAGGAATTATAGCTACTCTGAGTTGAAAGAGGCAACAAAAGGGTTCAGTGAAGAGATTGGAAGGGGTGCTGGAGGAATCGTGTATAAGGGTGTATTGTCGGATCAACGAGTTGCAGCAATCAAGAGACTCAACGAAGCTAACCAAGGAGAAAGTGAGTTTTTAGCTGAAGTCAACATAATTGGAAGGCTTAATCACATGAACCTGATTGACATGTGGGGTTACTGTGCGGAGGGAAAGCATAGGTTGTTGGTGTATGAGTATATGGAGAATGGTTCTTTGGCAGAAAATCTTGTGTCCAGCAACAACTCACTTGATTGGAGAAAGCGGTATGACATCGCCTTAGGAACGGCCAGAGGTCTTGCATATCTTCACGAAGAATGTTTGGAGTGGATTTTGCATTGTGATATAAAGCCTCAAAATATACTTCTAGATTCAGATTATCAACCCAAGGTGGCAGATTTTGGATTGTCTAAACTATTGAATAGAAATGACTCCAACAAGATAAGTTTCTCAAGAATTAGAGGAACCAGAGGTTATATGGCACCTGAATGGATTTTTAATTTACCAATCACGTCTAAGGTAGATGTTTATAGCTATGGGATTGTTGTGTTGGAAATGATAACAGGAAAAAGCTTAAGGAGCTTCCAGATGGTTGATGGAGTAGAGTCACAACATGGAAAGCTAGTAACATGGGTGAGGGAGAAAAAGAACAGAGGAAATGAAATAACATCGTGGGTGGAACAAATCATTGATCCTACAATTAAGGGAGGTTATGACACACATAAGATGGAGATTTTGGCTAGAGTGGCTTTGGATTGCGTTGAGGAAGAAAAAGATGCAAGACCTACAATGAGTCAAATAGTGGAGATGCTTCAAAGTCAAGACAGTGATTCTCATTCATGATAATGGCATGGTGGTTATTTTCCCTTAATATTCTATTGGTTATGATACTGCGTGTGGTTTTATATTATTATTAGCCTATATGTATGCTTGCTATTGTAAATAAATTTCCCCCTGGGAGTTCCATCTACAGACACGAAATGTAGTGGCTCGGTGGATGCTCTTACCACTCCATTCTTGGCGTTTACTGTGTTTTAAAATAATTTAGTTGCGATTAAATCCTATGATGTTGTATCCAATGGAACTTAGTTAATCAAACGACTTAACTATGAGATTCATAAACGCTTTCTTCTATATTTATGGTAAAACAGTCGAAAAGTCATAATTTGTGATTAGCTCCGATCAGCATACGCAGTCATGCATGCAATACACCTGCTTAGTCATAATATCTTTGATCACGGCCTGACTAAAATGGATCTGGATCCCCTACTCATCCTATCCTCAAAGGATGAGTAGGTGCTTTTTCAAATCTAGACCGTCCAAATTTAATTCGGACGATTCAAATTCATTCTTTTATTTTTTTAAATTTTTTAATTTAAATTATTATTACTTTAAAATATGACAGTTAAAAAATTATTTTTATTTTTTATTTTACACGATCATTCAAATTTAATTTCAACGATTTAGATTAAGATAAATAGGGGATAATTAGAAAAAAGATGAACAGGAGATTTGCATTCGACTAAAATGGTCAAGTCTCTGGTTGTAATTGTCATGGAGGCTTGGTCCAGCTGGGGACTCCTTGGTCCTTTCATTTGGGAAATTAGGGCCTATTGACATGTCCTTGTTGACCACTACGGTTGATCCTTCAAATTTTATCTCCATAACCAAAATTAACCAAAGGCAACATATATGTTCAGCCATATAATATTATATATTATTCTTACAAAATATTTGCGTTGTGTACTCTTTTATCCTTCTGTGCATGCTTCAGTTCCAAGAAGAAATTCAAAAGACAAAATATGATTTATATTGACTTGACCGGATTGACCTCATTCCGGTAATTTAAAGAGTCCGAGGGATTGAACCATCCGGATGTGCATTCCCCCACGCATGTATTGGATTTGAAATTTTTTTTAAAAAACTTCGGTTTGGATGTATCCACTATGCAGTTTCTACGTGAGAAGATTTGACCCTTCCTGTTTAATGAAAATGCTGTGTTTAAAGATAATTATCTTTTTCTTCAGGCTAGCTTTCTTTCCTTTATTTTTCATTTTTTTGTAATATCCGTTAAGGACTACTTGCCATTATAATTTCGCGATCATCCAATGGGCTCTCCCCATAGACCACAAACATGATAGAAATAAATGACATATGTTTATATATCATAGACACAGAGCCATAGAGGGAAAATTAGTGAAAGGAAGAGCAGGAATAGAGCATATGTCGATTGGGCCACCAGCTATATCATGACGTTACTGAAACCCATGCGGGAATTGACTGCTAAATTAAGTCAGAATTGGCCAAGCATTAAAACCAAATCCAGTTGGGGGGGTTTGCTTGTACCTTTGGAAGTCTTCATTTGGTTCAGTGGACGAAACAATATGAAAGTTTCTTGAAGGCAAACGTTGATGGGAGCTAGCAGAGGTGGAATTGTGAGGGCAATTGGGCTACAGGTTTCTTAAGCATTCAGGCGGAGTTAATGGGCATGATAGATGAGGTGTTGGGTGAGGTTGGTTCCAGTTCCACTGTCACTTGGGGGAAGCCAATCAATGTGAGAAAGATGGATCGCGGAGCCATGCTTTAGTTTCGGTGGTGGCTGCATCATCTACCACGGGTGGGTCTTTCTCTTTTTGCTGAAATAGTAAAAGAGGATGAAAAATGATTAAAATCTAAATTAGAGTATAGCCTCTCTTTTTCTTTTTCTTTTTTTTCAGTTTGAATCAAAGTGGAAATTGCGTTTCTCTTAACCCCTAATAATCTGAAGAAAAACAAAGTTACAACTTACGAACAGTAAGATTTGAGGAGAGAGGAAGGAGAATAATTTCTTTTCTCCCCTTACTTTCTCATCTCAAATTTAAAAACTCTCACATGGAGAGCTTATTTATTTATTGCCATTTTGTCATTTCCTCTTGTATCCTGTCCATTATTCGTGTTCGAAACATGCCCAAAGCCAACTTATTGATATGTAAAATGATTCTAATAAATTTATAATTTAATAAAAAAAAAGTGTATATATTGATCATTTTGTTTTCATTTTACCATCTTTTTAAATATAGTTGATCGCATGACAATACTGATCAATACCACCTCCTTCACAGCAATGTTTAGAATATACATTTTAGTCACATGACAAGACTTATTTAACTTCTCTATCAATACAAGTTGATTAGGTAAATTTGTAAATATTAGTTAGAGCTCCTAAGATAAATTGTTTTTATTGGATCAACTCAGTTTTTTAGAATGACAGGTTGAATGTACAAAATTAGAACACTCTTATAACAAGGACCGCCAAAATAATAGGCCAACTATGAAAAGAGTGTATTAGTCATATATCTCTTCCCCCCCTCCTAAAAAAAAAAAAAAGACTAGTCATATATTATAAAAATGTACGTTAGTTCAATTAAATGTTAATTTTTTTATTAAAGTGAATAGACTCTTATAATTTTTATTTAATAAGATATATATGTTTTTAATTTTGATTAAAATGTTTAACAAAAATTACAAAGTAGTGAAAATATAATTTATTAATTTTTGTATATATTTTTATTTTGTTTGACGTGACCCGTCAACATCTTTTAATGTTAGTTAGGCTTACAAGAAAAAGGCCAATCCAACTAATTTTATGGGCTAGTCCATTTTAAATCGTCTAACGCCTATGTAGTGCTTAGCTGTCGCAATAGTATAGTCTGTATAGAGCCATAGGGGAAAAAGTGTGATCTAGAATTGCAGATGAAGTTGGTGAGGTGAAAAATGGGACCATGAACATTAGAAGGCACATACCCATTGATTGGACGTTGTTATCTTCTGATTTGGAGTAAGACGCTTCGTAAGGAGGCCATCGCAACGAAATTTAGCCTTCCTTAAGGATCCATTACGTGTAATGAGCAAGAAAGCCATTGCTCAAACAAGCTCCCAGAGATCTGGACCTGCTTTTAATCAAGGCTTCGTTGTGTTCGGTCCTATTAAGTTTGGCCCAAGAGAAAAAAATTAAGGGCAAGTAGCGAGTAATTAAAAGTCAAAAACTCCACATTGGATCACGTTGCAATTTATTTCTATTAAATTAATCTTAAATTATGAACTTGGGACAGACGGCAAGTTTTGACTCCAAAAAGTCATATGGCATCCCAGAATTTCTTCAGCTTTCTGGAATAGCACAAGATCAGAAGACATTCTCCATCTCCACACAACAAAGAGGATGCCTTCCTTCTTGTTGTGGTTACTGGTAATTGTAATGGGGGCAGGGGCAGTGAGGCCTCAAGTCGAGAAAAACATATTTATACTGGGCGGACAGAGTAACATGGCGGGACGCGGAGGCGTTGTGAACGACACCGTGACGGGGATCACGACGTGGGACGGCGTCGTTCCTGTGGAATGCCGTCCCAACCCCTCCATTCTGCGACTGAACGCCGGCCTACAGTGGGTGGAAGCGCAGGAGCCCCTCCACCAGGACATTGACGACAAGAAGACGAATGGGATCGGACCCGGAATGCCATTTGCAAATTGGATCTTGGAGAAGAAGCCCGGATTTGGTGTGGTGGGATTGGTGCCTTGTGCCATCGGAGGCACCAACATAAGTCAGTGGGAACGAGGAAAAGAGCTTTACAAGCACATGATCAGGAGGACTCGGGCGTCGCTGCAGGATGGTGGCACTCTCAGGGCCTTGCTATGGTATCAAGGCGAATCCGATACCCTCACTCACCCAGATGCTCAAGCATATGCCTCAAGACTTCGCAAGTTCTTCGCCGACGTTCGTGATGACCTGCAGTCTCCGTTGCTTCCTATAATCCAGGTTTCTTTTTTTAATTTTTATTTTGCTCTCCTCCAATCATATCGACTATTTTAATTTATCCTTTTAAAAAATAGTTATTTCATAAATATTTAGGTCCGGTTTTATGTGCTTTCAAGATAATTAATTGCTTCTATATTATAGAAAATATAGGTCGGCACAAACAATCATACTGGAATTTGATATATCTTAAACTGAAAAGAAAAGTCACCAAACCTGGTGTCTTAAAAAGAGGAGATTTTCACACCAACTTCCTCCCACTACAAATGAAAAAAAAGATTAGCTGACATTGAGAAAGGCTTTCTTTGTTGAGACTCAAATGTCTTTTCGACGGATTTCTTCTTTCTTTTTTTCCACACCAGCCATAATCTATTAGTAAAGAAACTGCGCCGGCTATCTTTTATTTTTCAAAGAGGGAAAATGAAATTATATTAAGAACAAAGAAAATATAAAAGAGTAAATTATGCTAACTTATATAAAGTTCGATTAAAGAAAAAAATTTGAATATATTTTTTATATCTTTATTATTAAGTTTTTTAATTAAAATATAATAATTTTTAAATTTTTTAATAATAATATAACGAGTATATAATTTTTTACTTATAAAATATGTGAATTTTACAACTTGGTATCACATATTTATATTTTTTAAAAAAAAAATTTACACATACTATAATTTTATTGATGAACATAATAATAAAAATTTAAAAAATTATATTTAAATTTAATCATTAATTAAATTATACCCAATATCCATTTTGTTTTGAAAATTACATTAACTCTTGACATTTTGATATATATGGCAAAAATATTTTCTTTAATTTAATTTTTGTCAAAGGAGTTAACTTTCTCCACTATAAAATTGTGATTTAATTCTTGACACGAAAATACAAGTAACAAAATGGATGTTATAAAGGCATCATGCCAAATTAGGCCTTTACTCAACTGGAGGCCCAAAACCAAGCTGTTTTATAAGCTTGATTCTTGACTTAGCTTGGTAAAACTTGGTTTATAACTAGGCCAAGTGGAGTTTAATTGAATCTTCTTCTTTTTCTTTTTTTTAATTTTTTTTACTTTTAATTAGAACCAAAAAAAATCTCTAATAACCCAAAAACATGAGATTTTTAAGTAAAAATGCTAGAGATGAATGCTCATTCACACCAATAACCAATTAACAAATATATATAGTTTTTTTTTTTTTTTAATTTAACTCGGGGCCAGGTTCATCTTCTTTGACCTAATTTTGGGTTTAGTTTCATTTTGACATGTCCTAGCCCAAAATGATTAGGTCAGTTCAAGTAAACCAAGCCAATTAAACCCTTGTTTATCTTAATTGATGTTAAGTTTTAACATAAAATTATGATTTCAATCTTAATATAATAATAAAAATAATTAAGTAATTTTATTTAAATATAACATATTTTATATAAAAATAATTAATTTCATTAACCAAAAATAAATAATAAGAAAGTAAAATATAATTTTAAAAATACAAATAACATCAAATATAATATAATCAAATACAATTTTGATACAACTTATTACGATAAAATTGCCCATAATAAAGCGACTATTTGGATGACCCAAGCTTATAAAAAATTCACTTGTCTTTTTAGAGGACATTGTCAATAACTCTTTGTGGAGTAATCTTATTTTCACATGCATTATTTTATTATAAAAAATAATTTGCATCAATTTTATTTTATGAGAAAGAAATATATTATTAAAAAAAAGGTACAAAATTAATTATGTGAACATTTTCTTCTTTGTAATGGAGCACTTTGCTAGAGTTAAAACTCCAATAGTTTATTTTTTGTGTCTAATAAGAAACGATTAACTTTAGGTATCCAAAAAAAAAAAAAGAAACGAATAACTTTCATAATTGAACATGTGATATATAAGCATAGCCTTTACAAAGAATGAATACTCTGGGCCGTCTGCTTTTGTTAAGGAAAGAGAGAAATAAAGGTAATTTTTTTGGTAATATTTATTATCTTTTTAATATAATTATTTAATAATATTTGCCTTTTTTTTAGGTAAGGATATGGAGATATTTATTATCCATTTCAACTATTATTCTTATTTTTTTTAATATCTAATAATTTTATATATTAAATGACCCATCAGAAACAAACTTGAACTCCAAACTTGAGGTCAAAATTGTCTTAATAATTAAGCCATAAGAGTTTGGCAGAGGGGTAGTTAGTTGATAATAATAATAATAATAATAATAATGTGGGTGGTGCTGTTTATAGGTGGCTTTGGCATCGGGGTTAGGGCCATACGTGGACACGGTGAGAGAAGCCCAATTGGGGATGGACCTTCTCAACTTGAGGACTGTTGATGCCGAGGGTTTGCCCCTTGAGCCAGATGGGCTTCATCTTACGACCCCAGCCCAAGTTCATCTTGGTCAAATGATGGCTGATGCATTCCTTCCCTTTCTACCCACTCCATTGCATGCCGAAGCTCAAGCTCCATTACCTAATAAGGCGTCTCCGAGACTTTCTAGTTTGGCAAGTGCCCTTTTTATTTTTTTCTTCTTCAGATTCATATTGGCAACTTTCTTATAGTGCTTCCCCCTTCCTCTGCTCTTTCTTTTTTCCTTTGGTTACTTTCTTACTGTGTTACAATTATGAAACAAGACTTTGTCTACGAAAATTCGAGCTGTAAAGCGTCTCTCTTTTTGTAAAACAAAATTACAGCGGTGAAGAGTGGCTTGTTATTTTTGGGGGAATTAAACTCCCCAGAATACAATATTTGGGATCTGACCCTGAACCAGTAGGTTGCGGCAATTGGTCAGGGTAAAAGTTTGTGGAGAATCTTTTTTTCTTTTTTTTTTTTTTTAAATAATTTTCATTGACTATGTAACGTATATATGATATACGTCGCCACGTGGTGACAGCTATTTAGAACGGATTTAAATTTTGGCTGAATATAAAACAAATAAGGACAGGGTTCTTATAATGGTGTTCATTTTTTCCCAAGTTGAATGAACGCCATTCACATTCAGGCATTGATAATCCTAGTAGGCTTGAACGAAATTGACGGTGAAACTTTGCGAGACTTCTGATCAACACTGATAGAAGAGAGAAAAAAGAAGAGAGTGGGGGGGGGGGGGTGGGAATAAAAAGGAAGAAATTCATTAGGCAGATAATTTAGGACCACATGGCCATTTTCGTACTGAATGTATGGTCCCAGGGACTGCATTTGAACCGAATGGGGAAAAGCAGGACTGACTTTTAAGTCGTTCTCCACATCGATATATCTAGAATTATTGTTGTGATTTCCAAGTAGTAGCCAATTACAAGGGGGGAAATGACGGGATTAACCCAATAATAGCAAATAATAACATTTTAATTAAATTGCAGTTATCTACATTATTCCACTTGAAAGAAATTGGTCCCGAGAAAACAAGTTGAGTGCAAAGATTCTTTTTTTTTAAAAAAAAATAAATTCAGCTAAAATGTAATTTTGATGTAAGCAAGGCTCCAATGGAATTTGTAACGCATGCATGATGTGGCGGGACCGTTGTTATGTTATAGACGGGTCCCTTTGGAACAAGGCACGCGAGCAAGCTTATTGGGCAAGGCTTCTCTTCCCTTTCCTTGTTGTTGAACAATCGATGATACCGATGTGACTCCTGACTCTCTCAAACAGAGATATATATGACACAAGAACAAAAGGGTAAAACGTGCCATTTTAAAGGCTTGAGGTTTCTAACTAGGAAATCATCAGTGATGGCGGTCATGTCCTTTGTGTCATGGTTTTTCAGGGTAATGCTAATATTAGGCCATTCATGTTCAAGGTCAGGGGCTAACAAGGATATATTTTTACTGGGAGGACAGAGCAACATGGCTGGTAGGGGCGGCGTTCAGGGAGGCAAATGGGACGGTAACGTCCCACCCGAGTGCAAACCCAACCCATCCATTTTCAGACTCAATGCTCAACTCCAATGGGAGCAAGCACGTGAGCCTCTGCACACTGACATTGATGTGGGCAAAACTTGCGGAGTTGGGCCCGGAATGGCTTTTGCCAACGAGGTGATTCGAGCCGCTGGTACAGTGGGTCTGGTCCCTTGTGCCGTTGGTGGGACTCGAATCACTCAGTGGAGCCGAGGTTCGCCGTTGTACAATCGGCTAGTGAAACGAGCCAGTGAGTCCGTGAGGGATGGTGGCACTATTAGAGCACTTCTTTGGTATCAAGGAGAGAGTGACACAGTCAGAAGAGAGGATGCCCAGTCATATAAGGCAAATATGGAGAGCTTTATTATGGATCTGCGTTCTGATCTTCACAATCCCTCTCTACTGATTATCCAGGTTAGCCTTTCTCTTTTCTTTCTTCTTCTTCACACTCACTCACTAATTTTTTTTCCCCAATTTTAGTAAGAGGGGGCGGGGGACTTTAGGGCGTGCAATGACTTTTCTGATGCTCCTTCATGCTTGTAACCAATTTCAAATGTCACGCCGTTCTTCTGCCATAATTATTTTTGTTGTTTTGTACATGTCTTTTGACTGCCACCTATAATTAGTGCCAACAAGCCGTGCTAGTTGAGCCTTAATTTAAGCCTTAATTTCATATAAGAGGCCATCTCCTCCTCTCACATACTTTTCCTCCCTTCTCGATTAAAGGAGTGTCAGTCTCGCTATGATTTCAAAGCTTTTAATCTATTATAATCTTTTATTGTAAAATTTTTATAAATTTTAGAAGGAAAAAAAAAAGGTTAAAAACATGAGAAAGTGAGACCTATATATAAATATATTTTTACTTCACGTGTTACTCATTTTAAAATCTACCAAAATTTTACAATAACAAATTTGAAGAATTCTTTGCACTGATCTCAAATGAGATAATCACATGCTACTCGTCAAATGCCATCGAACTAGATAACACAATGGGGCCAAAGCGCCACCTAGCAGTATGAATGTTTAAAAGTTACCTGAAATATATTAAATTACAAAAACAAATAACTATTATAGAATATGTGTGTCTCCAAAATTTTAAATTAAAACTATGATATCCAAATGGCGTACACATAACAACTGCAAATTGTTTGTTCAGCTTTTTAAAAAAAGAAAATATGAAAAAATAATTAAGAAGGTGATTGCTAAAATATCAGAAAACTACAGTACAGCGAGAGAAGTCCCCTCATGAAAGGATGCATATGAACTTATGAAGGAGACACACCCAGTTAATTTCATGATTAAACTAGAATAGTAAAATTAATTTCATAAACCAGGAAATTCTTTCCTCCGTAAAACCAACTTATGAAAACAAATTGAAGATAAAATATAGGTCCAGCTGTACTCTTATATATTTTGTTGCTACATTTGATTGGAACATACAAATTGAATTAGCAGTGAAGTAGTGATTGTATAGTGACATGTAGGCATGAATAAAGAAGAGAAAGTAAATTAAATTGTTGCAGGTGGCACTAGCGTCAGGGGAAGGCAAATTCGTAGAGAAGGTGAGAGAGGCTCAACTGGGGATCAAATTGCCTAACGTCAAGTGCATTGATGCCAAGGGATTACATCTCAAGGCAGATAAGCTGCACCTTACCACTATGTCCGAGGTTCACTTAGGCATAAGGTTGGCTCGTGCCTATCTTGCCGCATCCTCCCATCTCTCCAATCATTCGCAGCTTTTACCCGACCACTAAATCACCCTGGGGCTCTTCTCTTCCTATTTACTTTCGGAGAATGAATATGCATTTACCAATGTTTTTAATTTAGCTTAACTTATTAAAATTTCAATTCACACCATATATGGATAGAATCAATTTACATCTTTACTATTTCTTCAACTGCAAGTTCATTTTTCATCACTGCCATCCACGCCAATGGAATTCAAGAATATAATTAAATCTAGAAAATGCACTCAATTGGCATAACCCTCTATTCCAGATGACTTTTTTTTTTTTTTTTAAAGTTGGTTCTGATTTGTAAGAAATATCGGTGGCAAGATCTCAAGAACATGAGTACGAAATAATTAGACGCCGCTGTTGACTTCTATTGGATAATCACAAAAGAATGAGTGGACTACATAGCTGGGCATGACTTGACCGTACGCGATCAGCATAAACATGTTATTTTTTGAGATAAGTGTTGGATTATTTTTACAGTAGCAGAAGCAGCAAACGTGTCGATTCGTTACAATTTTAAGATGAGATTGATAGCTGGAGGCAGGAGCAGCCACCGCATCCACCAGGTGTCAACAGGTTGACCTCAGCAAAATGGGCTAGTCTTGCAGTTTATAAGGAGACTTGATTAGTATTTAAGAGATATGTCAAATACACTTCATCTTCCCAGTCAAATTAATCTTCCACAAGTGATGATGGATACGGAGGTGCTGAAATTTTTAAACAGGTTTAAATAATGGTTTATTCTTGAAGATGTCGTTCTTGCGTGTGTCGATTTGTTATGTTGCGCTACTTGTGTAGGGAATTGAATTTATAAACGAGGAAGGTGCAGTAGAAATCGAAGTTGATAGTGTGGATGCTGGTTCATCCGCAGCAGCAAAGCCAGACAGAGAAGCCACCAACTCTAAAGCGGTTCATGAGAGTGGCCCCAGCGAACAAAACCGTGAATCTGACAAGGAAACTAGCTCTACCTCAAAATGATTCTGGCTCTCTAGTGAACAGGAATTTGTAGGCTTTTATAAAACTGAAAATTGTAAATCTCAGTTATTATCAATTTCCTACTTTAATTATCGAAAAAATCCCCTAAATTTTTTTATTATAAAGTTTTTTTAAAAAAAGAAAAAGGTTAAAAAAATTAAAAAAATAATTTCATACACATTTTCACTCTTCATGTCGTTCTCTTTCTAAATTATATAAAAACTTTGTAAAAATTTAAAAATGTAAAATTTTAGAAAATTCAGACTCATTGGTTTCGGTCTTTCCGCGTCCATTGCAGCTTAACCGAATTCAAACAACTCATGTCCGCGACCCCTCTTTTATTTTAATACTAATCAAACGATCACAATTTTATAAGCTAAGTATACACGCTCCCACACAGTAATTTATCTTCAACATAAGGGGATTTACACCAACTCCTCTTCTAATTTAATATATAATACGGCTTCGGAATAAGCTTCTTTAACCCAAAAAGAAAAAAAAGGACAAATCTCAAATTAAGGCCTATGTAATTAAATTTCAAAGGTGTATATATAATTGAAGAAATGATAATTCAAAATATTAAATTTAGAGGGTAGTAGCCCTGCGGTGTCTTGTTACTATATTATCAACCCGCCGGATTTTGCAGCCCTTCTTTTCAGAGTAGCTTTTGAGAAAAATATAATTCAGGGAGAGGCCGTAAAGAGGAAAAGTCTACTAAATATTGTGTTCCCTTTCATTTTATTGTTTCATGCGGCCATCTGTTAGTACTTTGATCTCATAACCTATTCTTTCAATTGAGTACTAATAGTTTTCGACGATAATTTCAGATTTTTTTTTTTGTGGATTTTTATTTTTTAAATAGATATACTCGACTTCATCTTTTTTTATTTATTTAACTCTAACTTATTCTCTTACTTTCTCTTTCAGTATATATTTTCAGTCATCATATTTTTAATTTTTTACTTAACTACATTTTAATTCATCGTTTTATACATAACTGTGTGTCCACTTATAATTTACATAAAATTGGAAATGATTACATTTAAATTAAATGATATAATTATCATCGTAGCAAACAGACTAAGGTGAACAAGAATCTTTAATGTCCTTTTTAATAATAAGCTTGTTTTTGTGTCCAGTAATTCTCCAAAAGAACATTTTCAAGGCCATGGAAGAAAGGGAGAAGATTGCAAATTTCAAAATTCCAATTATATTATCACTGATGCTTGCTTAAAATTTCTCATCTTGATATAGGCCGACAAGTTTACCAACCACTTATTTATTAGCACTTCATTACTAAGAATCGCAGTTTTGCAAAGCTATTATTCAGTAGTACCTCCACGCACCTAATCTTAGAGGCTGTTGCTTTGTTGGGCCGTTTCAGGTATGCATAATTGATGCAAGTTGCTCGTTTTTTATACACTAGGCCTAAGTTTGTAGTTTTTTTTAAGGAAGACAAACAGCTATTATTTCACGTTTGTTATATTGCAGAGAACAAAAAGCTAATTCAAGGGCCCTTGTTGGAATAAGCAGAGCGAACTACCCATAATTAACTGAAGCCCAAAGCAAAGGGGAATAGTAATAGTAGTACAGCAGTAAAGGAATGTGAATATGTGTAATCTATTCCCAGATTCCAACTTCCATGAAGCCATCCTGAGTGGCGCAGCCCCTAAACATGCCATTACAATTGAAGCCACAGGCAACATCCCCAGTGTGGGACACGGCAATCAACCCAGCCATCCCTTCGTCCAGCCTTTCCTTTATCACGAAGTCCACTGCTTCCTGAAGGCCCAGTCCTTTGTACTCCATCACGGCCGCCACCTCACGTGCCAGTGTGCCCCGTATGATGGCCTCCCCCTCCCCCGTGCACGATACCCCACACAACTCGCAAGCGTAGGTCCCAGCACCGATCAAGGGTGAGTCACCGATCCTACCGGTCATTTTGTTCATGAGTCCACCTGTTGACGTCGCAGCCGCACACCGTCCCTCACCGTCCACCACCACGCACCCAACCGTCTCCGGCGCATATACGCTGATGGGCAGTCCATTCATTTGCAGTGGGCTCTCTACCCCTGCACCGCACGTTTCATTTCCAATTGGGATCCTGTAATCAAACTGCATCCAACATAGATATATAATTTTAGTCATCATTAAAATCACACACATGTTTTAACAGAAAGAAAGAGAGGTACCAGAATACTGTTAGCTTCCTTTGCCAGCTTCAGCATACCAATATTTTCGGGAGTAATGAAGTATTCGTTGTCCACAGTTTCCACACCCTGCACATTTTACACAATACCCAAATTTCTCTCAGTTATTTCCATATTAATAAAAAAAAATCAGACTGATATATTTATTCATAAACAGTTACGGAAATACCGCGTGCATGAGCTATATTATTTATATTTTATTCTAAAAAAGAAAAAAGAGAAGAAAGAAAGAGCAGATGTGCCAAAATGAAATGAACACGGTGACATGACAAAAGTGGCAGACTTTTTCTAGCGAAGAAAACTGAAAACTGGATGGAGAGACAAATTTGAGGAGGGGATGTGAAGAACGGGTAAAAGAGGACCTGCTGCCTAGCGAATTCCTCAGCGCCGGAGAAAGCGAGATAGGAATGAGGGGATTTATCCATGACCAGCCGGGCCAGTGATATCGGGTTTTTGACGGTGGTAACGCCCGATACGGCACCGCATCTTCTTTTGGTGCCATCCATGATGCTCGCCTCCATTTCCACTGTCCCTTTTTCTGTCAGCGCAGATCCGCGTCCTGAGTTGAACAGCGGATCTGTTTCCAGTTCTCTCACCTATCACGTATCACCAATCATATATATAAAATTAACCAATGCCTGCTAACTAATGTATATATAATGGAAGATCTGATTCAACAATATAAACTGTAAAACAGCATGCATGGACGGCGGTTGGAATTGGAATTTGTAATAAAAGCCATGCAATATGAACGCCCAAATAAAATGGAGTTAGCTAATAGACATTTTGATTTCATGGAAAACAAAGAGAGGTGTGAGTATAAAAGGAAGAGAGAGTTACGAAAATGGAACAACATGGAATTACAAATAAGAAAGAAAGCTGTACATACGACAAGTTCGACGACATCAATGGCGGGAAGATTAGAATTAAGAGCGGAGATGCCGAGATGGAGACAGCGAGTGAGGAGTTGCTTGGCTTGTTCTTGACGGTGGGTTGGAAGATTAGGGTCCACGCCAGCGCCGCCGTGCACGGCTATAGCCCAACCCCCCATATCTCCCTCTGCTGTAGGTGTCGCGTGTTTGGGTATGGTTATGGTGCGAGATTCGCACTGGGGTTGGTGGGTGCTTTTATAGACAGTTTCGGACTTGAAAGGTCTATGTGTTAAAATTTAATTTGGTTGCTCCACCGGCCAGGTCGTTTCGGGTGCCGCTCATAACTCAGGGACTACCGGACTAGGCTAGGCAAGGCAAGTATCTATAATCACCATTTTGCCCTCAACTTACTCGTTTACGGTAACAAATGCGGTCACAAACGAGCCAAACACCCGGACCCAATTCCCGTGTCTTCTATAAGTTGTTTGGTTCAAATATTATATTACTTTAATATTTATTGTTGGTAATATATAATTGCTATATGAGATACTTTGGCATCATATATTCTTATTAAAAATGTAATAATACTAACTTTGTTTATATATGTAATAAATGAATGACAATAACTAATATAAATGATTAATATATATCATAATCATTTCACATTTCTTAAAATATTAAGGGCTATTTTATCTTAAAAAATAAATATCTTCAAGCCTTATATTATGATATCTCACGCCATAGTATGAGATATCAAAAAGTGAGGTAAAAAAAAAAAATCGGAAATAATGTAATGATAAATGAGGATTTGTCCGGCTGATTCCCAGCCCTATACAGATTTGATCTTTGTAATGTATTCTGCAAAATACTACGGGGTTAGTGTACGAGAGAGCTAAGAGTTCTATTGCAGACTGATGTTCAAGTCAGTATTTTGGAGAAATAAAAGTTTGAGAGAGATACTTGAGCATTTAAGATACAAACCCGAATTTAGTAATTCTTGTGTCATATGTGTGGTTCCGAAACCCATTTTTATCATATACCAAACATATCTTTGTTTCCTCTTCCCTTCCAGCTCACATACCCTCACACGTAGGTGACCCACACGAAATTTTATTCACATGTTGCGCATCTGCAAAAAGATTCACCTCAGAAAGAATCACTGTCCTAAGAACAGACATCACCGGTCCAAATAGTCAAACTCCAATTGCTCATGAATCTTAGGGGACGGCATCTGCTCAGCCTTCAATTATTTATTTAATCGCCACACAACGCAATATCAATGTCCCATACAGAGTACTTTGTTTATTCTGCCCAGGAGGGCGCATTCTTAATTATTTATCCTTAAAAAATGAGGCAAAATGTTCAAATTGAACTTTTCCTCAATTTTTTTTGCACCCCGAGCGTCAATTATGTATTAAATCGAAGAAGAATCCTGCATTCTAGCTGTGACAATATTTTATACAAGAATCTCCTCGTTTTCGCTATTTACATTGTCATTTCTTCTTTTTTCTTTTTTTTACTTTTCAAAAATGTACCTTTTAATTAGTAAAATATTTGTTATATGAAGAAACCAGTAAAAGACTCTTACGCATTACTAATAGACTTTGGTCGGTAATTCATTTTTAATATTGGCTTAAAATTAAGAGAATAGTACTGTCACTTTAACTTGAATCTGGTGGACATGCATGAATCTGGAGAAGAGTGTTTTTTTTAAAAACATATTATTCTAGTTGCATGGTGGGGTGAAAAAGAAAGGTGGGCCAGAAGAAAGATTAAAATGGTCAAGGTGGTTTCAACTTCGTGGGGAGTTCCATAAACCAAGGAGCGGGCGGCGAGCAATTAGCAAATTTTCAAGAGTTAAAAGACTTCCACAATCATCTGATAAGGACGCTGATTGGCTGGGTTTGATGACTAACGGACACGAAAGCCCTCCATCAGCTAATTAATGCGATGTGCATCGACTCACCTCACCTGCTACCTCCTTTAGACTAAACCCCAACCAAATATTTAAAATAGCAAACCTCTTCTTTATTCACCAATTACCCGATTGCAATGAAAAGATAAGGATTGTGATTGGCTCCAATGGATGGGTGATGGGCCAAAGGTTTGAGTGGATGCGGTATACATATAGACCAGATTAAACAAGTAAATAATTAAATAAATGAGGTTGGCTTTATTTAACAGTATACACACACACACACACACACACACATATATATATATATAGAGCTTATTTATCATGTAATTATTTGCTTTAAAGGGAATAATGAATACGTAGATGGATGAAATTGATCAGCCGCATTTCCCAGCTTTTGGGTAAAGCCATGGCACGTCACTGACAACTCAAACATTCCTTTGCATACATGCCACAGTTTCCTTTCGTGCTTTGTCCACTGTTTCTGCTGGGGGTCCTTCTCTAGAATCTGAACGGTTCCAAATTTTTCTATATTTCACGTTACAAACCTTGATAAAAACACTTCCTCTGCTCCTTAATTCTAATATTCATTGACAAATACACCCATCCATTTGAGTTTCTCGTAAGTGGAGCAAGCACAAGACTGTTCAATACAATTTGATTATGTTGGCACACCCACTGATATTGATCTATCGATCAACCTCAGTACTCTACCACAGCATAAGCTCCACACAGAAATCATCGCCTACTGTTAGAGATATTTAAATCATTCGTGACCTCACACATTAAGGTTTAGGAATAAATGGTTCCTTGACGCATGCAAAAGATAAAATGAGTACTATATAGTCATTTAGGACATGGACAACCATTGCCACACGAAACTTTTGAATTTTAAATAATGGCTACAGCACATGATGTATGTCTAGTGTTAAAGGTATCTCTGTCCTTAAAACATGAAAAGATCTTGGAGCACGGCAGACTTGACCTTCTAAGACAGATGCAAAAGGTAGATGATATATACATATGTATACATATATATATATATAGTATGGTTTATTATTGCCGCATTTTAGCTTTTGTGCAGCGTTTGTAAATTCAGTTTGAGAGAAAAGAGAGTTTGCTACAGCGTTTGTAATTTTGACTTTTTTTTTTTGGGGGGGGGGGGGGGGAGGGAATTTGGTCAAAAAAAAAAGAAGGGGGTGGAAAGTGACAGTGATAAGTAATTTCAAGTGAATTTTATTAAAGATTTGAAAATGAAAAAAATACATTTAAGAGTCTAAAATTTTAAAATTTATAATAAGATACTTTAAAAATTAAAATTATTCTCAATGATCAAAATTATTATAATTTATTATTAGAAATCAGGAAAGTTATTATTAAATTTTAGGAAAATTATTATTATTTAAAATTTAATAATAAAATTTTAAAATTTAGCAGTAATTTTAATCTTTAAGAGTAGTTTTAATTTTTAAAATTTTTTATTATAAATTTTGCAAGACTTGGCTTAAATGTAATTTTGTCTTTGAAAATGGAATATAAAAGAAAGCAGTGAGGGGGCATGAAGGGACGAGGAATTGGGAAGCTAGGGTGGATGGTGGTGGGGACACGAAAACAAGGCCGTGCTTGCATGTGGATTGGTGAACGTCACATCAACACGCACTCACTCGCAAACACCCACAAAAGTCGGAGAGGGCAAGAATCTTTCCAGAAAAAGATTCTTGCCCTCACTTCCTCCATCGCCCACCTCTGGTAAAGGACGTGTGTTTTGTTTTTTGCGTTCCAATGGATTCTCGTCACGTGTCCCGCCTATTTCTGTGGCCACCTTTCTCCTCCTTTTCAATTTGTCAATTTGTCCCTTCTACTGCCGATATTCACACCATGTGCTTATTTGCTGCATCCCTTGTGCACGCCAATCCATCTTTAACACAAAGTTACAAAGGCAGAAATACAAAATGTTCCTCCAATTTGTGTCATTTACAAATACCTCTATAAACTTCTTGGATTGGAAAATAATTCTTTAAAAAAACTTTTACACTTTAGTAAAAATAAGTTATTTTGTTTATATTTCATAAAGTGTGAAATTGAAGTATTATTTTTTCTCTGTCGTTGGTGTACTTGTTGTCACTAGAAATAAATAAAAGATTATCACATCAATTCTTCAACAAAATTTAATGAAACATTTGAATTAATGTCGTTAAGATAAAAATAGACAAAATGAGGTATGAAAGGATTTTATTCTGATTTTAAAAATTTAACAAATTATTTGTAAGTTATTTAAGGTTTAAAAAATCTTTTAATACTTTTCTAAAATTTGAACTTACAAAACTGTGTCTGCAATTAATTATGTCACCTTAATTTGTTTCACAATTACTATCAATCATGTTTAATCAGAGTTGGCTACATCACTACAAAAAGATCTTCACCTCAAAATGATGATTTAATCAGAGACCGAACCAGAAAAAATTGGTGGGGGCGAAAATTTATACATAATAAAATCATTAATAATTACTAAAAATATAATTGTAAGTACCAATTAAATTAATATAATAATAGAATGTATTAAAATAAATAAATAAATATAATAAAATTAAAATAAATATAACAACCTTAATATAAAGAAAATATATATTTGAAGTGATATAGTATGTATTAGTTATTAACATCATACTATTTGATTTTTGATTGAATATAATTCATCTATAATCTTTTTTATAGTAAAATTTTTTTATAATTTTCTTCTCAACATAAATAATCCAATTATCTACAAAAAAAGATCATCTTCCATTTTATTATGAAATCTTATTTTTACAATGAGTAGATAATATGGTTAAAGAAACCAAAAGGAAGTGAATTTTGTGGAAGAGTAAGAATTAGAAAGTGGAAAATGTATTATTAGTCATTTCTAGATAATATAGATAAAAAAATTAAAAAAAAAAAAGCTATACTATATTTTATTTATTTTATAAAATTTACTTTTATAATTGATATAATAAACAATTATGTCTTAAAAACCATGTGTTTAAAACTTTAAAATATTACAGGAGGTAGATTTAATTTTTTTTAGAAAAATAATACTATATATATATATATAATACATATAATTTTTTTTAAAGGGAGGAAACTGTCCTTAAAATGGTTAAGCTTGATTCATTCGTGGATTTAGTGTGTGTAGCATGGCACGTTCCCTGTATGTAAATTGAGGTGGGTTCATTTGACATAAGCCAAAATATCAAGGACAGAGCTATATATTATTTGCTTAAACAAAAACGCTAACTAAACAGAATTTACTTTCAAGATTAAAATGGTGAAGTCATTGTCCAAGTTGCGGATATGAACACACGAAGAATATACCGCCGAAATGGTAATGGTATCAATGTGTGATGCATGCAAGCGCGCGAAGGAAATGAAGACACGTTGTTGTGTCCCCTCTGGACAAGAGAAAGAGGATTCTGAAAACGATGCTTCATAATCATATATTCATTATCCTGCCTTGCGCTATCCAGAAATCCATGGAAAGCTATCGGGATTCCTAATCCACGAACCATTAATTAGTTTCCTTCATTAGTCCTTCACTTCACCTCCATTTCCATGCCTTCCTCATATATAACTACCATGAATTTGGCCTTTTTTTTTCCTTCCTTTTTTTCTTGGAAATCATATTCCCACACATTACACCTATAAAGAATCTGAAAAATAGTGTCTAAAGCTATGATGATTTTATGTGTACTAATTATTCTACTTTTGTTTTTTAATAGAGGCTTTTCCACATGCTTTTTATATTAGACACTTTCTAAAAGCTTTGTTGTGAGTCACATTGCAACAGTTGTTTTTAATCATGGGAACAACTATCATAGTAATTTTTCTTGCAAATGACGCTAATTAAATTCCTTTAGCGATAGCTTCAACCATCATTAATGAAACTGTAACTATTTCTTTAGAATTTTGGTTTTTTTTTTCAATTTTTTTAATATTTGAACCTTATTATAAACATAGCTAAAGATAACAAGTAAACAATAATCATAAAAATTTTAAATTTTAAATTATAATTAGATGTAAAATTAAAAAAAGCAGACTTATTATATATGCAATAATACTATTATAGAAATAGAAGTTTTATAAGTCAATAAATAAGTCATATAACTATAATATTATTTAATAAAAGATTTTACAAGTGATAAATTTATCGATGGTTTTCTTCTTGATTAGAATATTTTCTTACAATTGCCCAATATCCACTCTCTTGATTAGGTACCTAAATTAAAAATATAAAATATCATTAAAAATATATAAATATTAAATTGTAAAAAATAAATATTATTTAATGAATTCATTATAAATATTATCATTGGAACTTGAAAGTAAGCAAACTCAATGAGGAGGTAACTATAATAATTTTAAAGAATGAAAGCCATCAATGTATCAAAGTTGTCTTGCTTCGCCCACATTGTTTATAATTGACAAACTTGACTTTTTAGCTCTATAGTATAATGAATAGAAAAACTCATCCATTATAAGAATGGGTAAAACATCTAAACACTTCAAACGACATGACCCCAATGCTCTTAACTTCTTAGAGCATAAGCCAATGAATCTTTCAATAATATTTTTTTTGTGGATCAAGACAATGAACTATACTTGTGTGTTAGAGTTTTTTCTCCTGCATTACCACAATATTACCAAGAACACAATTACAAAAATTACAAGTATGACTAATTCCACAACCTATAATCAAAGTATTGCCAAATATTTTCAATTCCACAAATCCTAAGTAAAACATTACTAAGTCTTATCAAGATATTGCCAAGCATTACTAATTCAACAACCCCACAATTATAATATTGCCAAATATAAACCTATTACCAAAATTGCAATCACAAGCTTGCCAAATACAAAGCACAATTACAAAAATTGCCAAGTATAACCAATATCACAGCTCATAATCACAATATTACCAAATATTTTCAATTCCACAAACCCCAAGCAAAATATTGCTAAGTTCACAAGACCATCATCAAGATATTACCAAATATAGCTAATTAAACAACCCACAATCACAATATTTTAAAATATGAATCTATTACCAAAACTGCAATTACAAGCTTGCTAAGCACAAACCACAATTACAAAAATTGCCAAGTATAACCAATTTCACAACTAATAATTACAACATTGCCAAACATTTTCAATTCCACAAACCATAAACAAAATATTACAAAGTCTATGAGATCATAATCAAGATATTACCAAATATAGCTAATTCAAAAACCCACAATCATAATAATCACAATACTACTAAATATTCTCAATTCTATAAGCCTAAGCAAAATATTACAATATTGTCAAACATTCAACAACCTATAATCATGATAATCTACTTCGCCCACACTTTCATTAATAGGGTGATGTCCAAATGCATTAATAGGATGGTTAACAACAATCTTATCTTAAATCACATGTGACCTTGAAGGAATTTCAATGATAGTGTCTAATGTCCTTGGCTCCCCATGTCTAAATCAAACAATGTACCCTCTTAGAAATAGTTTAACAATTAGATGATTATATATAATATTTTTCATTTTTCATTTGTTAAACTTGCATTTAGGACATTTACATATTATCCTACTTTCAAAATTTTTATTAGCAAATGTAAAATCTAAAAAACTATTCAATCCTTCAACATATTCAAGAGTGTTCCTAGGCTTTTCAATCCAAGACTTATCTATTTTCGAAAATAATATGTCTAACATCAATTTAAAAATAGTTTACTTAATACAATTAGAAATAGATAAATGTAAAAAGAAAATACCTATATAAGTTTATATGTTATGAAATAAGAAGTACAAGAAAGTTTTTTTTTTTCTTTTAGCTAGCATTATGGTCAAGTATGTTTCACAATCTACACAAAACTAAATTCATGTTTTAACCAATGAAAGCCTCATATCTAATATTAGACAAAGCAATACTATTATAGAATTTGAAGAATGTACAACTTGAAAGTTTCAAACATTAATAAATATTATTATCCTAATAATAACTACTACTTTTCTTGCTTGCAGATATCGTTGCATGTGCAATCAAAAAGCTGCGAACTAAGCTTTTATACAGTCTCTAACGCTGAACGCCCCATCGCCCGTCGGCCATTTCATCGTTACTCCAAGGTTACGGTCTTGGGAAATTAAGTTGGGAAAGGAGTAAAAGTGAAGCAGAAACAAATAAAAGAAATGAGAATTGCAAGAAGACAGTAGGAGCGGGAAAATTCAATTCTAGTCCCAGGTAGATTTTTAATTTGCTTTTTTTGTAATTTTGAAATTTTAATTTTTAATTATTAAAATACTTATAATATTTTCCTTTTATTTTATTTTTAAAAGAAAATTAATATTAAATCAACAATTTATTAATTTAAACGTTACATTTGAAATGTCAGTCATCAAGTAATTAAACAAATAATGTTTAAATGAGTAAACTATTAATTAGATTTAATTTTAAATTTTAAATATAACTAAATAGAGCAAAAAGGAAAAAAGGTATTGTTATAATTTTTTTAAATTATGATTAAGTTTATAAAAGAAAATATAATCCATGAATGATTAAACTAAAAATTCACTTATTAATAATGAACCAAAATAAAATTTTGCCAATAGTTGGAAAGTGATGGTGGGAAGTAATATAATAGTAAGTGGTTGACTGCTGTATGCTACTGGCCTCGGAATTTTTTCACTATTATACCATGTATAATAAAAAAAAAAAATGCAAATGAGTGAGAATATGTATAATGATTACTTCCTATCTTTTCATCAATTATCTCTTATTCCTTTAATTACACGCCATGCATTTCTTGTTTAATGTAAGGTATCCAAATGCATGCTACTTCAGATTTGGAAGCTCCTTACAGGTTGGGTATACTCGATTTTTTAAAATATTTTTTGTTAACAAAATGAGCTCTCAACACAATATAGATTTCTTTAAAAAAAATCATTTACTTATTTTTAGTAACATATTAAAAATAAAATTAAATTCTCATATTAGAGTTTCACATCAATTTAAATGCCTTTCTTGCCATAAAAATAAAATTACAAATATTTTTTAGAGAAAGTAGAAATTAAAAGAAAGGCTTTTGTCATATATATCAAAATATAAAAAAAAGTTGGTATACTTTTTTTTAAAGTTTAATTTAACTAAATATTAAAAAAATAATTTACTTTATATATTTTAAATGAATATGCTTTCCAAAACTCGCCACAAAATACAGCTTCCAACAAATATATTTCCTTTTCTTAGCGGATGTTCATACTTTGAAAGCTTAAAGTTATCATGTTAGTCAAAAGTAGGCATTATTATTTAGCATTCTTTTATTTTTAAAAACAAAAGCTTCATATGTTGCACAGTGGGTGAAAAAATTAGATAGGGATTCTACGTTTTCAGAAATTATAATTATGAATGCATGATTAACACGTTCGTTTTTGTTATGCATTTCATTAGTTAAAAAAAAAAAAATAGAATGAGGTGTATACGGGGGAGGTGAGCACTTAAAGGGAGGCTTCACATTCTTCACTTCAATGTTCACCAAACGCGGCCCCATCTTTCGATCATGAATGTTTTCCAAACGAAATATATACGAGACTATAAATTGTTAATAAAGTTGCACGTATGAAATATATACCACGCCCGATTTTGAAATGCCTAAAATTAGTTTTAATTTTTTAAAACGATTCAATTTTATCCTTTTAACACATTTTTATGAAAAATGTAAGGCTAAATTGATAGTTTGTTGACTTAAATATCAAATTTGAATGTGAGTTAACGTTGTTAAGTAAATGAATATCGTCAAAGTTAACAAAATTTAAATTTAAATGAATTATATGATCAAGAGATACAATTAAATCATTTTGAAGTATATAAGGGGCAATATTATCTATTTTTATATTATTGAGACTAAATTAAAACTTTTTTGAAATTGGAGGGAGCAAATAAATAAATAAATAAATATATATATATATATATATATAACTTCTTTCTAAAATTGTAAAGACATATAAACGGTAAAAAACTAATGAACTAATCTTCCGTTCCGTGCTCCAAAATCCAAAAACAAAAACACCGATCCTTAATTTTTTTATATAATCAATTGTTCACAGATTAGTTTTTCAAGCCGGATAAGTAGAGCTCCCATAAAATTGAAGGGGTGTTGGGTTGCTTACAATATTAAGGGATTTTTTTATATAATATTTACTATATTTTTGTAATTATTACTTAATAATACATATCTTTTTTATATTCAAATTAAAATAAAGGTATAAAAGTCTTATTTCATTCATAAAATCATTTTTTTTTTTAATTATTCTTTTAATTCTATGTATCAAATAAGTTGTAAAAATTAATTTAGTGACTATTATTGGAAATTTTAAGAGCCATAGAAAGTTTTGAAACTAATCTAAAAGATGAGGGTTAAAGTTTAGATAATATATTGGTCTCTAGGCCCAAAATCTCCCTCGTCGAAGAAATGGAATAAATTAGCCTGTAAAAAATAGATCATCTCTAAGGTCTTGTACTCTTGTCAACCCCTTGCCCAAGTTTACCTTGTATTGGACAGTCCTTGATTCAATGGAAACACTGGAGAAACAGTAATTTGATTTAGACATACCAATTTCAAAATTTTGTTTTTGGGGTGGGATTGTCAAAACTATTTCAGTGTTTCTTCTTCCCCCATCTTTCTAAGCAAACATGTCCAATCCAAATTGCCCAAATGTTGCATGGTTTGCTTCCTTGTTCAATTGTATGGTAGTCTGGTTCCTTCCATTGTCCATACATGATACAACACGATTGTATCAAAAGCAGAACCGAGTTGAATTAGCTGCCAAAGGCCGAGTAGCAGGT
Organism: Erythrophleum fordii; assembly: GCA_032878935.1. Lineage (NCBI taxonomy): Eukaryota > Viridiplantae > Streptophyta > Magnoliopsida > Fabales > Fabaceae > Erythrophleum > Erythrophleum fordii. The sequence goes on from JAVQMF010000058.1 coordinate 12,993,170, forward strand.
TTGACATTACCTGATATGGTTTACAAGCAGACACCAAAGTAGATACCCATACTTGGAGCACACAGTAAGTTTCACATTTGTATTGCCCTTCGCCATTATAACAATCACGCACGGAATGTGTTTTTCCTGCCAACTTTATAAACCAATCTGTCAACACACCTCAGCATTTTGGGTCCAACTGAATTAAACACAGGGAAACAAGCAATCACAGCTAGGATACAGGAAGGATGGCAAATTCTCATCGTCTTCACTTCTCTTTCTGTAATCAATTTATATGGTAAAACTTGCAAAAATGACAGCACGTACTGGAGGCTTCAAATTCACCCTATGCATATTTATTTCTTCAGAGGCTAAAGGGAAACAAAGAATTAAAATTTTAAATTTTAGCATGCCCTTTAGGTCAAAGATAAAATCCACTTCTATAACTTCGTTGCAATTTTCATGAACAAAGAGTAGGTATATTACATTGCCTATACATATCGTTGCAATGTCGGATATTTCAAATTCAAAACGTTGAGCCTCCTTAGTTCTCTCTCTCTCTCCGTTTGGTCTCTACATCCTAACAACCTAAAGATAAAGAAGAAAGGAAGATAAAGAAAGACATCTAAAACGAAATCAATAGAGATCGTCCCCCAATTTCTACATTTCCCCACCTTCCTTTCTTTTTTATCCTTTTTCTGTTTGTATCCAACAATCCTGTAACGATAAGGAAGTTGGAGTAAGTATCATAAATACGTATCATTTAATATTATCATTATCATAGTACCCATATGTTCCTCAATTGATTGAATTCCTACTATAGAATCATAGAACCAAGCAAATACTAGGCAATTTAACACTAAATAGAGAGATGCAAATAGATAGGAAATAAGAATAAAGTTGTGTAATGGCCCCCTTTCAATTAGAAAGAGGGAAAGCACATGCATGATGCGATGTCTCTTTTGCCTGTAGTCAAAGCCAGGATCCACAGCAACAAAAAATATTTTAGGCCAAGTAATTCTCAAACCCAACTGGCACTAGTTTTAATTACATTTTAATCTTCAATCATATTGCCTTTATCATTAATTAAACATGAAATAGAGGTTGAGAAGGGAGCACAATTGCTTTTCTTGCACACCCAAAGCTTACCTGATACAATTGAGAGGTTGAGAAGCGGGCACAATTGCTTTAAATTGTTTTCGTCAACAAAACTCTAGCTTTAATTTGCATTGAGAACCACCCAAGAAAATCAAATACGAAGAGGAAGACAAGGATACGCAGAAAATCTTTATTTAACCAAAAAGCTAAACAGAAAATCTTTCTTTAACCAAAAAAAAAAAGAAAAAAAAAAGTATTAAAGCTACCAGTTGGATAGCTCAGATTTTCTATCCCTGTGCAATACAAAGTACAAAGAGTGATTTCAGCTGAACTCTCGCAGCGAGGTCAACACCCCAATAATCGTCATAAAATCTGTATATATCATCAATGTGTGCCAGTGGCCGACAACATGTTGCATCCTTCCCAGTTCACATGCGTAATTAATATTCGCTCCCATGATATGAATCCTCCCTCCCAATTCCTTCTTGTTGCTTATTCGATTTCAGGCATAATATATGAAGACACATCCCTTCTCTAGGAGGAATCTGAACAATCCCCATTCCTACATACAAAGCGATTTTAATAAACAAAACCAAATGAACTAACACCTACCTTTTTGAAAACAGCTTATGTGATTATGATAATTAGTGATTCAGTTATTAATTCTGCCAACGTGTATACTTTGAGCATATGACCAGGTATTCTTTGCATAATTCTTCAATTGATTGCTGTATATCTTCATGTTGTTTAATTTCTTTGCGGAAGCTCTATTAGTATCAGTGACTTTACGCAGAGCAATTTGGCAGTTTTAACTTACGCATCAACAAGAGAAAAAGAGGGATACGTGCTATTAAACAAACAAGAATGTTCCATAAGAAACGAAAGGTTGAGGGGAGTTTTAAATTTAAAGTGGGACTAGCGGGGAATGGTGAGACAATCAGAGTTATGATGACTTAGTGGAAGCTGGTGTTAAGTCCTACCCCGCTTGCACAGAGCGTCCTGTGAGGACGAAGCAGAAGCCGCTAGTGCCCAGCACTCATTGGAGCTATCACAGTCACAACTAAATGATGCATCCATTACGCCATTTGGGCTACGGGGAAAGCACCCAAACTTGCGTTTTTTGGATGCCTTGCTTGACTTCATTTCCATTTCCAACATCAGCTTGTAGCACCCCTCCGCCGTGTCCTGTCTCATATATATGCCACCAGTTATATGTAATATAAAGTCAACTTCACTTTTAAGAGCTAATAATTAATTTAAAGGTTGCATTAAGAATGTCAACCTTGTCAATTCTGAGAATATCCAGCAGCTGATTTTGGTTCACTCTTGGACAGGACTCCACTCTATTGATAACCAGCATTATTGTAGCAGTTGCCAACACTGAAGGAAGATAGCTCAAGAATCTGGAATCTGTAATTCATAAATCATAAGAAAAAAGTAATCTCAAATGTTGTGATAAGGCATTTAATTTTATAGATGAATCAAGAGAAGACATTACCCGTAATGACTGAGAGGAGAATGGCTTCACACTTCCGGAGGAAATCCCAGCAGACATAACCCTTCAACCCCATTCGTCTTGCGATAAAATCGAGAAACGAGACAGGGGTTACCGGATTCATCTTCCAATCAAGAGTGGAAAGCACCAGAATCTCCATTCTTTTAATCGTTTTGGCTTCGAACACGTATATACTCTGCTCCGCCTACACAATTTACACAAGAATAATAAATATCCAATACCAATGAACAAATCAAGGACACCGTCAGCGATTGGATTATGGGATGTACTTGGAGGTCGAGTAGAAGCGGCACTCTAGTCTCCTCCACCTTGGCAGCGAGGGAGAGGCAAGCAACGGCAGCAAGTTGGTTCATCCATGGCCTCCCATTCTGAACATAGAAGCTGGAAAGGAACCTATCGAGGTAGTTGACGGCAAGAACAGCGGTAAGAACAGAGAAAGAGTAATAGGCATTCACTTGAAGCATCCAGTCGACGGCATCTCTGCGAGCTGCAGCCAACAGCGGGTTGCTTTCAAGGAATGTAGAGAGTGGGTTTTGGTGTTGTTTGGCAAGCAGAGATGTCAGCTCTTCATCATCCCAAAAAAAGTCGTGTTCTGAGAAGATGGAAGGCCAGTTTAGTTGAGCAGTATTACTTAGGGAACACTCATAAACTTCTTCTGATTCATCTTGGTAATAGTCCTCGAGTTCTACTTGGCTTTCCCAATGCTGTTCTGAGCAGTAGAGCGCATCGAGAAGGATACTTGGGTTGTGTTGCTGATGGTGGCGAGCCATCTTCCTCTGCTCAGAAGAAGAGGTATAGATCTTTTGGTCATTATAGCTTTGAGAGGAAGAAGAAGACAAGGCGCCCAAACGGAGTCATACGTGTGGTATAGTTCCTCCCACTTTCTCCGTCCAAGGGAAGTGGAGCAGAGTGAGAGAGAGGAGATATCAAAGGATGTCTCTTATTCGGGGGTTTCCCGCGAAGTCGGATTTAGACCTGAATCATGGGCCACGCTCCACATTTATTTGACACGTGACAATGGATGGGCCCCCTAATTGAGTGGGCCCACTATTAGAACTATCAAGATTTGAAGACCAAATTCACTTATTTATAATGCCAGGATATACGTAACTGGTATCATTTAAGCTAGAGAATGTTTGATGTTTAGAGCTTTGTATAGAGGTACGAGTGGGTTCGATGCATTTATAACATTTAATTTATGAGCTAAAAATTTTAATTTAGTAGAGATGAAAATGAGTGCATTATATTTTATTTTTACATTTTAGGTAGGTTGAAACTCGAGTGATGTGAATCAGTGAAGGGATCTATGATGAAAATAGATTTATTGCTGTGGCTTTTATTAGTGATTTTTGTTGTAAACAAATTTGGATTATCTAGATTAATTTAAATTTTTTTAATTTTAAAAATAAAATTGTTTATAATATAAGAATATAAAATAAAAATAATTTTTTAATTGTGAATTTTTAAAAAATAATATATTAAATTAAAATTTTAAAAATTTAAACCCTCTAAATTTTAATTTAAACGGTTGAAAAAAAAGGATAAAAAGGAGGATCTGAATCCACTCTATGACAGATAACAAATAAATGCATTAAAGAGAGATTAATCCTCCCAGTGCCCGACACACATGAATGTAATATCTCTGAAGCAGTAATAAATACAGAAAGCCGAAAAATTGTTTCCCCGTCTGGTTTCCACTTGTTTTTGCTTTTTAGTCTTCTAAGAAATTTATTTCCTTTAATTTTTTTTATAACTATTAGATATAAACATAGTATAAATATAGTTATTAATTTTCACCTATTATTTATTTTTATTAAACTCGAATAAAATATTATATAAAAAGACAATGATTTATCGATTTAGATGACCCTCTTTATTGGGCTCAGTTGATTTACTCGAAGCCGACTCGGCCACTTTGTAATTAATTATCAAATTAATGGCAAGTCCAGCAATTTCTTGGGAGCATTAAAGTATGGTTGTAAGGGGAACCGTCGTTTCTGGGTCCATCCTATTTTATTCAAGTTTTTTACTTTTATCTGTTGTAGTGTTTCATGAAGCATTGTGGGAGGAGTGGGTCGGTCCCGATTCCACCAGGATAAACATTAAACAAGCAACTGGAAAAAGAAAAACACAGTTCAAAATTCAAATATTTACCCATTGTCTTTAGCTTGAATCTAACAAAGTCTGCCGTTTGATATGCATGTATGGTATGTGTTACAGCTATTTTTTGTTTTTTAAATTACGTATAAAACTGTTTTTATCATTTTTCTTGCAAATCCATGACTTATCAAACTGACAAGATTGAAAGGTTCTTCTGTTAGTCATGAGCCCTGTTAACTTTTGCTTTTTAAGGACGTTGAGGGAACTGGTTGCAGAGGGGCTTTGTTTCTGAGTGTAACGTAATGTGGCAAGTTTATAACCATAAACTTCCAAACATAATTCATAATCGACTAATGGCTAGCTAGTAATATACAACACAAGCAAAACTCATCCATTCCTCCTGTTTGAACGATAAATAGACGTCTCTGCGTCTCTGTTGAAACACAGCAGCCAACGGCAGTAGCAGAACCAGAGCGATGACACAGAAAGAGAGAGAGAGAGAGAGAGAGAGAGCATACCTCTAGGTTTTCAGTTATTATTATTATTAAACAAATCCAAAAAGTAGAAAATTTGCGAGTTAACTGGTTTTTTTTTTTCACGATAAATTGAAAAATCAGTATTTGTGCGCTGATACAGACGACGCGTGCGGGGATTTCTGGAACGATGAGTTGCTTCCCTTCTTTTCTTTTCTTTTTTTGTTTTTTCCGAAATTCTTGTAGCTCTTTCGTGGGCTCAATCTCCGAGAAATGTTGCTAAGTGGGAGCGATAAAGAGAGAGAGAGAGATCCAAAAAAAGAAAAGCTTTTCCCAGCGGAAGCAGGTGAGACAGAATCACTGAATCAATGGTGGTATGGTCCACCCCGCCCTTTTGTTACCAGCCTTGACCTTTTACACAGCAAAAGTTAATCGATAGACATCGACGTGCTATGAAATGTTAAAAGTCTTATGTCGTCCGAGCTGCTTAATAAAATATTTAAATAGAATAATTTTTCTATTTCAATAGCTAATTTTCAGAGCAGAATCCTCTATCTTATTTGATCAATATAGCATGAGATATTAGAACCTTGTATCAAACACAATAAGCTTCTCAATAAGAGTATTTAAATAAGATAATTCTTTTACTTCAATAACTAATTTTTTTAAAAAAATTCTATCTTAGATACCCATCATTATCACTCTTTTTAAGTATAGTAAGCTGGAAAATCAAATCGCCATTTTCACCATTAATACTCCTCGGGTCTCCTCCTATGACAAGATCCCTATGATTTTGCTTTTTCTCCTTTTCTTCCACCAAGTAGCCTCTGATTTCTAAGACAAAAACAGCAACTCCCACTTCATTCTGGTCTAAATCAGATATGCCCATTCTCTGCAGGATCTGAAAGTGGCTCATTTCCTTGCGTTTCAGTCATATTGCAGAGAGAGGAGAAAAGAAAAGCAAAACTGCCTTTATTGAGACCCACAAATCCTTTCTACTGATCGTACTATGTGGTCGATTGGATGTATCCAAGAATCACTAACCCCGCTCATATTCTATTTTTCTCAGAAATCTAACAATATTTTTTACTGTTTCTCCCAAAATTCCATATGCATAATTGATCGTGAATGAACAAAATAAAAAAGATCATATTTTAAATAATACTAATTATTATGTGCATCAAACATCAAATTATGGCACATATTATATAGTTGCTTTCGATCCTTATATGTCCATGACCTTATCTTCGCCACGTTGATATATAAATGTAATAAAAGAAATCTCATGATGGCGTGGGGGTGTGAAAAGACGGCCCTGGCCCGAAATGGAATTCCACCAGATGGGGGCCCACAATACATAGTCAGGGCTTAACTATAATGTTTTTTTCCCCCGTAATCACAGAATAAGCCAATACGTTGTAAAGAATTGCTGGTGAGTTACCAAACAAACAGGGGAGACTGTAATGCAATGATGAGAAAAAAACAAAAGGGGGTGGTTGACCTTTCTCATCTAGTAGTCTTTGCTTGTTGCCTTTGTTTTCACTTTTTACCCACAACCTTATATATGAGTTACATTTATATTAATCAACACAGGTACATGAGGATCAAGTCCTTTTCCATTTTGATTTTGCATGGGAATCAAATCATTTGACAGCGAACTATCCAACTCATGTCTATCATTATCAAATTCGCAGGGCATGACATTCCAACTTGATAATCCATAGAGTAATAATATTGTTGCTACCATTGGAGCCAAAACGGGAGGGGAAAAAAAAACAATCAATCCAGTGAGATTTGCAATCAAATAGAATTGCAAATTGTAATTACCTATTTGACAATTAGATCCTCTTGCAGGCTTGATATCATTTAACTATACAATTGAAACTTCAACACATTTTTGCTATTAATTTTTGTCACCATCATCGTATGCGCATTATAATGCCTTCTGAACCTATTTGAAACCCTGTGATAATGAAAATGAGAATAGATCATCGACAATGGATATTCTATGACCTTCTCGATTTTATTTTTCAAACTTCACAAACAAACCTTCATTAAATAGGATTGTTTGAGAAAAGAAATGAACAATCAAAGGAAGGTTAATGCAAGTCACTGTAAATGGGGTAAGCTCCAAATAAATCGAGAGTAAACTTAGGTATACATTTTTATATTTTTATTATTAGATTATTCAATAAAAGCATGGCGTGTAAAAAAAATTTTCAAAAATTCAATCATATAATATTAAAATGTGAAAATCATATATACAATATGTATATATTTATCATATTATTATTAAAGAATATAAACTGATGGTTAAAATAAGTTTTTTTTCCAAATAAATTGGGTTTCGTAAGGAAACTATGCATAGCAATATCTCAAACTTACATTGGCCCAAGGACCAATAAGTATTGGGCCATTGATAAGCCCTCAAAAGTCAGAAGCGGTTTAGTTTGTCCTAATCCATCAAATATCGATATGGCCGAAGAGTATAAACAGAAAAAAAAAAAATCCATTAATACAGATGCCCCAGAGAGTGAAAGGGTACCTGAATAAGCAATGCAATATGAAAATATGACACTGGCGGTTAAACATCATTTCTTATTCCCGTGTCTAAAACTACTAGTTGCCTAATCACCAATTTCTGCATCAAAGTGAAGTTCATTTCAATCATTTTCTATTTCCCCTTCACTAATAAGCTTGTTACGCCAGTCAATGATTATTTACAACCACGGACAATCAATAGAACAGGATAGGTAATTGAAAACTGGGGGAAACTTGAAGAACGAATGAAAAGAAATAGTCCCATTTAACACATATGGACACACCAAAATTAGTAGTCAAGTTGCAATACATACATATCAACCACTCCCACGTTTAAAATGTTCCCGAATAAATCTTTCTGCATGAGTTGGGTACTTATCTCTAATGTACTCGCGAAGGCACTTCTGATAGGAGAAGTCGATCCAGCCACCATCAGTTCTTACAACAAAAAGACACCGTGAGTTTCGAAACTGGGGATGGCGGTCAACCTGCAAGAATATAAGTCATATATAACGCTGCACTTGCTGCCTACTTTGGAAAAGAATCAGAGCAACTATTTTACAAACTAACAAGTATTAGCTTAAGCTCAATAATCTGGATGGAGATCCTTTGCAGTGAGGATCTCCTAACAATGCCTCCGCAGTGGCACTTTGTGAGGAGGGATAGGACCCCCAAAAAATAAAAAAAGAGAAAAGAACAAAAAACTGTTTTGAGACATTGTAGAGACACTGTTGGGATCCTTGTTGCAGAGGATCCCCATCCCAATAATCTAGGTGCCAGTCAATGTAAAACCATGTGAACAGAAGATGATATTTGAAAAATAAGGATTACAATTTAAAAAGAAGAAAAGTGCATGAGAGAACACCAAGAATATCCCGAGAGAATTATGTACATATCAATGACGGCCTTGGCTGTGATTGGCAACCCAAGTAAGGCTTCGAGGACTAGAAGAACATATCTCAAATCTTAATGTAGTTGAGTATAACTACATATTTTCCCGCACAATTACTTCCCTCTACCAATACATCTATATGCAGCACAATATTTCAATGCATTTCATCTGATGGAAGTGACACATAGATAATCATGTAATGTAATTGCTCCTCATAGCATCAATATTTGTGAAGAAATCGCAGTTTTGATTGATGACATCACACTTGAGAAAGCATATGAGCGACAGACCAGTGCAAAATTTGCAGTAAATGGATTTCAACGTGTCAGCTTTTTTTTTTCCCCTTACATTACTTGTACCATTTTGAAGATTTATCCAAAAAGACAAAATGTATAACTATGTGAAGCATCTAGTATAAACCCATGAAATCTACAAAGATTGGCCCATCAAATATGCCGGACAGACCAATGGGAAGAGACACTAACAAGCATTCTGCATATTTTTATAGTTTGAATTCATAAGATGGAGTTTTTCTTGAATATATAATCATCGGAAGCAGAGGCAAGCCCTCCATCTTAGTACGTCTAATAATGGCAACATGATTATACAAAACTGGATATCAGCATTTTCACAGATTATAACTCAAAATATCAAATAAAAACATCATACTCGGGCCAATTTGAGACAACACAAAACAGTCAACTACTGCAGCCGAATGTAGAGTGAAAGCACACCATAATGGGAGTGTTAGAAATCCCATCAAAGTTGCTCTAGCAATTAAATAGAGGTGGAAAACGTTCAGAGAGGAAGAAGGCACAGCTGATCCCGTAGATGTTCCTTAACAAGCAGTAAGAATGTTATAGCTGGCATATTCTAAACCAAATACAAGTAACTAACTTAAAAAATACAGGTATTCTACAATCTACAGGAAAGTAATCAGTGACATGGTATTACCAAAAAAAAAAAAGGTCGCGTTGCTATTACAGCTTGGTGATTAACACAAGGAAATGGAAGTTACGATTGAAACGAAAAGCTTACCATAATGGATTGAAGACCACATCCAATTTTATCTTGAGAACGTGGATGGTAAGCAAGAAGCTTCTCTGCCACAGCTTTCTCATCCTCGACAGTTAGTCTCTCCCCGTCCATGTACCTAGCAAAGAAAATCAAAGCGTATGATTATGGAAAAAGAGAGAGAGAGAGAGAGAGAGAGTGAGGAAATTGAGAAATGAGAATGATTGTTGCATCGTGGCATGGGGAATGTCGTACCTAGGTGAGTGGAGAATATGCTTGGTGAGCATATGGATAGGCTCAATGTCCCTGAGGATTTCCTCCTCTTTATTCCTCCACTTTCGATCATCCCACCTGACCTCCCTTGGACCTGGAGTTGGGGAATTGGCTCTCAGGCTCGCCAGAATAATACCACTTACTTTCTCATCCGGTTGCCCCCAATATACGTTGCTGCGCCATACCCGCCGAGGTGTCGCACCGATTCCGCCGGTTATCCCTTGGTAGTTATGCCCCCGAATTCCACCGAGAAGAAGACTTGTTGCCATTTTTATATATTATCTTCGTGAAATCCACTCCGAGATCCTATCATTATCCTCTACCCTACCGACCCACCCAGTCTTTCCCATTCTTTTTATTCATAGGCTTTCGGTTCTGTAAATTTGGACCAAATCCTTCAGGGCCTGGCCCATTTGGTTAGACTCTGGATTCCAATTAAAAAATGAAAAAGTATAGTTGGCTAAGATAATGATCATACTGTTAAACTATTGGAAGGTCTCCTAATCTATGTCTTTTTTTTTTAAATTGACTCAGATAAAATAACAATAAAAGAAAAGGGTAGGTGTACAGTGGTCTATGCTCAGATAAGATTGATTTAATTTTCTTTGACATAAAAAAACACATTATCAACATCATCACGGTTGTTTGCAACTGTTATGAAAGCTACGTGCTACAGTAGAACTATGGGATCAAATTTTGTTCACGGCTCGTTGTTGATTCAATCTCATGAATGCATATTAAGACTCATGCTGTAAGCTGATGTGGATCTGTTCTCTTGCTAAGAAGATTGCAGAAATGTGTTACTTGATCCTTCAATTTCAGATGAACGAAGGGTTGATTTGAAACTTCAACGTTCAAAGCTTACCCAAGTTGCATTGCGTGCATATGTCTTATATATAATTTTGTAATATAGTGAGTGGCGTGCGTGCAAAGTTGCAAGTCGCAAACAGCCAACCAACCAACCATTTAGATTGACCGCTCCCCCTGCATCTTTCTTATCCTTTCACGTGTATCCACCAAAACACAGTAACGTTGTGTTTGGATGCAGAAGAGTTGTGTCTGGACAGGGAAAGAAAAATAAAGGGAGAAAAAAATTTTAAAAAAAAAGTCAATGAATACTTTCTTTTATATGTTTGGATTGGAGAGAGAGAATATAAAAAAAATTTATTAATTTATAAAATAATATTTTTTATTATATAATATTAATAATTTTATCATTAAATAGAATATTTTAAAAAAATTATATTCTTTTATGTGAATTAATTATTTTAAATTTATACTTCTGTATATAAACAAATAAGAATAATAAATTTTTAAAAATTAAATTTTAATTATTTTTAAAAACTTTAGCAAAATAAAAAAATAAAAATTAATTTATAAATTATTATTATAATACAATAAATATAATTATTTATTTTAAACTTTTTATAAATATTATTTTAATATATATTAATTAATTTAAATATAATAATATATTATTATTATATTATAATATTATATATATTAATATATAAAATATTATATATTAAATAATATCATATATAATGGAGGCATCCTCCATTCCAAGTTATTGCCATTTGGTCAGAAACTTCTGATTGCTTTATAATTGAAGGCTTTTTTTAATATATATATATATATAATTTTAATTTTAATATTTAAAAATAAGTTATTATTTTGTAAAATATATTTATTATTAAGTAATTTGATAATAAAATTTTATAGAAATAATTATAATATTAATTAATTAATTATATAAAAAAAATATTATATATATAAGGCCTATTTTGATTGAATTGGGCTTTTTTTTTAATATATATATATTATTAATTTTAATATTTAAAAATACGTTATTATTTTATAAAATACTTTTATTATTAAGTAGTTTTATAACAAAATTTTACATAAATAATTATAACATTAATTAATTAATTATATATTAAATAATATTATATATATATAATGCCAATTTCGACTGAATGTTTTGACTGACCTTTAGTCGCAAACCTCCAATTGCATTGCAGTCAAAAGTCCTTTTTTTAAAAAAATATATGTTTTTATTAATTTTAATATTTAAAAATAAGTTATTATTTTATAAAATATATTTATTATTAAGTAGTTTTATAATAAAAATTTTAGATAAATAATTATAATATTAATTAATTAAAATATTATAAAATTGACTAAATTAATAATTATAGAATTTTTAAAAATAAGTTTTTAACTTTTAACTAAAATACAATTAAAAATTTTTAACAAAATTGCAGTCGAAATATGTTAAACTGTATTTTCTCTTCAAAATTTCTTCATATTAAGAGAAAAAACTTTTCAGTGAGACCTATTATTTTTTTTTTTAACTTTTTTTTTTATTTTTTCTTCAATCCAAATAAAAAATCTATTTTTTCTCTAATTTTTCCTTCCTTATGATTTTTTTTCTTCTAATTTTTTCCTAATCCAAAAGTACCGTAAAGGCGAGAGAGCATAGTAGTCCCGTGGGTTGTTCCACACCGGATACTACTTTTTTGAAAATTTCAATACCGACGAAAGCTACACAGAGTCCAGAAAGGCGGAATGAAATCTGAATTCATGTCCGTCTCTGAAAATTTGGAACACACACTCTGCGACATGTGCTCACCTCTAACCTTTCCCTCCGTCGAGCTCCACTGACGGAGCGCCTACGGTACTCAGAGCGTCCACTCCCGAAATCTCCGTGGATGGGCCAGGCAACTTCCACTCCCGCAATCGCTTGCCTACGCGAAAATTCTCAAGGCCACCGCTCCAAGACCAGATCAACGGCCTTGGTTTCTCCGATGCTCGCCGACGACTGCGACGATTCTCGTCATGAGGTCATCGATGGAATCCCTGACTTCATCTCTGATCTTCCCGACGAGTGCTTGGCTTGCATTTTTCAGTCGCTTAGCTCCGCCGACCGCAACCGCTGCTCTTTGGTGTGCCGGCGGTGGCTCAAGATCGAGGGTCAGAGCCGTTACCGTCTCTCCCTCAACGCACCATCAGATCTCCTTCCGGTTATCCCTTCCCTTTTCTCTCGTTTCGATTCCGTCACGAAGCTCGCTTTGAAATGCGACCGCAGATCTGTGAGCATGGGGGACGACGCGCTCCTCCTCATTTCTGAACGATGCCCTAATCTGACTCGCTTAAAACTCCGTGCCTGCCGTGAACTCACGGATACTGGCATGGAGGCCTTTGCCAAGAATTGCAAGGGTTTGAAGAAGCTTTCCTGTGGATCTTGCACTTTCGGATCCAAAGGGATGAACGCAGTACTCGATAATTGCCCGGCTCTCGAAGAATTATCTGTGAAGCGTCTCCGTGGAATTACCGATGCAGCTGCTGCTGAGCCGATTGGACCCGGTGTTGCAGCGTCATCCCTCAAAACCATTTGCTTAAAGGAACTTTATAATGGACAATGTTTTGGGTTGCTTGTTCTCGGCTCAAAGAATCTAAGGACTTTGAAGCTTTTCAGGTGCTCTGGTGATTGGGATAAGCTTTTTCAGCTCCTAGCGGATGGAGTACCCAGCATGGTTGAAGTCCACCTCGAGAGGCTCCAGATTAGCGATATTGGCTTGGTGGCAATCTCGAATTGTTCGAATCTAGAAATTTTGCATCTTGTCAAGACCCCAGAGTGCACAGACTTAGGGCTTGCTGCCATTGCTGATCGATGTAAGCTCTTGCGGAAACTTCATATCGACGGATGGAAGGCGAATCGTATAGGTGATGAAGGTCTGATGTCAGTTGCTAGATGTTGCCCTAATCTTCAGGAACTGGTCCTTATTGCTGTTAATCCCACTAAAGCGAGTTTGGAAATGCTGGCGTCCAATTGCCACAATCTAGAGCGATTGGCGCTATGTGGAAGTGATACAGTTGGTGATGTTGAGATATCGTGCATTGCTGCAAAATGTATAGCCCTGAAGAAACTCTGTATTAAGAGTTGCCCTGTCTCTGATCATGGTATGGAAGCACTAGCAGGTGGGTGCCCAAATTTAGTGAAAGTGAAGGTTAAGAAGTGCAAGGGCGTAACCCTTGAAGGTGCAGATTGGTTGAGGTTAAGTAGGGCATCACTTGCTGTTAATTTAGATACTGGCGAAACAGAACATCAGGACGCAAGTGCTAGTGATGGTGTGACACAAGATAACGGCCTAGAATTTCCTTCAATCTCCAGCCAAGCAGCACCACGGCCCCCTATTGCATCAAGCAGTTCTGGTCGATCTACTTCATTCAAGTCAAGGTTAGGACTTTTGTCTGGGAAGAGTTTAGTGGCTTGCACTTTAAGAAGGTGGGCAAGTGGTAATAGTAGCTCCCGGCATGTTTAAACAAGGAAGCTTGATTAAGATGCCAAAGCAAAAGCAATCCTAGCCCCTGTTCAATTTTATTATTGTGTTGTACCACTTGATTTTCTCTCTGTTATATTTAAATTTTATATCACTTTGTGTGCTGTTTATTGTTTTGAGTTGAATCTTCACAGCTGGAAGTGACAATCACTTTGTTTTTTTTGGTACTCCCCAATTTCTTTGGTGGCTGGTCCTATCCAAGGATATTGCATCTTTTCAATTAGATAGATGAGAAGCTGCAGCCTTTAGTGTGTCAGGTAGGCTGAGGTTGATCGATGTTTAACAGTGCTACATCACTGCAATTTGTTAGATGTTTTGTAATTAATGGGAGAAGGTATACTTTTTTTTTTTTAATGGTTGGTAAAAAGTGACCGATGCAGTTCGATGCTCTATCAACCCAAGTTGCCATCTCTTTCCTGTGTTGTTTTCTTAGAAGAGTTTATTTTGGTTTCTTCTTTTGGTTGAGATTTATTCGGTTATTTTTCAGTGCAACTGAGTATCCTATCCGATTAATAAACTGCTTTTGTTTTGAGTATGGCGTGACATGTTTTCCTCAGCTAGGGGCATTTGGTAGAATCGAGCCCACTTGGAAGGATAAAAGGCAATAACTGGACTGCTATTATTGTCTGATTTATCCTACCTTCATCCTGAGTTGTCCCATTTAATGCTTAGATTCATATACTGAATTGTTAAGAATAAAAATGTAAAAGAATTGTTAGGAATGAAATTCTAAAAGAAATAAGAATGTGAATAAAATAGAATACTTATATTTGGAATGGTATAAAAAGAAATAGAAATGTTATTTTATTTGTATGTTTGGTTAAATAAGAATATGATAAAAATTAAAGATGATAAGAAAATAATTATAGTATTTTTATTTAAAAATAATTTTAGAATTAAAATATAATAAATTTTGTATAAATTAAATATAATAATTGTTTTTATTTGTCCGTGTATTAAATGAAAACGTTTTTTTTCAAATTGATAAAATGTATTAAATAAGATTATTCAATAGAAATTTTTTTTTTGTTATCATCTTCAGTCAAATGGGGCAGACAAGGCATAATTCTATGGCTTGTTTGGCACAACATGGATTTACTGTGCTTCGGATTTAAAATATGTCGCACAAAATGGATCTTGCAATCACATACAAGGTCAAGGTACGCTCTCATGTGATTCAAATTTTATAATGCGTTTAATTTACATTCTGACTATACTTAAAAAATGGCGTCTGGCTTCTCTGCAGTCGTATGGTGACTGGATCCGATCCAGTCTTCACAAATAAGAGGAGGATGGTGATATTGTTAAAATTTTTAAAAAAATAAAACTAAAATAAAAATTGTTTAAGTGCCTGACTGGATGTCATTTTCCCTCCCTGGACTGCAGAGAAGCCAGATCCTAAAAAATGGGGGCATAGGGCAACTGTACTTTTTTCGGGACCAATTTAATAGCAGTTGCAGGAATGCTAAAGCTGGGTATTTAACAAACTTAAATACCATACCAATACAGGTTATTGCTTCCGCTAACATGCAGTCATTCTTATTTCGCAATGTGAAGAAAATCCGTGCATTATTGGGCATCAGCCTCGGATTTTATATGAAACTAGCCGGAAATGGAATTTTTGTTACCCTTTCTCCCCAGCTCTAGGCTGTGGAGCTCTAGTACTTGCAGGAGACTCGAGGTGCACAGCACGAACATATTTCTTGCCTTTTGCTATCTTCACCACCTGATGGGCTCGTCCAGAACATGCATAATTTGGCTGATTCCTCCTATACTTCACTCTCACCTACCCAACCCTTGTTGGGTAGGTACAGACGCCTCCACACTTTGCACTAGTGATTGTCATGTCGGTAAACAAACCAATTAGTTTAGCGAAAATTAACTTATTTAATCGTTCAATTAATATGTACATATTAAGCATTTTCATTTTGATGCAACTTCCATTGGCATTGATTGAGTACATAGACAGCCACCTTGTAATTTGTAAAATTCAAACTTGATGGGCACGGGAAAAGGAGGCCAACACCAGGCGAAAGAACTGATAATTATTGGCTAATAATAAATTAATTTTTGTCAAAGCTAACATTAGTTAAGTACTTATTTCACTATTGCTAAAGTGACACACAACTAGACGAGCCTCAAGGATATGCACAAATACACCATGAATTAAAGAAAAGTCTTATATACAGTAGTTTATATCTATGTTATCAAAATTTTTAATTAAACTATAATAAATGCATAATTTTTATAAACAAAAATATAACTTCCCAACTAAATTATATACTTATCGTCTTTTAATAAAAAAAGAAACAGATAGTAAAGATATAAAAAACCACAATAATATGCCGCTGACACCGGTTTGATGGTCATCTACAAGCACACCATAAGGATATCGGATACAGTATGGAAGGTAGCCAAAGTTGAGGATTTCATCTGCCAAGTGTGCATATGCCTTGACACACAAGAATAGGAGAGGGGGCAATAATGGTAAATATCAAAGCAAAACAAAATGCTTAATGCAAGTATAGGACCAGGAATGGGCAACCATCAAGAACTAATGTTTTATCATTTCATGATTTAAAAAAAAAATTGGATCACTAGAACTAAGCCTTACAATCATAATAGGGAAGGAAAATCTTACTAAGAACCTAAAATCATTCCTTTAAATTACTGCTTGATTAACAATATTGTACAATCGAGACAACAAAATTGAAAATTTTCTCTCTCAAAACAAATAAAAGTAGTGTCACATCCTGCCTATCAGCAGTTGAAAGTTGAGAACTCAGCATAAAATGATACATAACCTGGCATATTTCTTCTACTTTGTTTTCTTCTCTTCCCCAGCCCGAGGCTTTTGGTACATCACTATCTGACTTAAGATGGTAAAATTTGTTGCAACACCAATTACAGAGCCCATTATGACTTCAGCGGGATTAAGGAATCAATCATAATTAACACAAATAATTAAGAAATAGATTTACAATAAGCAACATTTGTGTGCATCACCAAAATAAAAAGACAGAGACCCCTTTAAATGGATAACGACTAAAAGAGTTGCATAAAATGAGGCAAGTTGAGGAGATGGAAGACTAACTTTTTAAATTCAGTAAACTAATGAATGAGGCATAAGCAGACACAAATCTTAGGAATTTGTTTCATTGTAGCACATCAAAAACTTAGTAGAAACCACTATGCGTAGGATAGCAAGGGATTTGTTCCAACCTCCATACGGCCCAAAAAAAAAAAAGTTCAACTTCATTGGCCAAATTATAGGAAAAAAAAATGTAAATGGTTCACCAGAAAAGAAACTAGGAAATTAATATATGCAGTGAATCAGAAAGAAAGCTTTTGCCACTGGCTAGCTCAAAACATCAGTAAGGACAGTAAATCAAAGAACAAAATTTAGAGTTTAGACCAATAAACACAAAAATTTAAACATAATGCAATCTGTCTCACCTTCAGGCTTTAGCTACAAACAGTAACCTTCTCATTAGACAAGCACTATTATCAACACCAAAAAACTGATCTTACATTCATTGATGATGATGATGACAAGGACAGAAGATAAAGATGATGATAATTAAGAAGTAAGGATACCACTAGCTGGCGCACTTTCTTGGATGCTGGTAAAGACTCTAACTGCAACAAATAAGGATATGAACATGAATTTGCAAACAAACGATATGCAAATCAAACCCCATAAAAATCATACAGGCTTACCCACTGAACCTCCAAAATTCATGAAACATGTTAAGAAGCTGAGCTCCCCAGTACTTTTGTTCTGCTCATAAATATTTCAGGCAAAAAATCATATAATGATAGAAAAAGTACATATAATATAAAACTCAGCATAAACACTTCAGTAGTGTTTAGAGAATTCTAGCCATTCATTACACACAAGAGCAGCATCTAATTGGCCCTAAAAGAACAGGTAAACTGGTAATATACATTGAAGACTGTGGCCTTCAGAAAGTAAATACCTTTCAGATAGTTAAACTCATATTAAAGATGCTTATCATACAGCTACTCTACAATGAAGGCGTTCATTTCTTAATCGTGACAAAGGAAATAAGTAGTCATTGGGACTGTGAAGAACCAAGTATTGTCCGTGCATATAAGTATTACAAATGATTTAATTAATTTTATGGAAACTAGGTATTTCACTCCAATTTAACGGGAACAAAAAACAGGACTTTATGGCTTCACTTACAGAGAAGTTTTTCCATATTTGTGGGATCCTGGCAAAGAGAAAAATTGCATGCTGTAATGCCTGCAACAGATGAGATCATATCCACATTAGGAAATACGGGGCATAGATAATTTATAACAGAACCATACAACAATAAGAACACAACATTTAAGAGGAGAAAAATTCCAGCAGCACAAGTATTTGCAATTATGCACATTAGAGATAAAAGTTACTACTCACATACAGCGCTTCGAAGAGAATAGGATTAATTTGACCAGCTAAGATAGTGGGTGCAACAGCACAATATCTGAAAACCAATGTATCAAGGATAAGGTTAAGCATATTCATTTATCTTGCAGAATGTACGGATAAAACTTGGTGCTTCTGCAGGCAAGTAGGATACAGTAATGCCCGGATCCATGTTTTGGTACCCACAGGTTGTGAGAAGTAGTAGATTACAGCAACCAAAACCAAAGCTGTATCAGACAAAAATAGGAGAAAGTATGTCAGATTCCGTTGACAACGTGACAGCACAAGATAGCAATTCATATCAAAAGAACAGCTTTCCAAAGACTCATGTTAGTGTCCAACAAATCACACACAAGCATCCGATACTAATTAAGAGCATCAGATCTCAGTGTCTAAGATTACACCATACCTACGCAACAAATGTGTGCATGCATGATATAATCTAGTAATGTGCAGAATCAATGGAAGAACAATAAAGAACATATACGAAAAGCAATTAAGTAAAAATGTAGAAAATGTTAGTGCACCTTGGATTAAAAGAAACAATAGTTCCCCATAAGCTGAAAAGGGAAGCCCTTTGTGAAGACAGTAGGCTAGTGCTATGGTATAGCCAACAACTTCGAGCTCGAAAGATATCATGCTAAGGCCTCTGACACTTCTATGATTCAGAATTTTTAAAATCTGCGGTTCAGAAGATTAACATAATAATATTGATGATGATTGGAAACCTTGCTTGAAAAAACTATACATGTTTAAGCAATTGTTACTGCAAAAATCTAATGACACCCCAGCTGCCTCAGTCAATATTTCCAACAAATAAGGATAGAGATTAAAATAAAGATAATAATGTAACCAATCAAACAATTACTCGCTACAGCAATTTCAAACACGCAGATCCACTATGCTTCCAATGATTTATCATTCAAGAAGCAGCTAGTATGACTAACTACTGAAATAGAGAGAGC
Organism: Erythrophleum fordii; assembly: GCA_032878935.1. Classification (NCBI taxonomy): domain Eukaryota; kingdom Viridiplantae; phylum Streptophyta; class Magnoliopsida; order Fabales; family Fabaceae; genus Erythrophleum; species Erythrophleum fordii. Next base: position 13,012,802 of record JAVQMF010000058.1, read on the forward strand.
GAAGTAGTTTATATCATCGAGTAATAACAATTGAAAGATATGGACAAATATCACCAGCGACACTAGGGTAGGAGATAGAGAATCAGTGCGGAGCTTAGGGTTTCTGATCAATCTAAAAATAGAAAGTGAGAAGAATACGAAGAGGCGGGTATATGCATAGGTTATATAAGAAAGAGAAGGGGGCGTACCTGGGGGAGTTTGACGGTGGTGGAAGCGGCAACAATGGCATAGCCGAGGAGCTTGGAGATGAGAGGTAGCAAACAGTCCTTGTCAGGAAAGTTGCCATGGCGGAGAGATCCCACAGCACAACTCACATCAATCCCCAGATATTCCATGATCTCTCCAACAATTCCCTCTATCGATGCAAAACTATGACACCAACTTCTGCTGGGTGAATTGCTACGGATTACGGCTACTATCAAGTCTCAAATATCTGCCGACAAATTCATTTGCAAAGAAAATTAACAAGTAAATGTTGACGCTTATTTAAAATAATTAATTCTTCATATCCAGTAAAATTAGGGCTGTGCCCTCGAGGCCTTGCCTTTCCTTAAAAATGGGGAAAAGAAAAAAGAAAAACTGTAATTGGGCCACGGATTGGGATTAAACCCAATCTCAACTATAATACAAGTCGAGTTTAGATTACTCAGAGCGATTCCAACATGGCGACGTCGATTTAAGCTGTGTCAGTTTCAACTTGCTCTGTGAAATCGAATTGAGAGCGTTTTGAGAGGTGGGTAGACGTCATTATTTAATAAGTGAAACTATTTATATAAAAAATATATATATATATAATTTTTTATATTTTTATTATTACTTTTTTATTTACAAAATAATAAATATATAATTTTTCAATAACAACCTATATACTTACACTTACTGTATTATTATTAAAAAATGTATATACATATTATATTTTAATTAATAAATTTAACAATAAAAAAATAAAAATTACATTTAAATCAAATCCAAATTATATTTACTCAACCCTCAATTTTGCATTTAATTACAGTGTTCTTTTCATCTAAAAGGATAACAATTGACCCTATGAATAGATTAGTTTCCTAACAATGACCCCATCGTTAAAAAAAAAAAGAAGTTATTTTTTACTTTTGGATTCTGAATTACACTTGTTAAATAAAATTATCAAACATTTCCCAAAAAATTAAAATTATCTCTCCTCCTCTTCTTTCATTTCAAAATATCTCATCTAATATGTTTCAATTCAACCTAATTTAAATGGTTAAAATCCATTATTTATTTTTTTTGACTTTATATCAAATTTTACTTTTATCTATTAATTTTATTTTGTTTGAATTCAGCCTCTTAACTTTATTTTATATTTTTATCTTTATTTTTTACCTTTAATTTATTTTAATTTAGTCCATTAATTTTATCTCAATTTTACTTTCATTAAAAACTATTCAAATGTTTTATTCTTTCTAACATTATTAAATTAAAATGTTTCACAACAAAGTTAAGAGTTTAAATATTTGAATAGCTTTTAAAAGTTAAGAGATTAGATTAAAACAAAATAAAATTTAAGAACAAAAGTAAAATCTTAGAAAAAAGTTAAAAGATTAAGTAAAAATTAAATAAAAATAAATAATAAAAATAAAAATTGAGATAAAATTAAAGAAACAAGCTAAAATCAAATGAAATTAAAAGATGCAAATAAAATTTTAAATAAAACTAAAACTGAAAGAAAGTAAGAGGGAAACCTTAGATAAAATTATGAAATTAAAAATATATTTTTGCCTAATTTAAATTGTGAAATTAAAATCTCCAAAACCCTGTCTGAATTTAACCATCCTTCATTGCCCAACTTCTTGTTCAATCTTTCCGTAACGTCCATCAAGAGCTCACTAAGGGCTCTCAGCTTCAGAATTCGCACCACTCTTGAAATTCTTACAACCGTTATTGAAAATGTCGGATTGAATCACAATTGGTTGTTGTGTTTGGTGGGACCTAAGCTTCAAGAACTAATATAATGAGCTCAAGCCAATGAGTCTTTAGTAGACTTAATTATGGGCCAGTCTCATTTAAAAATGCGTTGAACATATAAAAAATTTGCAAAAAAACAGTTGAAAACGGGTTGGGCCCGGGCTTGCCCATTTTGCAAATTTTTTTTTAATATATTTTTATTTTTATTTTTATTTTAAATATTATATATATATATATTTCATTACTTATTAAGTATATTTTTATTCTTATTTTAAATTCTAAATAACTCATAAAAAATTACAAATAATTTAAATAATTTAATATATATATATAAGATAATAAAACTTCTCAAAATAATAATTTTTTAATAATATTACTATTAATAATTTATTTTATTTGAATTATAATTTATTTCTAATAATATATTATACAATAAATAAAAGGAAAAAATAATAATCATATATATTATATAATTCTTTTTTACTTATATCTATAGTTATAAATAAATATTCTAATAATATTATTTATTAATAATATATAAAAATAATTATAATACGGGCGGACTCGGGCTCAGGTCGAATTTTAAAAAAAACTTAAGTCCCCCCTTTTTATATTCAGATTTTTTTAAAATGAATTTATTTCTTTTGGACTTTTTTCTGCAGGCTCTTATTTATTTTTTTGGTCCTGGCCTATCGGGTTGGGTAGATTTCTTGGCTCATGATCAGGTCTAGTCTTTAGGATACAATAGTTACAGGTGTTGCTATATGCTTGAAGAATTAGGAAATTTATTTCTAAATTAAATGAATTAGATTCAATGATAGTAATCACGGGGGAAGGGTTTAAATTTGATTGATCAAAACATAGTAATATTGGTTGTGAAATTGGGCAATGCAAATTCAGATTGAGATTTAATTTCACAATTTAAATTCAGGCTAAAATTGAAACATACTAAAGATGAGATATTTTGAATTGGTAGAGATGGGTATCAGATAAAGAGATGGATAACTTTGTCCTATTGAGCATGTACAACACACATCAGGCCTCAAACTAAAGGCTATTGTTACGAGACAAACAAATTAAGAGGTCAATTTTTTTTTTTTCAAAAGTCTGTTATGGAGAGTCTTATTTCTCAAAAGATTAAGCTTTTCACAACAATGTTTGTTAAATTTGATGATTAATATTTTAATCATAAAGGTCATCAAAGTACATTAGTCACATTTATGTTTCTATCCCTACAGTCTCTATTTTAATTAAGTAATAATTTGAAAAATCACTGGATTAAGAAGTTGTTTCCAAGTTGAAGAGCCAGGTTTTTTTTTCTTCTTGTGTTGGTCATTGTGATGAATCTGTTATGATAATGCTGGTGGGAAAATAAACTGAATCCAGAGCAGCGTTCACCAGAAAGAGAGAATGGAAGAGCATTTACGGGTAGTGTGACTGTGCGAGAGAGATTAATTTGTTTCAGACATCAGAGTGATAGACTACTCAAAAAAAAAATGGTGAAAGAAAATTATTGGGTATGAAGATAAAATGATCATATTGGCTTTGACTAGAATTAAGAATGTATAATATGCCATAATTAGCAATAAGAAATAAAGCTGTCAAAGCTCAGATTCACATAGCAATTGCCATGCTTTAGGTTTCTGGGGTTGTCCAAGGAAGATGTTGATCTGATAAGTTTAGAAACAATGATGCCTATCAGACAAGAGTTTCCACCAATAGAAAGCTGATATTGGAATGTTGTATCAGAATTGAGATAAGGAATGGGAGTAGAAATTGAGTAAGATCCCATGCAGCACTGGAGGGCTTTAGGGCCCCACATAACGTAGCTGTCAATCCATTTGGCTGCCCAGCCCATAGGGTGCATCTGCATCTGCATCTGCATCCCCCACTACTCCCTCTTTTAATTTCAACACTTAATCTGGACCACCCTCTTCTCTTCTTTCCAGTTTCCATTTTCAACTCAAGTACGTCCGCCTTTCACTCCCTGCATTTATCTAGTCAAGTAGCTTCAAACTTAGCTAGCACAGCAATGGCATGTATTACTATTACGTTGAAACTTAGTTAATCTTTTTTTCATTTCATTAAGTTCATAATAAATTGTAACGCGCAGTTGAAGTCAATGTCTAGACTTGACACAATTATATTTCTCCTTTACTGTTTGTTTTTCACTCTTTTATTTTTTTGTACCAGTGGTGTGAATGTGACACAGATACTTCCACTTTTACGGCCACAGCTCATAAAAGTCCTACGTCCTCCAGCTCCCCATTTTTTGTGGGCTCTTATTATGTATATCTAATCAAATCTCTACCCTGACATTGTCATTAGCCAAGTACGGCTGCCTCCAACCACCCACCAATGACAGTTAATGACTACAAATAACTTAGCCAATGATCACTTGTAAGATACTACTTTTGTTGATGACTGATGTTTGCTTCAACAGAAATTAGATGGAATTGCAACACATTAGTGTCTTGTCCAACTACAGCGCTTAACTTGTAATAATGTTGAATTAAGAACAGGAAACGGTTGCTGTGTCTTGTGGGGGGTCCACGCAGCAAAAAAGAAGCCAATTTAGGCCGTACAAGTCATGAAGTCAATGGTCCTTCAACAGGACCGCTTCAACTAGAGACAAGTAAATAACACGCCCTCCTAATTACACACTGATTAGGTGTTTCCCAGCCTCACAATGACAGAATGTGCGAAACGAACAACTTGGTGCTCCATTTATAGTATTGTGAGTAGCACCAATAGCTATCTATTTCAAAAGCCAAATATCAATAGTGTGAGCTGGTCTGTAATTAGTTAGACTGAGGGACATTATCAAACAAGTCAGCTGGAATCCGTTCTTTCTTTTTCTTTCTTTTTTGGTTTTGTTTTGTTTTTGTCTGTTTTCAGCAGAATCTACTCCCACGAGAAGGAACTCAATGATAGGAAACAAAATAAGGGGAGATATAATCATTTCTACGATTTTTGAGATGGGAAAATATGAGAATATGGAGGCCCCACTTAAAACTACTCGTGCTGTCTTGTAAATGTTGAAGCATTCACCTTACTTGGTGCCTGCCAGTGGGTACCATCACTTGCAGTAAACTTTGCCTTTTAATCAAGGTCCTCCTCTCCCATTTTCCTCAGTCACTCCTGTGTGTGCTTGCTTGTGGAAAATGGAAAGTGGACTACCCTTGCTTAATTGCCTCTTGCAGCATACTCTGAGAAGCTTATGCTCACCCTCAGATTCTTCCATTTCTTCTAAGTGGATATATGCTGTCTTCTGGAGGATATTGCCCCGAAACTATCCTCCCCCGAGGTGAGTCCAAAATTTAGAATTGAAACCTAAAGAACTCTCCCGTCTACATAAACAGATGAATGCTTCAGTTCATAGGAAAATTGTAGTGTATTTTGATTTTTGCAGACCGCTTTGCTTTGTTACAGGTGGGAATTTGGGGGGACTGCTCTTGATCGCTCCAAGGGAAATAAAAGAAACTGGTAATAGTTAAGATATTGTGATAATCCTGGGCCTCGTTTTACTTTTTTTGACAGGCAAACCATAGACAATTGGAAATGAAAAATCATGATGGTTTTTGAATTATTAAGAGGTGTTCTTGTAGGATCCTAGTTTGGGAAGATGGATTCTGTGATTTTAACGAATGCGAAAGAGCGAGGAGTGGATACTTTAACGGGAAGTTTGGAGCTGACGTATTCTTCAAAATGTCACATGAGGTCTACAGTTATGGGGAGGGGTGAGCGTTGACAATATTGCTTTGCTCCACTATCACATTTTCTTGCCATGATTAATTTACCCTCTGTTTTTTGAAGAATAGCATAACCAAAGTTCACGTGAAGGAAAGGGTAATTAACTCGATCATTTGATATCTGTAATCTATCTGCAGATTACTGGGAAAGGTGGCCGTGGATAACAGTCACAAATGGGTGTACAGTGACACCCCAAATGAGTCTGAACATAGCTACATCGCTTCATGGAATGCTTCAGTTGAGCCCGTAAGGGAAATTAACGTTCAACAGAAATGACTGTGGATAGTTCTTCATTTTCAGTCCCAGTTCGTCCTCTCTCTTAAATATAGAAAGTTTGATATTTTCTTTTCTCTCCCTTGACAGCGACCAAGGGCGTGGGAATATCAGTTCAATTCAGGTATTCAGGTTGGTAAAACCATTCACAAAAACAATTCGGGGATATGGCGTAGAAATAAATAACAATTGTCTACCGAAATTTTAGTTCATTCATTCCCACTAGTGCGTGGTAACGAAACTGTTGTTGTTTTGGTAGACCATTGTCGTCATTGCGGTTAGAGAAGGCATAGTTCAACTGGGTTCGCTTAACAAGGTTTTGCTCTTTCTCCTCCTAATTAATATTACTAATTTCCTTCAAAATCTTGTTCATTAACTCATGGGGTTCTACAGATTGCAGAAGATCTCAACCTAGTGATCAGCATACAAAGGAAATTCAGCTACCTTCAGAGCGTACCGGGCGTCTTCGCTATTCAAAGACCATATCTACCCATCCAACATCCTTACGTCCTCAAACCTAACATCCAGGTGATGGAAAGCAATGAAACGGCTCTCTCTGCGTACAATATGAGTCAAGTAAGTGGAGTGAAAAGGCTAATTGACGAGACATCCAACTATGCTTCCAGGAAATCTATTAACGTGGGCTGGAATTCCCCACAGGATGGAACAGCAGGGCCACCTCTTTGGTCACCTTCTCCTCCTCCTCCCCTGCCCTTGCTACCGAGGATCCCCTCTGTAGTTTCATCCTATAATTCCATTACAAATCTGCATGACAATAGGATTAATAGCACGAGCCACAGAGTGAAGGTTGAAGAATGCGGATTCTATAACACTTATAATAGTGATCATAAAGGTTCTTTCAACACTAACATGGAGTTGCAAGACGAAGTACCAGCGAGATCGGGATTCGAGTCAAAATGACCTAATTAAAGGCTCTTAATTGGAGTAGTTAGATGATGATTCTCCCACTACCTGGTTTTAGCGTTTAGGTGGTATATCCATGTGTTTCAGACATTCAATCATGGTGATGCCTCACTGACTTCTATCTATGAATGCTATGTGGGTATTTTCTGTTGCTAATTGCAATATAATCTGGGTGCAAATTTTCGCCTTTCTTCTTCACGGAGAAAATATTTGATGTTGCCTTCAAATTCTGTGACCAAATTGTATATGTGATTTCCACCTTCTCACCCTAATCTTTTGAAAAGGTCATGGTGTTTTTTTTTGGGGGGGGGGGGGGGGGGGGGGGGGGGGGGGGGGGGGGGGGGGGGGGGGGGAAGGCGGTGGCAATGACTGGAAGTTTAAGAGAGCGTTTCCGATTCAAACCCAAAAATCTTATAAAACTTGTTAAATCCCATCTTTACTAGTTATCGTTGATGCTATGAATTATGATCACGAAGCAGATGTTGCCTTGGTCAAAATCTTACTCGTACCCGAGCTGGCTGGCATGGTGGGGCTGGACCCTGTGGTCTATCTCTCTGAAATGTGGTGTGTCCATCATGCGGGCTGGGCATGGAAAACGAAATGAAACAAGACAGTGATAATTGAAGTCTGTATCAAGCTGTTTTGGGCGACAATTAGTAGTATTTCACCCCTCCCTGGTCCCCCAGCACAACTACTATGTTTTCTGGAGGACAACTGGGGCATAAGAAAATTACGTCTACGTACTCTTCTGCGCCCACTCCCTTATTTCAAATTTTATTAAGATATCATTTGGGGAAAAAAAAAAAAAGTGTTTTTCGTTTTTCTATTCTTTATTTAAATTTGCCTTTTAGTACTTGACGGAAACAAGATAGTTTACTTACGCATGTGACTTCGTACTGTTTTACCCTGGGAATAGTCCTATGTGCTGGCGAGATTTTGGGCTTTCCTAACAGCAAAGTAGGAGAATCAGTTGCAATTTTCTTATGGCAACGCGATCGCTGGTCTAAACTGTAACGTACTTGGCAGGTTGGAAAATGAGAGGATAGAATGGGAGGCGGAGAGCGAATGAAGAAATTGAGCCTGTTTGGTACACAGCTTTCCCTTTCCAATGGGGTTGCACATTCCCTGATTTGTGGGAATCTGGTCTTCCTCAACTTCACGATGAAATGCAACTTATTCCTAGGAAAGAAATAGAAGCTGGGCATTTTGCCCCCACCTCTTAGACAGCTTATGGTGGCCCTTCGGTAATAATGCTTAATGCGGAATGGAGATCGAGGAGGGAGAGGTTGTCGAAGCTTCGGCGGGGGGCTCAGAAGGAGATGGAGGATATCTCGCGATGAAGGAATTTAACGAAACTGTAGTTTCAGACACTTACAAGTGACAACTCCGAAGCTATTGTAGCCGTTCACAAGTACACCTAATGCTATCCTGTCAAATCCCCCCTTGCCTCCTTCAGACCGCCAATAAGGCATCGGAGGACGCGCCCGTGGCGAAGTCCCCTTCGTCAGTGATGGTGTTTAATTGGTCCATGAAGGAGAAGCCTCTGCTGTCCGTCGCCTAGGTGGGCTACAGGATTTATTTTTTTTATCAGGAGTTCAAAAAACTATTTTATTACTTTTTATTGGAAGATGTTATAATCTTTTGTTTAATTTTTTTATTTTTATATTAATTTCATCTAATATAATAATAAAATAAAATAAAATAATATTCTTATTTCTTTTCATATGATGTCAATTATTCCATTCCATTCTCTAAAAAACACCATAGAGCCAACATAACCTAATTCTCCATCCCCTTGCCTTCTTTTAGTTTGAAGATGATTACACCACCATTTGGGCATCTGGATTCCGTGCCATCGACATACACACTACTAAACCAAAAATATCTGCATATAGTTAATAATTGTCAATTTTTACTTTATATTATGTATGGGGGCATAATAATTGAGCCACGTATTAAATTGATGACCAACATTGAACTCTGAGAAGGCTGATGAGATGAAGCTTGCTTTGGCTAAAACTAAACAAATGACACTCTAAGCAGAGAGAGTAGCATATGAATGGAAAAGCAATTCATCCACCATTTGTAGTTGACAACAGAATCTACATAAATTCGAATCTGACGACAATCAATATGTTTGTTCGAAAGCAATGCAACACATAAATAGAACGCTATTTACACCTGTCAATTACTGCCTGAAATTTGATAAACCATTCTTCTGTTGGTACCAAATGTCAGAGATGAATGTTTTATGCGCAGTGTGATGAAAATCAAGGAAAAGAATATGTAGTATGCTCCTCCATCCTCCCACGCCAATATTCATACATTGGCTTAAGCACTGCTTCTCTTGTTCCTATCTCCATATGCCCAGTAGGGTTTAGCTGGAGTTCGCTTCATTGCCTTCACTCCAAATGGGTTGTCCTTACTCTGCAATGCACAGGATGTCAGTTAAGACATCATCAACATAAACGAAAAGGATCCACCGGTAGCCAATGGTTAGTTACGATTTAAAAGACAGAGGTTTAGGTGGTGTTACCATAAGACAGGTGCCAGCGTCAATGTTACAGATGGGATAGTCGTGAGGGCAGCAACTGTAGTGGTCTTCACAGCAGGTGGCAGCCTCAAGAGGACAGCATCCCCAGGCAAAGCAATACCTTCCATACTCGTATACACAGCAACAAGTAGTGCTCTCGGGACAGTTGTAGTAACTATCACAAACAGTGGGTGGCTTCACAGGTGAAGGGGGAGATGGTCCGGGGTTTGGGGGATTTAGGCCTTTCTTGGTAGGATAGGAGGCCTCCATTGCAATTCCACACTTGCCCGTACTGGTTGTGCCCACATTACGTTCCATCCTAATATACCCTTCCTCTCCCCAGCTCTTTCCCCATGAATTCTTCACAATCCAGTAATCTGCACCATTTTCTGTACCATAACCAACAGCTGTAACACCATGATCTAATGCTGTCCCACATCTTCCTGTAAATATACCCTGACCAAATGGAGTAACACCTAATAAGAATTCAGGCACTAACTGGACAGCAAGAAGCAATTATCCTAGTCTTAGGTAAAGCAAAACTCTTCATGAAAAGCTTCTTTAAAATAGCCTCAGCAGGACTTCTTGTGATCTCATACATAGGCGGTAGCTAAATTCCTCGAAGGATGGGCAGTGCAAATCATTTGTCAGGAGATATATATCCAAACAAAACCATTTAGAATGTTTGTTAAGAGTGACAATAATTGACAACGCATCTATACATAAAGCATGCTCAGAAATATTCATACAAGCTGTGAGAAAAACGGATTGAGAAACTTACAGATACATATAACTGAAATTCCCTGCCACCTGCTTCAATTGCAACGCTCACTGGTTGATTTGCAACAGCTTTTTTCAATGCTTTCTCATCAGAGGCAGGAACATCTTCATAGCCATCAATTGTTACAACTTTTGCATTTTTCTGCAGAAATGTCAGCAAAACATTAAGTATTGTAGAGGTAACAATTTTTTATCATGAATAATAATAGAATATAGACTGACCCTGTACTGGTCGCATTGGCCATCAACAGCACGGTAAGGGTAATCCTCCTCGGTGTCAATGCCACCATTGTTGATGATGAACTCAAAGGCGTAGTCCATTAGTCCGCCATTGCACCCTGCGTTATATGTTTTATCACAGTCCACCAGTTCTTGCTCAGATAGTGAAATTAGATCGCCCGTCACTAACTTATTTATCCCTTCCACTGCAGCCACGGTTGAGAATGCCCAGCAACTCCCTTCATTCAAAAAATTAAATCAATGAGTTACTAACAATCCTCTCTCTCTCTCTCTCTCTAAATATATATATATATATATATATAGTTCGTCGTGCATAACAGTTCTTTGGGCTCCTTAATTGAGCAGAGGTTTTTTTTTTTTTGGTCCAATTTCAATATGCCAACACAAAAGTTAATTCAAAACTTTTTGCAATAGCTAAACAAATGTAGTAATTATCAGTGGCTGTCTACAAATAGAAGAAAACGGAAATCATATTATTGACTGATATTAGGCACGGGATAAATGGATTTTTCTTCAAGGGAGGGAGCCAGGCTATTCTGTATAAAATAATCTAAATTGAATAGTTACACAATATAATTATCTACTTTCTAGAATTTTAGAATACATAGGGGCTTAAATCAAAATTCGTAGAAATCTCCAAAACGAACACCAAACAGTCAGTTTTTTCTTTTTCTTTCTCTTTACAAAAGAAGACTACCAAAAGTAAGAGTGACAAACTCAGAGAACTTGGTACTCCTAGGATAGGAAATAGGAACCAATCTAAATAAAAAGAGGACGAATGGAATTTCATTTGTTTTTTTTTTTGTCGTTTTTTGGGGGGGGGGGGGGGGGGGGGCTTGCCGTCTTCATCTTCAGTTGTATTGTAGTAATTTTTCATACGAATTAATAATCTTTAAATTGTATAAATAAATATAAATCTAAGAATGAGTTTTGCTTATTGAGTAAATTAATAATCAGCCCCTTGACATCACTCTCATTTCAATTTGATTCTTTAAAGATAAAACCTTTCAATTTATCCTCATAAATATTTTCTCTAGATAGAAATAGTCCCTCCAACAAATATTTAATGCGCTAAAATCTAGCTCTTATAAAAACACCTGGACAAGTCACATGAGATCCTATTTTTGCATATCTGAGGGATACTTTGATTGAGAGAAAAATGTTTGAGACTAAATTGACGAACTTTATTTTGAAGGATCAGCTTGAGAGTAAAGCGATCATTTTGCGACTTAAATTGAGAGATTTTATTGTTGGAAGACCAAATTGAAAGAAAAGTGTGCTTTTAAAACTAAATCTTTAATTTACTCTTGCCTATTTAACAAATTCTCTTGTTTCTTTATTTTTTTTAGGAATTATTTCTTGTTGTGCAACCACGAGTTATTTCAATTTGTAATCAAATAGACGGTTCCTTAATAAGTCTCCTTTAATATATTATTTCATCGATGTTTCTAATATCGCAAGTCTTAACTTCTAGTTGTATCCAAGATTTGAGAGTGATCGCAATTTCTTTTTAGAGACAGAGACAAAAAAGTCGAAAATAAATTTAATCAGAAAAACTACTTTTCATTAAAAAGAAAACAAATCAGGACTTACCGCAACTTCCTTGATCTTTGACTTGGACGACCGCACCTTCCTTCCTCCAATCAACAGATTCCGGCAATTTGTCGCCGACCTGTGGAGCGTAACGGTTGCTTCTGGTCTTGGCAATCCTCCTTTTGGGATCAATCATGGTTCCCAGGTACTTGGCCCGGTACTCCTCGTTGGTAAGATCGGCGAATCGGTTCAACCCGACTTTGTAGGTCCGATTCTCAGCGTTGTGCTCATCGATGAACCTGAGATTATCCTTGAAAATCTCGAACCTCTTCTCCTTCTCGCCCAGAGCATTGTAGGCCTTGCCGTGTTTTACAAGCCAGTGCTCATATATTGCCATGACCTCGTCATCCGTCCTCCAGATGGACTTGTCGGCTTGGGTTCGGTCGTAGGAGATTATGGACATGTCCAAGGCCGAAGACACAGTGAAGACCATGAACAGAAGCACTATCATGGCCTGGCACGATCTAGACGACCCCATTTTGCTGTGATACTTGGGTGAGAAACTTTCGAGGAGGTGGAAGAAGACCAAAAGAGCAGCCGAGGAGGAGGTGCAGTGAACGTGGACTTTATAAAGGCAAAAGAGGGCGATCCCTTGGGTACTATTAAAATCGGTACGAAATAAAGTCGTCAGAAATATAATATCTTTTCTAAAATGATATAGTAAGATAATAAAAATATCTATGAGCAATTATTTTTACTCATTATCTTTTTTTTTTTTACGTTAAAAAATGTTTGTCAAAAGAGCGATATATATAATTTTGAAATCATTTGATATACCACATTTTATTTTAGAGTTGTACAAATATTTGAAATAGCTTTGTCTAGTACAATCATTAAAAGATATACTATAATACTATTTTAATTAGTATTTTGTAAAAATTTTTATAATATTATTTTTTAGAATTTTTTTCCAATTTATTTCAACTTATCTTCAATTAATTATCAAATCAAATGAATTTTTTTTTCAAAAAAATAATATCTGAAATATTTAGATCTTTTATACTATAATTAATATATTAAAAATAAATAATATAATAGTACGGTGCAGTCTATAAAAAATAGCATAATGAAGTACGTTTGGTTATAAAATCTTTCGTTTCTCTAAGATAAAGAAAATTTTGAGTTACACCAAATAGACTTATAGCTAATAATTAAGATTTGTTTTGTATATGACCTTCACATATACAGAGTTAATTTTTTCTATGTATGGAATAAATCTTAAATATTAAATATACATGCACCCTAATATATGTACAAAGTTTTTAAGAAGAAAAAAAGAGGGAAACGTTAAGAAGGTAAGGTCAAAGAAGAACAATCTTACTAAAAGTCTGATCATCCCACAGAGAAAACCAAAATTGTAGAAATTAGGAAGGGAAGAATTGGAGGAAGTAAAGGTTCTAGGTGACTTTAGAGAGTAAATAAGAGTGTTAAATTTAAATTTTTGTTCTGTTAAGTATTAAAGAAATTGGATGAAGCAAATAGTTTCACGCTGTGCAAGTATTTCTTTTATTTTCTTTTAATATAAATCAGAGGGGCCAAAGCCCAAATGCCACATGCTGGGCAGGTATTAATTATTATTAGTCTAACAACAGTTTATAATTTAAAATAGTCATTTTAAGAAATGATTATTATAATTTTATTATTTTGAATATTTTTGTTATTTATATTTCAATAAATAAAAATTAAACTTATTTATAATCAAAAAAATAAATTGCATATTTTAAAAAATTAATTATTATAATATGTAAATAACAATAATACCATTACCCAAATATTACATAATTCTCGAAAATACACTCCGTCACGCAACTGCTTTGACCGTAATTTGATGGCTACTCTATATAATAGAAAACCGCCATAGTTTTCAAACATTTATTTCTTGCAAATTACCAATTGTATATCGTTCATATTGAAACTAGTTACCAATGAGAATTCGCCACGTGGAGTAGATGCCTTTAATAGGTCGGTGTGGCAGGCCCGCCACTTGCTCTTTTTGCAGATTGTTAATGTAGGACTAGGACCCACACTAGTGACTTCTGTACTGTTGTTTACCTGTTTGGGACCAATTATGCCCCCCTCCTTTCGCCATCCCTCAGACCTTCCCCACCCCACAGCATTCCCATCACCTCAAAACTACATACATATATATATATATATATATATATATATATATATATATATATATATATATATATATATATATATATATTAACCTCAATGTCAAATATAATTCCTTCTTTTTTTGGCCAAATGTCAAATATATATTCACCTCAATGTCAAATATAATTCTTCAATAAATTCATTTTGTCTCCCTTAATTTCTTTTGGTTTTTTCTTTTCTTGCATGACAAGAAACTTGATGTCATGTGAGGCTTATCCCAAGGAAAACACGCATGCCTTTTAACCAAAAAGAAAAATAGTAGTTACGAAATCAGACTTTTCGACGTGAATATAACAAAAAAAAAATTAATGATTCAAAAGTTCTGTCGTCAAAATTATTTTTTTATATACTTAAAAATTTATTTTTTTATTTTTTTAATTAATGGATCACGATATTTGAAATATCGCGACCCATTTTTTTATTTTTTTTAATTAATTGAGTCGCGGCATTTAAGATGCCGCGACTCAATATATAATTTTTTATTTATATTTTATTTATTTTATATTTTTTAATTTATTTAAAAAATAAAAAATAAATTTAATATATTTATTATTAAATTCAAAATTATTTACAAAAATATAAATTAAATTTTTTATGCTTTTAGTTTTAATTATATATTGTATATAATTTGTTATAAATTAAATATATATTACATATAATTTGTTATATAATTTATATTTGATATATTTTATTATTTAAATTATTTAGAATGATAATTAATTTAAATTTTATAAAAATATATTTTTGTAATATAATTATATTATTTTTATTTTTACATAAATGTGGTTTATTAAAGGACATGACCAATCTCTAAAAGTTAAAAGAAAATTTTAATATAAAAAAAGAAGTTGGAGTTTTGTATCAGATTTATTGGAGTAAGAAGACAATAAACTAAAAGAAAATGAAGAATAATACAATGTATTCAAAAAATACTAAAAGAAATTATGAGTAATATATAATTTTTTTGTAATATTTATATTTTTAGTAAAAAAAAATTAATCAAGCCCTTCCCTTACTAATTTTTCTCTTTTTTCCTTTTTCCTTAATCAACAAAGAGAGTTGGAAAGTCTAAAAAAAATACATCTTTTATTATTAATATTATTATTATTACTATTATAAAAAAATTACATGCATGTTTTTAAAATTTTATTTTTTATTTTTTAAAAGTAATAAATAAAATTTTTAACATTTTAATATTGTATAATCAAGTTTTTAATTATTTTTTTAAAAAATAAAATACATTTATAAGAGAAAATATTAAGATTTATTTTTAAAAGTTATTAAAATCAAAGAAATTTATATACAAACACTTATATATGTATTATCTAATTTAATGTATTCCTATGTTTATTTGACCTATATTTGCTACCAATAAATTAAAAAAAAGATATATACAATTAAACTTGAGGGGAAAAAAAAAGAAATACAATCAAAAGATAAAAATGTAAAAAAAAATTAAATTAAAAAAATTAAATGAGTCACGGCATACTAGATGCCATGGGTCATTTACAATTATTAATAAAAAAATAAAAAAAAACTGAGTCTTGATAGAGCAAATGCCACAACCCATTTTTTTAAAAAAAATTAAACATTTGGAAAAAATGTTTTGGCGGCCCAGAGTCTACGTTAATTGTTTTTTTATTTCGTGTATAACAATAAAAAAGCTCATACACGAAAGAAATTATTTTAGTGTAAAATTTTTTTAAATATTTGGATAAGATTAAATTTAATGGTTATTTTTTTATTATTAATTTTTCTTATTTAAAATATAATAAGCATATAATTTTTCAATAATATTATAACAAATATTTAATTTAATTACAAAATTATATAATTATTTAATATATATATATATATTTATAGTAATATTATTTGAAAAGTATACACTTGTTATATTATTAAAGTTTTTAATTATATTAAAAAAATATATTTTTATAAAATTTAAATTAATTATTATTCTAAATAATTTAAATAATAAAATATATCAAATATAAATTATATAACAAATTATCTACAATATATATTTAATTTATAACAAATTATATACAATATATAATTAAAATTAAAAGTATAAAAATTTTAATTTATATTTTTTGTAAATAATTTTGAATTTAATAATAAATATATTAAATTTATTTTTATTTTTAAATAAATTAAAAAATATAAAATAAATAAAAAATTATATATTGAGTCGCGGCATCTTAAATGCCATGACTCAATTAATACAAAAATAAAAAAATGGGTCGCGGTATTCTAGATACCGCGACCCATTAATTAAAAAAATAAAAAAATAAATTTTTAAATATGTGAAAAAATAATTTTGGCGACAGAGTTTTTGAGTCATTAATTTTTTTTTTTTTTTGTCATATTTACGTCGAAAAGCCTACGGAATCAAGTAATAAATTAGTAAGCTTAAGTCGGAGCTGCTGCCCCCTAGTGCAACGGTTAGGTGAACATTTTTATTTTTTGGATCCTTATGTATTATTCGATATACATATATATAAAGACTTCATTAGATCTAACTTAAGGGCATACAAATTGGCCCCGCAAACTATTATACCGACACAACAACTTGTGTGTAAACTTAGCCAAGTTGATAAACATTTATCCTCGCCTTCACTTTTGTGTGTGTGTGTGGGGGGGGGGGTAATCGAAGACCCTAAGTAGAATTTGTTAATATAGTTTCGTATGATTAGTATGTTAATTCTGATTTCTGGTTTATATTTCATTATCAAATGGTTAGGTCGAGATAAGTTATGATGAGAAAGATACTAGGGAAGACGGTCAAATTTCTTAGAGAATAAGAATCCGAACCAATCAACCAATGAAGATTTAAATTTGGATATTATTATTGATAATACAGTCTGCCTATTAAAATGTTATCGTTAATAAGATAAAGCAAGCTGAGCAATGCTCGTTCAACTTATAATCAATAAAATCCCCTTTAATTACCAAACCACCAGAAAGCGATGACATGCTCAGAGCCAGAGCGCGAATGGGTATAGATTATAAAGGAAAAGATGATAAGAATTGAATTGAGAATTAAATTGATGAAGATGGATGGTGAAGGGAGAACAATGGACATTCATCCCCACAATGGATGGCGGTGATTCTGTATCGATCACATGCACGAAGGACAGTTATGTATTAATTGTTTCCCACGCGTTTCTACTGCTGGTGATTTACAAGGGAAAAAAAAAAAATTTCTCAAGAGCTTAGCTGAGTTAGTTGGAGAGTTTGATGGAAAGACACGTAATTTGGCCAGATATCTAATATTGCCATGCCGTAACTGTCAAGGAAAAAATTTTGAACATTGTACTTTACTTTTTTTTTTATTATTAGATTTTTAATTAAAATATGATAAATATATAATTTTTAATAATAAAATAATAAACATATAATTTTTATAAAAAAAATATATATATATATATTTATTAATTAAATTATATATTTATCATATTTTAATTAAATAATTATGGACTTGTTATATTTTAATTAAAAAATTAATAATAAAAATATAAAAAAATTATATATAAATCTAATGATTAACTAGTGACTATATATGCACTGAGGAAAACATTAATATTTTTGGAATTGTAATAAATTTAATAAAGAAATAATTTTATAATGTGATTGATTGCATAAAATATGAATTTAGTATATGGTAATATTTATGACTCCTTAAAGAATATGTATGAGTTTATGTTTTATCATTTTGTACAATAGAATAAATATAGTTGCTTGCCATTGTAATTCCAATTTTAGAATCATCGGAAATAATAAAAGTTTTCAGGACCATAGATGTTAATAACATGTTGAATAGATATTTAGATATTGAGATGATTGTTATTTTCAACCTTTGCGGAATTCTGGCCCCACAAAAAAAAAAAAAAGACTTTGCGGAAGGGGAAAAGAATGAAGGAAATGGGGAGGGTGAGAACCGAGAAGGCTGGCCACGCGCCGCTAAGTTGGAACTTGAGCCAGCACGTGGTAGTATTAAAACCCTAAACACTTGAGTAACGCAATCATTCCTAAATAAATATTCGATACAATATTTAAATAAAAGTATTTATATCTATTATGAATTTGTTTAAGTAAAATAATACATATATACATATTGTTAGCACACAAAATTATATGCTATTTAGTGATAAATTTTGTCAAAAAATTATAGCTGAAATATATAATTGATAAATATTAACTAAAAATCTTAACCGAAAACCCACATTCTATGTGACAGAACACGAAGAAAACAAGAGAGTATGGATTTAGCAGGCCAACAACAAGTTTTTTTAACAGGTATAGTAGTAGTAATTTTAAATTCTTTATACACATGACCTGTCATTTTATTTTTTCAAATGCATTAATTTATTTTTTAAAAAAATTTTCGGATCACACCTCATAACTTTAAAAAAAAATATTTTTTTTATGGGTCACGCCCCTATAATAACGTAATTATTTTAAAAGATATTAAAATTTCAACTGTAAAAAATTAAAAATATTAAAAGTGTAATTTATTTTTAAAAATAATGAATAAGTAGTTTAAATTTTAAATTTTTTAAAACTTAATAATTAGTATTAGTGTTAAGAAATTTAAGAAATAAATAAATAAATATGGTAAATAATATTAAACATAATATTAAAATAATAAAAATTATAACTATTATAGGAAATATATATATATATATATAATAAACTAAATTTTTGAATTTATCATATTTGAGGCATAATTTATTTGTTTACTAATAATATAAATTTATTCTATTATTAGTTGAAGTTAGGACTAATTATGATTTGTGAATTAAATTATATTTTTCATGTAATTATGCAAGTATATTTTTTGAAAAATTGTTGGGAGTAGTAAGTCACGAAACGAAAATATTAATAAGAGAAAAAAATATTTGGCAACAAAATCATGAAATTAAACAAAAATATTGATAAGAGATAAAAAGTTATTTGTCATCAAAATGATAAAATGAAAGTTAATTGAGAAAGTAATTTTTTTTTAAAATTATATAACTAAGTAAGAGTATCAAAAATTTGAATGAGAAATTAATCAAAATTAACTATTGAAATTAATATTGAAATAAAGTAGTTATAATATGTTATAATGATACAAAAAATAAAATTACGAGTACAAAAAAAAGATAGAACGTTCAAAAGAAATGGCTTCCAGTGTCACATCTAGTCCGTGGTCTTAATCGTCGGCCGCATCATGGAGAACGATGTTGTTGTTCTTCTGCCTCTTGTACTTCAAACTCCTGTTCAGCTTCTTCTTCTGCCTCTTATACCTTAGACTCCTGCTTAGCTTCTTCTTCTTCTTCATTATCGCCATCATTTTCACCTGCTTCGTTATTATTGTTTCCTTATTCTTCTACATGTTGATAGGGTACGGGATTAAGATTCAATTGAGGTGACTAAATTGGAGGAATAGGCTGATCTAGTGTGATATATTTCGTTTGTTGTGTGATGCAACGTATACAGATGACCCAAAAGCAAATCTAAAAACAGACATTGTTTGCTCTGAGAATAGGGGTGTAAAAGGGACAGAACTGCATGGCATATAAAATGAAGAGTTGACACCCCTGAAATCAGGAAAATACACTGGTGGCGTGGAAGAAGATGGACCTGCTATATCATAGTGTACTTGTGATTGTATTGTTAGAAAAAAAAAGATGGTTTAGCAGCACTAGAAGGGTCTTACATCTCTGTTGAGGTATAAAAAGAAGGACTAGGCATCACAGATGTAGTATCAACATCAGATGTAGTATTACGATAAGGCCAATCGTCCACTATGGGTACTCTAGTAGACATAAATCTATAAGCTCTCTTTTCCATGCGAGTAAGAGGAAGTTGTGGTGTAGGCAACTGAGGTACAGGAGGAGTAGCCTGAGAAATCGTTATATCTCGATGCTCGCCAAGTGCATTGAGAATGCTAATACAATCAATAACAACTGTGCGACCTAACGATGAATGGTCGTCCATAGCAAGTACTCGCAAGCGATCAGTTACATCAGCTTGAAAATAAAAATTAAGAGTCATATTGATTTGAAATTAAAAATTAAGCGTTATAAGAAAACTGTGCTAGACTTTAAAAGTTATCACAAAATCACGGGCACCACTGATAGGATGGATCCATTGACGGGTAACCCTCCAGGACTATTTCATATACTATGAAAAGCGATCTAGGGGCTCTAATGATATCGGTGTAAGTATTTTGCCAATTCCACTAAGTTTGCACAAAGTTCTCATGTTCTTTTTGCCAATCCAAATGGGTCTTGCCTTTGAGCATTAATGTATGGACCTCCTCTAAATTATAAGGAACACAAGGTATGGGCTGCATCCGACCAAACTATTGGAGAACACGATCTGCATGATGTTACTCCATAATGTGAAAGCAAATAAGTGACACAGATGCTAGCCAAATATCTGAAAAGACCAGACTATAGTCAGGTATCAATTGACGTATATCATTTGCATCGTATGGACGCCATATAATTTGTAAATAACAAAATAATAAGCTATAAGAGTATACTAGCATTAAAGTAACCATGCAACAAACTCATCGTAAGTATCTTAGACCTCGTCAGCTCTCATCTGATCCAACAATACTCTATAATGTCGTATTGCTAATTTTCTTAGACAAGGATGTTGATCCAAACGCCTCCACCTGTGAGATGTAAAAAAAAAATCATTGTTAATTTTGAATTATATAAACAACATAAATCATACAGTAAGCATTCAACTCGAATTATCATTCATACTTGTAAACAAGTGGAGGGAGCACATCATATACATCAAGCTGAAAATTTAGAGGTAGGGGCCTTTCAGGGGCTAGCCTAGGGAATCGATCCCAAGTCCATAAGTGAAGTAATGTCAAACAACCACCAATATTAACCTCCTTGTAATCACTGGCATTGCATAACTCTCTATAGAGGTATGTTAGCACTGCGGAGCCCCAACTGCACTGACTTGCTACCTAGAGGTCTTGAAGAAATGTCAGGTACATAAGAGGAACTCTATGTCTCGACCTGTCTGGCATAAGAACACCATCTATAAGACGTAAAATATAGGCACGAGTGAAGTGCAATATGTCATTGTCATTTGTATTCTCTGAAAGTCCCTCAAATTGGTTGGCGAGCTAAGTAATGCTAAGTCTTTGACCATCGAACTTCTCCTCTAGTGGTGCTACCCCAAGAAGTATCTCACAAATGCTTCGCCAGTCGAAATTCAGTGAACCAATGATTGGAAGACCCATCACGGGAAGACCAAATTGCACTGCTACATCCTGGCGTGTAATGGTACACTCGCCCTGACTAGTGTGAAAAGTATGTGTCTCTGGCCGCCATCGCTCGACGAGAGCTAAAACAAGGGAAGGGTCAAAGTCAAGTGCTGCAAGATAAGACACCCCGTAGAAGCCAGCATCTCTAAAATGTGTCACTATAGCTATTGGAGAAGACTCTAATCGTGGACCATGCACTACCCGACGTAATTGGAAAATATGATTTGCCTATTAGAGGGAAAAAGTGTGAACCATTATACATGATATGATAGTCATAAGGGAAAAAATTGAATTCTACAGATGCACAATAACGTACCCTGTTTAACCATACCACCTGAGAGACGTGTCTAGTCTGTAAATATAATAATGACTCGTCCTCTGGACTTGGATGAACAATAGGTTTTGGTCCTAACATAATACTATCGTACAAAACTGTACAACATGATATTTAGTTAAAATATAGAGCAGTTAGGCACACAATAATGTAATTTTCTATTACATAAAATAGGTCTGATACAACAATGAATTAAATAGCATATAGAATCAAAACAATGTTGATTAAATAGTGCAAAGTAACATAGTTAATAACAACACAAAAATATTAGAATACACTTTAGGTAATCCATAGTAGTACGATAAATAGTACATTAACACACTCTAACACAACAATGGAACTATGGGTTTGGGGGGTAACGTGATAGACAAGTTGCGCACTTATGACCCGTCTGTCTACACAAAGCACATCACGACAAATCTCTTAGAACTTTTCACCAATCCATTTCATTTCGTATTCAACTTGATTTTGGATGACCTTTTCCATGTATCATTGCAGGATCTGGAATAAGTGTTGGGCCCTGAACTTAGGGCCAATATACTTCGCCACCAATGGGGCGAAATTCAGTCTCATAGGTCTTCAAAATAGTCTCTAACTGAAACACTTTATTAATATACTGTACATGGTTTACTTGAATATGCGCACAGGCTGCTAAGACATGTTGGCAGGGATATTTTAAAGCCTGAAATTCACTATAATCGCATGTTCGAGCTACTAAGTTAACTTTATAGGATCGACCAAATTGTTGATTAGTCAAATTGTATAGCTCCTCCACCTCAAATGTTGATCATTGTCTATCAAATCCACGGATTATGTATGCTGATGTTCTTCAAGTTCTGGTAGCTAACTTTAATCTAATATCCTCATATATAGTTTTCCCTGCTTCAAGTTGTGTAGTTATCTTCTCAACCCGCTGGACTTAATACTTGGTTAACCGGTAGAATATTACTCGAACTAACCCAAGTACCGGTAAAAACCTAACCCCTTTAAAAATCACATTTATACTTTCTGCTAAATTCGTTATCATGTGCCCCCAGCGCTTACCATCAACATCATACGCCCGACACCATTGACCTTTGAGTATCTCGTCAATCTAATTAGCCGTATGTGAGTCAAGTCAACGTATGTAAGCTAGTCCTTTATCAATTTTGTGCTACTCATACAAATAACCTATAGATAGATAAATAGTAAAATCAATAGTTTGTATAAAACTATAGTCATAGAATTAAAAAAAAAGTTATGAGGTTAAATGATAGCAGTTTATACCAATTATAGTATATAGTTTTTTTAACTATTGTATTCTAAATTTTTTGTTGATATTGCAAGCCAAATGTCGAAGGCAAAACACATGATGAGCTTGCGGTGGCTGCCATCCAACGTTCCGATTGGCCACAACTGCCAAGATACTAACGTGACGGTCAGAAATCAAGCAAAATCCATTTTTATCTTTTACCACGTGTGCTCAGAGGTTAAATAAGAACCATGCCCATGCCTCATATGTTTCTCCCTCTACTACAACAAATCCAAGTGGGATAATATTCCTCTCGCCATCTTATGTACTTGCGATTAAAATGGTTCCTTTATATTTCCGATAAAGAAAGGTCCCGTCTATTTGGACCATAGGTTTTAAGTAGCTGAACGCCTCGATGCACGGCCTAAACATCTAAAATACCCAATGAAACATAATCGACTCACCATTAGCTATACTAGCATGTTCCTTATGCATAAAGTCATAGTACGAGTCAAGCATAAAATGTTGAACAGCAGCTAGCCACCTGGAAAACAAAGCATATGACTGCTCCCAATTCTCAAATACATGTGAGATGGCTCGATGTTTTTCTCTCCAAGCCTTCTTGTATGTGACATTGTACCCAAATATAGAATGCACCCCCTCAATGACCTCTCTGATGGACACATTGGGATTTTCAGTCACCATCGATAAAATATATACTTAAATGACATCAGAGTTTAATTTTTGGTGATCTTGTGACAATGATGCTGAAACACATGTATGGGGCCCATTGTATTTTATTATCTCCTAATGATTTTCTTTCTTTTGATAACAGGCTCTGACCTTCCATTTGCAGGATCTTTTTTCATATTGAATACACCGGTATTCTTCGTACTTCTTTGAAGAATAGTACACCTTAAAAGTATGATGTGCACGTACCAAGTATATCTTTAATGCCCGATGAAAAGATCGCTGATTATTATATAGCATGCCTATATGTAACTCTTGGCTATCGTTCATGTCTACCGCTGCATCTTCCATTTCAGCATAATCAGGAATCCGCGCACTATCTGCATCTATCTATTTAAGAAATGAAACCATTGAGTTAGCATAAATGTTAATGGGGGCTGCTGGATCAACGGTGGCATCCATGCAATCGGCATCTTCATCACCATCTGTATTACCACCATCATTGCAATCATAGGGGGCAGCATCATATTCATCCTCTTCCTCGAAGTCATCCATTATATTCTCTGTCTCATCTGGATGAGAAAAGGGGCCACTAATTGGTGCATGTGCCGAATTTGGTTGGGCAATATTATCGACATGCAGACCAGATGAACTTTGTTAAATCGTATAGTCAACTAAACCAACAGGAAAATACTGATTATCTGTGATGTTGGTATGGCTAGAGGATGGAAGTAGGTCTGCCACATATTCAACTATAGTTTGAGTTGCCACATTCAAGTATATTTCCTTTGACGTTATTTTTTCATACAATTCAACTGAATCAACCTTTTTAATGAAATGTCACTGTCGACACTTATTACATCAATCGTATCTGCAATAAACGTTGCACCTTCTTCAGTTTCACATATTTGTCTATTTGAATATAAACATATAACTTCTTTCCCGTTGTTCATTTTGCCCAACTACGCAATACTGTCACCAATACTTAAAACATTGTACAACATTTATAAACAACTAAAATTCTTTATTCAACTGCTATATTTTTTCCATTACCAATTAATATAATTCTAACAAATCTTTTCAAAAATATTATTTTACAATATTTGTTCGCTATATTTTCTCATTAAATAGTTAAATATTTTTTATGTTTTTGACATCTTTTATTCTAATAATTTTGTTCATCAAATTTTATCTAATTTTATCATATTTTACTATAATGTCATCCAATATTAAAAATTTATTTAAAGATACTATTTTCATTCTATTATATATTTTTTATTATTATGCTAAATTTTTTTATATTTTTGTTACTATATTTCCTTTTTTGCTTACATTATAAAAATTTATTCATTATTCCATTTTTATAGTGTTATACCTTTTGTTATTTTCTGCATATTATTCTTTTATAAAAAAAATTTTCATTGTTTAATTCTTTTCTAATATATTGTTCACAAAATTTTTCTTACTATTTCATCTAATAACTTTAAATAATATTTTCATACATTTCAACAACTTGTGACCAATTTTTAATTATTTTTTATTATCATTGCATTATTAAATCTTATTATTTTTATACAATAATTTTTCTCTTTGCTCACATATTACTATTCCCAATTTTCTATAATTCTTTTGTATTTTTTTCATCTAATATTTACATAGCATTTTTATAAAAGAATTTGTTCAATATATTATATCCTACTTATAATATTTATTTAGCATTTTTTCCTTTCTTCATTTTATATTTTTTTACTAATATTTATTATCACATCATACAATAAACAATCTTTTTTATTTTTTTACATACTTTTTTTACTTAAACGTTTTATTTTTTTCGTTATTTGTACACAAACATTAACCACTTCTTCTTTTTTTTTGGCATCTTTACAAAAGTCCTAATTTTACCTATAATGTAACTTCATTTTAACAAAAAAAAAATTATTTCTTCTACATGTATACTCAGATCAGTAACAATATATTTATTTTTCAAATTTAAAATTCAGACATAATATTAAATAATTTCATATTTTACCTAAATATAATTTTATTGTAACAAATAAATTTATTTCATTCACAATTATATTTAAATCACTAACAAAATATATATTTTAAATTTAACAAATAATTACAAATAAATGATTTTTTATACGTAAAACATACCAGTAATTTTTTTTCTTTGAGATCCTTTTTCTCACTTTCTTTGTTGAAAAATTTGGCTTCTATGATGGAGTACTCCATTGGATCTCTTCCTTTTTTCTTTTAACCGAAGATATAAACCGCAAATATGAGAGGATGGATGATGTAGATGAAGAAAATAGAAATTTTGAAGAAGCAGAAGAAGCAAAGAATGGCGAGACAGCGAGAGATGTGGGGACGAGAAGGGAGAAATAAAGAGGCTTTAAGAAGAAGAAGAGGAAGAATCATAAGAAAATGCAACGGATATAGGATAGTGTTTTTTTTCCTTCAGCTTAAAATTGTCCATGTGGCAACACAATCCTCATATTCCTTATCCCTCGCAGCTATGTGTCATGCTTTTATCCATGTGTCAGGGTCAAATTTTGACCCTGACACATTGGACAAGGGTCACGCCTCATGTTGAGACGTGACCCATAAAAAATTTTTTTTTAATGGGAATTTTTTAAAAAATAATTAAAGGGTCACGCCTCATGACCCATTTTTTTTTAAAAAAAATTAAGTTAATGTATCCAGGGAAATAAAATGGCAGGTCATGTGTACGAAAAATTTAAAATTACTACTACTGTACCTGAGTCAAAATCCCAACCAACAACCTTGGAAAACAATTGAATTTTAGGATCCTCAGCACCAAGCATCATACATATACCAACACAATAAATAAGAAAATGATCAAGTAAAAAAATGTGTATAAACATCAAGAAAATTATAACTGAGATTAAAAAACATTAAGTAATATATACAAAAATTTCTAAAAAAACTTGTGCTACATTTTCTTTTATTTTTTTCAAATAGTTATTCATTTTATTTATAAGTTTTTTTAATAAGTTATTTATCACTTTCAACCTAAATCTAGTTAACTTGCAATTAATTTCTTTTAACAATCTTTCAATTGTTAATTTATTTTTAATTCAGATTTTATATGGTTTGTTATTACTAAATTTAACAATTATTTCTATCTACAAATTCTTTGTCATATATGTACCTTTAAGACTTTAATTCTAGTTTTAGCTATGTTTAAAACTTGGAAGGACCCTTCTTAAAAAAGAGATGCGCTTTATCTTCTCTTTTAACTCATAAAATATAAACTCTAAGTTAGTTTCCATGTCCAATTTCACATCCAAATCACTTAAACTATCCAACCAATCCCTTTATGGAAAAATACACCCAGACATATACATACTTTTTTCTTAAAAAACAAATAAGTGTTATATTATTTATCTTTTGATAAAAATGTGTACATATTACATTTTTATTAAAGAATGTAACAAATACCTAAGAATTATGCTTATTTTAAAAAAATATATAATGTGTGATTTAGTGACAAAGTTAATTTAATTTATAATAAAATATAATTAAATTTTTTTTAGGTGCAATTGCAGTGTCCATGGGTGTGTGAAGATATATATATATATATATATATATATATATAATATTGTTGCAATTAATAAAATAAGAGTAAATTGTATTAACCCTGAGGTTTATCTAAATTACACTTGATATTTTTTTTTATTGAAAAATTACACTCAACTCTCTAAACATTTATTTTTTGTTAATAAAATTAATTTTTTGCAAAATATAATATTATAGTTTTATTTTTAATATGATAGTAAAAATAGCTAAGTTGATATCAAGTTTAAACATGATATTATAATTCTATTTTTAATATGACAGTAAAAATGATTAAATAATTTTATTTAAAAAAAATTAAATTGTGCAGAAAAATTATTATTATTATTATTTACAAAATGTAAATTGGATGAGAGATTTTGGTAATATGTAGTAAATATTAGGAGAGTTAAATATAATTTTTGAAATAAAAAAGATATCAATTATAAAATAACTATACCTTAGTAAGTTTAATATAATTTATTGATACAATAATCCCATGTTTATAAATATTATGATTATATTTTAACCAAAATCAATTAATTTAGTTTTATTTAATATCCAGAGAAAAAGGAAGGAGTGGAGGGGTCAAACCCACTCATTTCCCTTAATTCTTATAAATAAATAAATATATTTATTACTTAAAATTTTGATATATATGAAATTTTTTATATATAGTTTCCTTAACAAGAATATAACTTACATAAGGCTCTTAAAATTTTTAAAAAATGCGTGTAAAAAATAAGATAATAATATATCTAATAATTTATATATTGATTTAACATGTTATACTTTAAATGACAGAATATTATTAATTATTAATTAATCTTCATGAATAATAATTTTCTTTAATAATTCTATAAATCTTCCGAAAAAAAATGACAAACTTAGAACGCAATATCTCACAAAAGTTTAGAAAATTAAAGATCAAAAAGATTAGTAGACTAAAATTTGAAAGAACGAATAGCATTTTCACTCAATCTTTTTTTTTTAAATTTTAATTTTAATTATATATTCTTTTACTTTATTTGATATTCACTATTTCTAAATTTTTAAGATATTTGTTCCTATTTTGTTTATTGATGTTTTTCAACTTTGCCTTTGTATTTGTATTGTCTCTAAATTTCTAGAATCTTTTCATATATAAGTTTGATAATTTATCTTACTTGTTATTATCATTAAATAATCAAAAGGTCTTATATATATATATATATATAGTCTATAATTCATAAAAATTAATGAATGAGATAATCATATAAAATAGGAATTATTAAAAAAAAAATTCCCTTTTTCATGCATGTTTTATATTGTGATTTTGCACAAATATTATAGCGGCGCATTTATTTTTAATAGAATATTATCTCTCACTGTATGTGTATGTGTATAGGAGAGTAATTATAAAATATATTTAAGTTAATATAAAGTATTTTAGTTAAAAAAATTTAAAAATAAACAAAAGCAAAGTGTAATTTATTATTTTAAAAAAGATATATATATATATTTAAAGCAAAAAATTTTTTTATATAATTTCAAGAAAATAAAAAAATGTCTGATTAATTTACTCTAATACTTTTATCATAATTCATAAATGTGAACAGAATCACTGAGTTAATTGTTGACGTATCAAAGTTGTAGATATCTGGGTGTATTGGTAAATCTATAAAAGTTGAGTTCGGATCCTCTCCCGTAGGCTTGTCTCCAGTGTCTCTCCTATGGCATTTTTTAGCCGTTGATTTCATCCAACGGCTTAGAGATGAAGCAAAATATACACACCCTTGGACGATGCACTGTAGGCAGCAAACTGGACCGTTTGAGAAAAAATATAATGGCAAATTCAAAAGCACAAAAACGGTGCATTCGATAAAGATTATATTACACATGATAGTTCCCTCCATTTCCTCGCTGGCTTGTTCACTCCTTTTCATTTTTCCCTCCGTTTTCTGTCATCTCTCTCCCTCCTCCATTTTCTATCTTCCTTGTAACCATTGAGCGCTGCAGAACCAAAAAATTGAAAACAGTGTTCCTAAAACTTGAAAAGAAAACAAGAGAATGCTTATAACTGATCATCATAATTCTCCATGTTCATTAGTTCTTTTAGCTGAAACTTGAAAACAAAGAGAAACTGATAATTCTCCAAAAGAAAGTCTAAACAGCTATACAACAATTAAAACCAGAAACTATAATAGCTTCTTTTTTTTTTTTTTGCCAAATCTTGTGATAGCAAACTATAATAGCATATTTATTTGGTTGGGAAAAACAATGTCAGAACCAGAAACTATAATAGCAAACTTCATGATCATTTATGAAGGATCCTGTAATAGCAAGATGCAAATCAATGTCAATCTCCCGCCAAACTTAAGCAAATTAGCTCTGAAAAATGGTAAAACTAAACGCAGCACTAAAAAAATCAACCAAAATGATTTATGTGAGGATAACACTTGAAACTCTTATGGCCGAATCACCATCTCACTCGAATGCTCTGAATGCTTTGAGCTTGATTTTGATCTCCTATGGCTTGAAAGCCCAAATTTGCTGTTGCTGTTGCTCCATCTGGCTCGAGTGCTGCGCGTCCCGTCTTGATCTCCCATGGCCGAACTCGAATGCTCTGAATTCTTTTGCATTTAGCTGCATCGAAAGTCGTCCCATCTCGATCTCCCATGGCTATGCATCTAACTGCTCCAATTTTCATTTTCCTTTTGTTTGATCAACGGTGCAACTTGCAACGCTTGCTAACTTAGCAAAATGCACGCGTGTTTGTTTATGAGCCGTGAGATAAATTCAACGGTTGAGACATCGCACGGGAGAGGCACGGGAGACGGCTTCATGGGAGAGGATCTGATTGCATAAAAGTTCTATTTTAATATCTCTCCAACAAAAGATCAATGGAAGATAAGCGGGAAAAGGAAATGTGACAAGTTCGTTATTAGCGGCTTCTTCTTCTTAATTATTATTATTATTTTATTATCATTATATTACATTTTTATTTTATTTATTTTCCAATTATAATTTTTATTTTATTTATTTTCCAATTATAATTTTTATTTTTTAATTCTTAATTTCATTTTAATATTTTAATAAATCTAAAAGATCTTATTTTCATTTCATTAATTTTATTTTTATTATTTGTTATTGCCTCGAAGCTCCAAAGCATTGTGTTTGGTGCCTCTTGTTGTAAGTTTTGCCAAAATAAAACTAAAATAGAATTGTTATATAAAACTTTGCATTGTATAAATAAACAACTAACTCTCACAACAAGTTTTGTCAAAATAAAAGCACGAACGAGATCAACGCTTCAAAGAGTTTTGGTTTAAGCACAAAACTGGTTGGTTAGACCTAATTTTTGACTAAACTTAATTAGTTTTGAACAAGGTTGGTTTACAATGTTAGCCCAATTAGCCAATTTGATTCAGTTTTAATTACATGTCAAAATTTATTTATTTATTATTAATATTTCTTTTAAAAGACACTAACATTACTGTTAAATGGCATTTTTTTAAGTTATAAATGGATAATCATCCTTAATGTATTTTAAGATAAAGTTTGCATTTTCAGAATATAAAGGGAATAAAATCATTTTTGTTATATATAAAAGAAAAAATTGAATATTGGCTTTGTAGAAAAATCATTTTCAATTGACTTTAATTAAAAATGTAAAAAGATATATTTCAACATGACAACATGCGAAACAAAGTTTTATTGTTTTGGTGAGTGAACATATCAAAGAAAGAGTGAGTTTGAATGGCAGGTAAAATGAATTTCGATGGGAGAGACAGTAGATTTGTTGGTGGATGTAATGGTGTGAGGATTCTGCGTTTGTGTAGGCGTTTTCAACGAAATATTGGGTCCACAGCCCA
Organism: Erythrophleum fordii; assembly: GCA_032878935.1. Lineage (NCBI taxonomy): Eukaryota > Viridiplantae > Streptophyta > Magnoliopsida > Fabales > Fabaceae > Erythrophleum > Erythrophleum fordii. Next base: position 13,043,972 of record JAVQMF010000058.1, read on the forward strand.
TGGTAAAAGAGAGAAGAGAAGGTGACCTAACATATCCAAAGTGTCCTCTTCTACTTCGGTTCTGCATTCTTAAAAATCACATGGAAATGGCAATGGAACTGTGATTCAAGTTCTCTTCGCCATAGATTGGGACTGAATTTAATTGAGAGTTCCCTTATCACTTGTGAGGATTCTTTAATATTCTGTTTTCGTCGTCTTCACCAACCAGCAGCACACCAGTATGGAAGCTCAGCACCACTGTCTTACTTCTCCAATTACTCCTTTTTGTCCACTCTTATAAATAATATCACATATCCAAAATATTATACCATACTCAACGAGTCATTGTTATCTTACGTACCCAGCCAAAAAAGAAAATGTTATCTTTTTTATTAATTAAAACAAAAATCAGAAGTGTTCATTTCCCAATTCTCCATGACTTACACCACTATAATTTCAATTTCTCTCCAGATTAAAATTCCTCTTTGGAAGATTTTCTTTTATCCTCTACAACTTAGCTTTGTCGAAAATCTTTTCAATCTTTTTAAAATGTTTGCAGTTAGTTTTAGTTTTATTAGACTTTATTAAAGTAGTTTTAAGTTTTAATTATGTGTTTATTATGATTTTTGAGTGATATGCAGTTAATTTTTGTCCAAAGAAATTTGGTGAACTAATGTTGATAATAACACTTATGGAGAATGAAGATGACAAAAACTTTTAGAATATCATCAGAGCCCAATTATTCGTTGATATTTCTATAACATATTATTTTTATTTTTATTTGTCAAAAAGGTATTGTTACAGGACAACTCGAAAAATAATTGATTTATTGCTTACGTGAGAGTAACAAATAATTATGGAAATGGAATACTAACTATAGGAAGGCCGGAGTAGTCAAACAATATAGAGACACTCGGACGGAGGATTTCCTATTCCAAACTTCACTACTACAGAATATCACAAAGTTTTATGAGCCTTATCACGTTGATATTATACCCGATTCATTTATGACGTTGTATGTATATCTACCCATGCTTCGCTTTTAAGTTGTAATATATTAATTTCACTGTCCTTTTTTCTTTTTTCAAAGTAGACGTCGATTTTCATAGCAAACATAATTAGTTACCCAAGAAAAAAAAAAGGCAAACATTTTATTGGATGCCTTGATTTTAAGTACTTTTAATGTCTCCATAAATTGATTTTAAAGAAAAATGTTTGCATCTACCAACATGTACATTAAATGGTCAAGATTGATTTCATATATGTACACCTATTGTTTCATATATATATATATATATATATATAAAGTAAATTTTGATTTTATGAATATACATGCACTTAGTATACCTCATAATTTTTCAATTTTAAATCATTTTCATAAGAATAAAATTCAACTCTGATCAAAATAAAACACAAGCAAAAGTTGAAGACAGCCTAGCCATAATGTATTAATTACACAATACTTTCTTTTTATATAGAATTACACATGTATTTTTTGGAAATATCTAGTCAAATAAAAATTAATTTATCATAGATCACACTTATAATTGAAAATTTGTATAGAATAAAATTAAGTATGTACATATTTAGTTATACTACTATTGCAAACTAGACGTGAGTCTCATAGCATGGAATCCATATTAATTATATGGTTCCACATTTCGTTTAAATTAAAAAAGTAGAAAAAATTTGAAAAAAATGAGACCAATCAACAGATTAATTATAATATTTTACAGTAATAAATAATGAAAATATATTTTTCTGCTATATATATATATATGATTGGACCTAAAACTATAAGCAAATAAAATTAAGCTTTTAGGGTTAATCTTAAGCATTATTATTTGTTTTTGGTAAGAAATGGTAATAAATATTTATTACTCAAAAAATATGAAACGTTTAAGGTGTCAATGGCATGTATAGAAATCACATAAGAATGATAGAGATAAAATCAAAAGATTACTTCTAAAGGCTTGTGGATTTCTAAATAATGCTACTCAACTAATCCCCTATATTACTGAGAGATCCCCCTAAATGAGGCAAACCATAACCACGTAGACAAAAATATACTTTCTGAGATAGTCCGTTAGACAAAAGGCCGCGTAGCCAGAAATGTTAAAGACGTTTTGGTCTTACGTTTGATAGTATTTATATTGACATTTAATATAGGGATTGATGATATCGGCCCAACGTGAGGCGTCTTAAAATGATGAAGTGATCACGAAAAAAGAAAAAGAAAAGGTTCAAAAATTCTCTCAAATCAATTGAGCATGTAGCAATAAATAAGCAATCACCCTTTTTGTTGCGTCGGTTTGTGTAGCACCTTGAACCCCTCGATTGAGTAAGTGGACATATGAAAAAATACCATCCCCCGTTGCTACTATTAATTGATGTTGCATTTTTGGTTTCAGTTCTTCCTTATTCTTTCTTCAGCTTTTGTTGTATTAGGCAAATGGAAAACCCATAGCCATAACTTGAGCCGCTACCAAGGCATATATATATATATATATATATATATATTACTATTCGGCCTCCAACTCTCATGTTGTTGCCCTCACTGCGAGTGATGCCGGGAAATACCATATACAAGAACATACCCATGGGCTGGATTTATTTGGTACGCTACATCGTATAAGCTGTTTTGTTTTGTTCCATTTTAAGCCCAAATTTGCTACAAGTGGGCTATTCTAGTTCAAGCTCCGAGATGTTAGCCACAAATGTGATTGATACTCTATGGTTAAACAAGTCTGTATCATAATTATGATCTGGGCTTGCTAAATTTCTTCATAATATTTTTTAAATATAGTATTATTCATAACTATCTCACCGGTCATTTACTCTTGGGCTGAGCTGGTATCAGTCCTTCACATATTGTATTGAAAGTTGATGCAGCGGGTTTGAGAGACGAACAACCATGTTATATCAAGACTGTAGCTTTAGTTGAATGATGCGTCTTTAACAAAGTTCTGATTTTCTTGTGTTTTGTGATGCAATTTTACTGAACTATTTACTTGAAATAAAAAAGTCTTCAATATCTTGTCTTATCTACTTTTTTGATGCTGTGGACCTTGTGCTGAGACTCTTTTCCTCCCCCGCAAAAAGAAAAACCTTATTTACGTGTGGAGAGAGGGAGAGAGAGAGAGAGAAGAGAATATGAAGATAGGGGGAGCCAGAGTGGTACAGTATTGGTGGCTAAATTACCTTTTCTTCGTTGCGATGCAGTTTGCTGCGTAGTGCGTACAGGAAAGGTCAGTGGGAATGGGAACTCACATGCCACCGCCCTTGCCATCGAAAGCACTCTATCTCTCGACCGTGACCTTGATACGGAGCTGGAGCTTCTAACTATGATGAATGCGCTAACTATGGATATGATGCCGGAAAAAGACCGATTTTCTATCTATATCACCCTTCAATTCGAATTAGCAAAAGCAATGTCTCCTTGCATAATATGGATTCCAAACATTCATGATCTGGATGTGAATGAGTCGAATTACTTATCCCTCGGTCTATTAGTGAACTATCTCTCCAGGGATTGTGAAAGATGTTCCAC